>CM035230.1:29738185-30420411 GCA_020226215.1 Sindora glabra
GTTTTTTAATCATAAGTACACATTTATGTCTACTTTATAATGACAAATAAACTAGTTGATCAATATCAATATGAGATTATAACATTATTAAAGAGTACTTAATAACAATCAATAGGGTGATAAGAATATTCTTATTTAGGTAACTAGACGAAGGGTTTGGGGTTAACAAGGTAATAGTTACATTATTATGATGTAGTGGTCTTTCATCCTCCTCCTTCCATAGGAAGCTAATATTCTATCCTCTTATTAGAGGATAGCCTTCACATCCTATAGAAGGTATTTCTTCAAATCCTCCTTCATTTTAACCTTGAGCTCTACCTTCTCTCTATCAAATAGTTCTCCTTTTAAGGATATCTTGAAATGACCTTGAAATATTGCTAAATGGGCATTAATCCTCCAATGCCCCCCATATGTTTAGGATGCTTTTGAATTCCTAGGGTACATTACTACAAAATTGACAATTTATGTCTATCGATAGATGTAAGTTTATAAAAAAATTGATATTTATTTTAATGTGATGGCATTTTTAAAATTATATAAAATTTAAAATGACAGACAAAAAAAGTCAACGTCTAAAACTTATATGGCAACTTAAAATGTTAGTTGTTTAATCAACCATCATTTAAAATACATTTTCAAAAGTTGCATTAAAAACTGCAAAAGATAAGATGTTATTTTCATTCAACATCCATTATTTAAAAAGCATTTCAAGAGTCTTATTAGAAAATATAGAACAACAAGATGCTAGTCTTAATAACATCGATTGTCTAAAAAGTATTTCAAGAGTCTAGTTAGAAATTGTAGAAGCATATATCCTTTGTTTTGTTTAATAATCAACATTTATTTTTTTCTTATAAATCTTTGCTCTAAGTTTATCTTTTTATATAAACTTTTCTAAAATCCTTCTAATATGCTTTCAAGTATGATGAGTTTGACATATAATATTACTGTTGATCTCTCCTTCCACTTTCATCAAGAATGTATACAATGAAATAATCTTAATCTTTATTTCTCTCCCATTATATACTCTTTCAATTCTTATTGGATGAATTTGGAATGGAAGAGCTAATAAATGGAATAGTTGCTTATCTTTCACTCCATTTTGATCAAGAAAGTGTATGATGGGAGAAGGCTAACCTTTGATGCTTTCCTATCATATCTTCTCTCATTTAGAAGAAATTTTAGAAATAGCACTGGAGTTTGCATTGAAGAGGAATATTTTGAAATATAGTTATTTTTATGTATTCAGATTATGTAGTTTTTGTTTATTGATGATTAATATAGTTATTTTATATAAATTTGAAGAGATATTGTTTCTCTTTACTTAATAATATGTACTTTTGTTGTGAACATAGCAATAAAATTTTATAAATTTATAGAATTGTTTCTTTTTTCTCATTTGTATATATATTATTTTTACTTAAAATTCTATAATACTTATTTTGATTACATAGATTAACAAAGATAAGATATATCAAAACAAGTATAATGTTTTATATTAAATTGATTCAAAAATAACTTTCTTTTCATATTCAATTGTGTTAAATTGTAGAAAAGGCCTCTTCCTAGGAAATTACAAATATAAAATGTTAATTTTTGGAATTAATTAGCATCTAATATGATAACATAATCTATTTGAGAATGTGTAAATGGATGCCACATACAAAGTAGTTTAAATGAATGAAACTGAAAATAACTAAATGAATAAATTTATGAAGAAGTTTAAAATAAATGAAATTAAAGAAGTGAAGGTGTCTAAATGAATGAATTTATGAAGAAATATAGCTAAATGAAATTAAAAATGAAGAAATTTTCAATTTTTTAACAACTTAAAATGTTTTTTATTTTTTTATGATCATCATTGAAATTCATTTTTTATGCTCATCATTGAAATTTATTTCAAATGTTATGACTCTTAAATTTTCATCAACTTGAAATTATAACATCAATTTGTTTTTTTATGAGCATTATGTATATCCTTCAATTATTGTGATAATTCAACTATTTACATGTCATTTTATCACCTAACCAACATCTTAAGTAATGATAATTGTGGAAATGTCCAAAATTTTGATGTTAATTTTAAATTAAGAAACAATGTCTAATTATTTTTTCTTTTAGCCTATAAATTGTGCTCTTCCTTCCTATTTAAAATAAATTAACAATTTATGAAGATAGCTTTCCCTTATTAAAAAGAAAGCTTTTAAGGTGTTTCATTCCATCAATTTTATGTTTAATGAGATACTTAATTTCTTCATTTGTTATGTGTCTTTGATTGTCATTGTATTTTATACAAAATTGTAAACATGTTATTTGCTTTATATGCTATCTTAAGCTTAGTATAACAAGTCTTATTTGTGCTCTTTCTGATGGTGGCTATTATTTTGAAATTTCTCAATATGTCATGCATGAAGGTAGTATATGTGTAGAAATAATGAGTTATAATAAATCATTAAAACTCACATATTTATGAACAATGTTTCTGCCTACTATAAGAGATATAATTCATAAGGGCATGAGTTTTGATACTCCCCAAACATACTATAACTTAAGAATTTTTGCACTATCACTTTTGCATTTATACATGAAACTTTGAATGATTCCATAACAATAGCTTAACATTGGATAGTTTTGATTTGCAAAGTACAAATAGGACTTATTTTACCAAATTTGAGAAAACACAAAGAGTAAATAACTAGTATGTCCTCACATTAAAAGATAGGGAAACTTAGTGACTCATAGTAAATGAAGTAACTAAGTTATATGAAGGAATTAGGAGTAAAAGATAACTACTTTTCTTTTTAATTTATGTAAGGATGCTATGCATGTTTATAGTAAATGAAAAGTCTTGTTCTTCATAAATAACAATTTTTCCTTTGATATTTTCATGTATTTATATAAAAATAAATGAAATGGAAAAATCAATTTTCTTAATAGATTGTCTCCTTTGTTATGTTTCATTTACATTAAATCTATTTTTGTTTGTCTATTTAATTGTATAAGAAGAATATCATAATTTAAAAAGGAATTTTAATGTTACCAATTTCATTTAGAGTAACTCCAATAAAAAAAATAATTAGCTCTTAAATGATGTCAATATTCTTTATAGGATTTATACATATAATAGTGTTTCCTATATATATGTGTGTTATATATAAATTGTGTTTTAGGATTTTTATTTGATAGAAACCAAAAATTATAAATTCTAATGCATATAATGTATACAATTAAATTAGATTTACTCTAACATATACGTATTTGCTATATCTAGTCATTATGGAATGATTTTGGAAAGATTTTGGGAAAAGTTTCCTAAAGAAAAGAATTTTGTTCTTAATTAAAATACATTTTTTTTATAAAAAGCTAGTTTTTGCATAGAAATTGACATTGAATATATTTAATAGGATGACATTGTTTGTGTTACAGATGATGGTGTTTCATTTCAATCAACTTTTAATATTATATTTAGACATTAATTTTTTTTACAAATTGACATAAAAACCAAGGCCACAAGCATGAATTGAAAATGAAAATATTGAAACATGGTGCAAATTGAAAATAAAAGGAGTGAAGCAGGACACTATTTGTAAATTTCACCCAAAACTCTTCCAACCTTGAAATAATTCCCTATTTGACAAGGTATGGTCCCCTTTCATCCTTTAGATATTTCTCTTCAATTTTATGCTTTTGTTCATTAATTATTTTGCAAGACTGAATCTCAGATAGCATTTGTCTAAATACGTGAGGTTTAACGCTGACTGAAAAAGTACAAAATATATGTGGGTATTTTTTTTCCTATTTTATTCTTACAATTTAGTTTCTATTTTTTATTTGATCTCATCTTATTGCCTATCATTTTAATATAACTTTTATAGGTTTACGCAAATAAGAAATTTAATTTTATTTATATATTAATTTTTGCTCATTAATTATTTTGCAAAACTGAATCTTAGATAGCCTTTATCTAAATATGTGAGGTTTAACACTGATTAAAAAAGCACAAAACATATGTGGGTATTTTTTTTCCTATTTTATTCTTACAACTTAGTTTCTATTTTTTATTTGATCTCATCTTATTGACTATCATTTTAATGCAACTTTTGTAGGTTTAGACAAATAAGAAATTTAATTTTATTCGTCTTCTTTAGTATTCTTTCATAATATCTATTATTTATTTATATATAAATGTTAATATACTAATTTTTCATGAATGCTTATTTCACCTACATGTATTTTATTCAAAATGCCTTTTTTGGGGAGGGCAAACTTATTAAGCAATGGGTATCAAGACAAATTTAACGAAACACCTATCTCTATTTGTGGTATTGTATACAAATTTTTACTATTTTTAATCTTTTATTATTTATTTTATTCTTTAAAATTATTTAAATTGGAATTCTCTAGAGTAATAGATGTTTGTTTTTCTATATTTGGTTAGGAATATAAGAGACATAAAGATGATAAGAGAATGAGGAACATAGGAATGAGGTTCAAGATTAATGTTTAGGATGAAGGTTGAGGAGTCAGGATTTAGAACATGGGATAAGGTTGGGATTTGGGACGAGGGAGTGAGAACTAAGGGGTCAAGATTTGGGTGGGTGGGGGGTTTCATATATAACATTGATTATTTAAATGAACCAATATACTAATATGCATATTAGACATTGGTTATTATAAAATAAATGTTTAGTTTTTTCTCCAATATTTTAGAAATGTATTAGACATTAATTTTCACAAAATAATAACCAATGTCATTATTATAATCTAGGATAGTTTAGAAATTAATGTTGAAGCCACATTTACTATGATACTAGATAAAATGCCAATCATCCTTTAACATTTAATTCCCTAACTCTCTGATGTCTATTAGGTATTATGTAGCAGCAGTAACAATCAAGTTTATCTCAATTCTTATTGATAGTAGGCATATAAGTTGTATGTTTAGTGGTTAACTAAAAATTCCTCAATACTAATGCAACATTAAAAATTTTTTAGTGTGATTTTAGTGGCCTCCCTAACTATTTTGATATTTTCTTTTGGTAAATTGCTAAGTCCTAAGGTCAACATAACTTCTACTGAAGAAACGCTTATTTTGATATTTAAATTACAAATATCTCGATGAATTAATTATCTGACACAGCAGCTACTAATTTAATTTAGGTTAAATTATTCTACAACTCTTTATACTTTCATCCTTTTTCTATGTGGCTACTTATATTTCATACATTTGGAATTGAATACTGGTACCTTTTTTTTTAAGAATTTAATTTGCCGTAAAATTTCTATCCATTTTCAGTTAAAATAGTATATGTGGCATTGAAATTTACACGTTGGCATTTCATATGCTAATCACATATTCCATCTATTTGCTTGTTTTTCTTTTCCGGGTGGAAATTGAAACTTCATCCTGCATATATACAGAGTTGGGCTGGAGGTTACCAAGAGAAAAATGGCTGGGAGGTGGTGGCAAATCCCCCATAGAAATTGAAGGCACAAAGTCAATCCGATGCAACGGTGGTGCCTTTGTGATTGGTGAGCAGTTTATCAAAAAGACAAAAACTTAGAGAGAACAATGCTGCAGTTGCATTTAATTCTTCTATAACTTCTCGAATCTGTCTTACAAAAGGATAGGGAGATTGCAATAATAGGATTTTCAATAATAGTTTTCCATTCTTCTTCTTCTCACATGTCCAAACTGCTTTAATTTGATTTTGTCATCTGGTGGATTGGTGTTGCTGAATTCTTCCTTGGATATATAAACTTAAATTCCTATTTTTTTCCCTTCTATCTTCATTCATCCACTCCAATATTCTAATCCTTAAAATATTAAATTGCTAAATTAAACATTAAAAAATCCTAAATTAATATTACAATAAAAAAATTAAGATTTTAAATTACAGTTACAATCACAATTTTATGGCAATTAGTAAGGTTGAGAAAAAAATAGTCATCATCATACAAAAACATAAAAAACTGTAAATATAATATAATTTACAATTATAATTACATATAATATCATAATTGTGTATTGCAATTTAAATCCTTGACACAGCCGCTACAGTTTTCCCCTTCAAAACACCTAAAGGCTGCGGTTTTCTTCTTAGAATAACTCTATATGATGGTGCAGAGAACTTAATAAAACTCCTTAAAAAATTATGGTATAGAAAACAGAATAAAATAATGAAAAGTAAGTCTAGTGACCTTACTCCCATGGCATTTTATCTTTCCCTGATGTCTGGGGACCACCATGTGCACTACCAGAGTGGAGAATAAAAAAAAAAATCAGAAGAGGTTAACCCTTCCTAACAGATTTTAATACAACATTGATATATATCAATATATTATTAAGTTTAATTATTTTATATTATCATATAATATGTTAGTACTTGATTAGAAACTTACGAAAAATTGCAGGTATTCAATACAAAAATTTTAAATTATAGATAACTATTTAGAAAAATAAAATAAAATTACAGGAACCACATATTGATTTAACCTTTAACTTATAATGAGATTGTCGCTGCCTCCCATATTTTTATATTTTAAATGAAAAGTGGTTTTACTATAAATCGAACTTATTATATTTAAAGCACTCCCTTATTTCTTTTTAAGTATTATTTCAGAGTAAATTTTTTCTTTTTATTTATCTATCATTTTTAAAAAATAAAAATATATTCATTATCTTCTTTTAAATATTACTTATATGATTTAAATAAAGACTTAACAATTTCATTAGTTTTTAGTAAAAGATATATGAATAAATTATAATTTATTTTTAAAATTGAAAATTATTTATTATTTTTTTAACGTATATCAACTTTAAATAATATTTAAAAAGGAAAGGAGAGAGTATTTTTAAAAAGAAATTACCAACACACTCATGGATGCTGATCAACTCTACAAAAATGGGATCCTATTTTCTCTCCTCAATTTCGTGCCTCCCATATTCTTCGGGTGACGATGTTTCCACGGAACTCTTTTACTTGTTTCACGGATTGAGCATTAAATGGATAAAAATGCCCTCAAAAAAATTTTCTGATCTCAGTACCTAAACTACTCTATAATTTCAGGATTAAAAAAAAAGACAATAAAGATTTAGTTTGCACTAAACTAGCAAGAAAATAAATGTATTAATAGAATTTGTACTTATGTGCGTTTATCGTTGTTCGTTTCAGGTTGCTAATTTCCCAACTTGTTAACTCTCTGTTGTCATTATTTTTTAAAAATTAATATTTCTATTATTTATTTTTAATTTTTATACTTTTTTAATTTTAGTTCCTTAATTTAAATTGAATTCAATCATAAACTAAAATTTACTAAAATATTGAATTAAAATAAATATATTGAGTATGAAAAATATATGTACTCTTACTTTTAAAATATTAAATTGAAAAATATACACAATAACATATGGTGCTTCTTTCAAGATATATGCTACTATGGGATTTGAACTTTTCTAAAGTGTAAGATACACTTTAAAAAGTAAAATAAGAAATCACAACACTTGATAAGGAAATCAAAGTATTAGAATTTAATCAATAACAATAGACTAAAAAGGTAATTTTTAAATTTATAATTATTTATTCTCTTGATTTTTTTTAAAATTAAGGATGTGATATTTCACTTTATTCTTTAAAGTGCATCTTACATTTTAGAGGAATCAAAATCACTACCAAGGCATTAGGCTCTCCAAAATGCAAGATACATTTTAAAGGATAAAATTGAACATCATGATCCTTGATGAGAAAATCAATATAATGAGTAGTTATAAATTTAAAACTTATTTTTTAATTTATTATTATTTATGAAATGGTAAGCCACTAATTTTCATGTCAAGGATTATGAAATTCTATTTTACTATCTAAAGTACACATTACACTTTAAAGGAGTTTGATCTTTGGGTTTTTTTTTATATATTTTTTATTTTAATATTCTACAAATAAAAAGATGTATTTTTCATATTTAATATATTTATTTAATTAAAATAAATATTATTTACAAGTAAATTTGTTATAAAATAAAAGTAAAATAGTAGAAAAATACAACAAGAGAATAAAATAAAAGGAGGAGCTTCTTTCATTTTTTAATGTGTCAAAAATTTTCATAACTTTCAGCATTTATAGACTCCCCAAGCCCCGAGTGATACCTATTACAATTGATAATGATAATTATCTATTATTGATTACAATTATATATTAAGCAAATATCAATTTCAATAACTAATATCAATCACTCTTCTTGGATATCAATTTTGTAAGAATATGCCTAATTAAAACCTTCACTTAAAAAAAACTTAATGGGAAGAAAATTTCTAGTAATAAGAAAAGAATACATTTTTTTTTGGTGAATAATCTACTCATTGAAAATCATGATCGGGGAAAAAAGAGTGTAATATGAACTTAACTCCCCTATTAAAAATATCACAGATGATTTGAGTTAACGTCTTTACTAGCAATTCTACTAAGGACCACATAAATAAATTTATTGTCATGATCAACTATCACAATCCTTTTGTAAGTATAAAAAAGAGATTATCTGCTCGAATACATTATCATCTCAATTAAGCTTTTGTGTGTAGCATTACTTTCATAAGGATTTTTCGAAATTTTTTCCTTAAAATTTAAGAGAATTGATTCTTCGCTTATTACATACATATTGGAGATCCTATGACTATAATTTGTCTTACCACAAAGTATGATATAGATAGATACATTATCCTAAATAGTTTGTATGGATTAAGCATCATGCATTTGCAAATACTAAATAGTTATGACATAGAAATTCATAAAAATAAAATAATTTCATATCATTTTTCTACAAAGATACCAAAAACATATTTTTAATTTTACTTCAATATCTTTTGATTGAAAATGATCTATACCTTATTAATAAACTTTTGAAAAATATGTTTTAAGATGTGTATAATTAACAAGATACATTAATAGTACTTCAAGACAATGACATTTTTCATTATTATTTAGAGTTTAAAGTAGATCCTTATTAGTACTAGGTGATTGAACAATTATTAAGACACTCAATAGATATAATTTGTTCATGTAAAAGGATCTTTTCATTTTGATTAATGAACAAATATTTCATCATTTAAATGCTTAATCTACAAACCAAGATAAAACTTAATTTTTCAAATTTTTTTATCTAAAACTCCTTTTTCTTTCCAAATACTCTATTGCATTTGGAAGCTTTTCATAAGTTCCAATAATATTGAAGTAATCAACATATGCAATAATTCATATTTAGATAACAACACAAGGGATTATAAATAAATAAATATATATATATATATATATTCAACGAATATTCACTAAAATAATTGTAACATATTCATCTTGAATTCATACAAGGATCTTTGTAATTAATTTAATATATTTCTCAAAAATTCAATTCGCATGCTTTAAATATTTAAAATCCTTTGGAGATTATAATATCATTGTCAATTTTCATGCATAAAATAGATTATAATTAAATACATTAGACACATATACTATTTTAATATATTGTTTGAAAAATTATATCCACTATATAAAAATAAATATTTCTCACAACCAATGACAATCTTTGCAAAAACATTTATGTTACAAATTATATTTTCTCTTCACAACTAAAATTTTCTTATTATCTTTGTATAATTATGCATTTGTACCTTATTAATTTTAGACCTTTAAGGTACTTTATTGGCTTAGCACCTTGTTTCTTCACTTTGTAAGAAAATTCAAAACTTTACATTTCTATCTAAATTGCACTTTTCTCTTTTGGCTAATAAATATCATCATTCTAAAAAATATTTAATTCGTCAATAAGCCTATTCATTTACTCCTTCATTTTAAAGATATTTGTATTTGGAACCACTAAGTCTGTTATACTTTAGCTATGCTAAAAAATATTTTTTTTCAAAAATAAATTTTTATTGAAAAGCATATTACCATTCTTAAGTATCAACTTGAATAGGAGCATTTATAGTTAAAATATTTTATTTATTCTCTTTTGGTCAGTGATATATTTAGCAATTTTTATGTTTTATAAATTAATCATCTTATGAACTTCTTCTAATTCATATCAATTTGTGTGAGGATTAAAATGATTGTATGTCATGTAACCTCTACAGTTGCATATTTTCTCTCCTTGACTTTGGAATATAGTTTCACATATAAACTTATGCTCTATTTTATTTTTTAAGATTGCCTATGTGTATTATGATAGATGAAAAATATATCACACATTCAAAAATTCTCTTTATATGAAACTTTTTAACTCCTAACCAAAGGTAATTATAAGGAAAAATTATAATTTTTTGGCTTGATGCATAAAAGTATTGCAACATGTAAAGTTGCATGTTCTTCAAAATGTTGAAAGGAATCTTGTTCTCTTGAATATTGATATAACTAATAACTTTAAACATTAAAAGTATTTTAGTCAAATCATTTTATATATGAACATACTTCAGGTTGTTCAACAATAATTCCATTGGAACATGATAATCTTTAAAAATTTGGATATAAATCTACTAGCATTATTATGATATATTGTTTTAATTACATAATTAAAAAATTATGCCTAAAGTTAAATTATTTGAATGAGTAATTTTACAAACATCATCAGGTTACAGATTGATAATAAATTTATTTATAACTAAAATCATAAAATACTCAAATAATCCATATAGTGGATAAATCAACCTATGTCATCTTATATTCATTTAAAAAATATAAGGAACCTAATCCCTTATAATTAAATCATCTTAAAAATAAGTAGCACATGAAAATTTATCAAATTAAAGAATCTTTTAGTTCTTTAATTCTTCAATGAATAATCTTATGAATTTTTAATATTTTTTACATCATTATTAATTTAGGATGACTCATTTGACTATGCTATATAGTAAAAATATTTTAGTAAGTGAACTTCTAGTTCACACTATTTCAATCAGCTTTATATATACATATAGATACATACATAAACATCAAAAGAAAATGATAGTAACTTTTCTAACATATTTTTCTCACTTGAGACAACTATAATATAAACATATTCAATCTCTTATTGTCCCAATGTTGTATCCATTTTGTTTTATATCTTTAAAACTTAGTAAATATCTTCAAAACATAATTGATAATAATAATACATCTATAAATATTGTATATCTCCTAAAAAAAATTATATTAGTTGTTTAGAAGTCTTCAATCAAATTTGTACTATCAAATATTATAATGATATAATTTTCACTAATCATTAATTGGAAAAATAATTTTCTATTCTTAAGAATGATGTGCATTATTGCACTATCTATAAAATATAAATATTCAATATTATTTCAATAAAAAAATGAAATTTGCCATCGTAATGATTAATTAAATTATCAAGACTCTATTTTTTATGTATAAAGAAATTTACCACATTAAAATGTACTATATCATAAGAATTATGATTGAGAGTATTATTGTATTATTCATATCAACAAAATTAACTTCTCATATCAGCATGGTAGGATATATTTTCAAAACTTTTAATGATCTTTCACATCATATTATAGCATATACTTTCAAAACCTTTAAAATTTTTTATTATATAAGTATTTCTCATTATATTATCTAATTTCTAGTGGTAAAAATGTAATCTTGTATAGTATTCTTATAATCACCACAACTGCATAAATTAATTTGACATTTTTCATATATATGATTATGATTGCAACTTCGTCCACATTTAAACCTTTTAATCATCAAAGTATTTACTTATGAGAATACAATAAAACTAGTTAGACATGTTTCATTCTTTTTCATTTCAAAACTCAATTTTGTTTAGCCAAAAGAAAATATGAAATCAATTATTTAAGGAAATGTAATGAAACCAAGTGCACCAATTTCATAGTTTTCATTAGAAAAAAACTTTAAATTGTTAATGCATTTATTTCAAGGAATACAATCAGAAACTTATTATTGTATTTAGTCACAATAAGACACAAATGAAGAAACAATTTCATGATGATAAGAGAGAGAGAAATATGATATAATTAATAAAGAAGAAGAAAAAAAATGAGAATAATAAATAAAATTTTGATATATTCTATTGATCTATCTTTTGAAGCAAGTTTAAAGAAGTGAATATTTTAATTTTTAATATATTTTATTTCAATCTTTCATAAGGATGACGATAAAGAAAGACCATTATCTTATAATTATCAGCAATTCTTAAATAATCACGATTCATAATGATATTTCATTCAGAGTCCCAACAACTTGGGAGTCATTTAACGTAGGATCTCGCCTTTGCTGAATTATATCAGCCACGTTGTCAACGATGAATGGTTTCTTATTTAATACATAATGGATATACTTCCACAAAATCTGTTCCGCGCCAAAACTGGTCTGAATATGAATATGCAGTTGCTATTTGAACCTATATTGCAGATACAAATCCTGCAAAAGCTCGAAAGACCAGCAGTTTTGGCAACAAAAATTGGATATCCATTTCTTAAAGATCAACTAAATAAAGAAAATTCTCATTAACCAAGACAGATGTCTACTAACATTTTAAATTTTTAAAAATAGATGATATATTTAAAACGGAAACAAGCACAACACTGTATATATCTCACTCTTACAACTTACAACTATGAAGTTCTTCAATAAATTTTGATAATATGTTGGAAGCAGGGAATACATAAATCCAAAAAAATAAAATAAGAACCCAAAAATTGAAATGGTAAAAGTTTCATGTTGATAACATATTATAAAATAAAAAAAGAACAGCAAGAAAAAAATAGAACAAAGGGAGGGGCTTTTTTTTATTTGTGAATATGTCAAACTTTCATAATTTTTAATATTTTTAGGCCTCATAATCAACAAATGATGATTATCACAATTGATAATAGCAATTATCTTTAACTAATAATTATTACATATCAATAATTATTTATTATTATTTACAATCATATATTGAGCAAATATCAATTATAATGGCTAATAGATTGATTAAAAGTATTTTATAGATATCCACATAAATAAATATTTGTAGTAAAATTAATATTTTCATATTTATTTATATAGTATATTTTATCATTGAATGTATCTATTTCAATTTATATTTTTAAAGGTTATTTAGGTCATCTCAATAGTATAGAAAGTTTATTTCTCAAAAAATAGAAAAGAGATGAATTATTTAGTTAGTCATTATTTAGCAAATTGGAAGAAATAAAATATCTTAAGAAGTCCTACTTCCCACAAATTATAGGAAGTTGTTTACCCACTTGCCCTCTAGATAAATTTTACTTTCTATACTATTTATGGATATAATAACAAAATTATCTTTATTAAATTTAATTAATAATAACTAAAATTTATTAATTTATATTATAAGAATACTGATGATATAGTAATTATTTTATTAACACTTTCTAAAATATTTAAAGTTGAATCAAAAAAAATATAAAAAGTTATTTCCTAAGAAGTGTTACTTTATATGTGCCAACTAAATAACTTTAAGTACTTCTAAAAAAATTTATATAGTAAATTATTTTTTTAAAAGTTCAATTTTTCCTAAGAAGTTTATATGAACCAAATAATTCATTAATTAATTTGATTCAATTCAATTTAAATTAAAGAACTAAAACTAAAAATTAAATTTAAAAAAATTGAAACCAAATAATAGAATTACTAGTTTAAAAAAATTAATGATAATAACAAGTTATTAAATAGAGAAATTAACAACTGGTAAAACAATAATAAATAAACCTAAATATATATTCTATTAATATATTAATATATTTATTTTCTTCTGGATTTCGTTCATCATTTAAGATCCTATGATTATGGCTAGATTTGGAAATTATCGTTGAAAAGTTCTTTAGAAACATTTTTATCTACTTGATACAGATTCCATGGAACCCGGCGAAAGGTTCCGGGGAGACATCATCACCCATTTTCTTTTCACAAACATTTTCTTTCCGATCTGATCCCACGCCGTTAACCTCAAGCAATGTCCGACGACGAATTCGCCACCCCGGCCGTTACACCCCGTGTCATCACCGTCTCCGAATCAACACGTTGCAACAAAATCAAAACCGCCATCGATTCTCTCTCCTCCATCGTCCCCAATCTCCCATCCTCCCTTTCCTCCTCCCCCAATGCTGCTTTCTCTCTCCTCCATGACTCCTCCATCTGCTCCCGCATCTCCGCTCTCCTCCAAAAAGCCAACTCCGGCTCCGGCGACAACAACCTCTGCCGCTGGCTCTACGACACTTTCCAAACCAGCATCCCGGATCTCCAACTCATCGTCCTCCGCTTCCTCCCAACCATAGCTGGCATCTACCTCACCCGGATCGCCGAGCGGAAGCCTCAGGCCGGGTTCGAGGCCGTCATCTTGGCCCTCTACGCCCACGAAACCACCGCCCGCAACGGCCAAGCCATCACCATTAACATCCCCGACTTGTCCTATCCGAGCGTTTATCATGAAGCCAGGCATCCTCCGGCCAAGTCCAACTCTACCGAACTCAACATGGCCGTTATATCTCCGAGCCTCGAACCTCACGGCAACGTGAGATCCACAAGAAGAGCTAGAATTGTTGGTGTGGCCTTAGAATTGTATTACACAAGGATTTCTGAGATGCCGATTGCTTCCAAGATTGAATTCTGCGAGTTTTGCAAGGTTTGGGCTGGTCTAGATGGAGAAATGTACAAGGAAGGAGATAAATTTAAAGAGGATGAGAAGAAGACGAAGATGAAAGAGGGAAGGATTCCTTTGCCATGGGATTTGATGCAGCCAATTTTGAGGATTTTAGGACATTGTTTGATGGGTCCAAACAATGTGAAGAAGGATTTGTTTGGGGTCGCTTGTGAGGCTTGTAGGTGTTTGTATGCAAGATCCATGCATGATATAAACCCTAAGGCAATTTTGGCTACTGGGAGTCTGTTGAAGCTTTCGCAAACTGTTGGAGACAAGGCAGATGATCCGACTGAAGCCCCCATAAGCAATACTATTTCAATTTAGGCTTTGATTATTTGATTTGATTCTTTGATTGAGCTTTCTTTTGTCACCTTTTGAGACTTGAATTGATGATGTTTCTCAAAGAAAAGCTTGCAATTGTACATTTGTTTGCGGCATTGGATTCTTTTATTTGTAGTCGATAAATAGCAATAGTTGTTCCCTCGTTTTCCTTTAGCTAGTTGCTGTGTTTCAAACAACTGCAACAGCAGTGTCCATCACAATTGCAATATTACACATTTTATTTCGCTTGCAGTTGTTATTAATCGCCATATCATTATTAGCATAACTATAATTTGGGCATGATTAATTGAATAGTTGTTGTATCCGTTATATTTGATTCGGCTGAAATTAATATTTTCTAATGAATTTTAATTTGCACATTGCCGGAACATATAACAACTTCAAAAAGAGAAAAACACACTAACATTTCCCGTAATTTTAAAATCTATAAATGGTCTCATGTAACATCATGTTGTTCAGAAATTTCTTCTAAAATGTTGAAATTCTATAAAAAAATTATTGTTTTAATGTAAATAATAAAATATTAAGGTGTCCAAATAAAACATCCACTGGAAAATAAGTTCTACTTATTGAAGCCATTAAAGTCAGAACTGGGGTTTGCTCAGTGAAATTAAGAATCCTAAAGGAGACCCACAAATAAATGTTGCTTAAAATCATGATTTTTTATCATTTTCGAACTTTAATATTTTCCTGACTTCAGATGTTGCTGATTTCAAGTATAATCAACCAAATTTTTTGTGTAGAGTTAATGTAATCATTGCATCATTTTTTTAAAAAAAATCCAATAAAACAACAATGTCCAGAATAATAGGTAACTCGTCATAATTTATAATGACATTTACTCAAAAAAAAAAAAAATCCTGACATTAGGTTGTCCCTGCAGAAAATGTATTAAAAACCAACGATCCCTTGTAGAATGAAAGTCACAATCACTAAAAGAAAGGGTGAAATAGAGGGGAGATTTATATAGTTTTAATAATATATGAGGAAGCCTGGTGTATTTTTCTTTCAAAAGAATGATGATAAAAAATATTGAAAACTTTATCTTCATTCATGCTGGAATAATTCATTTATTGAACTTTACTCTAAAAATGAATAAGCAAACAATAGCAATTTTTTATTAATACAAATAATTTAAGAGGGTGTTTTATACATGTATCATCATCATCAGATCCGTGATCATTCTTTAACGAGCTGCTATACAATAACTTACTCGACTGATTTTAAAATATTTTTAAAATGTTAATAAAAAGTTTTATACAATAATATTCCATTGAAAATATTTTGCCTTTACGGTGTCACAGAGGAGATTAGAAGTAGATTTAAACAATTTTTCATGTACAAAACATATAGACAATGTACATGTATCAAATCAAAACTTTAAAATAATGATAAATATAGGCAAGTCACAACTGAAATCAGTTCCATTAGAGTATATCATTTTTAAAAAATAATAATACAAAAAAATTGAATATTTCTTTGAATAGTAACAATATTTTGCATTTAATATTATATTTTAATTCCCTCCAAAATTTCACCAAATAATATTATTTATAGAAGAAGTATAGGGTAACATTTAGTTTTAGCAAGATATCCAAAGGAATTATGTATTAACAAATTATTGATGGCAACCGCAGTATTATATCAAAATATCACTACATTTGTGGCCAGCAGATGTCACTTCATTCATGCATAAGACATTTTCATCAAACCATATAGAGAAAGAAGAAATTTGATTGACATATTTGATGACTAAATACACTCCGCAAGGAGCATGTTAGTTTCAGGCGGTGATTGCACACAAAATTAAATAATAAAATATACCTTCTATTATTAGAAAACAAGAGGGGAGAATTTCGATGTATTGATCTACTACTAAATTTAATTAAATTTTATTTATTTTAAATAATATTATATAAATAAATAAAATATAATAATTTAAATTAGTAGTACTTTTGATGAATCATAGTCATAATTAAAAAAGAGATAGCAGGTGCTGTTTCTTTTGGTTATCTTCCTCGGATATCATAATAAAAAACTAGGAATATTCATTTCGTTTTCAAATGTTTGATTCAATTATAGATAACTTTTTAAAGGTTAGCTGGTAACTATAGTTTCATTAAAATGTTGATAATCCTGGCTCAATGACGAATTATTACTTCTTTTTCTTTTCTTTTGCATTAAATCCAATGTCATTTGAGATGAAATAATCACGCGATGCTATTGGACCAAACAACCTCGATGATAGATAGTAAAATGTACTTTGAAAATCGAAAGTGTTGGTGAGAAAATATGAAAATGATTGCTTAATTTTTAACATATATGTTGAGCCACATGATTTTGAGTAACGTATTTAATTAGAAATAGAAAGTACATATCGAATCGAATAGAATGCACAAAGCAATGTCACTGTGTGATAAACCAAACAATCAAATATTTTAACGAAGAAAAAATATATTGTGATTATGTGTATACAAAATATAAAAACAATATATATATATATAATAGGATGAAATTTATTATAAAGCTTTTTTATTTAAATTATGACAAATATATAATTGCTCCATTTAAAAAAATACAAATTGATAGTTACTTTAATTATTAAATTACAATTATTATTAATAATTAATAAAACAATTGATAGACATGTTATCATCAGGAATGGAAAATCTTATGAATAGCACAATCATTTTTACCTAAGTTTTGTCCTATTAAATATTTAAATTTAAACTTAATCCATTAATTTAAAAAAAGTCGTAAATTAATTTTGTTCAAATATAATTCTTAAGTATAACTAGGAGAGGTCATTGGTCATTTATAATTGGTTAAGAGGTCCAAGCCAAATGACCTTGGCTATCCAATGAGTTACCTAAACCAAATTTTTTATCGTATGATCATTGAGCTTATTTTTTTAATTAAAATTAAAATATGAGACACATAATAAATACAATAGCAACAATGAATTTGAATAAATATAATTTCAAATTTTGGAAATTCATTTTTGCAACATCACATGTTCATTATGAACTCTTAGTGACTATTTTGATAAGCAATATGTTACATCTATTAGAAATAAAATATTTTACATGGAATTAATTAATTATGATAAATTTGTAAATAAAATTTTATGTAAAATATTTGATGAATGGATAAGTGAAATGTTTTAAAATTAAATATGATTAAGAGTGAGTATATAAGTATGGAAAAGACTTTGAGAACTTATTTCCCTATTTGCCCCAAGGGCCTTTTTCTCATTTTTTATTCTTCCATTTCATCATACTCTCTTATTTTTCCTCCAAAACACCACAATTCTTCACAAGTTCAAGAGATAACCATCCACTTCCTCCTCTCTTCATCTTCCTCAAATTCAAATTAAGAATTTCTAGAATCCAAACTTTGTTATATTTCTCTTCCATTTCCTCTTTTGATTATGAATGATTTAGATTTTTGGTTCAAATGAAGTTTTGGGGCCCTAACCCCAATTTCTTGAATTTGGATGTTCAGAAACAAGCTAATCCCCTACTTCCATTGCTTATTGTCTCCTCCATAAGGAATAAATGAACATTCTAGCTAATTTGCATGGGTTTCAATGATTTAGATTAGTTTAACTTAGGTTTTCTTTATAGCTTCAAATGTGAGAATTTTATGTTATATAATGTTGTTCAATGTGAATTTTTTACTAAATTTATGGTATATGAGATGTATTTTATGCCTCATGGTGGTTCAATGGCTTTGATTCTGCATAAAGATTGAGTTTTAAGTAAAAACTCTATCGATGAATAGTGGAAAAATCTACAAAATTTAAAGATTTCCTTTGCATAATCTATTATATAATTGATTATAAGGGCATAAGATCATCTTTACCTAATGATAATTAATTATATAATTGATTAACCTTGTATAGCACTGATATAATCAATTATCACAAGTTAAGGCCATCTCTTCCTAATGATAATCAATTATCTGTGTAAAAATGCTTATACAATCAATTACTATAGATTGGGGTTTGCCTCTACTTTCCATAATCAATTATACCCTACTCATTTTCAACTTTCACTATGACAAAATAGTTAATTGACATTGACTGTTTAATTAATTACATGTCAAAATATGGCTAACATCTTATTAAGCATTGTTGTAAATAAATTATGACATCGATTACATATCCAATATTTAAAAAAAATGACACTAGTTCCAACATCAATTGAATCAATGATGCTCTTTTGTGTATCGTGCAACTCAATTAGTGATAATAAGTTAAAAACATTAATTTTTACTAAGTAATCAATGTAAAATGTTTACAAAATGTTTTTTTAAACAAGTTTTGGCTTCCATGCTAGAATATTTATAGTAAAAATTAAATTTTTTAAGTGACATATTTAGGAAAAAAACTCAATTTTGCAATAGAAATATCTATAACTAATTTGTGTTTCAGTGATGAAGATTTTGTTGGCATCCATAAATTTAGTGATGGACAAATACATTTCTAATTTCATCCTAATACATGTTTCTTTCTTCATCATCTTGCCAATTCGCAATAGATAAAATTAATCCATCACTAATTCAATTATCAAAATATTGTTTATTATTACCTTCTTTTTCATTACTAGTTCTATTGCTAAATTTTTTAGTGATAGAATTTTCCAAATTAGTGATGAATTTTTCCATCACAAATTTGCATTTTTTTTGTAATGCATGTGTGCAATTGGATTAAGCTCGAAGGATGTATTAATGAAAAGCATGTTGTTAAGAATGTTGTAGAAATTTGTATTGAATACTTATCAAATATGGACATTATTGGGCTTCTTAAGCGTTACCATGAGGGAAGGATTTCAAGGAAAGGTACATGAAGCATTCAAGTGAGGATCATAAATTGTGACATGTGGACATATATACACCTCTACATCCTAAAAAAATAATGAAGATATTGAGTTCTATATAGCATATTGCTCTTATAAAAGAACTTAATCATGGTAGGAATGAGCGATAGGTACAAGTTAAACATAATTGTTCATTTATCACATGGTTCTACAACCAAGTGGGGAGCATGATAGCATAAACATCGAATGCTACTTTTAAAACTATAAGATGGTTAGTCTGTCGGTCTCACATGAAGGTCATATCATATCATAAATATAACATCAATTATTATTCTTTCTACATAAAGGGACATGATAAAAAGAATACTATACAAAATAATGGGATCACTTTGATGGCTTAAGCAATGAATGTCTCTATTGCCAATAACATAAATCCCATCTATACAATGAATATAGCGGGGTCATCAAAGATATATAGGATTTCAACTATGTCTAATTCATGGAGATTGTGTTTTGATATAATTAGGTAGGAGTTTAACTATTTGTAATAACTTCTAAGTGGATGAGTTATAATTCACATTGATGAATCTTCCTAAAGAAGATCATAAGAGGGAGCTATTCATAATGGCATCCTAAGCAAAATAAGTTTTTTATGTGATGAATATGATTGATAAGAAGTGGCTTATATCATTTTTTAATGGAAGAAATAGATTGTTGGTAGTGGGAATAAAGTAAACATAACCACGAATATTAAAAAAGACACCCATTTTCTTGTCAGGACTACCTCCAATTAATCATGAAGGCAATTTGGAGAAGTTCTATATGCGAAAAGATCCTAATGAAGGGATATAGGTTGATAATTCTTCCAAAACAATTTCCTAATACTATTTCAAGGCACTAATGTTCTTATTTTTTAAGTTATGCTTACATATATAATTGCAACCTTATTAGTTTGTATTTCATTAATTATTTCTATTCCATTAATGTAGGTTTCATGTGAAAGATAATCATTATAAAGGAATAAGGATTTGAATATCCTTAGATAAAAAAAAATATCTATGACAATAAGAAGGTAATTTAACTTTCATCAATAAACTTTTTCTTCATGTGATTACTTCACTACCAAATTATCATATACATGTTTTTCCTTTGGTAATTTGAAACATGGACTAGCCATATGCCAACATTTAATAGTACAATCTTCCTCTTGCGAGGTATTATTTAATACAATATCCTAATTTTATAGAATTAGTATAATGGAAAATGTAGCTTTTATTTCAATTGAATTATTTTGTATTGAATATAAGAATATAGGATTATGTCATGTAATACAAAATGTTAATTTCTATTCTATTTCATTTGGTGTGCTCTATATGTAAGTTGAAATTAGAGTATTGTAAAGTTAGTTTTGTTCAATTTGGGGGTTTTGTATGTATTTGAAATAGAGAACAATATAGTAGGAAGTGTTCTGAGGAGTTTTATAGAGTGGTAGGGTGTATAAAAGGGAACAAGAAAACACAATGAGGGGATGTAAGAAGCGAACATGGGGTTTAGAGGGAAGACATACCATATAGGTCATTTAATTGACCCGATGTGATATATAAGGCATTTGATATTAAATTTACAAGACTGTCAACATTTAATATTGATTTTCAATGATAGTTCCTTTGCAAAACCAATATCTTTGTTTAAATAATTGACATCTTATCTCATTGTATTATATTTCCCATTAAAAAATGATGATAGTTCATTGATTAAAGAACCAACATTATTTTAATTTTTCACTTTAGTTATAAACCAATGTTATTTTAATTTTTCTATAACTAACATCATAATAAACATATAATAATGCCTAGTTAAATGTTTATTGAAAACCAATGTGTAATCTGCTAAACACTTAACATTTATTTGCAATTTTGTGGTAGTTTTATGCTTATATGGACATCATGGTATCACTAATTAATTTGTTGAATATATGAAAAATGGATTAAGCATTAAAGAAGGGTAATTTCATTGGTATGATTTTATTTATATATGTTCTCTTTTTTTAAAAATATTTGCTCACTAATCCTTGAACTTATCTTTTTGTGTTTTATTTTATAAATTCATAAGATAATGCTCCATCATCACCATAATAGGAGAGATCTTTTAGGATTCCATCTAGCTAATCAGTAAACAGTACTTGGATATTTTACTTGTAAGTAATATGCATTTCTTAAAACTTTCCTTAGTAGGCCTTGAATATTAAATGATGACCAATTAGGCAGACATTGTAAACAATATAAATTTTATTTAAAAGCATTAAAGTAAACTAACTTATTATGGAAAATTTGTTATAAGTTACAAAGAAAGTCTAACTTTCCTTTTTATAAGAAACATGCACATCAACTATTTACTATTTTGCAATATAAATGTTAGTATCAATTATCATCCCTAAATTACTAGTTTAATGTGTTAAGAATTATTTATAATTAAGGAAGGTTGGTAAAGACTAGTAGGTTAGATTTCACATCAATCAATGCTAAGGAAGGTTGTGACACAATATCATTTGAAAAATATAATTGTAAATTATCTTTGGAGTTCTTCAAATTATTATTTAAAATTTTTCAATATTCACATTAAGTAATTAAAATGAAAGTCATTACATTATAATTACTCTTTGTCCTTACATAATGATGGAAGCAATCACAAATTTGGTTACAAAACCTTTAGAAGGAAAAATTAAAACTTTAATGAAAATTAATGGATCAAATGGATTTTTTCCCCCATAAGAATATGAAAATGTAATTTAGATGTGCTATATAACATATCAAGTTAGATACCATGTAAGCATCTTTATTGGGGAAAAAATAAAAGTGCCTACTAGATAAGTAACATTATGTATATTCTAAAGTTAAAAGGTAAATTTGATTCAAAAAGGATAAGATTAAAATTTTAATGAAAGTTATAAGATAAAAAAATATCTTCTTCCCTTTATTTAAATAATTTAATATCTCCAAATTTTTACGAAAGAATATATCTATAAAAGAGAAAAATATATAGTGTAATCCTTAATCCTTTTGTTTAGTAAAAATAGAATAACTTTTATGCAAGAGAAAAAATTCACGTATCTTCCATGAAATTTTTCAGTCAAAATTATAAAAATTGTTAAAAATTAAAGCTTCTAACAAATTTTTTCATATATTTTGGTCTTTGGAAATTTCATCATTAAGTTAGAAGTAATTTCTTAATGGAAGAATCTATAAGAAATTATTTTGATAGGTTTCTCAATGGATTATAAGTGGAAAAAATAAGTAAAGATTTTAGAGGCAAAATCCATTGAAAAACAATCAACAATATCCAATAGAAATCTTTCAAAAAAAGGTTTTCTTCATGCAAACCTTGTAGGAAATTATTCAATTACCTTTTCTAACTTTGGCATCAACAAAACAATATTAATTTAAATGAATAATTTATCAAATGCAAAATTCAAATCAAATACAACTAAAAAATTTTTCAAATCATATAATAAAGTACTAATCTAAGTTAAAATCAATAGTGAAATCATATTCTAATTTCAAAACAGTATCCTATTAATGCTTACTCTATTGTTGAGTTGAAAGGTTTAAAAGTAAAATGAGTGACTAATCTATCTAGCAATTGTTATTCACTAGGCACTGTGTCATAAGTCAACAACTTAAGTTGCTAGATTGTGAGCAGCTTGCTATCAACCATTGAAAGCAAGTTGGTTAAAGATTAGTCCTACAACATCTAAAGGACAAATATATTTAGCAACAAGAAAATAAAAAGTACAGTGAAAGATAAATAATTAAAGCAACCAAAACATGTACAAGTAGGTGCAATGAAAGCACAACACATAACATAATGCATATTAAAGACAAGCATAAAGCACACAAAAGGTAAAATATGCAATATGAACCAATATGGCTAAAATCAATGAAAATTTGGCATATCATAAATTAAAGAAAGGTTATTTCTATTATTCACATAAACCTTTATTATAGTGTTGAAAGTATGTAAGGGAGGCATAAAGTCACATACTTTGACCCCTAGGCTAGTGTCAAGTGACCATCAAAACCATCAAACATTCCCTCTTATAGAGCATTCTAAGTTAAAGCTTACCCCGTAAGAGTAGATGTACTTTTTCTAAGTTGGCAAAAAACTTTTTCTCATAGCTTCTTGTTAAGTTTTATCCCTAAAATACATCAATAGGAGGAAAAAAATCCAATGTTAACAATGATGTGCTTTAACACTCATAATAGACAAGTTACTTTGGTCAAAACTATAAAAATAGCCCTAAAATAGGAAAAAATTAAAAAATAGTACATAAGTCAAAATGATATCAAATTTAGGCTACAAGACCTCCATCACAAGCTTAATTTATCTACCAAGTCTCATCCTAAATTAAGTTTGTTTGGTTAGTTAATTGGTATATAAGGTTGACTTGTAACATTCTCCCTGATATAATTTGTTAGTGTCTTTGAAGACTTTATTACTTGAAAGGCTTGAATCTATTGCTTGAAATTTGAAAAATATTTTTCTTTCTCCCAATTAATCTCTTCATCTCCCAAACCATTCCACTTTATTAAAAACTCCTTCCTTGGGAGCTTCCTCACAATCACCATACACTTTACTAGAATCTCCTTTATACTTTTTGGCTTTTGTCTACTAAGGTTAACTTCTAGCCTAGTGAGCTGATTATAGGTTGGATCTTTAACATCTAGAGGATAAGGCGTTAGATTGCTTACATGAATGATTAGATAAATCTTCAGCCACTAGGCAGAGTAATCTTATAAGTTACCTTCCTAACTTTTACAATAACTAGAATTGGACCCTCGTACTTGTGAAGTAATTACTTGTCTTTGGTCTCTATATCCTTTTGTTCTAATAGCAATTTGATAAGGACAAGATCTCCCACCTTGAACTTTAACTCTTAACACCTTTTATCTACCCATTTCTTTATCCTTTTTAAAGTTTTTTTCAAGTTCAAGTAATTTCAACATTTAACTTCAAATCTTTAGTGAATCAGTGTGTATTAAGATTCACACCTTTATACGATTCAAATAAAATATAAGGTAAAAATGGCTGTAAACTTATAACAATTTCAAATGGACTTTTATTAGTACCAAAACTTTTCTAAGCATTGAAACAAAATTATGCAACACTAATGAATTATGATGAACTCAAGATTGTATATCTCACTTTAAGATTTCTAATGATGTAAATCACCTTAATCTAACATCTAGAACTCAAGATATAGTTGAAAAATAGAAATAGTATTAAAATTTAACATTAATTGAATAAATTCATAATATTATAAAATTAATCATAAATTATAAAATAAGGTCAATTCAATAAAATTAAGCATATATAACACCTAAAAGACATAAAATAAAGGATAATAAAATATTAAATATTTTTCTTATCAGGGCCTTACCAAATTAGCATGTAAGCATGCTTCTGCCTGTATTTTCTTCATAGAAGACAAGCTAGAAAAATATGTTAGTATTACTTTCATTCATTGTACATGACATGCTATGGACTAAATTTGAACCATGTAAATGGTGAGAAGTTATGGCAATCAACAAGGAGGGAAAACATCCTTAGACCAAGAAATAGAAGGCCTCTTAGTAAACTAAAGAACTTGAGGAGAAGAGAGCCAAATTAGCTAGAACTATCTCATAACTTGAGAAAAGTTAGTACCAGCTTGAGATGCTTTAAGCACCTAAAGTATGGTCGTAATAAGAGAACTTGCAAAAGACTAATAATTGATAAGAAAAGTGGCCATAACCAAGTCATAACATCATATAGATACTAAATAATAAACTAAAAAAGAAAGTATAAAGTAAAGGCCAAAGAGAGAGCTAATATATCAAGGAAGCCATCTCAAGAAACAATCAATGTCACACAACCACCATCTAGCAATTTGGCATAATGAATGCATGGCTTTAATTGTTTAATAGTTTATTTTAGAATTTTGGCCTTACAATTGTATTATCATAAACATCACTTTCTTTTCTCATTTATAATAGTTGCTTAATAGAGACCACTTGTAATTGCTTTTATTTAATTAATTTAATGCTTTTGTAAGGGCTATTTGTTATTGAACTATTTCCAATTTAGTATTCTCTATTTTTGTTAGCTATTCCACTTGTAATTACTTGCTTTTATTATTACTATTATTATCTATAGGAGTTAATAGGTGTGGTTTTAATGAAAGAAATTCTAATATGTTATTTCTAAATATATGGTTCCTTACTTAGAATACATGTAATGTGATTCTTTCTTATCACTTCATGTTTTTGTATTTAGTATCATCTTTTGGTGGACCCACCATATTTCTTATAATTAAATTTATCACTTTTTGTTGCTTAGACAGCATTTCTTTAGAATTTTCTAAACATTCAATTAGTGATACAATAGAATGTCATGTATGATGTTTTATGTCACATTATATGTATCCTGGGGTAAGTATTTTGTATGGCTATGCAACATGTAACATGATTTGAATGTTACAATATTAGTTAGTCTTTAATTTTTATTTTTTTGGGATAGCAAAGAGCAAATCACTTAATAAATGTACAAAGCAACAAGGCCCTATTTATCTTATTTGCAAGCTATAGAGCTTTTCATAAAAAAGGGAGTTCCAGAGTCTATCTCTCTCTTTTTTGATCTTGTAGTATTAATTATAGGTCTAGTTGTATTCTCTACCCTACTAGATTCCATTGCACCAAAGATAAACAAATGGTCTTCTAAGTGCATCGATAGTTAGATTTTATTTTATAAACTAGGAAATATTCTATTCCATCTTAAGAACTTGTAGTGTAAATAATTTCAAAATGTAGTATGATTATCTTTTTCTATACCTTAGAAACACCATCCTCTTGTTTAGATTTGTGTAAGATATACAATTTTCATTTTTATTATGGAATCTGGGTAATTTAGAGTGGTGTAAGAACATAAAATAACTTTTTCTCACTAGTAATATGAAAGAAATAAGTACAATCAACATTTATTTTGTGATGTTCAAGGATCACTCATAATGCCCTCAACTTGATACTAGTTTATTGAAGACATCTAACTGATAGTTATATTATATTTAAATTTTATGTTAGTTAGAAATAGAGCAATTTGTTCTTCCTAAATATGAACATGTGTGAAGTTTGGGTGGGTAATAGGGAACAAGTTATGATTTGGTCTTGCATTCTAAGCTTGACTGGCCTTCTCTCATGCACAATTCTTGGAAATAAAAAAAGATTGGATACAGCTTTTTATCTAGTATGTCAAGGATGCTATTGAAGATTGCTTCCATGTGATAAGGAATTGATAATGAGTAAAGTCTATTTAGCTTCATTTGTTAAATAGAAAGAAAAAGGCAATTTTCTTTAGGCTAACAGGTGAGGAGTGGTTTGATGTTAATTTGGTAGAAAACTTAGGCAAAGATGTTATAATTGAGTGGTGTGTTCAATAAAGTATAACTATTTGGCCTTCTAGGCTTGCAAACGGAGGAATCTACAACTTTATATGCACAAAAAGAAATCACAGGAGCCAGTGACATTGAAATGGGATCTAAGCTTACAAATGATGATGGTATTCCAATTTAGCAATGAATATAAGAAATAAAAAAGAAAAAACTAATCAAGTTTACATAGTGTTTGCTAATGAAAAATAGATTTCCATTAATTCTAAACAAATATCAATATACATTACAAGATTAAACCTTCATATTTCCAACCAGTCCTCTATTTCTTATTATCCTACCTCCATTTATATATTCATCTTTCACAACCATATAAAATGCACTGTTTCTCTTCACAACCATACAAAATGCCTTTAACAAGCAATCTTGCAAACATTTCACCTAAAACCAAATTAAACCAACCTTAAATCTAATGCCTATACTAAGCTAACAACAATAGCAACTAAGAAACCAGAAGAAAAATCTTCAAGGTCTTCATAGTAGTCTTTATAGATTTAATCAATAGCTTCTACTCTATAATTATTTCCTTGTTTCAATCATTAGTAGGTTCATCAACCCACTCAAAATACTCATAACACTTTTCTATCTACATAAACATAAATCTCCATTATTCCAACTCACATCATTATTCAAACAAGTCACACATCGGAAGTGGAATATCTGAGAAAACAAAAATGAACCTTGTACTATTTGCATCTTAAAATTCTTCTCCCCAAGTTACATCTAATTTTTAAGGTTAAACAATCCAATTGTTTTCCAAAATAACAGAAATGCCTCTACCTACTACTTAAGCTTAATGCTTTAATCATGTTACTCCCCTAAGTGATAGAAAACTTCCCCATTATATTCTATTCATTCTATTGTAGAGTTTCTACATGATAATGGTGTTGAGACGAGGACCAAATTTTTTTCCTTTCTTTAAGTTGATTTAGGGCAAACCAGTTAAAGATAAAGTGGGAGTGCATATGTTTTGCATATGGTAGAGTTTTCTATAAGTACCTACATAAAAAAAAATCTAAAAGTATAGGTACTCAAAGCACAATTTAACCTTTTCTTTCTCACATTTGATATAAGCAAGTTACAAATTGACTAAGTCAAATAATTGCTAAGTGGAGCTATCACCATGGACAAAAATACATAATATAAATTAATAATTTAATATTTGCAAGTTTAACTAATTCTTCCTGATAAAAAAAATCTTACTAGTTAAAGTAACAATAGTATAGGATAAAATAAAGGGAATGAATAAGTATTAGAGTATACACTTTTTTTGAAAATATGAATTATTCCTTAGGTTAAGTTTTAATTAACATAATTTAACCTATTCTATAAAAGGACAAAACTTATGTAAAATTCTTTATGTGTTTGTTATAAGATTTTCAAACCACATCATACCTCCATTTTACACAACTAATCAAACATTTAAAATTTCATGAAATGATAAATTATTTTATTAAACATTAAAAATCTATAAATTACATCATGTGCCTTAAAAGGTTACAAATTACTCCTTTAAAATTTACTAGTGAAAACCATAATAATATATTAATTTTGATAAAAAAAGTTATTAATAAAATATATCAAACCAATTAGTTATTAGTATTAACAATCTGGTAGTACTAGAATGGTTTGAAAAATAAAAGGCCTCCAATAGATCCTCAACTTCATTTATTTTTTATGTATAAATTTATTAAGTTTCATTTTACTTAACTTTAAAATTATATAAAGAAATCTTTAAACCGAGCATAGATTTTGATTTTTCACTAAAAAATATTTTTACTTTATATTATCATCAAAGGCATTTTGGGCAAATTTAAGGAAGAAATATTTGAAATATATACTTTGAAATGTATAAATAAGGTGCACCGACTATAATTATACATTGCTTATTTGAAGTAATTTATGCTAAAAACAATTGATTATAATTTATCATTATTTAAAATCCTAAAAAATATTGAAAAAATCATTAAATCAAATTAAGATTATTAATTTACTTACTAATGAATATTTAAAATGAAAAGTTTAACAACATAATTGATAAAGATATAATGTTTCTTTAAATAATAACTGCTTTTCATACTTAATTTCGTACTTTAATCACCTCCAAAATTTCATCAAAATATATTTTAATTGCTTTTGGTACAATATGTTATAAAAATGTTTAATATTAAAGAAAATAAAAAAAAAGAAAGAGATGAAGAAAAATTATAAGAAAGAGCAGCATTTTTTATTCAACTCTATATAGAATGATTTATATAACTCATATTTATAAAGTAAATAGCTTAAATGTTACAATTTTATAATAATGATTCATAAATAAAATTGAAACCTAATAATTAACCATAATAGGAATATAACGTCTAACCTATGGACATCCATATTTAATAAACCTAATAATTATTGATAACAACCTAATGATTATTTATAACAATCCTTTTTGGATGTCCATATAAAGAAGTACTTAATTATAATAAGCAATGAGAAACTATCTCATTAAAAACAAGACCTAATGAAACAAAACTTTAATTAAGGAAAAAAGAGTACAATATGTATTGACTATCCTTTATAATAATATCATTTAAGATCTCTTAACTAACACAATCCAATATTATGAACTAGCTATTTAAATGTTATAGTAAGAAGTGACTTGGTGAATAAATTTTTCAAATTATCACTAGAACAAATTTGTTAAATATTTACATCACCATTCTTTTAAGAATCATGTGTGAAAATAATTTTGGTAAGATATGTTTTATTCTATTATCTTTAATGTATCCTTCTCTCAATTGAGTTATACATGCTACATTATCTTCATATAAAACTGTTAGCAACTTCTTTTCAAATGACAAACCACATGCTACTTGAATGTATTGAATTACAAACTTTAACTAAATATATTCTCAACTTGCCTTATAAATTGCTAAAATTTTTGCATGATTGGAGGAAGTTGCTAATATAATTTGTTTTATAAAACACCATGAAATACTTGTACCACTCTAAATGAATAAATAACCTATTTATGATCAAGCATTATAAAGATTGGACAGATACCTTGCGTCTACATAACTAATTAGTTCAAGTTTGGATACATTCAAATAGTATAAACCTATATCCATTGTGCCACAAAGATATCAAAATATATGCGTAATTCCATTCTAATGTGTTTATGTTAGGAAAGAATTATTTCTTGCTAATAAGTTTATAAAGAATGATATATCAGGCCACATATGATTACCAAAATATATTAGTGCTCCAATTACACTTATATATGATACCTAAAGACCAAGAAGTTCTTTATCACTCTTACAAGGTCAAAAGGGTCCTTATTCATAATTAGTGACCTTATAACTATTAGGGTGCTCAATGAATGAGCTTTATCCATATAAAAAAACCTTAGTAGTTTTATTATATAAGTTGTTTGATACAAAAAGACTCCATTTTCTAAATGTTCAATCGGCAGACTAAGGTAAAGTTTTGTTTTCCTAAGGTTTTTCATTTCAAATTCTTTCTTTAAGTATTCTATTGTTTTAAAAAAACTCTTTAGGAGTTCCAATAATATTTAAGTCATCAACATATGTAACAATCATACTAAAATTATATTTAAATTTTTTGATAAAAACACAAGGGATTTTTATATACTATTTTCAACAAATATTCATTAAAATAATTACAACACATTCACCATATTACTTTAATCCATACAAAGATTTTTGTAACTTGATTGAATATATTTTTAAAAAATTCAAATTTCATGTTTCAAGCATATGAAATCTATCAAGAATATTTATATAATATATTTTTCAATTGTCATGCATGAAATAGGATATATTAAATCCATTAAATGCATGCCAATTTCTAATACATTGCTAGAAAATTATATTTACCACATAAAAATAAATATTCTCATAGCCGATGATAAACATTATAAAAATCCTTGTGTATAAACTATACTTTCTTTTTACAATTTTAATTTTCTTATTATCTTGATATAATTATACATTTAACTTCACATTTTCGAGGTGTTTCATTGGCTTAAAACCTTTTGGATATTTCTTCATTTTGCAAGTAAATTTAATTTTATATTTCTATTTGAGTTATATCTTTTCTCTTTTCTTTTAGCCAATAATCATACATCATCATTCTATAAATTTAAGGTCTTTACTAACCACTATTTTTTAAAAATAATTTAAGAACTACATTGGATATAAAAGTAAATATTGTTGACAATCATTTACTTTTTTAGTTTCATTTTTCTCATTAGAAATATAATCAATTGAGATCTCTCTATTTTCAAAAATTTTAGGTACTTAAACTTGTTCCAAAAGTTTATCATTATATTTAAAATTTTAATTTCTTCTAAAAGTTTTTTGTTAATTATATTTTAAAAATTTTTAAAAGTATTTAATTCCTCAATAAGGTCATTTATTTGCTTCTTCTTTATTTTGAGGATATTTGTATTTGGAATCAATAGGTCTATCAAGCATTAGGCATATACTAGACTCAAATATTATTAATAAATAAATTGCCCTACTTAGGCATTAATCTAAATAAAAGCATCTATAGCTACTATATATTATATATTTATTCTCTTTTAATTAGTAATATATTTGTCAATTTTTCTACATTTTATAAATCAATCATCTAATGAATTTTTAGTTTATATCGCTTTATGCAAAGATCAAGATAATTGAATATCATATTATTTCTACAACTACATATTTTCTCCTCTTAATTTTAGGAATATAATTTCACATATGAACTTACATTTTATAACAATTTTAAAAATTATTTATGTGCATTGTGGTACAATAAAAATATATTGTGCAATAAAAAAATTTTCCATATATAAAACATTTTAACTTTTTACCAAAGTTAATTATAAGGAAGAACTATAACTTCTTGCCTTAATGTGTATAAGTTTTACAACATGCAAAGTTGCATATCCCTCAAGATAATATAAGAAATTTTACTCTCTTAAATAAATATATAAATAATAATTAGGACATTAAAAATATTATAACTAAATCATTTTATATATAAACAAACTTCAAGATGTTCAACAATTATTCTAATTGACATATAATAATTAATGAAGATTTTGATTATAAATTCACCAATACTATCAAGATATATTGTCTTAATTGTATAATTAAGAAATTATGCTCAAAGTTAAATTATTTGAGCAAGTAATATCATAGACATTAGGTTGTGGATTGATAATAAATACATATATAATTATTTATTGAAGAATTAACTAAAATAATAAAATATCCATACAGTCTAATTATCCATATAATGGATAAAAAGATTAACATATATCACCTTACATTCATTCCAAAAATATTAAAAATTCAATCCAATTTTAATCACTAATGGCTTTATAATTGCCTTGAGAAGAAGTAGTATATGAAATTTTATTGAAGTTTTTCGATGAATAAAGTTGTGAATTTTTAATTACTTTTGAGTTATTATTGATTTGGAATGGCCTATTCAATCATGCCAAATAATGAAAATGTATTGGTTAACGAATTTCTAGTTCATCATTTTTCAATCAACTTTACATATTTAATATATTAAAAGAAAAATGACAGTAACCTTTTTCAATACATTTTTCCTCACTTAGGACAATCACTATAATATAAAAATATTTAATATTTTATTATCTCAATGAAGTATCTATGTTCTATGTTTCTAAAATTTAATAAATATCTTTCAGACTTAATTGACAAAAATGCATATCAATCAATTTTGTATTACCGGATATTATATTGATATAATTTTTACCAATCTCTCATAAAAAATATTTTTTCATTGTTAAGAATGATGTGCATTGTTACACTACTTATAAAAGACTAATATTCAATATTAATTTAATAAAAAATTAAATTAACCACTTTCATTATCAATCAAATTATTAATTCTTTCTTTTATGATGTATAAACAAATTTGCCACATCAAAATGTGCTATATCATAAAAGTTATGATTGTAAGTATTATTCTCATAAACAAAACTAGCCTTATTTTAATTTTCTTTAAAGTGAGGTATAGTAAAGTTTTATAAAATATTTAGATATACAACAGGTATGCAACTAAGATATTTCGTACAATATTTGATTCAAAATTTTCAATAGCCTTTGACATCATAGGCCTTTCTCATTATATTCTCCAACTTATAATGAAGAAAACTAATCTTATAATTGTTTATACTATTTTTATAACTATTACAATTGCATAAATTAAATCAATCTTTTTCCATATGTACAATTATAACCTTATCCCTTTCTAAATGTCTTTTTATTAATAATGCATTCACTTTAAGAAATACAATAAAATGAACAAGATGAATTTTATTATTTTTCATAAAAAATTAATTACTTTATTCAATCAAAAAAATGCATGATAAAGCATTTGTATGATGCTAAAAGAAAGAAAGAAAAATAGATCATGTAATTGATAAAGAAAAGAAAAATAATACTAAAATGAAAATTTTTTTATTTACTTGTTTTATCATTATCTTCATAAATTTTATTTGACATGAAGATGGTGGTAAAAGAAAATCATTACCTTTATAATCCAATTGTAGTTTAGTGGAAGGCATGAATCTTTTAATGCAAAGGTATAAGTAAGAATCTCAAGCTTTTTGAAATTCAATAATAAAAGAATCTCAAGCCTTTTTATGCAAGATAACTTAAGCACACTCAAACCAAACAACAAGTTGCCAAACATGTAAAAATGCAAGGTAAATAGTAAATCATTTAATGAAATAAAATTGTCCTAACTAAATCAAAAGTTAATAATAAGTATGGTTCCTTAATGTAAATTTATAAACTTATTTTTCAACATTTTGGATTTGCAATATAGGTTTTCTAAACAAACATTTAAAATATAAATTAACATAGGAAATTTACTAGGTTTAAATTGAATTCTAACTAAATATGATAAGAAAGAATAAAGAACTCAAATTTGTATGAGATTCTCAAAATATCATTTTATATCTAAACATATTGACCACTTATTAATTATAATAGTAGTAAAGTATCTAATCAAAGATAAAACATATAAAGGGTATGATTCAACTATAGATCTATTATAATAAAGTTACATATTAATAATAAAGAGGTATAAAAGAAAATAAGTTTATAAATTCAATAAAGTTACCATTAGTACAATAAGTCCACCAAATGCAATTATAGCAGATATGAACAATAATCTTCTTAGGTATTTTTGCACAATTTTACATTAACACTTTATTCCTTTATTAAATTATATTTTTAAGATTCATTACATTTAAAAGAATTTAAATATTTAATATCAATAATAGATAATTTTCCTCATAATATTGAGCATTAATAGTTATAATATGAACATTGATTGAATTAAAAGACATATCAATTAAAAAAAATAATTCATACATAAATAAATCATTAAATCATATATGTAAATATTATTTCAAAATATAGTTAAATCAAATGGTGTGCAATAGTAGAAAAATAAAAATCATTAATAACCTCACTTTCCTTTCAAATAATTTGAATACTTGAATTAGTAAAACAAAAATTAGAAAGTAATAAAATTAATGTTACAAAATAAAAATGCAAAAATCATTTATAATGATGTACAGTAACTACTCTTAATTAAGGAAATAATTTTATACACAATTCATCTATTTTGTGCACAAATAATAATTGTCACAAATAACAAGAGTAATCATATGTAGGTTTTTCTTGTTTTATGCTTCAAACTTAATATACATAATCTTAAAGAAAAATAAAAAGGATCTTTGAATAATATAATATAGTAAATATCATTACTTAATCATGTTGAAATTTGATAAGGAGAAAAGTCATGCTCATAGATTTTGTAGATTTGAGTAGATCAAATGATAATACTTCTATTTTTGCATATCTAAGGAGATCGAATGATAATACTTTTTTTACAAATCTAAAAGTTCAATCTGTAAGAGAATCATGCTAATAACATGTTATAAAAATATTTAATGCTAAAGAAAATAAATAAAGAAATATAAGAAGGAGATGAAAGAGAATTATGAGAAGAATGAGAATTTCTAATTCAACTGTGTATGGTATAATCTATATAACTATATTTATAAGGTAAATAGATCAAATGTTACAATTTTATAATAATGGTTCATGAACAAAATTGAAACCTAATAATTAATTATAATAAGAAGATAATGCATGATTTATGGAAATCCACATTTAATGAACCTAATTACTATTCATAATAACCTAATAATTATTCATAACAGAAGGGAGTATATGCATTAATGAACTATATTTTTATTATATAGTGCGATGAATTGATTGACGTATTGGACTAAATATATTTTTTATGAAATACGTTCGTTTGAGACATCCAAAAAGTTTGCTTGTAAAAAATACATGAAAACTCCGATATGGCCCAATAGAAAATTACCCAAAAAAAAAAATGTAGCTGTGAGAGTCTGAATGTAGTTGTCCACCGACATTAATTTAGTGGAATTATGCTGAATTTTAAATATGTATGAGGTTTGGTAAAAAGTTTTAAAATCAATTTTTAGAAATTTTTTTATTGAGAGAAATTTATTATCTATTGCTTTCACCTAAATAAGCATTTGTCTCATACCTTAAAAAAATTAAGAAAATATTTTGGATGTAAATAAAAAAAATGAATGTGATTTCCTAAAATATTATAATTCGTTTTTATTTACAATTTATAACAGTTAACATTACGTATCAGGTGACCTATCGCTCAAAATTTATGAATTTGATTCTTTTTTTTTTAAATTGAATACTTCTCGTGACTTTGTCTTTTTGCCTTTCTAAATAAGAAGGAACACTCATCCATAATCCGTTGATGTTGTAAAACTCTTGAAAAAATAATGCAACTTCTTAAAATGTCTTAATTTTTTTTATTTTTTACTTTTTTAACTTGAATGCAAGTAAAATGGGGCGAAAACTCCACTTCAATATATATTAGGAAAATGTTAAATGTGCCGGCATTTTGCACCAAAATTCTAACTAACTCCGGAAAAAAGATTTGCATTTACTGTCATTAATTATATTACAGGGTTTTGGAATTGTTTTAATCAAATGATTGCACACATAAAGATTTGAATTTAAATTTCTAGAGTAAAATTCTTAAAATATTGATGAGTCCCACCATCCTATTAAAATACCAGCTATTAAACTTTTTAAAGTCTTTGTTCACATGTATCTGATAGTAACAAAACCTAAAAATAATATGTATTTAGTTAAAAAATAAAAAATTACTATATATATCAAAAATAAATTTTGAAATTGAATTTTAAATCTTTTATATTCATTAAATTCAATTTTACAAATTTATCCTATCATTTTATAATAGCATTTAATTTATATTCAAAATTTAATTTTAAATTTTATTTTCAATAGATGTAGTATTGCTATTAAAAACTAGATATAAAGGATTAATTCTCAACTCTTAAACCATAAAAACTTGATTAAAAATTGAATAAAAATAAAGTGATTATTAAAATAATTTAAAATAAATCATAAAATAAATCTTAAAAGATAAACGTAACATCAAATTTTTCTTGAAAGTTTATTTTCCATTAAATTAGTAAGGCATGAACTTCTAATTTCTATATCAAAGAAATTCATGAAAAATAAATGTTCTATCAAATTTTTCCAAAAATTATAATAATTTGATATAAAATAAAATTTGAGGAGTAATATTATATAACATGTATATTTCAAAAATTAATTTGTTGGTTTACTCCCAATAACTTAACCTAAAATAAAATCACATAACATAAATCGATATGTTTAAATTTAAATATTAAATTACTTATTGGTTTTGATCAAGTGCAATAACTATAGTTACAGTTGATGCATCTAATCATTCAAATAAGTAAATGTTTGTATTGTTATGTATTATACACTAATCAAAGATTAAATAAAGAGTGTATAATAAATTGACAGTAATGTAAAGCTCATAAAAATGCAAATGATCCATTTATTTGAATGGCCAATTGTACCAAAGTAGTAATAATTACTGCACTAGATGAAAACTCATAGATAATTTAATATTTAAAAAATAGTTTTAAATGACTTTATGTTATACATACTATGTATCTAAGAATTTCTTTCAAAATTAAATAGAGCATTTTGTATTTTTCTCTTAATTTTTGTAATTTTAATATTTTATTTTGCTTATGCCTTTTTTCACTTTCTTTCCGGCCTGCAATGAGTTATGTGGATCAATTTATTCCTCTCATAAACCCATATATAAAACGGATTGTGCTTAATTTTGCAAAACACTGTTCAGTAAATAACCCCACCGGGCCTAAAAGGACCCATCTTATGTATTGCGATGAGGCAAAACTTCCAGGTTAACGTGGTATGCCTAAAAATAGGCCCAGCAATTAATACTTTGAATAATCCATAAAAAAGGAGTTGACTAAAAATCCATGGCTCCGATTCCTTGTCCTCAACTTAGAGGAGGTGCGCTGCGTAGGTGGAATAAATATCTCAATATCAACCTCAAAAGAGTCGTCAAATTGCACAAGTGGCACATGGGCTGCCATTTGAGCTAAAATGGGCCAGCAATCATTGTTATAACAGCGGAGACAAAGACTCGAAGCAAAACGATAAAACTGCAACAAAACTAATTATGATAATTCTAAATGTAACAAATAAATATATGACTTGTGAATTTTTGTAAATAATAAATATAAATTACGTGTGAAATGCTATGCAAAATTTAATGATGTCATGATTATTTACGGTATTAGTTAGTATAAAAAAATTTAATCATATATAAATTGCCAAGCATATTAGTAAAATAATAATTTGTTACAAACTATTTATTAATTACCCTCTTTTAATGTGTCATTAATAATTAGCTATAAAATTAATGACTAATTTGAAATAAAATTTTAAAATATTTATGGATGTAACAAATTAGTAGCAGCACATAATTAAAGTTATTGAATGAAATAAGATGGTTTAACTAATTCAATATTGACATTTAATAATTTCTAGAGTGTAGACATACATATATATATATTGGTTTACAAAAGTTTAATCCTTTGTTTTGATCTATTAAAAAAAGGTGGCAAGAAAAGATGTAAAAAAAAGTTTGGAATTTTTTTTAATATTTGAATGCTATGAAAAATATGATGTAAAAAGCAAAGATAAAAAAAATATATTGGGAATCAATAAAATATTTTCCCACGAAACAAGTATACAAAAGAGAAAGACAAGTCTATAATTAAAAAATTACTCTTTCATGAAATTTATTAAACAATTTTGTTGATTTATAATAGGAGTAATTTTATCATTTAATAACTTGTTTTTTTATTCTCTTCTACTTTACAATCAAATCAAATAAAAATTAATATTTTTATCATTTTCTTTTTACTTATTTTCTACACAATACTTTTCCATATTTTTTTCTTATACCTATTTTCTTTTCATATTTTTCTTATTATATTTAAATTTAAATATAAAGCATGTTACCTCAATCAAAGGTCAGGACTTGTCATCAGCCCTTTTTATAGGCTTATAGGTATAATTTTACAATTGAATTGAATTGAAACTTTTTAAAAAGCAAATATCTAATTAAGTAATGATTTTAGTTCAACGAAAATGAGTTATCATGATCTAATTAAGTAGCATATAATTGCTGTCTTATTTGACCTCAATTAATTGGGGGCCGCCACTGAGTTAATCAGTTGCTACAAAATATTTACGTAGCACCACTTTTTTTTATGGGTCACAAAGTCGGTGCTGTTCACCCACTAAGTTAACCTATGATCGCCAATTATTTACGTATTATTTAATCTCATTCTCGAGGATTGATCCAATTATTAGAAAATCACTTCCCAATTGAAGGATCATAATTTACTATTATTGTATAATTAAAAAGATGTAATACTTGCAATTTATAAATTAACTTAAAAATAGATTTGTATTGGGGAGTGATAGACATTTATATTTGTAAATAAAAATTATGTCCTGTACATCTCGTGATTATATAGTGCCATATATAAGCACTTAATATAGTATCTCTTTGCCTCCAACAATCCAGTTGTGTGCTTGTAACTACATTTGAACTGCATCATTATGTGTTGGGGACAACCAAATTTAAGAGATATATATAACTGAAACAAGGAAACTGCATCATTTAGTTTCTTCACTTTGCAACATCATCAAGGACACAATCTCAAAAATTGCTTAACGTATTCAACTGTGAGACTTATTAGATTGCAAGAAATATTTGAAAAAAATTCAAATCATGATCTTGATATTCCATTGCAGTATTGCTAAATATTTAATATCCATATAAGCTTTCTTTATGATTGTTAGGTATGCAGGAGAATGCTTTTTTTCAGCAGTTTTTTTGTCTTTGTACAATAAGTTTCAACCAATAAAGTAAAAAATTTTAAATATGAAAGATGTGAAGTAGAGGCTCCATATTTATAAATTAATATAGGATATGAATCTATTTATCATAAGATTTGCATTCCTTTTATTAATGTTGGACTCAAATATTTATTTGTACATTTAATTATACCATACAAAACTAAATTAATAATAATCTTTTTTATTAATAAATTATATATAGCCGACAAATTATTAACAATTGTACCTTCGGAATCGCAAAGTACTAATTTTTCACCGAATGAACATATAGACTGTAGGCAAAGAACAAAAAGTTCAATATCCTCTCCATTAGCCAAGGTCTAAAAAATTTAGACGGGACGCACATTTAATCTCCCAAAGGCCTACATGCAGTTATTCTGATGTATAGTTAATGGAGGTCTCCCAAGCCACTTTCCTTTCATATGAAGCTCCTACATCTTGTAATGACTAAAATACCTACAATGAGATCGCCTTATATGAATTCATACTTGGAGGACAAAATATTAGACCATGAGAGATTCCGATTTATTGTTTCATAATGAAAAAGGAATAAGCAAGAAAATCCTATAATCCTAATCCAAGAACTTTCTCATGTAGATTTTAGTCATGTTGAATTTGAATTGTCGGCTAAAGTGGCTTCCCTTTCCTTGAAACGCCGCCGCTGCCTCCGCAAGAAGAAAGAGAGATTTGGGTCAAGTTTGAAGACTCATTCGGATGGCCAAATTACAAATGAATAAATTTCTTCATCATTGTTATAAAAATAATAAAACAACCAAGACCGATTTACTTTTGGTGCTGACAATTTCCAAATAGCTAATAAAAGAATCCTTACCAACTCCATACTGCATTAAGATGTGGTCTTGGATATTGGGGTTGCATACTTAGTATTAGGGGTTGTATCTATCTAGTTTTTAGGTATTAAATTTACTTCTTCAGCTGCAATACTCTTCTAATTTACTTTTACAAATATAAAGCGCGCCAGAGACAATTGGCAGCAGAATCTATATATATATATATATATATAAACTCCAGAGTGTACTATCATCTTTTGAATTCCTTGCCACCTTATCTCTTTCCGTTTCCGGCCCAATCCCCTTTTCATTTCTTTTTTTCTTTTTCCTTTTCATTCTTTTATATTTTAATTATTGTATATATCATATTAATTTATAATTAATTATTATATTATATTGATATTAATTTATAATTTACACATTGTTTTTCTTCTTTATTTACGTGTTACTTTTTTTGTCCACCTCTATTTTTTATAACTTAGATGTAAACTTTAATTTATTTTTAACCTTTAGACTTTATAACTCACATATTTTCTTTTCTTTCTCCATTGCTTGTTCTTCCTTTTTATTTCTTTTTTTTTTTTCAATGTTCACTTCTATTGTATTTTTAAATAAATATTTTATTTTTAACTTTTATTATTTTATAAACTAGAAATTATTCCTCTTATTTTTAGTTTGCTATGTCACATATTCCTTTTTTGTCATGTCCACTTTTTTTTGTTTATAGTTCAAATTCTTATATTATTAAGTAATATTATTAAATAGTATAAATATAATATGTTATATTTTATTTTTAGTTTCAAATAAGATAAAGATTTAATTTAATTAAATTATTTACTAGATATTTTATTTTTAAGTTTTATTACTTTATAACTTATGCACCAATTCTCTTCTTTTTACCCTATTGCATGTTTTTCTTTTCTTAGTCCAAAACAATTATTTATAACTCATATACTAATATCGCTAAGTTATAGATATAATATGATATATTTTATTTTTTACTATAATAATATTTTAAATAAGCTAATATTTTAATATAAAAAGTATTAATATAATTAGCTAATTACTTCCTCTATCTGTAATAAAATATTTAAAAGTTAAAATAAATTTTTATTTAAAATTTTTACTTTTGTATCAATTTTCAAATACTCTATTTCAAAATTTATCAAGACTTTACCACTCATAAATTATTTCTCTTCCCTTTGTCTATTCTATTACATGTTCTTTCTTTTTCCCATCTTTCTAACATTTTTTATATTATACAAACCAACATTATTATTATATTATATTATATTTACATCTTATGAATTAAACCATAATTTAATTAGATATAAGTTAAGAACAAAAATTTATAAATTTTAATTTTTTTTATTTTTTTAAAAATAAATGTCTCTAAAATTATTTTATAATATTTATGTGATCTACTTTTTTCCAAAAATTATATTAATTAACTAAAATCATGTTAATTAGAATGACCACAATGAATTAAAAAATGAACATAGATAAATATATAGGACTAAATTGATTGAATTGATCACACTAATTAAAAGATTAAACAAATATTTAACATAATTTTTAATAAGAATTTAATTTTCAAATTCAATTAAACAATAAAACAAATTTTATGAAATTGTAGATACCACAACTAATATTACAACAATTCGTATACACTAACTAAATGATAATTTATCAAACATTTACATATATCAATGATTAAAATTTTCAAATATACATAAGATGTATTTTGTATTTGGAGTTAAAAAAATTAAGCATAAACAAATATCATATTTTAAATGTAGCTTAAGCATTCATCTCAAATTTGTATAAGCCTAGAATGCCCTTTGAAAAATTAAACTTAACTTGAGATGTCATATAAGATGTTGTACGTTAAGTAGTATTTCAAAAGACTAAATCGCACATCGGATAAGTTTGGCCTCAAGAGAATATTTATGTATGGAACTTCTTTTTCATGTAAAGTGACAATGAAAGAAAGTAGCCCCTTGAGCACAAATAACACATAAGGCCAGTCCTAAGCCTTTTTTTATTTTTTTGCAAAACTTGATTTTAACTTTGGCAAAATTTGAAATTCCAAAGGCTATTTGGACATGCATTTCTTAACAACTATTTTTCAATGACTAAATTTTTCAACCTATAAATAGTATATTATTCCTCTCATTTTACACAATATACATTTCTACAATAACCTTATTTACAAAACTTTCTCCTACTTATTGGATTTCATTTTCCTATTGCTTACTTCCTATCCTAGTTATGCAATTTCAAGGTTAAAGAGTTTGTTGAATCCTAGGAAAATTATCAATTTAAGCTCCACACAAAAGGTTCAGATAATTTCTTAAGGATAGTGACCCATGTCATGTCTCAAACTGCACATCCATATTTTACTAACAATCTCAAGGAATTATCTCTCAAATGCAATTTTAAAGATAATGTCTTTACAAATAAGTTTTCATAAATAATTTCTAATTCATTATATTTACAATTTATATAATGTAATTTCTCTTACCATTCTTTTCATTTGTGTTTGTTATATGAGATTTAGAAAGTTATAATCTATCGTAAGACAGCCATGACTCAATTTTCTTAACTATTTATAAATGAGGCCACATAGATAAATTGAAAAGTTTCAATAATCTTAGGCACTCTTAACATGAGACTTATGAAACCAAGTAAGTAGGTACTCTGCTCAATTTTTACTTTAACATTAAGTTTTTATTGTTATTGCTAGTTAGTATATTAGTGTTATACAAATGCTATGCTATTGAACCTTGAATTACAATTTAAAAGAAATGATAATCTAATTTATCTTTTGGGAGTTACATTGTTTAAGAATTTATTTTCATCAATAAATATTTTTACTATATATGTGAACATTACTATCTAATAACTTGATTCACAACTTCTTGTATGACTTAGTGTGTTTGGTTTTTATGAATAATATACTATACAAGCATGGAAGGGAAAAATAATAGAAGTAGATTTTAGTAGTTCTTGATTTTATGTTTAACTTAAATCCTCTGTGAGAATTTACATTAATTCTTTGTGAGAGTTTACATTATACTTTTGAAGTTTGAAATAAATTCCTTTTATCTAATGTTTGTGAGTTACTTGAGAAACTTTTATTGAGATCCTAAAGGGTATATTTGTTCGATCATAAACATTAACTAATTAGCATTTTTAATTTAATGGACCTTATTTTTCTAACTTTAAAGGTGAAGATATTTATGCATGAAAAATAAGCTTATGCAAGCCCGTGTCAACATATTTACTTACTATTTTGTTCACTTAATGTGTTTGAATAGGCTTTATCTCAATTCAATATGTATTATGAATAAACTTGTTAGCCAATATTATTAATTTTTATAAATTCATTCTATATGTCGCTTACAAATAGGATACCCTATAAGAAAATAAGGAAAACACCTTATGAATTATGGAAAGTTATCTAATTTACAACACTTGAAAATATAGAGGTGTTTAGCTAAAGTTTTATAACCTAAACCCGAGAAAAAATAGGATCAAAAACCTTTGAATGTATGTTTGTGGTATGTGTGAGTAACAGTTTTGTATATAGAAGTGATGTGTTTAACTACAATACATTAATAAGCATGCTAAATTCTTTAAACACATTTATTCACTACATGAAAAAATTTCTCATGCAATAAAGATTTTAAATGCACATTTGATTGATTCAGAATTAACTGATAAAGTCTTGAGAAAAAGTAAAAGACTAAGAAAAGAAACCTCTTTTGGAAATGTTTACTTTGAAACAAAACTTTTTAGAAAGCAATCAAAATATAACTTGAATCAATTTCATAAAATTAAACTTAGGAACTAGTGGATTTACCTCCTAAAGCAAAGCTAATAGGTTGCAAATGGATCTTAAAAAAATAAAAATAAAAAATATTTTCTTGATAGTTCAATTGAAAAGTATAAAGCTCAATTAGTTTTAAAAAGGTTTTATACAAAAATAAAATATTGATTACTTTGATACTTTTGCATAGTAACAAGGATTTCTTCAATTCATATTTTGTTTGCTTTAGTTTCTAATTTTAAATTAGTTGTACACTAAATGGTTGTGAAAACTATCTTTTGAGTGAAGATTTAGAGGAAAAAATTTATATGATACAATCTAAGAACTGTGAGGTTTTATGACAAGAGTTAAAGGTTTACAAACTAAGAAAACCTTTATATGGTCTAAAATAATCTCTAAACAGTGGCATAAGAAATTTAGTCAAACTTTTTTACATTTTCTTATTTTAAAGTGGATAAATGTATATATATAAAATGTGAAAACAATAAATGTGTGATCATTAGTTTATATGTGGATAATATTACTATCTTTGGCACTAATTTTAATATAATGTGTGAGATTAAATTTTTTTTGTAACCTCAAATTTTAATATGAAAGATATAAGTGAAGCTGATGTTATCTTGAGGATTAGAATCATAACAAAAGATAGTGACATTATGTTAGCTCAATAATATTATGCATAAAAAAACTTCTTAAGAAATTTGGGTATCTAGAGGAAGCATGTTAGTACTCTTTATGATGCTAATACTCAACTAAAGAAAAATTTATGAAACTATTATGTTTGTAGTAAGCCAAAACATCATGCATTCCAATATGGAAAAAGAGTAAAAAATGACAATCTTCTAATGCCTAAAGCAAATTTGGTTAGAGATGATAAAGATGACAAAATTATAGCAATCATTTCTTAAACAAATATTATAGCCAATGTGAAAAATTAGTTATAGACTTAGGTGCTACAAGACACATTTGTGCTAATAAAGAAACCTTCACCTCTTACTCAAGTAAGAGGTGGAGAAGATCTAGTTTACCTTGGAGATTTAAGAACTACAAAAGGTTCTTCGAAAAGATAAAATACTTCTAGAACTCATATCTAGCAAGACCCTGACTTTAAGTGATGTTCTACATATGTTTAATATTAAAACAAATTTAATTTTTGCATCTTTACTAGGAAAAAGTTAGGATTAAAGTATTTTTTGAATCTGATTAAAATAATAAAATACTTAGGTAGTACCATGAATTATGAAATTTTGTATGAGTAAATTTCATATTGTATTAGAATGATACTGAGATTCTAATTGGATATCTAATTCAAATGAGATAAAATTTAGTAGTGGTTATGTGTTCACTCTTGGTGGTGGCGCAATGGCTTGGAAACCATTTAAGTAAACAATTATAACTACATCCACTATGGAGTTAAATTTTGTGACTCCTGAGATGGCTAGAAGTGAAACTGAGTGAATAAGAAATTTCTTATCTGATATACCATTAGATAAGAAACTAAAACCTTTAGTATCTATACATTGTAATTGCCGATCGGCAATAGGCATTACAAAGAATAACACTTTCAATGGCCAATTTTGACATACTAAATTGGGATACAATATTATGAAATAATTGCTTAAAGATGGAATGATTTTCATAGATTATATGAAGTCAGAAAGGAATATGGTCAATCCTTTAATGATACCCTTAGTTAGAAAATAAATAATTGAAACATTGAAGGAAATAAAACTAACACCATTTTAAGAAATTAATATTGATGGTAACCCAACCTATATGATTGGTAATCCCATAAAGTAGGTTTATATAGGTAATAATAAGTCAATGTTAGTTCTGAAAGCACTAAAATTGATCTTAAGTGTCCTTCCTATAGTATATGTGATTATTGCTTTAAAACTACAAATTCTATGTGAGGATGAGCGTAACTTTTAATGAATTCCATAGCTCTTATGCAGTGTACACTTGAAAGATTTACCTATACAAGTGTAGAGTGGGGCTGCTCCTATGAGATACTGGTAAAATCTCTAGAACACTTGTGAACTATCAAGCATGTACTTGGCCTATTAGTGCAAAACCGTATTGTACAAAAAAATGATTTACAAATATGAATTGATTAGTGAGACCGTTATTTTACAATAAGAGATTATCGGTTCATAAAGATTAAGTGTTTTATCAATAACTCTATAAATTATGTCTCTCTCTTTCTAAATTTGTTTTATAGTTTATAAAGACACCAAATCAATAATTTACATTTATTTAAGAACCTAGTAAAGATTCTTTATCTATTTCTTCATTTTCTTTTATAAGTCTTTTGAAATATATGGGGAATCATCATACATTAAGTAGTATTTTAAAAGACTAAGTTCCACATCCGACAAGTTTAGTCTTAAAAGAAAATTTATACATTAAGCTTTTTTTTCATGTAAAGTGACAAGGAAAGAAAGTGGCCCTTTGTATGTGTATAACATGTAAGGCCAGGCCTAGGCCTATTTTTTGCAAAACTAAATTTTAGCTTTAGTAAAATTTGAAATGTTAATAGTTATTTAAACATTTATTTCCAAATGACTATATTTTTAATAGTCATATTTCCAACGATTATATATCAATGGTTATATTTCCAACTTCTATATTTCTTAGTTTATATATATTATACTGTTCCTCTCATTTTACATAACATACTTATCTAGAATAACCTTCTCTACAAATACTCTTCTCTTACTTGTTAGGTTTCATTTTCATACTATTTGCTTCCTGTTATAGTTGTGCAATTTCAAAATAGAAGAGTCTGAATCCTAAAGAAATTATCAATTCAAGCTTCGCACAAAAGGTTCAGATAATTCTTACGAGAGGTTTGGATAATTCTTTAAGGATAGTGACCTATGTCATGCCTTAAACTGCATATTTATATTTTACTAACACAAGAATCCTATTTTTTCCCTATTCATTCTCTAAGCTCTAATTCTCTTCTTTTTTTATATTATACCAATAAAATATTTTTTTTATTGTTTAATTGAATTTGAAAAATCATGTTTTTTCTTTTTATTAAAACTCTTATTTTTAAGTTTTATTACTTTATAACTTATGAACCAATTCTTTTCTTTTTACTTGCCCTATTGTATGTTTTTCTTTTTTCAATCCATAACTATTATTTATAACTCATATACTAATATTGCTAAGTTATAGATATAATATGATATATTTTATTTTTTATGATAACAATATTTTAAATAAGATAATATTTAATATAAAAATATTAATATAATTAACTAATTACTTCCTCTATCTATAATAAAATATTCAAAAGTTAAAATAGATTTTTATTTAAAATTTTTATTTTTATATCAATTTTCAAATACTCTATTTCAAATTAAATATGTATTATTTAAAATTTTTTTCAAGACTTTACCACTCATAAATTATTTCTCTTCCTTTTGTCTATTTTATTACATGTTCTTTCTTTTTCCCATCTTTCTAACATTTTTTTATATTGTACAAATCAACATTATTATATTATATTATATTATATTTACATCTTATGAATTAAACCATAATTTAATTAGATATAAGTTAAGAATAAAAATTTATAAATTTTAATTTATTATTTTTTAAAACATAAATGTGTTTAAAATTACTTTATAATATTTATGTGATTTATTTTTTTATAAAAATTATATTAATTAACTAAAATCATGTTAATTAGAATGACCACAATGAATTAAAAAATGAACATAGATAAATAGATAAGATTAAATTGATTGAATTGATCACACTAATTAAAAGATTAAACAAATATTTAACACAAGTTCTAATAAAAACTTATTTTTCAAATTCAATTAAACAATAAAACAAATTTTATGAAATTGTAGATACCACAACTAATATTACAGCAATTCATATACGTTGACTAAATGATAATTTATCAACCATTTACATATATCAATGATTAAATTTTCAAATATGCATAAGATGTATTTTGTATTTGGAGTAGAAAAAAAATTAAATATGAACAAAAAAACATATTTTAAATGTAGCCTAAGCATTCATCTCAACTCTGTGTAAGCTTAGAATGCCCGCTGAAAAATTGAACTTAACATGGGTTGTCATACAAGAATCGTGTTTTTTCCTCATTTATTCTCTAAGCTCCATCTATACACATACAATTTGGGTGAAAAACAATCCTCAAGAAATTATAGTTATAAGGTAAAATTAATTATAAGTTCTCATAAATAAAAATATGATTTTAAAAAATATAAAGACAACAGTTTGTACGTCACATTTGATTAACCATAAAAAGTTAATCAAATTAAAATACTTAACGATTTGAGCCATTAATATAAAAAAAAAAACAAAACATAAAAATATTTATACTAACGTGTCATTGTAAATCTTTGAAGGATTAAATTCCAATGATTATGTTAATTTTGACCTTTTTCTTTGACGATCTCAATTACTTTTAAGTTCATAAGTTTAATTTGTTGTTTAAATTATGTAGTTTTCTTTTTCTTTTCAACCTAGAAACCTATGTGACGTAGATTTTAAATTTCATATCAACTAATTAATGTGCTTTATGTTTTATTCCTCATAAATTTTTCATTTTGATTTCATAAAGTTAAATTTTATATCTAACAAACAACTGCAATTACACTTAATGATTTAAAATTTTGTCAAAAGGTTATTAATAGTAGTTTTTTCTATTATTTATTATAATACATAATATGCAACTTTATGGGGAACTAAAAATTTTTAAATCATACTAACTATAATTTGTTGAATATTATATCTAAGCATCAAAAATATGTTTTAGAATCAAATTTATCTTCTACAAAACTAATTAGTTCAAGTCTTGGAATTCACTCTCTCTCAGATAACTTCAAATTTAAGGAATAGAAGATTAAAAGATAATTATGCCCTGTATAAAAAGGTAGTTGAATTTGATTGATCAAATATGATAGAGAAGAAACAAGCACTCTCTCAATAAGATTACTAGATCACCTACAGCTTTAAGATAATACAAAATCACATCGTCAATGTCATTATATCATGTATAGAAAGTAAAACAATTTGAACCACGTGACTCTAACAATCATTGGAAAATGCTTTTTTTTACCTATTTATGTATAGGTTTCTCTCTCTCTCTCTCTCTCTCTCTCTCTCTCTCTCACACACACACACACACACACACACATACATACACACTAGTCTTAGCAAATGATGCCAACAGTCATTAGAAAATCCTTCTCTTTACATATTTATGCATAGGTTTCTCTCTCTCTCACACACACACATTAGTCTTAATAGATACTATGCATAGGTTTCACACACACACACACACAGATCTAGGTTTCACACATACAGATACATAGAGGTATTGGTAGATGTCATCCCTACACATCACAAGATTATGGATATTTATTCTAATTTTCTTAATCAAACTATAAGATACTACTAAAATCAAACAATAAGTGAGAGAAAATTAGTGGTATGATGGGATTAGACGTGTAAAAAGGGTAAGGCAAATTTATATGGGCATAGCCCACACAAACTAGACCATATAAGCTCATATGTAAAAATAAGCAATAAAAGAGTTACCCTTACTGCCTCACATGTGGTGCAAGCATGCCTAGAGGTAGACCATATATAAAAAATTTAGCAATCATGATGTTGTGCTATTGTTGGCTATGTGTTCTCTTTATCCAATAGGTGCCTGGGTAGCTAAACTTTATAGCTTCCGATTTGAGCTGTTGGCAAATCATAAAATTGGTTGGAGAAGAAAAGGAACCATGACTGCTACATAGTTCATAAAACTAGCACTAACAACGATTTGGCAAAAGTTGAAAGAAATAGTGAATGACTTTGTCTAACGACAACATTGGCTTCGTCATTCCCTTCGACCTCCAGCGATGTAGTTTCTAGTTACAAATTGGCTATTGTGGCACTGCACTTTTTGTTACAATACTAAGTTCTAGTTTCTTCTTTTCTCACATGCACCCAAAGTCTCATAGTTCTCAATTCTATTTCTATTCTCGTTCTGTTGAATTTATCCTCTTAAATCTTCTCAAGTTTTATCTAGTTTGTGTATTGTTTTATATGTGTATGTTATTTTGGTTTAGTTATTTTCAAATTTTTATTAATTATTTTCTTTATAATTTATAATTATAATTTTAATATTTTAATTTTTGTTAGGTTACTTAGGTTAGGGATGAAAATTTGGATTGGAATATAGAAATTATGTTAGGCTTATTAGAAATTAATTAGGTTATATTTTTTTCATGGGTTGCACCTAAGTGTTAGGAGAAGAATTGGAGAAATAGCTAAAATAAAAAATTTACCACTTGCTCATGGTCAAGCTCATGATCGTGTAGGCTATTGCCTATGTGGATTATCTATTTAAGCTCACATTTAAAATGAGATCTATACTATTTAGCCTAGACTACCTTATGATTGCAAGATACCCTAATTGCCTACAATCAAGTGACCTATTTTACATGCCTAAATGAAATCAAATTTGGAGCCCTTGATTATTCCAAGTATCCTATAGCCAATAATTAAGTGAGTGACAATGATTGAACTTAAGTTAACTGGATCCTTTCTAACCTATATATGCCCAATAATATTAAAGATAATCATTATCCAAGTGATTATAAAAATAACAAATATAAATTAACCATAAAACCTTAACAAAAAACTTATAGAATTAATAAATGTTATATAGTTATGAAATACTAGGTTCATTGAAATGTAGATCAAGTTCCCTACTAACTATAAAATCAACTTCTCCGTACCAAATTTCATGGCATAAACTTTACATATTTTCACATATTCTAATTTTTCATTTAATTTTTTACTTTAAGTAAAACCACAATTGACCAATTATGCATGAAATTTAAGCATCAATAACATATTCCATTCCATACTAGAGAATAACATTTTCTAGCTTTTAAGTGTAATATAGTGTTTTTTTATTTTTGAAAGTTACCTAAAAATTGCACTATTTTTATCTTGCCTTAAACATGCATAAACCTTCTTTAGAATAAAGTGGTATTGTACCTGTCTGATTCCTCTTTCGAAACACTACTGCTTGGTTATTACTCACCTACTAGACAAATTAGCCATTGCTCACCTGCTCGATAGCTTAGCCACTACTCACTTGCTATTCAAAACCCATTGCTATAAATTATTCTTCAAGATCTCTTTATCACTTACCAATATTTTAAAAAGATTTGCTCTTTCCTTGAACTAATCTTTAATGGTTGATATGATCTTTGCTTCCTATAACTATTTTTTTGAAACCAATACATTTGCTAATAATATTGGTACTGAAAATTAAAAAAAAATTGGAAAAAGAGTAGAAATGAAAGAAAATCTTCTTCTTTTATATTTGTTATAACTCTTATAAATATAAATGTACTATAATTTTTCTCTCACATACTATTACAAAATAACACTTTATAATTTTTTAACTCATAAAATAAAAACTTCATGCTATGCAAAGCAAAATTTTAATGCTCCAATATTTTTGTACCTTAAAATTTTCCTTGGCTCATGCTCACTTTTCTTCAAGGTGAATATGCATTTTTATAGGCAAGTTGTTAGTCGGCTTATTGCAAGTCTATTTGTAATAAACTACTGCTACCTATATAGTTGTTTATGTTACCCATATTGTTTCTAAAAATCGAAGTTTCTTTACCCACTTAACTTCTGATATTTCAACTACTTCATTCATTTATTTGTTTTGTAACTTTAGTTTTTTGCATCGATTTAGGGCTACCACCTCAATTATATATTTTTTTAAAATCAATTTAATAATTTTCAATGGCCTCCATTTAAATTAATTTTACAATAACACCGAGCATTATCCTCAATATCTCAAATGCATTTACTTTAAGTGATTTTCTCAAAATATTTGTAACTCATTTATTAGATCTACAAAACTTAACCTTTATTTTTCCAATCTTGATTAGTTTGAATATCCTTGCTTGTACATGAAAAATTGGATTTTTCACTAATACAATTGCTAACTTATTATCACACATAATTATTATTAAAAATTCTTACACTTGTTTTAACACTTCAAGTAGTCTGTAAATCTAAATTGCTTGACATGTTGCAGATGTTATTGTCACGTATTTAACTTTTGCAGTTGATAAACCCATCACTTATTATTTCTTTGAAGATTAAGAAAATACACTATCTCAAAGATAGAAAACATAACTAGATATGCTTTTTTTGGTTTCGACATCACCTACCTTGTCACTATCTGTATATCCAACTAGGTTGAAATCATCACAATAACTATAAAAAAGTCCATGATCTTGAGCACTACTAACATATTGCAAAAAAAAATTTTACTACTTGCAAGTGTGATTAATATAACTTTTCCATGAAATGACTAATAATCTCGACTTTATAAACAATCTTTGGCTTCTAGAAGTTAAATAGTATAGGTTACCAACTATGCTTTTAAAGTTAGGTTTACCGGTTCTTCACTACTTTCTTTCTTTATTTCAAAACATTCAACAACTAAGGTTTAAATTAGAATTGCTAAGTCCATCTTGAATTTTTTAAAAAATATTATTGGCATACTTTTATTAAGGAATGAAGATACCTTCATTAGTTTGTTGCACTCAATGCTTGAGAAATAAGCCATTAGCCCATATTTGTCATTTCAAATCAATTGGTTATAGCCTCCCCGAATTTTGCAAATATCTCTTTACAATTTCCTTTCAATTTCAAGTCATCAATATAAAGGCATACAATTATTAGACTTCCATTAATTTTTTACTTACTATATAATGTATGCTCTCAAGGACATTTTTAGAATCCATCTTACAATAGATATACATTAATCTATGTATATCAAGTTTAAAGTACTTTTTTTAATCCACACAAAACTTTCTTTAATTGGTAAACTTTTTATTTTATATCTTTTCCTCACATAATAAATTGATGTCTCTTCAATCTTGAAGGCATCAATTTTTAAATAAAAAAAGTAAGTCGAATCAGTTATTTTTCTAGAAGGCTAATAAATTTTTCTTTCTAATATGACAATGAAAGTAGAGGATAAATGAATATTAAAAGATACAAATAAATTTATTTTTTTAAATATATTTTCCATAAAAAACTAGAAGAGTCAATCCAAATAACAAAAGAAAGAGATAAGCTCGAGAGAGTGATGGAAACTTCTGCGCAGCACGCTTGAACTCAAAGAGAATCAGAAAAAGTGGCAAGTTTGCAATCGGCAAGCATGGGATATTGTGATGTGATGCCAGAAATCCAAATGTGACTTTCAAATCTATAAATAATAATAGCTGACTTGACCAATATGTATAAAAAAAGAGGTGATATTATTATTAAATATGCTTTCGATAGTATATCTGCATCATCCAGTGCGTCAACCTTTGCAGCTTATATTATTCGGCTTGTCCCGTCCACTTTCATGCATGCCGTTGCACTCTCCTGCCAATCATCATCATCATTATCTAATCAATATTTTATTAAGAAATAAAGGTAACTAATTTTCCAATATCTCATTTGGTAGTTGCTTAATATAAAAATTTTTTTCAAGGTTGTTATTCAAAAATGTTGACTTCACATCTATCTGATGCATCTTCCATTTATTTTATATTACAAGGGTAGAAATTATTCAAATGGTATCTATTCTAGAAATTAGTGCAAATATCTTAAAATAGTTAATTCCAATCTTTTGCTTATAGCCTTTTATCATTAATCTAACTTTGTAACGATCTACTTTACCATCAAATTTATACTTTGTCTTGTGCACACACTTGACACCAATGGGTCTTTTATCAGGTGGTAAAGTTAATAATTTCCATATGTCATTTTTCATAATTAAATGGGTCTCATCATCTATTGCTTGAACCTATCAGTCATCTACGACTGCATCTTTATAGAAAATTAGGTCATAATCTATAAACAAATGAAAGTTTACAATTGTCTCATCATCATTGTCATTATCTAATGTGACCACATAATCACACAAGTGGGTTGGCATCACTCGCTTTCATTAAGAATGTGTTGAAGTTTTTAGAATTGCTATTGGTTAAGAAGAGTTTCTAATAGGGGATATATTGTTAAGAATAAAGCTATTTGTTTTACCTAACTTTGATTCATTTTCTATAATGAGTTCTTGATGCGACTGTTCATCACTTTGATTCTAAGTCCATGCTTCATCTTTAATAAATTAGATATCTTTATTAATAATTACTTCTTTTATCACTGACTTGTATAATTTGTATCCTTTGGTTATGTTATTGTAGCTAACAAAAATGCATTTCTAACTTTTGTCATTTAAATTTTTTCTTTACTTATCTAGAATATAAGGATATGCAATACACATAAATACATGCAAGAAGAAAACATATAACTTGTTACCACTCTAAGCTTCCTTAAAGGTTCTTTCAAAAACACTCTTTATTAGATATTTTTTCAATAAAAATATAGAAAAAGTAGCAACTTCTACCTTAAAGGATTTTGGCAAAGCTTTAACTTTCAACAAATTATTAAACTTTTAAAAAATTATTCTATTTTTCCTTTCATCTATACCATTTTACTGAGAAGTATAACTAACTGTTAGTTGAAAATTCATTTAACATAAACTCTCCACCTTTATCAAATAATATAGAAGCCATTTTACTTTTCAATAAAAGCTTTAAAATCTTTGAATTTTCCAAAAGCCTCCAATTTTTCTTTAAGAAAATATACTTAAGTTTTTTTTTTTGCTGAGATCATCCACGAAAATTAGAATGTACCTTTTGTGTCTAGGTGATTCTACCTCAATTTTGCCACAAATATATATATGTAATAACTTTAATTATTGTCTGGCTCTTCTAGCTTTTCTAATTGGAAAAGGATCTCTATGCTACTTTCCAAAGACACATCTTTTACACTACTGATCAAGATCATTAATTATTGTAAGCCAATAATCATCCTTTTTTAAGTTGACAACTTCAACCTATGAAAGTTTTATGACTAAACTAAAGATACCATAACTAATTTTCATCCTTTGGAATTCTTGAAAAATTCATCAAAGCTTTTGTTTGTAAATTCAAAAGAAACATATAGTTTTACATTATTTGCATTTTTGCAATCATCTTGCTATTTTTATTTTTTATTGTGCAAACTTTATTTTAGATATTAATTTTGTGTCCTTTTTTAAAAAATTGGCTTGCACTTACTAAGTTCCAAATAAGTCCTGGCATAAAATAAACATTAGTGATAGTAATATTTGTACTATTTTTAGATTAAATATTAATTTCATGTTTTTCCCATAACAATTTTTTTTATTTATTTACAAAATTGACTTTTGCACGTACATCTAAATATAAGAAAAGCTCTTTTTTTTCATACATGTGATTACTATATCTAGTATCAAGGTACCATGTATTTGTATGTTCCATATCTAACTTATTGGATTTACATGCAAGCATTATATTCTTTTTAACATCTACTGCATTTGCATGTTCTATTGGCTTATTTGACATCTTATAGTAACATTCATTTTAGTAATGTCCAAATTTTTTGCATCTATAATATTGGACATTAGATCTATTTTCTACTCTACTAAGAGCTCCTTAATCTTTTAAAGGATTATCATTATTTGATCTTTCTTTATTAGCAATATTAAAACCTTTTTCACATCCTCATCCTTGTTTTCATTCTCGTCCTCATCTACCATTTTGATAGCCTCCATGACATCAACTACCTTGATGACATCTACAATTTTATTGAACTACCTTGCTTTGCTAAGCTTGCTCAAAATTTAAGCTAGTGGCATTTTTGCTCATCTAGTATTCATGTGAACACAACGAGCTCATTAACTTATCCATTGAAATGGATAATATATTCTATGATTCTTTAATTCCTATAATAATATATTCAAACTTTATAGTTAAAGATCCCATGATCTTTTTTACAACTTTAGTGTTTGAAATATCTACTCCATTAATTCACAACTAGTTAATGATAATTTGAACTTGATGAAAGTATGTTGGAATGGATCTTGAGTCATTCATGCTTAGAGACTCAAAATTACCTCGTGATATTTATTGTTGTACTTGTTTGACATGATCACTACCTTTGTAGGATCTTTATAGAATATCACATGCTTTTTTTATGTGTTTGCAAACAATATTTTTTTGAATATATGTTTTTCAATGGCTTTAAAAATCGCATATAGTGCTTTTTTATCTTTTCTTCAAGCATCCAATAGTGAATTTTTCTTATCTTTCTTCCATGCAATAAACTCCTATTAATCTTTTACCTCGGTATAGTCATTCTTCACAAAATTTTATAGATCATAGGATTTGAATAATACTTTTGACTTGATGCTCCAGTTGCTGAAATTTCTTCCACTAAATTTGGAAAGCTACAATTGGATTGAATTTATTACCATTATATAATCGAGCTCTGATATCAAATGTTAAAATTAATATATTTACTAATAATATTAGCACCAAAAATAATATGAAAAAGAAATAGAAATGAAGAAAATATTCTTCTTTTATTTTTGCAATAACTCTTACAAATACAAATGCACCATAATTTTTCTCTTACACATTATTATAAAATAACACTTAATATTTTTCTCACTCACAAAATCAAAACTTCATGCCTTGCAAAGCAAAATTTTCATGCTGCAATATTTTTATATCTTAAAATTTTCCTTGTCTTATGCACACTTTTCTTAAGGTAAATACACCTTTTTATAGGCAAGCCATTAGTTAGCTTATTTCAAGCCTATTTGCAATAAACTACTGTTACCTATAAAGTTGTTTATGCTACCCATGTTATTTCCAAAAATTGAAGTCCTTTTGCCCACTTAATTTCCAATATTTCAATTGCTCCATTCATTTGTTTTGTAGTTCTAGTTTTTAATGCCACTTTAAGGTTATCGCCTCCATTATATATATTTTTAAATCAATGTAATAATTTAATAATTTTCAACATGTTTCGGTTGTAGATCAATAATGACTTTTTTAGTTGTTTCTACTATATATTAACAATGAAAGTGCAGTTAAAAAGCAATATCTTTAGGGACCGAAAAGTAAACTTGTGAGATAGTTCTCCAAATGTTATAAACACTGATTAAAAGATCATGTGTCTTGTTGATAACCATTGGGACAAATTTATTAGGAACAATAATAGTAATAATCAGGACATCAAAATTCTTCATAATAATAATATGTGACTAATTTTGAACCGAACAATTTTATTTAACATTCATAGACCCCACCTAAGAGGGCACTTGTCATAATTTCCACTGGTTTATCCTTCAAGGTATGCATACCACTTTTTTATGCAAATCTTAATGCTTCATTGTTCATTTGGAGAAACAAAAAAATTAGATTTTAATTTATTTAAAATTGAATTACATTATGCAAATAAATGTTTAGTTAAAATAAAGATTTTTCATGCTAGTATTTTATTAGTATAGTAGCATCTCATATTATCTTAAAGTTTTTACTTTTTATTATATCTAAAGTTCGATCTAGAATATAAGATTTTTTATGTGTGTTTTGAATGGATTATTATTTTTATTATTTTTTTTTAAAAAAGGTTGTCATCTTTGAAATTGTATTTGATGGTCAAACAATGGAAACTAAAAGACTTGTACATTAATATTGGCAAAAAGGTATATTTAATCCCTAATTTTTATTGAAATTTCAATCCTATACCTTAAGTTCTATTTGAAACAAATTTACCATTTAACTTTTTAAAAATGTGCAATATCATCCAGTTGACTAATGGTGTTAGTTTTTTTTTTAATAGAAGTGCTCACTTGGCATTCTACATGGCATATATAAATTATATTTTTGATATTTTTAAAATAAAAGGTTATTTTTTACCCCTTAAATTTCATTAATGTTTCAAAATTTCCCCTAAGTTTTGTTTAAATCAAGTTTATTTTTAACTTTTTGAAAAACATGATCACTTCTATACAAGAAAAAAATATTACTGTAATATAATGATTTTCATTATAATTAATCAATACAAATATTAAATGAATTCAAATAATAATTTGAAAACTCCAATGTGATGATAAATTACTTTTATGTTTATAAAGTATTATGCTTATCAAAATAGCTATTAAGGATTCAAAACAAGTATAATTCTTTAAAAATGACATTTCAAATTTTAAATATATATTTATTTAGATTCCTTCCTACAATAGATTTACATTAAAAGTTAGAATCAATAAAGCATATTGCACATTAACTTGATATATAGTTTGGAATAAAACCTTAATATGTTATAGTCTATTTTTAGGAAACGTACCTTATTTACCACTTCAAATATATTCAATGGTATTTTTTCCATATTTAGATTTATTCAAAATTCACATCAATTAATTACAATAGAAGTTATCACATTACAATGACATTTTAGTTGATTAAAATTGAAGTTATCACATTACAATAACATTTTTAGATCCATTTTTTTGCAAGAGTACATTTATAATACTTCTTTTCTGACTTAAACCTCTTCATATTATGGTTTGTAAGAAGGATTTATAGAATTCTTACCTTCATTAATCTCCAAAATCATATAGAACCAATCCTTTCAATTCAAGGTCATTGACCAGTAATATTTAATTAAAACATAAGGAGATGATATATAGTAAATTTACTAGCAATAACATATACAAATAAATATAACTTTAAAATTTGAAATTAAATTTTTATAGCATCACATGCTTATGTTGAATCTTTAGCAAATCACTACTAGAAAATATATGGCATTTTTTATAGGAATGGTTTGTAAAAAAAAAAAAATCAAATCCATTAGACATCCATCAAAAATTGAGTAACCGAATTCAAAAGTCTTACAAATTATGATGGATTTATTTTTGTCAAAAACCTAGTGCAAAATTTGATGTTCAAGATCTTGCCATGTTTTATGGATTTTTTTATGGAAAATCCATTGGAAAGTTCAACAACATGAAATATGAGAAAGAAAACATAGATATAAGAATATTTATTATGCAATTTTATTCATTTTATAGATTATTATATCAATAAATTTAAATTTATAATAACATTGCATAAGAAAAAAAGGAGGACTTTAATTTTCCTTTGTTAATGCCAAACTTGGTGCCAATTCTTGTAATCATCTATCAAATTTTGATATTGATAAATTATAGATCTAGCCAATACATTTACTTCCAATATCGAGGTTAACTTGTGTTTGAGAAGGAGAAATATAGCTTTTCCATCATCTCATATGACACAAATGATATTGATTAAATTTTATAATATCTTTGAAAGTGTTGAATGAAATGATCAAAGAGATGGGTTCCTCCAACTCAAACACATGCTATAGTTAAATAATAGAAGTTAAGGCATTATTAACAAATTTGCAAATAGAAAGTAAATGTCAAATATATAGTTAATAGGCTAAATTATAAATGTCAGTTATTAAATTAAAACTAACATTTTAGGATTGATCCATTATAAATAAATGTCATTTCATTGCCTAAGAGAATTTTTTAAATGACTTTACACATCAATTAATAACCAAACCAACATGAAACATGCTCTTCTTCCTGCATAACCTTTTTAAGTTCTTTCTTAGATGATGATTTTTGAACTTAACCTTTGTCTTAGGTTTTCATTCAAATTTCAAAAATGCCATCGATTAATTATAAACGTTAGTTTGTTTTAAATTGTCATTTTATTTATCTAAATAATTTTAAAAATACTACAACATTTATATAAACATCAATTTATCCTATGATTGACATTTATTGATTGATATAAAATTGTAATTGTATAGTAGTAAATTGAAGAACCATAAGCACAATTAAATTAAACATTAAAGGATGTGAAAATAATTTTACCTTACCCTTCTTAGTAATAGAAATTAGATATTTGAAAATGGCAAAATTTGTGTGTTATCCGTACAATATTCTTATCACTGATATATTTGCCACGTATTTCCCTCTCTCACTAATTTGCTAAAATGAATTTATTAAACCTTTATTACCATATAGGAGACGTTTACCTTCATGTTTTTTAGAAAAAGAAAAGGAATTCACGTATTTTAAAAAGGATTTAAAATTATATATATATTTTTTGAAATCTTTGGTAAAGAACTAAGAATTAGTTTAATATTCACATCGATATTTTTCTTTTGGTTTCAATAAATTTCTACTGCCCCTACTCTATTAATTTTCAAGTGCTTTTCTGATTTTCGCTTATATAATTATCCCACCATCCTTTTAACATTCAAGAGAATCGGGCTATTAAAAAGTCAGCTGTTTTCCTATCTTTGTTTGTTTTAATTTTGTAATCTTTGGCTACCATTGTCATATTTTTTTGATATATTTATTATTTCATATTCACTTTTTATCATTTATATTCTATTCATAAATTGTTACTCCATCATGTTGTATTTAAAAATAAAATAATTAATTTTATTAGAAATATTATATGGATTAGCATTAATCAATTATTGAAATATTTATTTAAGTAATTAGTTTTGTGTTTTAACATTAAGCATAGAACAGATTGGGCCCTAGTTTAATGTGTATGATCCATGATAGGTTGGATCATGCATAAGCCCATATGGGTAGAGGTCCCAACTTACAGCCCTTTAGTAGTCAGTAGTTTCCTATCACAAGTCTGACTATAAATAGAGAGATCAGGGTTATTATTTAGATACACTGAAAAATAAGGATTCCCACTCTTCTAAATTTCTCACTCCCTTTTCTCTCTATTTTGATAACCTAAGGGGCCAAGTAGGTTGTAATTCTACTCATTATCATTCTGATCAATCATGACCTCGTCAAATTATGTTCCAGGTACGCTCATAATTTTATTATGATTAATTACATATTTTTTTGATTTTAATTTATACTCCCAACAATTGGTATCAGAGCTTGTTGATAGTATGAATAATTTGTTTATGAGCAATTTTAATTAATCTTGACAAATTCTATAAAATTCTGAAATAATTTGGATCTGTTTCTATTTCAATTAAAATTATGAATCTTGTTCATATATGCCCTAATCGTTTTGTTTACGGTAATAGTTACTTTCTGGATCCAAGTTTGTTGTTTTATTATGTGTTTGATCTCAATCTTGGTCTTAAATTTCTTGTACCTATATTTTGATATTACGGGTAAATTATGTTTTTCAATTTCTTGAAAGATTTTTCTTTATTTGCGTCGTTGCTGGGTTGAACTTGATTGACAAGTTTAATTTAATGATGGGAATCTTTGATTATTTCTCTCTGATTATAAATCATATGAAAATATTATGCTTCAAATTACAGTTTGGATTTTTCTGGAATATTTATGAACATAAACCGTACAATTTTGAAATCTTCCCTTCTGATAAATATGTAAATCCATGTTTAAAGTTGGTTAGATATAATTTTCTGGGATTAAAAGGGCTTAAAAATAAATTTTTTAGAGCTTAAAATCCATTAATGGCGGAAAACTAGCTATGAAAACCGAACTGCACGAAGAAAGAGGGAGGGGACAAACTGGGAGTCGTGCGCGTGTGCAACACGCGCTGAAAACGCGCGTGAAGGGTCAGGTTCTGACGCGCATGCAGTGTGCCCACGCGAGCAGCTTTTCTGACTGTAGTTGACGCGCACGTGTACGTCACGCGCCGATTTTGTGTGTGTCAGACGCACAGAAGTTAACCCAGCAACTTCTGTTTTTCGCCCAAGGTCTACGCGCGCGTACTACGCGTGAAACTCACGCACCCATCAGCTGTTTTCTGCTTTAAAGTCAATCCCACGCACGTCTTAGGCGCGTGCATGCGCGTGAATGTCCACGTATTGGGCTTTTGGGGCCCAATTTTGACCCAGTTGTGTAAAATTTTATTTTCTACCTAATGGAATTTTTTCCAGATTTTTTTTGAGGCCGATAACTATTTATTTTGAATTTTGAAAAATTTATATTGTATTAAAATATAATTTATTTATTGAATTTTGATCTGAGAAAATTTATAGACATTTTTTATATTTTTTTCTGGGCTTGGTGTGCTGCCACTCTCTCTAATTATGAACATAATTATATTAAATAATTTTGAGCCCTTAATTATATTATTTTAGTACACATAAAACACCTAAAGCCATTTATTTCATACCAATGGTAAATTAAGGATATAATAAGGCTATTATACATAAAATACTGTCCTTCTAAGATTTTAAGAGTACATTGCATTGATGATGGATATACCCTATCGGTGTAACATTGTTAATGTAATTTTTAAAGTTTAGACTCCTTAGAATAGGCATGCAGTAATTATAATGTTTCAATATTTCTTGTACCCTATCGGTATGGTTATATTGATTACATTTTTATGTAGGCTCTTGTACAAGCCAAATCTATGGTACATGTATTTTGGATACCACTTTATTAGATAGTTGTTTGACTGATTTGTTTAATTAGGAATCTTGTGTTGTAATTATGTTGTGCACGCATAATTAATAATTTCCCAATCCTGTTGCATCAGTCTCGGTCTTTCAACAACCATTTGTGGTAAGAACTCTTAATGGAATAAACTATAATAAATGGAGAGAGTCTTTAGACATGTATCTGACAATATCTAAGTAGGATTTGGCTTATTAGAGAACCAAAGTTGGCTGATCTCTTACCCCAGTCTAGTGCTGCAGATAAGACCTATTATAAACAATGGTATGAATCGAATCGGATTTGTTTAGTAGTGATTAAGTTCACTATTGAAAAAGGAATTAGAGAGAGTATCTTAGATAAGGACACTGTTGTGACGTACATGAAAGTTGTTAAAGAGAAATTCAATTCTATCTATCTGACTTTAGTGTGTTTTAAGTCCAATAAACTTGAAATATCTTCTGGATTTTGGTGGTTAGATTCTAGTGAAACTGTTCATGTTACAAATTCTTTAAAGGGGTTCAAGAACCAGTAGATCCCAAATAAAAGAGAGAGAAAAATATCTTTAGAGTACCAAGTAGTAAGGTTAAGGTTCAATACATAGGATCAATTTCCTTATGTTTGTCATCTGGACATATTTTGGATCTAAATAATGTTATTTATGTACCTTCTATAAGAAGAAATTTGATTTCTAATTTTGCTTTGGATAATTGTAGTTATTCCTTTTAGCAATGAAGTGGAAAGATTGAGATTCATAGTGATTTTGCTATTGTTGGTAATGCCACCTTACAAAAATGATCCATATCATTTGAATTTGAAAGATTTTCTTGTTGTATCTTATGATATTCCCATCAATGTTATAATTAGGCATAAATAATTTAGAATGAGTTAAAATTCTTCCATTCTATGGGATCAATTTTAGGCCATTTTTCTAAAGAAAGATTAGAAAGATTGGTAAAATAAAGGAATGTTATTAGATCTAGATTTCCTAAAAATTTTGAAATCTTTTCAATTGTGGGATTGAAAAGTAAATATGAGACCATATAATCCCTAAAAGTTAGATTCTAGATCAATGGGTGGATTCTTCATTGAGTACTGAATTGGATCAAGAGGTTATAGATTTTATTATCTCACTTATAGTATCAAGATAATCAAGTTTGATTGGACATTTTTATTCTAGGGATGGCTTGGATAGTGGGAGTTCAATGCTTAAGGCTATCAATTTATGTGACAAGGCCACCATTCTGCCTATACCTATTTTGATTCTCTCACCATTAGAGGAGATAATATTGACATTTTAGTACGGATAAATAAAGATCCTTATGTTGAACAATCTAATCAGTTAGCCATTAAGTTTAGACGTCCTCAAAGGATTTAGAGACTTGCAATACCATATGACTATATTGTGCACTTGCAGAAATTTTAATAAATTTATTAGAGTAATTTAATCATCTTAGTGCTTTATGTTGATGACATTTTGTTGGCTAGAAACTCAATCAATTTAGATGAGTTAAAATGCATGTTATCATGTCATTCTGATCTTGGCAAAAACATCCTTTATTCTTAGAATTCAAATTTATCATGATAGAACTCATAGTATTTTGGGTTTGTGCTAAGCCAATTTAATTGAATGGATGCTTGAAAGATTTAAAATGGATACCTGTGCATCTAGTCCAATGCCTACTTAGAAAGACAATACACTGTCTTAATCATATTGCCCTCAAGTTGATATTGAAAGGGATAAAATGGATAAGATTCTTTACGCTTCCGCTATTAGTAATCTTATGCAAGCACAGGTTTGCATTCGTTTAGATATAGCTTTTGCTATTAGTGTGCTTAGAAGATACTCAAGTGACCCTAGGATGGATCATTGAAAAGTCATCAAGAAGGTCATGAAGCATCCACAAAGTACTATGAATCATATGTTGTCTTGTAGACAATCTAATTTACTTAAAAGTATTGGTTATTCAGATTCTGATTATACTTTGTACATAAATGATTGTAAGTCAACATCTAGATACATCTTTATGATGTTTGGAGGAGCTGTTTCATAGGAAAGTGTTAAAGAGACACTCACAGCTACCTTAACAATGGAAGTAGAGTTTATCGCATATTATGAGGCCACTTGATAGGCTATAAGGTTGAGGAAGTTGATATTTGGCATGCAATTAGTTAATTCTATATCACGATCTCTACCAAATTTTATTGCGATAAGACTTCTGTTTTGTGCTTTTCTCAAAACAATAGGAATTCTAGACATATTGAATAATTTTTGTGTTAATCTCCTATTTGTTAGAGAGAAAAGATTGCTGAATTTCAGACTCACATTAAACATAGCCCTAGTGGAGACATGCAAGGGATCCGTTGACTTAAGGCTTACTTATAGGAGTATTTAAAATCAAGTAACTCATATGGGTCTTGTTAAATTTTTTTATGAAGTCTTAGTATAGTGGGAGTCTGAGATATGCTTATCTTATTTTGTTGATATTTGTGACCAGTAATTGCTCATTTTGAAACAATGGTGATATGTTTTATACATATATAAATCATTTGCTTCCCTATCAGATTCAATGATTTTAAGTTGTTTCTCTTATGATATGAGCTGTGGTCAAAAGATTAACTTTATATATATATATCAAGTTCATTTGGGATTATGAGACATTAATTTAACATCACTTGTCTCCCTATCGGATTCAGTGATTTTGTATGGTCTCATTCCACTTATGCAATCATTGCTCAGTAACCTTATATATATATATATATATATATATATATATATATATATATATATCCAGTTTTTTGGGATTATGAGACATTAATTTAACATCACTTGTCTCCCTATCGGATTCAGTGATTCTATATGGTCTCATTCCACTTTTGTAATCATCACTCAGTTTGGATATTGAAACATTGTTAATATGTTTTATACATATATAAATCATTAGTTTCCCTATCGGATTCAATGATTTTAAGTTGTTTCTTTTCTGAGTTATAGTTGAAAGACTAAACGTTATTCTGTTCCTTTTCAGATTATGAGATATTATATCACTTGTCTCCCTATCGGATTCAGTGGTTCTATGTGGTCTCATTTTCTGAATTAAGTTTATAGCTTAATGTATAACTAATTACTTAATTATTGATATTTTAATTATTTCATATAATTAATTAATGCTATCCAAGTGGGAGATTGTTGTATTTAAAAATAAAATAATTAATTTTATTAGAAATATTATATGGATTAGCATTAATCAATTATTGAAATATTTATTTAAGTAATTAGTTTTGTGTTTTAACATTAAGCATAGAACAGATTGGGCCCTAATTTAATGTGTATGATCCATGATAGGTTGGATCATGCATAAGCCCATATGGGTAGAGGTCCCAACTTACAGCCCTTTAGTAGTCAGTAGTTTCCTATCACAAGTCTGACTATAAATAGAGAGATCAGGGTTATTATTTAGATACACTGAAAAATAAGGATTCCCACTCTTCTAAATTTCTCACTCCCTTTTCTCTCTATTTTGATAACCTAAGGGGCCAAGTAGGTTGTAATTCTACTCATTATCATTCTAATCAGTCATGACCTCGTCAAATTATGTTCCAGGTACGCTCATAATTTTATTATGATTAATTACATATTTTTGTGATTTTAATTTATACTCCCAACACATCATAAGTATTTTTCCAAAGTTAATTTCCTTTTTCATATTGAACGCGAGGAGGCATGGGTCTGGCATAAATTTCTTGTTGCATTGCATAGTTGGATGAAAATGTGTCATACATGAACAATGTAACTTCCATTGGGCACAAATGTTATGATATTTGGATACAATATTTCTTGACAAAGAACTCTTCTGGATATATTTTTAAAATAGATACAAAAAGATAGATTGTCATATATTTCTTTTATAAATAATACACTTTGATGAAATTTTGGAGGAAATTAAATGTAAAATGTACATTGTATAAAGAAAATTTTATGTGACTTCTCATTTGATACATATCAAATGACTTAAAAATTAATCTATGAAATGTCGAATTTTACTTTTAAATTGAGAGTTTAAAGTTATTCCAAAATATATCAAAAAATAATTGTCAAAATGTAACAATCGTTTCTTCCAAACACTTTTTTTCCATGTAAAAGTGATTAAATAAATTTATTAAATTTTGTAAAAGCTTAAGTGTACGGGTTCTAATGACACATGACAATTCTACAAATAACTAAAGGGGTAGTTTATTTATGTGGAGTAAAGAGTCTTATGCAAATTTGTTTATGTGGAGTAAGGGGGAATGCTATTGTGGTGTAAGCGATAAAGTGAGTGCTCTAATTTGTGGGAGTGTAAATATCATTGATGTATAAGAAATTTTTAATATATTAGTATTTTGTATGGAAGATTAAGTACTTTTCTAACCTCAATTGTTGAAATAATTAATAATATCGTTAATATATATGTGTGTGCGCACGTGCATGCATCTGTAATCTTAGATTAATTAAAATTACTTGGTTTGTTATATGTGAAATTTTTTTAACAATATAATATATGATTATTTATCAGGAGATTTTTTTTTTTTTTTTACGAAAAGGCAATTAGGAACTGCAATGTTATTGATTTGGGACCTAATAATAGGGTAGTGTAGAATTTCATCCAATCATGGCGGTTATAATTCAAGTGATTGATTGGTGGAATTATGGTGCATGTTGTCAATATAATCTTCCAAGTTCCAACCGCAGATATATTTGCCATGGATTTTTCTCTTTTCTTTTTCCTATACTTACTTTCTGCAGCCATCAAAGTAGGCCCATTTTGCCAAATTAGGCCTCAGGCCCAACATTAAATATGTTCACTTTTAGGCTCAGTAGGTCCGATATCCAGTCCAAAATTATTAACTCCGAGAGCCGAGCACTCTGGACCCAAAGAAAACCCTAGTAGTCGTGATTGAGGCCCCCTATATTTTCGCCTTCGTCCTTGTTTTGACGTCGGCGAGGGATTATTGCGGCCACACCCCACGCACAGGCATTTGCATTCTTAGTTCTCCACCATGGTTGCTGCCAAGAAAACAGTGAGCTCTCTGTCTCTCCTCCGATTCTCATGCGCATAGTGGCACATTGTGTAGTGTTGATTTTGTTGACGGGCCAGCTTTGCCGTTTTGTTTCTGATTCATAATATTTCTAGGATTTTCTATTTCGTTAACCATGATTTTCTCTTGATCCAAACGGAAATTGACCATTTTTAGTGATTTCATTTCTACAGAAGAAGACTCATGAGAGCATAAACAACCGTCTCGCTCTTGTCATGAAGAGTGGCAAGTACACTTTGGGTTACAAAACTGTTCTCAAGTCCTTGAGGAACTCCAAAGGTATAATAATTGGTATTGGATGGTATCTTCGTGGTCCATTAAGCTAAATTTATAGGATATCTATTGGGATTTCTCCATTTTCGATATGGACACGGAACTTTAGTATCATGCTGGGTTTTGTGATTGTTTGGGAAAATCTTAGGTTGTTTGAACAGGTTGGATGGGGGAGACAACTAAACCCAAAGTGAATATACCCGTGAAGACTGTAACTTTTTTTTTTAACGGGTGATTCTTAATTTGTTTGCAGGGAAGCTTATTATCATTGCTAATAACTGCCCACCATTGAGAAAATCGGAGATAGAGTACTATGCTATGTTGGCGAAAGTTGGTGTACATCATTATGCTGGAAGTGAGTTCTTAAATTTATGATGAGATGACTTGTTTTTGTAGGTCATTCATCAAGTACGCACTTGTTGAGTACTTTATGTTGTTCTTTGGTGACTCTGCTTTCTATCTCTGTTTTTTAAGTTGTTTTGCAATGTGGAGAATATCCAAGCAGATGTTGCATAGAATGTCATTGTGCTCGCACAATGATCTATTCTGTTGGCCTTTTTTTCTGCCTAGTGCATTTAATTCTCACTGGCCTATTTGTCTGTGTATATTGTGTGCATGTATTCTTCATCCTTTGTATGCAGTAATGGCACTGCCACTCTTATTTCTAGTTTTCTACACACTTCCCGCTTCCTTTCACAAGCCTGTGGGATCAAAATTCTCTACCCCACCCTTATGTGAGGAACAGAGGGAATGGATGTTCTCACATCCTTCATATTTTTATAAATATGATTTGGTCGCTTAAAGCTTGTTGTGTGGCTTTTATCATAACCACTGTTTGAAGTCACCGTTGGGTTTTCTGTCTGAATTTAAGCTTTGCGATGGTGGAAAGCACTGTATGATGAACTTCACTCTTCAGGCAATAAAATTTATTTTAATTTGTAATTCTGCTGTATTGCTGCTCGATGAAGTCTTAATGCTTGAATATTGGATGGCTGTGTATGGATTATATTACTTCAATATTTTTATACGAAGAATCTGGATATAGACTTGAAATTGCTATCTGTATATACATTGTGTAAAGTAAGATTTTTAACCCAAAAAAAAAATTGTGTTTCTCTCTTTTGCAGACAACGTAGACCTAGGTACAGCTTGTGGAAAATATTACAGGGTGTGCTGCCTTAGCATTATTGATCCTGGTAAGTTATGCTGTTCAATAATATTTTTAGATTATCAATTGATTTCACTCTCTTTTCTCTAATTGATATTGCTGTTTTCAGGTGACTCTGATATCATCAAGACCATGCCTGGTGAACATTAAACTAAGTTTTGTAGTAGAGATTTGTGATATCACTTACCTTAGTTCTGTCACTAGAAACCTTTCCGTGATGAGTTTTTCATGGTTGTTTTTGTGGAGACAATTGCCTCTAATTTAGTGTACTTGATTTATTGAAGTAATTGAAAATGGATACTCTGCAATTTTTCAGTCACGAGAATGCTAGTGTGAATTGCCAAAGACAAATGACCTAAAGAATGCCTTCTAGGAGTATCTTTTTCATGCAGATATCTAGTTATGGCCTTGTCCTTTTGTTGTTGATATGATGTTTTTTTTTTTTCCCTTTTTCACTTTAGGAAGAGTTCTTTTACAAATTTAAAATTCTCCTTTTCATTTCATGTGATGGGGAGCGGGTAGAAATGAGTGACTGGGAAGCGCTAGTAACCTAATGATACTAAAGCCGGTAATTATGTGTAATGTCTAAATGTCTAGAAAGTTGATTGTTAACTAGGGTTATTTTTTCTTATAGGGGTTTGTGTGATTTACATTTTGAGATTTACAAAGTGGTGATCCAAAGATAAAAGAACTCTTAAGAGCTAAGGCTTTCTGTGGAATTAATTATCCTGTTAAACCACAAAAATTTCTTCGTACTTCAATTCTACTGACGATGTGGAAATTTCATAGAAGAAATCAATATGCGTTATTGTATGCATGATCTTCGACTTATAGTTTAAATTGTAAGTGGATGTAGAAATAACTTAGTTATAGGGTGCAGGATTTGTCGTTGAGTCCAATTTTGTAAACTTCTGAATTGTATTCATGAAAAAGGAAAAGTTCGTTACAATTAAAGGAGTGTCCTCTGCCCAATAATATGGTGTTTTAGCTACGGATGGATCCACCGTGGCTGAAAGAGTGAAAGTTTAACGTAATCTTATATAACGAGAAATATATAGTTCTAATTCTAATTTTAAAATATGGAAGATGGCTTGAATTTCATTATTTACCGGGGGTATTATAGAAGTTAAGAAGATGGGGGGTGGGGGGGGAAGCGGATATAAGCAATGCTTTCAAAATCAATTTCGACCGTTGTGTAATTAGTTTTTCAGTCAATTAAATTGATTGGATTCACGTGTGACTTTCTTACTTGTGTAATTACCTGTTGCGGGGAAATGATTAGAGGCAGGCAGAGTATTTATATATTTAAATATGAATTTATTAAAAATAAATGTGTTTGAATGTGAATAGTTTGAATTTGGATTTATTTCCATCTTTATCCTATTTAGACATCCCTTACCGGTGATGATGAGTACCTTTATAAAGAGATTTTTAAAATGAGAATGATTCTCTTCGAATTTAAAATTTGTGTCTAATTTGTACTTATCAAACTTAGTTAAAAGATGAATTAATAGGTTAATTAGTTATGGGTTAATATAGATTTAGGGAATTGTTAGTCTTCACATTCTTATGTAGAAGTTAGCAACTATTATTTTTTTATTTGAATTAAAAAATCATTCTTAATTTCAAAAAGTAACACAATTAAGAATATTTAAATAATTTTAATGGAGAAATATAACATGTATAAGAGATTACTAATCTTTCAATTGCACAAACAATCATACTTGTTAATTTATTAACAAAAAAATAATAAAGGAAATTAAAGTCAATTTATAACTGTTAATAATTTCTTTAATATGATCGATTGATTTAAATGTTGAAAATTTATATTTTTCTATTAAAATTGTTTAAACGTTATTTACTATCTTATTATTATAAAATTAATAATATAATTTTTTTCATTAATTAAAATGGTGAATATTACTATTCTCCACATATGGATACATGGGGACTACTAACTGCTGTACTTTTATTTGAATGAAAAAAATCATACTATTATCTTAATAATAATAAAATAATAAAGAATGTTTTAGTAATTTTAATGAAAATATTAATTTAATATATTTAAGTTAACTTTGCTAATTCTCTTTTATTTCTATAATAAATTCACTTATTAAATTAAGAAATTAATGGTAATAGTAAATTGATTATAACACTTTTATTATTTTATTATTTTTAAATTAATAGCATGATTTTTGTGTCTATTTGAAAAGACTCACATATAGATATAAAAGTTAGTAATTTCATGTGTGTGCGCGTGCGCGCACACACACACACAAAGATAATAAAATAATAAAAAGTACTATAATTAATTTACTACATCCACTAAAATCTCCTATACTTTTATTTGAATAAAAAATCATCTTATTATTTTAATAATAATAAAATAAAAAATATTTTAATAATTTTAATAAAAAATATTAATTTAATATATTTAAGTTAATTCCACTAATTTTCTTTTATTTCTATAATAAATACACTTATTAGATTAAAAAATTAATGCTAGTAGTAAATTGATTATAATACTTTTCATTATTTTATTATTTTTAAATTAATAATATAATTTTTTTCATCTAATTGAAAAGATCCCTAAATATGAAAGTTAGCAACCTCTTATATGTGTGTATGTGGGTGTGTGTATAAAGATAATAAAATAATAAAAAATATTATAACTAATTCATAACCTCCACTAAAAATTTTAATTAATGAATGTATTTACTATGATGATGAGAAGGAATGAGTAGAGTTCACTTAAATATTTTAAAATGATATTTTTTATTAAAATTGTTTAAATATTCTTTATTATTTTAATTGCATAACATTATCAAATAGTTTGACCATTAAAATTAAAAATGTAAAAAAATATAAATTAAATGCAAAGCTCCCAATTCAAGAAGAAGCTAATCTAAATTGAGATCTTTCTTTTTCTTGAATCATCATTAGTAAAATGTAGAAGGCCCTCAAATCATCATTCTTACAATTGCATTAACGTTATCAAATAGTTTGACCAACAAAATTAAAAATATAAAAAATTATGACAGATCAAATGCAGAGCTCCTGATTCACAAAGAAGCTGAATCAAAATTGAAATCAAAATCATCATTAGAAAAATGTGAAAGGCTCGGAAACTAGTGGAAAATATATAATTGTTGAATCAAGAAAAATTAAAAAAAAAAAAAGAAAAACAATTTAACTCTATTGCTCTATCTTTGAGTATTAAATGATATAAAAAAAACCTAACTGGTTCTTGATATTTTGTTATATTTTGGGGTATTGTGCCAAAAATTATCACGTTATATATTTTATTTTACCCATAGTTAGCTATAGTAAATGATTGTGGATAAAGTCACCCCCCATATGAGGGCAAATATTCTATATATTTAGTTGCCTATACAATCTTTTGTATTGTTTTAACAACATTTTAAAAGGAGTTATGTATCAATAAATTGTTGTTATATCCAATTATCACAAGATTAGTTCCTATTGGTTGTCACCTCATTCCCGCAGGACACATTTTTGTCCGACTGTACAATGCAATAAGAAATTTGATTGAGATATATTTGACTAAATACAATATTTATATAAAGTTTGCAATTTTTTTTCATAAGTTTGAACACATTTAGAATATGAAAGTGCATTTCATTAGATCTATCAACTTTATCATAATATTTTGTAATTTTTTTATAAGATACATTAATATAAAAATTCTTACTTGCAATATGAAATATTTAAATGTTTTATAAAAGATTATTTTTATAAAAAAATTGAGAATTTTTTTTAAAAATATAATCTTATTAAAAAGTTTGTAAGAAAAGCAAATCCAAAAAATGATTATTTCCCCTAAGTTGCAAGCCAATAAAGATAAGGGCAAAAGTAAGAAGGATATGTTGTAAATAACCCACAATTGAATGGAAATATTCCTAATTAGAGTGGTCAGTTAGTTAGGTTACTTATTAGCACTATAAAAGACTGCTCCATAGGTGTTGTTAGAAGAAAGAGCTCAATGTGGTTATTCATAGGAGAGCATAATATGCTGTTGTGATCATTCAAAGAGATTAAAGTGAATGATTAATGTGAATTTCGGTGATTATGTGTGAAAATTTTGATAAAAGATCAATGAAGTTTATTCATCTTTCTTCTTTATTTTTAATCTTTTTTTATTTATTTTTATGTTCTCCATTTTCAACATACTGATAACAAGAACACATTTTGATTATGACGAATTTGATTGGATCTTTTCACACTTCTAAACTATCTTGGATGGATAGAACTTTGAAAAATAAAGCATTTGGATGAAAACTTTCTTTGATTATCAAGGAGTCTTGGATGTTATCTTAGGTGGAGTTAAAAGAATTAGTGAAGGAGATTTTGAGGCTCAAAAGAAAGCTTATCTTGAAAGGAAGAAAAAAAGATTATAAGGCCCTTTATTTCATTCAATAGAGCATGGACAACATGATCATGGAAAAGATCACTGGTGTTAAAACTTCCAAGAATGCATGGGAAATCTTAATGGAATGCTACAAAGCAACTAACAAGACAAAGAAAATGTAGTTTTGAACAATAAAGAGACAATGTGAGCCCTTACATGTGTGCAACCAAGAGAGAACTACCAAAATTTTGGCTTTAACAAATCAGATGAAGACAAATTGAGATAATATAAAAAATCTTGCTATTATGAAGAAAATCCTTAGAACCTTGACATCAAGTTTTGAATATTTTGTGGTGGAAATTAAGGAGTTAAAGGATCTTCCCAGCATGATAATGGATAATTTATAAAGTTCTATGGAAGCTCATGAATAGAGGATCAACAAGAGAAATTCAAAAAAATTAATAGAGCATGCATTTTTAATCTATGTTTAGAATAAACAAGAAAAAGAGTTTAAAGAGTTCAAGATAAGGAAGGAATCCTTGGAGAAATGGAAGAGTAGGAGGTAAACAATTATGGTGAAAAAGGTTTCAAGAAACAAAATGATCATGAGTATGAAAGAGAAGAAGTAATTTATGAGAGGCTAAGGATGCATAAAACTTGGCAGAAGACTAGAGGTAGAAGAAATGGTAGAGCATCAAGATTTGACAAGTCCTACATCTAATGCTATGATTGACATAAATATAGCTATTTTGTTAATAAGTGTAGTTCTAAAAAGATGATTTTTTAGGCTAAAAAAGTAGCTATATCATTCAAGAGAATAAGCATGATAACCATGTCTTGTTAATGGTAACTTTAACCATTGATGAATCTAGGTCTAAACATTGGTTTATAGACTTTCGTTATGTTAGGTTTTGAATCAAATAATACAACAAAAAATTAAAAAAATTTATTCTAAAACCTAATAAGGATCTAAATGAAGGATCATAAACTAGTGTTAGAATTTATACCTTTATTGCATGAAATACACTTGCTGCATAAAACTCTATTCCTTTTTATTGATGAATAATCTAATTACTAGCATCTAAATGATCCAATCATGAATGCACAAATTATTTGCTCTTGAACACTTAAACAACTTTTGCTAAAGATCAAATCTCATCATAAACATACGAATTAGGATGATGAATCACAAACATTATCATTAATAGCAACATCTCTATAGTATCTACACAAGTAATTAAATATGCTGATTTGATTGGATATGAATATTCTTTTTCTCAATATAGTGCTAGTTGCAAGACTTTTCTAGCTTTTTATCATTCTTTAAATTAACTCACAATGCTCCCTCCATCTCATAGAAGATAATTGTAATTTTTCTAATCTTGCTAAATATTTATTAAATCATGTGATTAATATCATGGCTAGATATTTCCTTTAAAAAAATTAAACTAATATTAGTTAGATATTATTATTTTACTAATATATTTTATCTCGAAATATGATTTTTTTTTTATCTTTAATGAGAAACCCTTTAAAGAAAGAAGATAATTAAGTTTTATTATTGACCAAGCTCATATACGACTCTAGTTAATAACTACCCTTTAAGTATAGTCTAGTTCAATTATATTATTATTTAATGAAACCAAATTTATTAGGCCTATCCTAATTAAGAACCTTAGTTTAACTAAGAGCTAATTAAACTATTACCCTGATATTTGACAAATTCTTTGTATGTGATCACTATAGGTTTTTAGTATGTTGGTGATAATCCTAAAATTCTACTTTAGTATCATAAACTATAAGTGGTATTTAGCAATACATTACTACCACATAAGTAGTAAGAATGTTAATAACTTGATATGACCTTTCCATAACCAATATTTTATATAGTTTAGTCTCTTTTATCCTAGCTATCTACATTGAACTTGAAGCATTGAATATATCTCCATTTTCATAATTTGATCTGTGTTTTTTTTATTTTTGAATAAACTAACTAAAAACAAATAAATTAACATTACATATTAATCTATTTAAGTATGGTTATGCATTTTATAATCTCACTCAATCAAAGGATTTATGGATATCTCTCCACTTATAAATAAAAATAAAATTCTATTTACATCCCTTCATATGATTCATAATATATCCAATCACCATCTTTTAAACTAAGGCTGTCCAAAATTTCTTCAACCGACCTAGATCAACTAACCTGATAGTGAAACAGGTTATTTGGGTCGGTTGTAAGTTATTTGTTGATTTAAAATGAAAAAATTCATGAAAAAAATTGAGTTATAACTGATTAATCGGATGCAAATTTTATAACTCGAAAGAATTTGAATCCAACCAACCTATTACAAAGGAAAATGGAGAAGTTGCTTTCAAATGATATTGTCACATAACAACAAAGAAAAAAAAATCTCTAATTTTGACTGACGAAAAGACCCCACTGTCCTATCAGAGCATTCTTGAATCCTCACCCACTCTCGCAATCGAAGATTTAGAGTATTGGTCGGGACCTCAACCATCCACTCTTGTCTCCCATCTCTCAATCATCAATTAATTCATTTCTCATTAGTCTCTGCTTTACAAACTTCTCCCTCTATACTGTCCCAATCATCTTTCTTCTTCTGCCTTCCCCCCACTTAAATCTCAGTCTCTCTTTCTTCTCTTCTGCAAAAACGAATACATGGGTCGACTCCAATAGTTATCCATTATTATATATGTTTTTATATTTTTTATTTATTTTATTTTTATTTTTACCTACGTGTATATTTTTTATTTTTATTTTTATTTTAATTCTATATTTTATATTTATTATATTTATGTTTCCTATTTCCTATAATACTTTGTTGCTTCCTATTGAATCTATCAAATTTTGCAAGCAAAAAACTTAACAGAGTGTAGCAGAATTGACAGAATGCCACCACCATTTCATCAATCAGGAGCTTCGTTTTGTGAAGAAAATGAAATGGAAGCCAAGTGCTCCTAAAGCAAAATCAAGCAAAGCCACAAGTGAAGCCCCTTCAGCAACATCTATTCCAACTATCATCACTCTTGTGCAATGCCATCGTTGCCTTCTTTTTCTTCCTCCTTCGCCTCTGCTTCTTCTTCTTTTTCCTATTTTTGAAATAATAAATGCTAAACAGCTATTTGTAGTGTTTATTTATTTTATCTTTTCTTTTATTAAAATGAAATATTATGGTTGGATTCACAGTTAGCAATAATATTCTATTTTCTTTTGAATAAATAAAAATATATTAAGTTTCACTTAAAATGAATGAAAAAAGGGGCAAATAAAACTAAACTAATTTAACCCACCCGATTTTTTTACAAAACTTAAATAATCAGTTTACACTAATTACAAAAACTTTGCCAATTAAAAATGGGTGGTTAAATTTTCTACATATTGGCCATTGGTTGATTGCCAACGAATGTTAAAATCGAACAGTTACTGACTGATGGATAGTCCTATTTTAAACTAACCCTTATTATAGGTGATGTTAAATAGCATCAAAGTTCACGACTCTTCATGTATGGGAACCATAGTGACTTTCAGGTCAAAGGACTACCTACATTATTATTACTATGAGAATTGCTTATAATAATGATCCTTGTAACATTCTTATGATGGTTAGTTTAGTACATTTGTTTTATTGATATGTACTTATGAGTTAACTTAATATCATATATCTATGATCATGATCTTCCATTAACATTTATACTAGTCTCAATATATTATTGTTATCTAGTTTATAATAGTGTTTAATTAGAGATATTTTAGGAATAATATAAATTATTTTAAGACATAGCTATTATATTTATTTATTTTATGGAAATATAACATTAAATATAATAATCAATTGAAATGCCTTTATATATAAAGAAAATGTAATACATTATATGAAAATACAATCATACTAAAAGAGTCATTTGTTGAATTAGACAAATTCATAAGATCAAAAGTTGAATTTATTGATAATAATACTATTTTAGTTGAAGGAAAAGGTAACATTTTGATTTAATAGAAAAGCAATAGTCATGCATTCATTTTAAAGGTTTTGTATGTAATAGCATTGAATAATGATCTTCTGAGTTTAATCATTAGAAAAATACTATAATATGCAGATGAAACAAAGAGAATTAGTGGTAGCTAATAAGAAAAATAGACATATCTTGAAGGTTTGTTTATCTAAAAATAGGTTCTTTAAAATTGAAATTCAAAATGATGTTTACCAATGCTTGAATTCAACTATGAAGGATTGAACTTGGACGTGACATTTTAAGTTTAGTCATTTGGACTTTAGAAGCTTAACAAGATGGGAAGAATAAAGATCTTCCTATATTGGATCAACTTGAGAGATTTTACAAAAGATGCATAATGAAAAAATAACACATAGGATTATTTAAAAAATAAACTACATATAAAATAAATAAACCTTTTCAACTAGTCTATTATGTTTTATGGGGACTAATAAGCATCTCATCTCTTAGTGGAGATAATTCATTACTTTTGATGATGATTTTAGCTGAAAGATTTAGGTTTATTTAATCAAATACAAGTTAGAAGTTTTTGAGACATTTAAAAGGTTCAATCAACTGAATTAAAAATAAAATAAGAGATTTTTAAGTGTTAAGAAGTAGCGGTCAAGGTGAATATAATTCAAATGAGTTTAATGAATTTTGTGACAAGGAAAGACTTTGTACATGAAGTTACAGCTTCATACACACCTTAGCATAATGAGATAGTAGAAAGGAGGAATAAAATCATATTGAACATGGTAAGGAGCATGTTGAAGATAAAGAATATGCTAACTAACTAAGTATTGGAGTGAAGTTATTTCATGTGCTATGTGTATCTTAAATAGATGCTTAACTAAGAAGTTAATCGATAAAACTTTAGAATAGATATGGATCGGTAAAAAGCCTATGGCTAGTTACTTTAAAGCATTTGGCTATTTATGTCATGTGTATATTCTAGAGTAAAGGAGGAAAAAGCTAGGACAACAAAAGTGAGAAAGCAATTTTTGTGGGTTATCATTTAACAAGGGGTTATAAATTGATTAATCCTAAGGATCGCAAGATCATTATTAGCCAAGATATGATCGTTGATGAAACCAATGCATGGAACTAGGGAGAAAAGAAGAAATGTGAAGAAAAATAAATGATTGTACTACTTAAGGCTGAAGGTGAAAATGATCATTCAAGTCACAAGGCAAATGATTAAGTTATGCAAGGTGAAGGGTTAACCACTGAACCTAGATGATCAAGTAAAAATAAGCTAAATCAATTAGACTTAGAGAGCACGAATTATTCATAAATGATTAAGTGAATGAAAAGGGTGATTTAGTGCACCTAGCCTTATTTACAAATTGTAAACTAGTGAGCTTTAAGCAAATAATCAAAGAAATGACTTATATTAGAGCATTGAAGGAGGAACTAAAAGTAATTAAGAAAAATTAGATAAAGGATCTAGTTATTCTTCCAAATGATAAAAGGCTAATTGACGTGAAATAAGTTCATAAAACTAAGTGAGACCAAATGAATGAGGTTGAAAAGTACAAAGCTAGACTAATATCTAAAGGCTTCTTATAGAGGCAAAGGTTAAATTACAAAGAAGTATTCTTTTTTATTTCAAGGATCAAAACTATGAGGTTGGTTGTTACAATGGTAGCTTACAAAGGTTGAAAGATTCATTAGTTGTATGTGAAGTCAACATTCTAAATGATTTTTTAAATGAAGAAGTGTATATATACCAACCACTTGTATTTAAGATAAAAGGGAAGTGAATAAATGGTATACAAGCTTAAAATGTTTTTGTATGGACTTAAACAAGTTTTAAAAGCTTAGAATAAGAAAATTAATCTTTTCTTCAAAGATTATGGTTTTGAAAAATGTTCTTCTAAGTATGGATTATATGTAAAAGCAACAAATCAAAAGATCATGATTATGTGCTTATATATAGATTATCTTTTGGTTATTAGAAGTGAACAAAAAAAGATTGAAGAGTTCAAAGCAATTATGAAGAAAGAATTTGAAATGTCAAATGTAGGGTTTGCTATTTTATTTCCTCATGTTAAAGTTTGTTTAAACTTTACAAGGAGTGTTTATGCATCAAAGAATTATGCTAAAAAAATTAAATAGATTTGGCATGCTAAACTATAACAATGCAAAGGCTTCAATTGATATAAAAGATTAACATGAAGAAATGGTCAATTTTTTAGTGTCCAAGTAAATTATGGGTTGTTGGAGATATCTATGTAACACTAGACTTGATATAAGTTATAAAGTAGGTTTGATCAGTAAGTTCATGGATAATCCTAGGTATTCCTTATCTACTAATAGTTAAAAAGATTTTGAGCTATGTATCTAATATCAAGGATTAAGGTCTATTAAAGGAAGATCGTGAGGTATGTCTTTGATATCAAGGATTAGAGAATTTATTTAATTAAGAAGTTAAAGCCCTATTTTTATCCTAGGTAAGCCAACTTTAATTTTTTAACTATATTTGAAGCTTCAAAGGTCCAATTAATGTAAAACTAGTACCTAAAATTTTCTAAGACCCAACTTTATAACTTTTATATTGGTGGTTTATTAAAATTACATAATTTAAGTAATTTTATATTAAGTGAAATCAGACCTATAAAATTGCACTGCTATAACTCTTGTAATTCATTAATTTTGTAAAATTGGCTTTGGACTTCTAAGACCCTATTCTTGTATCCCTAAGAGGTATAGGAACCAAGTCCATTAGGTTTTGAGTATTATCAAGTTAGATGAAAAGGTCAAAATAGAGAGACATTAGACTTTAGACATTACACAATTTAACAAGATAATTTTTCTTTTTTCATCTAGTTTTCTTGTTCTTTAATCATAAGAGGTTAAACTTTTAGTTGATTCAAGGATTTTAAGGCTTATCTTTACTAGATTATGAAATGCTAATTTATAACATTAATTTCTTTTAATTGATTTGCCTCTTTCCTTAATTTTTTGTGTTGATTGCTTTGAAATTGTATAAGTTGAATATTGATTCAGTAAAATTAGTGTTTAGCCTTGTGATTTTGATCTTTAGCTATTTTATGTTTAAATTGTGGTTGGTTAATCATGATTTTATACATAGGGACAGAACTTTGAGAGATGTTTTTGATTAAATTCCTTAATATAGTTAAATTTTATCTTTAAATTTCAATCTAGCTTTTTTATAGACTATAATAGTTACTTAATTTTGCTAATCTTAATTGATCAAACTTTAAATGGTCATCTAATGTAGGATTCACAAATTATTGGAGGGTTTCTAAATAATTTAAGATTGAAGAATCAATTAGAATGATTAAATATTTTGTGATTTATAATTAATCCATACTAAGAGCTATCAAATTCTTATATCAACTATTTTGCTATTTTGATTTTCTTTTTATTTTGCTTTTGTATTTTATTTTATTTAATGCCATTGTTTTAATTTTGTATTGACCCTCCTCCCCTATTTTTGTTCTATACTTACTTTGCATTTTACATTCTATATTCTATAGTTTGCCTACATTTTGTTTCACCATTATTTTACTTCTATTTGTATTTATTCTTTCTATTTTTATTGCATAAAGAGCTTAAATAATTGTGTAAATTATGAGTAAATCAATTGGAAAGGATAAATCAAAGGATCATAACTTAATTTATCTCACTATATTGTATTATTTTCAACAAACCACTATTAATCTAATTTTGGTGTGTTTATGGTGTGTAATCAATACTTCATGTCTTCCTTCCAATTTCCTTGCATCCTCTTCCTTAGGAGTTGTGTAAACAATCTTAATCATATCATTACTACATATACTATGCAAAAATGGAGAAAATAAGTCTCAAAAATATATTCCAAAACAAAAGCATTTGATATATTCAAAGGTGAATGCTTATTGTAGTAAACAACATACCAATAAAAAAAAATGCATTGTATGATACATTCTAACTCATGCATTATTTTGATGAAAAATGGCAACATATTAAGGATAAGTCAAAAATTTAAAGTGGTTTAAACATATAAGATGGAATGTACAGTACATGGTGGAAACTAACACAGTCTTAGAATAAAGCTATAGTATACCTGGATGATTCGAATAGTAAAGACTTTACGTTGGCAATCAATTGTTTGCTACTTGATGGCCTATAAGTGGTACCAAAAAATAAAAAAAACCAATAATTAGGCAATAATAACTAACTTTAGAGAAAAACAATGGCCAAGAAGTTTACGAGAGAAAAAAACAATAAAAAAGCATACAAGACTACAAAAAAAAAACTAACAATCAGATAGCAACCCATTTAGCATTTCTATTTCAAAAATAGTATAACTAGCTTCCCAGAAGACAAATATGCTAACCTGATCATTATTTTAGTTCTTAGAGTACCAAAAAAAAAAGTGAAGTAAATAGTGTTTCACAAATTAAGAATAGAGGAAGCACCAAAAACCTATTTTTAACAGACCCAAACTAAATCCATTGTTTAAAAATTCCAACAATGGAAAAAAATTGAAGACAAATGCCTTAAAATAACCCTTAAATTAATTTGAACAACAACCTACAACCTAACAGTAATCTCAATATTCCCTAAACCTACAATGGTAGAGAAATATAGGAGTTGAGCTTACCAAAAGGGGATTGCCATCACTCCCCCTTCTGCCACCGCAAACTCACTAGAAACCACCCTTTAAAGGTGAATTTTGCTATAGAAAAGCAAAACTTGTTTTCCCCTTTCTATCACAAATGTAGGAAATTTTTTATCTGAGAATGACAAACTGATATTTAAAACTAGTATAGTTTTTTCAATGATTTAGCAAAAAATTATCAAGGCTAAATAATAGTGAGGCCTATATCCTTAGCCCATTCCCTACTAAATAAGGCAAAAACCCACTAAAAAAATTTCATGACTTGCAAGCAAGTTATGAGGAAAGTTTCCCTCGCAAAATATAGTGAAGGACATATCCCTCACTAAATTATTAAATAAAGTAAAATAGAATTTTTGCTAAATCCATCACTAATCTCTAGCAAATCCGTAGCTAAGTCATTAAATTAGCAACACATTTTTTATTCGCCACCAATTTCTTTGCTAAACTACTATTTTCTTGTAATGTAAGGCATAGGACAGCACCTGTAAATGGCTATAATAGAAGTTGTTGAAATAACAAAACCAATAATTAGCTGAATTTAAATGATTAATGAACTAAGTGACCATCATCAACACTTGACTCTAGATTCCTTCTACAAAGTCCTTCATTATTAGCATAGTCAACAATAATTGAATTATTATTGTTTTGAACTGAGCCTAGTACACTACTTTAGTCAAATTTAGCAAACTGAGATGAGATGTCAAACCACTATGGCAATACGTATACCACAATTCTTTAAAGTAATTGCATTAATAGCATCCTAGGTCAATTTTATGTAAGTGTGGCACTGCATTGATGTATTCCTTATAATGATATTGCATATAGGTTGCTTATGTTAGACACTAGTATTTTTTTATATTAATATGACAGTACTCTAAATCATGTGGTGATGAAGAGACAGAACTCTTGAGGAAAACCAATTGGTTTCATTATATTTTCTTTGAAAACCCAAAACTTATACTATATTCTTATAAACTTCATTTATGGAAAGTATTCCAAGCTATACCCAGTTAGGTTTTTACCACTTAAATGAAAAGAAATAAAAAATTTGCAGGCAATTTAAACAATAAAATGCATATTTTAACTTGACAGTATTTCTCTTTTGCAGAGATATAGGAAAACTGTCATTTCACACATCTTTTTGGTATTATTCAGCCATTTGCCAATGAAAGAGATAAGTATAGACAGTAAGCATTTTTCCAAGCAAGCATTTTGCTTAAACCAGTAACCCACAGCTAAAGAGATAATACAACCATTAAAACTTACGAAATATTCATAATGGAGTAATCTTTTGGAACTATTCAATCACGAAGTAATCATGATATAAGACTGAATGGATGTTCATTATAAAAAATTATACTTCTTTTTTGAAATTTGGTAGAGTTAAAGAAAGTAACAAGTAGTTCTCTTGATTTTCTAACTAAAAAGTTTTATGTCACTAGTATCAGATAATATGAAAGTGGCAAATAAATGAAGTGTGTTCAAGACACTACTAATTTTGTCTTTGTTTAGGAAAAGGAGCAAGCCAAAAGACAGATTGGAAGAGGATGCAGGGAAAACTAAACTGAAAAGACATTTGGCTTCCTAAGGACATTGTTTCAATTAACTTTTCATTCAAACTTGATGGAATATTCTAAAACAGTCTTTATATATACACTGCTTCTATTCGCATTAGCTCATGATTGCTCATACTCTATTAGCAACTCTAAATCAAAAGTGGAAAATTTCCGATTGTTCTCTATGTGGGCAGCAGAAGTTAAAAAATAAAGCAAAATCCATAATTCCTTAGAAAAAAAGGTAACAAAGCAACCAGGTTGGTTGTCTAGCATCCTATTAAATTTGAACTATCAACATGATATAAATGCAAAAAATTAGTTTTTAATATGTAGATAGAACATGTTTAGATTGATAAGCGACTAAAACTCATTATCCTAAAACTCAAACCAAGATGCTAGTGAATACTATCACTAAAGTTTTGCTACAAGTCACCTTCATACATACTTAATTGATTTCACATGTAGGGCAACTAGTTTAATAATGCAACACTTAGGCTCTCAATTTCGAGAAGAACCATAAATTCATCAAGCAAATATAGCTGGAACCTCTTATTTTAGTCTTGTCTAAATTTTTATCTTCATAGGAGTACATATGCATCAACGTATACATTCAAATTGGCCTACCTACGTATATCAAACATAGCTGTGAACTCTATAGCTAAAGGGATGTGTCAATGCCCAAAGCAGGGAGCTATGGCATTTTGTCAAACACTTGGTGGGCTTGTAAGCAAGACTCCACCAAACGTTTGGTATCCATGAAAGTCGTATCAACAGTGCAAATACAAACAAATTTTAGAAACTCATAGAAATGGTGCATTATCAATCGGATTTGAGAAGAACTACTCCATGATGCATTTAAGAAGAAATACCACATAACGTATTTAAATTTGAGATTTAGGAAATCATATCTTCAAAAGTATTATGTATGCATTGGATTTATGACAGAGCAGCTTTGGTAGATAAGCTTCTAGTGTAATAATTCCTATGAAAGAATTTGTCCTTCCTCTTCGCCAAGATTTCCATTTCGTTAAGGGTAAATTATGGATTTAATTCTCTCATGGAGCCATTAATGTCCCTAAAGTGGGATTGCAATGAATTTCGTTGTGAGCCGCGATTCTGACTAAGATAACAAAATCCTCGCTGCTGTTGTCCAAGAATTTTGCCGTTTGCTTCCAATGTTCGGTTATGTAACACCGGAACCGAACGAAATCTCAAGAAGGAGGTTGAAACTCATCCAAAAGCTGCGATTGGTAAGGCTAATCGAGAAAACAAGGTCCAATCTCAACACACCCCCCCCCCCCCAAAAAAAAAAAAACTACTGTGATCACACCATGAGACTCCCAAATCTTCTCCAAATTACATTTCCATGTTGAACGACTTGGATTTTCACTAACATAGAATTGTCCTTTTAACATCAATTTTTATATCATGTACACATAAGCATCATTATAAATTTAGTATATTCAATATTAATTTTTAAACCAATATTAATTATACATAATAACATCGATTTATTTATGATAAAACCAGCAAGTTTAATTATAAGTATAGTGGTCAATAATTGAAATATGACATCATCAACATTGATAATCAAAGATTAAATGTATTTAAATATGTTTTTATTTTTATATTTTTTTAAAATAATTTAAAAAAATTATTTTTAAAAATTATTTTTTATTTTCAAAAAATTATTTTGAAATTAAAAGAAAATAAATAATAAAATATGGTTAATGTTACAAAAAGAAAATATTTTATTTAATTGCAAAATTGATATTTAGAATAAAAAATAAGTTTAAAAATATTTAAAAATTATTTTTTTATTTGTAAGTTATACATTTAGAATTATAATTTTAAAATAGATTCTAAAAGTATGTTATTAAACAAGTTCTTCTATTTTTTTAAATATGAAATATTATTTCTAAAAATAGAAAACAAATAGCCACAAATATGTTAGTTTTTTTTTAAATAACTAGCATTATTTACATTTTTTAAAATTATTGAGAATTCTCCTAAGTCTCATTATCTCTAGAGAAGTATTTACACTTAATTATAGAATTCAACAACTCATATTACTGTATAATCTAATTACAAAATCCAATAACTTATATTACAATACAAGCAATAATAATAAGTATTCAAATCCTATTTTAATGTTTTTATGGATAAAATTAATACCCCAAATACAATAAACTGGAAAACAATGAAAACTAATACATTTATTTAGGTCTGAATAGTAGAAAACATATAATACAATTAAGTTTCAAAAATTAAAAATAATATCTATAAATGTTGAGGAGGAACTTACATAGTTTTCCAATGATAACATGGCCATTGATAAAAATACTTATAAATCTCATTGTAGCAACACAAGAATATAAGGATGTTAGAATTGATGTTATAGATGAAACATTAATACAATAAGCTTCTATTGAATAGAAATTTACTACCTGAGTTATGCCATTAAATTTAAAGGGTATCATATATAGTTTGAACTGCTCATGTTGTCCAAGCTTTTTCTATAGAAATTTCTATTTATTTACTTTCATAAAAAAAATATGCTACCTTTACATCAAGAAAATCACATTAACCAAATTTTTAAATAATGAAATTAGAAATCAAGAATCCAAGTAAATCAACTAAATACAAAACAAATAGATATTCTTAATAAGATTTAAAAAAGAAATAGACCATAACATGTAGATGAAGATACCAATAAAAGCAAACATACAATTGAACCTAAGCAAAAGGTGACCTTCTGTATAAAGAAATTGTTGTAGATTTTTTGCTTAGAAAGGAAAATAAATTAGTTAATCACCTTGTAGTGCACTCTTTGTAATAAATATTTGCAATTTAATGCTAAGAAAAGGCTTCTAATTTCAATTCTTACCTTTAATTTTATAAGTTTTGAGAAAAGAAAAATGATATAATTAAATATTCTAAGTTAGTTATGAACTAAAACTAACATCTTAAGCCTAATTATAGCTTTATTTTTCCATGCCAGTTGTATGATAAAAATAACATAGGATTCCACTTTACCAAATTATTAATGCTTTAACTATCGATACAAAATATTACTATTTCAAAATCGACATATACAATAATATAAAAAAAAACTAATTTAGTTATATACATCATATGCATTATAACATTACATACACACACACATATCAAATCAATATCCAAAACATAACTTACTTTAAGTGAAATTGATAACATTAAAATCCTTCCATTTTACTTAGAAATAAGATGGATATTGAGGCTGGAGTGATATCAATAATTATCCTATAATTCATCAAGAAATTAACCCCATCCAATCAAATATGTTTCGTAATTTCATAATTCAAATTTTCAATTTCTAATTGATTCTTCTTGATACAAATTACAATCTTCCTCGAATCATTTGTTGAAAAGGAAAAGATTAAATCCTTTTAAGAAAAACTATGTTATTTTTATAGAACTAGAACTAATTCCCATTTCATTCATTCAATTTAATGTTAACAATTAGCCAAAAGATCATTTTAATATAATAAATTATATGAATTTAGACCATCAAATGTTGATATTTTTCTGTAATGATTCTATCTAACAAATTAATTTATATTGATTCTATCCATATGAGATAATAATAAATAAAGTAGAGATATAATAAAAAATTGTAATATTATAAATTATAATAGAATATTAATATCCTAATTATAGTATATTATATAAAAAACTAGGTATATGGAATCTAATCGCTATAAGATAACTCCTTGTTAATTGAAAATAGAATCAAATAAAAATAAAAAATAAAATAAATTCTAATGCAACAAAAAATTTAAAAATTTAAAAAAGAAAAGAAAAAATAAAATAAGGTGAACCCTTTGAATTGCATGAAAGTGGGATATTCTAAATTGGGGAGTCTAAGAGTTTTATAAAACACTCTTGATGGGAAAAAATATGAATGAAAGATCCCACTGAATTCAATTGGGTCCATGAATCTTTTGTCTCCAACCAGCAAGAATTAGTGAGGTATTTGTGTAAATTAGTATAATCCGTGTAATTGCATAGATTATTGAAATGAAAAAATTAATGATAATAAATATAATTAAACAAAACAACTACAAATTAAATGTAAATGAAAGAAATGAGAAAGAAGACAATCTATTACAAAAATATATTCTTCTATTTTCTTTATTTCTGTATCACAACATGAATAACAAACTTTTCATTTATAATACATACATGACATCCATACACAAATTAAAAGGAAAGATGGTTATCCTTTGTTAGTAATTCTTTCATATTGTTTAATGGCTTCTAAGGTGTTTGATTGCATTGATTTTGTATGTTGACTTTAAAGTACTTGATTGCTTTATTTATTATAAGCCTTTGAGTATTGTTATTTTTCAATGCAAAAATGGGCATGTTTCTTATTTTATGTGTATTAAAGTTTTATAAAGCATATAGAGCAAGCAACATGTCATTTCCATATTGAAATAGAGAGAGCATTAAAGACTCATCACAAATAAAGCAATCAAGCACTTTAAGGATAACCTATGCCAATGTATCATTGCTTTACAACTTATTTTTGCAATTTTCTCGATATTCCTAAATGTGCTTCTTGACATAGAGGAGAAGACCTTTGTTAATAAGCTAAAAGCTAATTTTTAAATATTGTGTAAATTGTTGATGAATTATTACAATGATTAAAATCATTAAACATTATGTAAACTATTAATGAACTGCCATGATAATTCAAATGACTATATGGTCATTGCTACACCTTTAGACATTAATTATTTTTTTAAACCGATATGATATTTAAAAATATTTCAATTTTTAGTAAATAATTGATCTTAGTTAAGCTAATTTTTTCATAAAAATACATCCTAACATTTTTCTAATAATGATCTACAAAAAAATTATATCAAATCATTAATGCAATTTACAATATCAGTCTGTAACCCTAAATTAAAATTAATGTAGTTTACAACATAATGTTTTCCTTATGTTGAAAAGATATATGATTTTTTTCTCATGTTGAAGTGTTTTACAAGATTATGCAAACATTTGCTATATATTCCTTGTAGTACAAGGTGAAATATAAGGACATCCCATCCGTCAATATTGCACATCTAAAAAAGTTTTGAATTTTATGATTATGATAATCACATCAAGCCATGGATATTTTCTACCACCTAAATTATTTAAGGGCAGAAGATAACTGTGATTTGATAATATACTTATACTTATAAAATTTAAAACTTTTCTAAATGTGCAACATGAATAAGTGTGTTTTCCTTTTATTCTATCTAAATAAATGATGGAGTGAACAAGAGATTTATAAACAGAATGAAAATCATTATACATCAATTATTAAATAAATTCAATGTTGTAAGTTTCGGCACACATTACTTCATAAAGCTTAGTATTTATCATAAGTTAGTAAATATTTATTACAAGTATTGCAAGTTAGTTGTCCATTTGTGTACCTTTATACATTGGTTATAATAAAAAATTGATATTATTTAGCTATTCTTTTTAAATACAACTTCTGCATTTGAGCATTTTTATAATAATGATATACATAAAAACTATACTAGATTATCAATACATCCATTTATGTCACACATTCTTATATTGAAGAATAAGTATTTTCTCATTGACACTTAAAGAAACATAATGTTTATGACCATAATTGCTTTCAAGAAAAGTGATGGTGATTGTCTTCATGGTAAAATAAGCATTTTGAAGAATAAGCATTTTCTCACTGATACTTAAAGAAAAGAAATATAGTGTTTATTCTTATATTGAAGAATAAGCATTTTCTCATTGACACTTAAAGAAACATAATGTTTATAACCATGATCGCTTTAAAAAAAAAAGCAATGGTGATTATCTTCACAGTAGAAGGAAGAAACATAGTTTATAAAGGTAGGAGTTTTGATCTCACTACTTTAGAAGAAAAGTGATGGTAATTATTTTCATGGCATCCCACTTGAAGCAGTTTCTTGCTTTTATATCCATATCAACTGTGCATATTTTATCCTTAGTCTATTGTTGTCATACATTCCATCACAGCCATATTTTATACTTAATCCTTTGTTTTTTAATGTCTATCACATGTTGTGGAAAACTTGGTGGTTGAAAAAGGATGATAGCCTAAGAGCAGTGACTTGTATCTTAGTTGATGAGTGAACAATATCAATCATGTAGTGTTCTCATATGCCACCTAAATAAAAAATAAAGTAAAAACTTAAATGAAAAATGAAGTAAAAGAGTAATTATGGAGTGAATATCTAAACAAAAAATGAAGTGAAAGAGAAAAGAAATTGAGGACATAATTTATAAATGGTATGAGAAATTTTACATTAATAATAACTAATCGATGTCTTAAAAATGATTTTTTTTTCATTTGACTCTGTTCACATGCATTTTAAACATCAATTATTTGAAAATTTGACCTTTTAAGTGTTTACCTTGTAAATGTCATAATGTGTTTCAAATGGGTGAAACATTGAAATATAAATGATCTTTGCAATTTTTTATAATATTGTAAATACATATTAATACATTAAAGTATAATCTTTATAGTTTTTAATAATGTCATAAATATAAATATTAATTAGTTTGTAAGTAAGTTTTTAAACATCAATTTTCAAGTATAATCTAGGTCTAAAACACCAATGCTTTTAAATACAATCAATACTTAATTATTGACATTTTTTTATATATGAGTTTATTATATAACCATCATATTAAGTTTTCTTGTGGCAAGCATTTCATCTTCCATTAGAAAATAAAGTTTTATAATATTGACTTATTATTTTAATTGATATAATAAGTTACATTTATTTTTAAAAATGCTATCATACCATTATAAATGTTAATTTCACTTTAGCCAACGTAAATAGAATGGCGTTAAAGGCAAAGTATATAGTATTATTTCTGCTCGATTCAATCTCTAAACTCCCATTCCGGGAACTTTAAGATTGTTCTTGATGGTTTCTTTAATTTTCCAAGAAAATAAAGACGAGAGACGAGTAGGGGGAATCGTTAAAGTTGATGGCAATATTGGTCTAGCACTCAGCAGCTTTCACCGAGGGATAGAAAGCTTGATTCCAATTTTCACATGATTTTCTTGAGAAAATCAAATTAAAAGCTTGATTCCATCCTTTTTTTTTTGAGAAAATAAAAAGAAAAGAGCTTGACTCCAATTTTATTTTTGTGATTTTCCTAAGAAAATCATATAGAAAACCCCCAAAAAAAATTTTTAGAGTTCAATTATCACAGTGAGTGCCATGATGATTTCCTTTCTTTCAAGTGTACCAAGATAGGAAGAAGGAGGCAAAGCAGGCTCGAAAGAGACTTCAATGCTCAAATTAATAAAAAAAGAATAATTTGAATTATAATAAATATAGTGTATATCTTATATAAGAATTTTTTAAATAAGTGATGGGAAAGTAATTGTAAAATAGTTAAATAGTTATTAAATAATTATTTTTATAACTCCTAAAATATTAATATTTACCATAGATATATAATTAAATATGACAGTTAAAATTACGTAATTAAACATATATTTTAAAATTTTAAGTAATCATTTCCATATTATCGTAGCGACACTCATGTTTGGTTCCATATTTTTGTATTGGCCTTGTATTGTAATTAATCCCATTTTTTGAGTATGAACTTTGTTTTTGTGTATAAAAATGCCTAAAACGTACTAAGATATTTCATGCAAAATGTATTTAGTTAAGTAAGTCAATGAAATTTCTTATTGCTCTATATAGTTATAGTTGGATGATCATGAAAATGTGTCATGCATGGATAATGGGACATCCAATGAGCACTAATCTTGTGACATTTGCATATAAGAGTGTGGTTGATATCAACAATTTACTGATACATTATTCTTTTTGATATGTTTTTGAAATAATACAAAAAATTTGTTACATATTTTTTTCTATAAATTATATTATTTGATGAGATTTTGGAGTAAATTAAAATATAATTAAAAATATAGAAAACTAAGTTTCTTCATTCATTTAAAAATAACCTTTTATTAGCAAGTAATTTACTATAGCTAAAAGTAAGTATAAATAAGATATATAATTTGTTGACAATATTTAGCTGAAATGAATTAAAACTACCAAATATAAATCTCAAGAGTAAATTATATTTGTTATCATATTTTAACTTTAATATGATATTTCAAATTTTTGTTATTTTTAAATTTAAGTACATAATTTTAGTATATAATAATATAGTTGGATGCTATCTATAATCAGGTTTAGGTTAATATTACTCTAAGATTCAGTGGTTTATGAAAATGAAATTAAACATTCATATTGGTTAATTAAACCAAACTGACGCACTATATCAATTTTTGTATTTGAAAGATTTAGATTTACAATGGCAATTAAATAACCAACATTTCAAATAAATAATAATGATGGTTACTAAACTAACAACCGATGATGTATATCAATGTTTTCATTTTTTAGGTATTTAACATGTCGATTTTCTTGTATTTCAACCTATGTTATTACTATTTTTCACAGCAATTAATGATCTGACTTCAAATATGTAAACATACAATGTCTCCCATATATACGATAGTTCATAACCAATGTTTAATTTGTTAAACAATTAATGTAGTATGTCCAATTCTGTAGTAATAATAATAAATATGAATTAATTTATTTTATATAATATAGAAATATATATTTTTCAACTGATTGAGCATTTAATTTTACAAACACATATAATGTAATTATTAATTAACTTATCAGCTTTTACCTAATAATTAACAACTAACTTGTTAGCTTAACTTATTTGATATCAACTACCAAACGACAGCTCGTATGCTGAACAATTGGAGTGTCTTTTATCTTAAGTTTCAATTTTGTAATTGATATACAAACTTTTGGAGATTCTACAAGGATATGCCTAAAGATTTTTTGTGCGTTCATCTTTTTGTGTAGTTATGCAACAATCGGTCATAATTGAAAAAATTAGGTGAAATTAAATAAACATTAAATATTAAAGCATCTAATCTATTCTTAAATATTCCCTCATCAAAAAAATATTAAATAATTGAATTATGTGTAAATTATTTAAACAATGTTTTCTTTTCTTAAAAACATTTAATATTTTTTCCCTAAAATAAGAAAGCCCCAGTCTTATTTCCTTTCGTTACTCCTAAATTTGTAGTGTTCTTTATAACGAAAAATATTAGTTCAAAAAACTCATACAGGGCAAATTTTAACATAAGAAAATAATTCAACAGTTTTATAACTAATAGGAATTTTTGTTTTTGGCCGACGTGCAATGCCATATTCAACTCTTAGATTCAAGAGAAATAAAGAAGGAACACAGAACAATTTCCTATAATAAAGAAGATCTTTTGGCGTGGAGTAAAAAGTAACCTAAAGGCCTGGAGATGGTTGAGGGACTCATGGATGATGTAATGGTGGATGATGGTGATTAGGATGGGAGAAATGATGATGGAATTGTAGAAGTTGTCTTAAGAAAAGAGAAGTTGTCTTAAGTAAATACTTCTAGTTTTTATTAGAAAGAAGGATAGAAGGATGGTTTCATATAAAGACAAGCTCTTAGGATTTAATGGAGGGAATCATTTGGACAGTAAGGATAATGAAGTCATGTCTAATCCTTTTGAGGAGGAGGAGATTAATAAAACATCTATGGATGGTGAAAAAGTGGAAGAAAAAACAGAGGATCCTGCTTATCATATTGTCTAAACATCCAAGGAAGAGCATGTTATGTTGGATAAAGAAAAAAAAAGACTAGTAACCATACTGGGTTGAAGAAGCCTTTGATTCCTACTATTGGTTTTTCAAAAAAGGTTGCTAAAATAGGTAAACAACATGGACACATTCTTCTTAAGAATTGTTCTAAACTAGCTTCTGCAAGTTCAAAGGAGAGTATATCCCATCATGGTAAAACCTTTAAAAAACTTCTCATTCTAACATCTTAAACACAAGATGGAGGGAATTTGTTGTTGGAGGGTGAAGTCAAAGGCATTAGCAGTATAAAATCAAAGTGCCTTGATAAAAACTTTATTTTACATATGACGAGTAAGGAGGTTAACAGACTTTATAATGAGCATGTAAGTGCTGTAGTAGAGAACCTTCAAGGTGACATAGGACATTTGGAAAGACTTTGGTGGGAATCTTAATTGTTCATATAGTAATTTTAATTTATATGAATTGTTTAAGCTGGAATTGTTAAGGTATAGGGGCAAAAGCCTTACCTTCCTTAGTAAAAGATATGGTGAAAAATATATAATCTTCATGTTTTTATTGTTATTAAACTAAAGTTAGTGGAACTCAGGTAGCCAAAAGAATTAAAAAAAATGAGTTTTAAAGCTTTAGTTCATATGGATTCTAAGGGGTATTCTGGAGGCATTTGGATGATATGGAACCCAAATATGGTGAACTTATCAACTTATAGTTATTCTAACTAATATATTCATTGTTTTGTGTAAACAATTAATGGTGATTATATTGCTTTCATGACATTTATTTATGCGACTTCTAATAAATAAGTGCTCTGGACAAGGCTTAAGGAAACAACATCTTCTATGGATTAGCAATGGAATATTTTGGATGATTTTAATGCTTATACTAGTTCTGATGAAAAGTAGGGAGGTGGCTAGCCTAATTGCAGAAGTATAAGGTAGTTTAATGAATGCATTTCTAATTACAACTTAATAGATTTAGGGTTTTTAAGTCTAAAATATACATAGGAAAGATGTCCAATTAATAAATGATTAGATAAGAGTTTATGTAATGAGGCATAAAGGATAAAATATCAATCGTCTTTGGTGTTGTATCTTCCTTCATTCAAATCAAATCATAAGCCAATTTTATTATGAATGATCACCAATTCTAGATGAAGAAAACCTTTTAATTTTAAATTTTTTGTTGCTTGGCTCACTCATAGTTCATTTCTTAAAGTTGTAAAAGAATATTAGTAGTAAGGTGAAGGTTGGCTTGAAAGGTATCTAATGTTTATGAAGAACACCATTAAGTAGAATAAAGATTTTTTTTTTAGAATCTCTCTAAACATAAGAATAAAATTATGAATTGAATAAAAAGCATTAATTGTCAACTTAGCCTGGCTCTTAATTGTCATTTAGAAGAACTTTAAAAAAAACTTTGGAAGGGATTATGAGCAAATCCTTATCCAAGAGGAGATGACCTAGTACTAAAAATCTTAAAGTAAATGGTTGATGTTAGGGGACAAAAATATAAATTTTTTTCATGCCTCCATTATTACTCATTAGAAAAGGAATCATATAGACAATCTCAAGACTGATGATGGACTTTAGGTTGAAGAAGAAAATACTCTAAAATATATGGCTTCCATTTTTTTACTAAAATCTTTACACAAGTGATAATTTTCTTTTTTGAGGCTTTCCTTTGTAGAATTATTTTACATCTATTTTGAAAGCTACCTTGATAGATATTAGGGCTCTAGTTGCTATAGAGGAAATCAAATGTGCTCTCTTTAGTATGACCCCTCTTAAAGCTTCTAAACCAGATAGTATTCATGTAGTTTTTTTCCAGAGCCAAAGGGAAATAGTGGGAAAATTAATTTGTGATATTATTTTTGGCATCTTTGATAGGCTTGAGTTAGCTAAAAATATTAATGAGACTACTCTTGTCTTAATTCATAAAGTAGACAATCCAGAATCCTTGAAACAATTTAAGCCTATTAGCTTATGTAACATAGTCTATAAGATTATCACCAAGCTAATAGCTAGTAGATTGAAACCATACTTAGGCCATTTGATTTCTGCAAGTGATGCAACTTTATTTTGAGCAAACATAGTTATGATAATATCATTGTAACTCAAGAGATTATCCACTCCATGCATCAAAAGAAAGGTGAAAACAGTTGGATGGCTATTAAAATTAATTTGAAGAAAGCCTATGATAGAATTGATTGGAGATTCCTTAAAGATACACTAAAAGAGATTAGCATTCCTAGGAACATTTCTTCTATCATCATGGCTTGTGTATCTATTTTTTCCTATGAAAGTTTCATGGAACGGTAAAATTTTAAAAAGCTTCAATCCCACAAGAAGGATCCATTAAGGGAATCCATTGTCTCTATATCTATTTGTATTTTGTATTGAATGTCTAGCCCATTATATAAACTATGCAATTCGTACAAGTCATTGGAAACTAGTGAAGCTCAGCAGATATAGACCCTCTATTTCTTATTTATTTTTTGTGAGGGATTTGATGTTGTTTGATAAGGCTCCTATGAATTAGGCGGAGACAATTAACCATTGCTTAGAGATCTTTTATGTTGCTTTAAGCTAAAAGGTAAACTTTTAGAAAACAAAAGTTTATTTCTTTAGTAATGTGAATCATAGTAGGATTAGTCAACCCAGTAAAAGTCTTGGTTTCTAGTTAATTGTAAATTTAGGAAAGTATGTGGCCATGATGTTATACCTTCCTTAATTATAAATAAATTAGAAATTATGCTTTAAGGAAAATTGAGGTGAATTAAGAATATTATGTATGAATTATGGAATAAAATAAAATTAATAAAAATAAGAATGTGGAAATATAATTTTGATGAATTTTAATGGGAAAAGTTCATTAGAACCCTGAAGTATAAGTTATATACCAATATAAGCGAGTATATAAGTATGAAAAAGATTTAGAAGTATTTTTTTCAAAAATGCCCTTGGGGCCTTATTTTCCCCATTTCAGCCTTAAAATCCTCATCCCCCTCTCATTTCTTCATTTCTTCCACTTTCTCTATACAATCCTCTTACTACTTTATCAATCAAGCAAGGAAGACTTCAATTTTTCTTATCTTCTTCATTTAATCAAGGTAAGAATAATGTGTTCGTTAAGAATCCCTTCTATTTTTTTTTTTTGGTTGATGAAGGATTTGAAGTCTAATTGATTTTGTTAAGCATTTTAAATCCTAACTTTAGAAACCATGGATTTTGATGTGGTTAGGATTGAAAGATTTTCAAACTAACCTTCTAGCATCCTCTTCCATACAAGGTAAGTAGATAACTTAGCTAAATTTATAGATTTTGAGGTTATATGAGAATATAAATGAAATATGAATTGGCTTGTGATTTGCTTGATTTTGATGTATTTTAACATTATGGACTTAATAAATAATAGGAAAAGGTAATATAAGATATTAGATAAGTATATTGATTATTATACTTGGGTTTGATGTGCATTATATATGTTTATGAGGTGTTTTGGATTGTTTGCACAGTAAAATTTTCATAAAAAATTGAGTTTTTCATATATGAATCAATTCTAGGGGTCTAGAGGCGAAATTGGGCTTCAAAATTGAGTAATTAGTTAATTCTGGGGCTCCAAGGGCTGATGAATCAATTCACTAATTGATTCTCGAGGTTTAGAGGTGAAAACTAGGTGGATGAATTAATTCATCAATTGCAGAATTTTATGTCGATTTTATATAGACATAACTCTTTCATCTTATGTCTGTTTTAAATAAACCACTTATCATTTTAAAGGTAATTGAGTCTACTTTCAAATGAATTTGTTTCAAATTAAAATCTTATATATATTTTGAGATATCATCAAAAGAGTAGACAAAGGTCAAAGAACTTGAGATTTCAAAAATAAACTTTTTGTATCTATTTTCAAAAAAAGCATAACCTTCTTAAAATTTAGTTAATTTAGGCAAATGACTAATCTATAAAAAGCTAATTTAGTTTATTTTCATATGAAATAAATTTCATGGAATTTATCTTTATAACTTTTGAGTTATTCATAAAAATTATCCATAGGTCATTGATAAAAAGACCATATAGTGATCTATGCTCCATCTATTTTACATTTTCATAACTCATAACAACCCTATGAGTATTTAGTCAAAATATCAAAGATATAGTGGTTCATGATAATGCAAGATGATTGCATGAGTTGGATAATTATGATAGAAAAAGGTAGAAGCTGTGTTATAATATGTGATGTGATGAACTTATTACATCATTCATGGAATAAAATATATACATGTTGAAATACACTTTATGAATTGAGTATTATGAAATGTGTGAATGCTTGTAGCTATACAAGAGGATATAATGATATTGATAAGTGTTATAATGCACGTTATGATTGAATTATAATTGCATTGAATGGAGCTGAGCTATAATGTTTAAATTGCATTAAAAATCATGCCATGAGTGGTGTTAAAAGCGAGAAATGTAATGGGGGCAATGTTGCAAATACTGAATGAGAAATTCCCAGTAATAAGGCGGGTAAGATACAAGGTTAGCCTGAGAGGAACAAAGATGGAACAGATAGGTTGGGTATAAGGTTAGCTCAAGAGTAAAAAAGATGATGAATATATTTATTTGTTGTTTGTCCATTCAGTGAAACATGATGTTGAGTGCATTTGTTATGAGTATTATTATATGATACATTGAAAATGAAATGAGTATGTGTTAATCCTAGTATTGATGGCTTTTGCTTACTACTATGTTTGATCATGATATGATTTGTTAAAAGAGGACAATTCATTAGATAAGTTATTATAAATTATTATTATTTTTATAGATTATTCACTCACTGAACCCCTAACTTGCTCCTCTGTATTTTATCTTATAGACTCCCAGGTTAAGCCTTCACTTCCACCTCCACCTCCACTTCCTCAGAATTAAAGTTCAAAAAGCTTATTAATGGTATTTTGGTAGCATAAACTCATGTATATAGAAATATATTTTGCGCCTTTTATCTGTCATAAAGTTAGATGGATGGAATATTGAATCGATTTTTAAAAGTAAGTTAGGCTTGCTTATCCTTATTTTAGAAAGATTATAAGCATTCCTAACTTTCACATCTTTAGTAAAAAACTTGATGAATGCTTTCTTTGAAATATTATTCTCTTTTATAAATGCATCATATTTGATAAGTCAACATTAAGTTAATTATGTATAAATAGTTAGTGGAAACTAGTAGAGGGGTTCCACACCAGTTACAATTGGGTTAGGGTTGTGACAAAGGTGGTATCAGAGCATGATCTAGGTTCCTAATAGGATAAGACTCTTAGATTATATCTATGCGCTACCATGGTAGGTATTGATCGAAATTATACCATGGAATGTGTACACTCGAGATCACATACTACCAGTACCATTTTGATAGACCCTATTATACCATGATGGTGGGTGGTGAAGTTACATGCAATATAGTATATTATGAGTTATTTGATTAATTGATTTCCTATTAATTATCTAAATTACTATATGATTATTTGAGAAAATTTGTGTATAATTAGGAAATAGTCAATACAAGAAGTCAGGCTCAAGTCAATCACCTTGAAGATGAGGAATCATCTAAGGGTCCTCAAACTTAAAATGATAGACAAGAGGCTAGTAAGGAAATTAATCGACAATTTGCTCCTTGGATTGCACCATTTCTAGAGCATGTCTTAAACTATGTCGATGTAATCCTTACCCGATGATTAGGGCATAATGCCTTAAAAGATCAAAGTGAGCCTTTCGACAACCCTAGTGATCATGATAAAAGTCATTATTGGAGAAGAGAAAGGAAGCACAATCCTACCCCTTCTACAAGAGCAAATAAGGATAGTGGTAAAATAGTGGCAAATAGAGTATGATCCATTAAGATATTCTGGTTTTGATCTGGCAGTAGATCCATATCAATTCCTTGAGCACATTGCAAGGTTAGGTGAGATGTTACAAAATCCAACTTCTTTGTTGATTGAGTTGGTGGGTTACTAACTAAATGATATGGCCCATTATCAGTTCATTGATATAGTAACTAATTAGAATCCACAATTAGAGCCTTTAACTTGAGAGGCCTTCTGAGAATTATTCATGGATCACTTCTAACCACCAAACATTCGTCAAAGGAGAGTTAAAGAATTTGAGACCCTAAAACAAGAGGGCTTATCTATTACAAAATATGATGCTCAGTTCACTCCATTATCATAATATGCTCCATATTTAGTTTCTATAGAAAAGGTTAAAATTGAAATGTTTATACATTACCTCAAAGACTTCTATTTTGAGAGAATCCATATTGATCGCAATGTTGCTTATCAAGAAATGGTGGACCAAGCATTAGCTCTTGAGATAAAAGTTAATGAAAGGAAAGAAAGGCAAGCTCAAGAATGGAGTAGGAAGAGGAACTAATTTGAGGGACCAAACTAAGTACATTCTTCGAGGGGAATACCTCCTTAAGCTATTTCAAAGCATAGTGGAAGTGCTTCCACTAAAGGACCATTATCCTTTTAAGGTACGCATGGTGAACATTCTTCACGAATTAACCCTGAAAGGTAAAGAACTCTTTTTAATCCTACAAATTAACAAAGTCAACCTTTAAAACCTTGGTATTTATAATGTCATTATCACCATAGCAATCCTTGTAACCATTTTGGAGGACAATGCTTCAAATGTGGGATGATAGGGCATAAGGCAAAGGACTGCCTTGGAAATGTTGTAAGTCAAGATATGAGTTATTCTATATCCCAACAGAATAATCCAAATCCTCCATTGACTTCATAATTTAGAAACCTTCTAGCACCCTTAAAGAGTACTAATGTCTTAGGCCCAAAGGGAGAAACGAGTAGGAATCAAGCTCAAGTGTACGCTCATGCCTAAATGTTGTTGTGACAAGTACTATCCTTATTAAAAATTTTACTACTAAAGTTTTATTTGATCTGAAAGTTACCTATTCTTTTATGTCAAAGAAATTTGCTACCATTATAAATAGACCCACCAAAGAGATGAATACCCCCTTAATTGTAATGACTCATAGAGAGAAATCCTTTATAATGACCTATAGATTGGAGGCTTGTCCCATAAGAATTCATGATCATGTAATGCCAATAGATTTAATCTTACTTAATATGAGTGACTATGATATAATTATAAGGATGGATTAGTTATCTGAGTACCATGCTTATGTGAATTATTTTCAATATAAGTTTGTAAACATATTTTAATAAAAATGTAAAATAAAGTAAGTAAATGTTATAAATATATTTGATGGAAATGTTATAATTATTGAAAAAAAATTATATAAACAAAAGAAGATACATCCTAAAAATTTCTTACAATCTAAAACAATTTCATATAATTAAACAATTTAATAGGGATCACAATTCATAAAAAATTTCACAATAATGTACAATAATAAAAAAATAATTTAATCACTCAATAATGATTGTTATGTAATTGTTAATAAATATTTCTTTGTAAAAAATAATCTTTGTAAAAAATATTTCTTTGTAAAAAATTTCCATATATTCAATGTCTTCCTTGGAAGTGTGTTAAAAATAAAAACCATTCAATAATAATTCACATGAGTTTTATTGTAATTTTTATATAATTTTTAATTCTATTTATGAACTTATACAATATCTAACTTTTTTTATTATGCATAATATTAATATGTACTTAATATTGATCCAAAAAAATTTTCCATAACAATATGTAATTTTTATAAGATGAAACCTATTTGGTAATGTTTTATTTGAAATGTGAATAAAAAATATTAAATATTTGATATAAAAATATATACAAATGTTTTATGTGAATATATTAATAGATAATATTAAAGAATTGAAATTTAAATTCTTGTTTATTGAATAATAAAATTAGATATTTTGTAAACGATAAAACCATAAAACATTTACAAGAAAGTCATATATAGAGGTATAGTAATAAGATTACATAGGGAAGCATATTTTCACAAAATTGAAGTGTGGTAATAATAGGATTGCATATGAGTAGGCATCTTAAAAGATCACGAAGATTTCAATTTTTATGTTAATAAGTATTCTCATATAAAATGCAATCCAAATGAATTTGACAACTGTATACGAATAAAAAATTGAAAACTTTAAGCGCTTGAAAACACACCTGTACACATAAAATATACGTCTTGTCAAAAGAGTTGAGTACCTATAAAACATATATCATAGTAGAAGAGTTGAACTATACTCCCTATGAATGTGGTAGAGAAAGTTAAAAGATTGAACTCCTTATTTCAAATCGTTAAACAATGGAAAATATTGTGGCTATTAAAATACTTAATCGTGCAGATAATAATGCTCCATAATAATAGTACTCATAAAATGTTATGGTGTAAGTTTAAAATTATTGTAAATATATATTTACAATAATTTTAAATACAATTTAATTTGCATTCGCATGGTAAGCTTAGATCCATTTAAGGATTGGTTGATCTCTATACGTCAACCAACCCTTGAATTATCCTATAAAGTTGAATAGTTTGAGATATTTCCTGTAGTTATCATTGATAATTTATCTAGCTTTTGTTTGACTTTGTGAAAATTTTTTGGCATCTTATTTGTTCTTCGAGTGTGAACTATACTGATGTATAGTTTACCCACTTGGAGAATTATGGGAAGATGCTACCAAAATTTCTGCATCACAGAAATGATGACCATGGATAAGTTGATAACTACTAAAATATCTCGAATGGGATAGGTTCCTATCTTTTAGAATTGGAGTGATACAATGGATTTAAGTCATATAGCAAATGTTGATCCTGTCATTTAATTCTATAAAAAGTGGTTTGTTTCCTATTCAGTGGTATGATGTCTATAAATAAAAGTTGGATTCATATGTGATATCACCTATCAGACGAGTATTGGAATAGTGCAATGGCATTTGTTAATAAAGCTAGAAACTTCATTGATGAAAGGGGTTTGGTGATGTATCCATGTAAGAAGTGCATGAATCTATTGTTTCAAATTTTAAAAACATCGGAGACATATATCATAGATAATGGGTTTCACCTATTGTACACAAATTGGGTACATCATGGTGAAGCGGATGTTTCAACTTCGAGTGGAACAAGAGAGATATCTCCCATTGATAGGGATAAAATGGTAGATATTATACATGATTTCCTCAACCCTTATAGAGTTGAAGAAATAATTCGACATGAAGGAGATTATAGTGATGATGACGAACCCAAAGGAATGGGTGGTGAAGTGGATTATAATACTTGTTATGATTTATTTGCACAAATGAAAAAAGAATTGTATCTGGGATGTAGTGAAACTCATGTACTTGAAGGTGTTGCATAAATAAACTAATAAGTCATTTGATGCTTTCTTAAAGTTATTGAAAGAGGTGCTTCCAATGGGCAATAAATTACTTGAATCATATTACGGTGTAAAGAAATAGCTTAATAAGTTAGAGTTAGGGTATGAGTTAATTCATATATGTAAGCATGATTGTGCACTTTTCTGGAAAGAAGATGCCTTGAAGGATAATTTTCCAGTTTGTAAGGAGAGTCGATAGGTGGATAAAAATGTAAAAGGGAAAAGTGTGCCACATAAAGTGCTTCGATACTTTCTAATGACTCCTCAGCTTAAACAACTATATGGGTCAAGATATACTATAAAGAATATAATATGGCATCATACTAGCAGGTCAATGGAGGATGGGGTAATGCGATATCCTTTTGATGGGGAAGCTTGGCAAAAATTTGATAAGAAGCATCTTGATTTTTCTGTTGACTCACAAAATGTTAGGTTAGGCTTAAGTACAGATGGATTTAATCCTTTTAGTGATAGGAATTTGTCATATAGCATGTGGCCAATAGTTATGACTACTTATAACTTGTCATTATGGATTTACCTGAATCAGTCCTTCTTCATATTGACCCTATTAATATCCGAGCCTTAATCGCCAGGTAAGAATATGGATGTGTCCCTAAGATCGGTTGTAGAGCATCTTTGGGAGAGAGGGATTAAGACTTAAGATGTTGATGCAAATACTATTTTTAATATGTGGGTTGCTTTGTTATGGACTGTGAATGATTTTCTCGCTTGAAGTAGTTTATCTGATTGGAGCGAACAAGATTATAAAGCATGTCCTATATATAATGATGATACCCCATCAATTCGAGTTAGGGAAAAATTGCTTATGTTGGTCATTGTCATTGGCTGCTAAGGAGTTACACATGGAGGAATCAAAAGGAATTCAATGGGAGGCCAGAGAGGAGGGCCTCTCCTCATCCTCTTGCTAATGAAATTATCATGGGCCAGTTGAATAACATAGGACGGAGACTTCTTGGTAAGCATGTTCAGCTTGGTGGTCTAAAGTAGAAGAAGGGTGCTGATAAACTTAATTAGAGTAAGCAAAGTATATTTTTTAACCTCCTATATTAGCCAACAATGAACTTAAGGCATAACATTGATGTAATGCATGTTGAGAAAAATGTATGTGACAATATTCTAGGTACATTATTAGATATTGACCATAAGACAAATGACATTGACAATGCGAGATGAGATTTAGTAGGCATGAAGATAAGGCCAAACTTGCATTTGTATGAAGAAAGGACCAGCTCTTCAAACTACATGCTATGTACACCCTCAACTAGGATGAATGAAGATGGTTTTGCCAATTTATAAAAAAATGTAAAATTTTCAAATAGGCTTGTTGGGAGTCTTAAGAAGAATGTGATTAATCGTGATATGAGGTTAAAAGGGTTGAAATAACATGACAATCATGTTATTATGCAGAGATTGCTAGGACCTTCGGTCCGAGCATTTTTACCGAAGGAATTATCATATCCAATTGTTGAGTTGTGCAATTTCTTCAATCAAATATGTGCTAAAACCCTCAATAGAAGGAATGTCTTTCAAGCCAAGCAAGATATTGTCATCATTTTATGTAAACTTGAAAGGATTTACCCTTTGGCATTCTTTGATATAATAGTTCATTTGGTGATGCATTTGCCCAATGAGGCATTACAAGATGGGTCTGTTCATTTTCAATAGATGAACCCATATGAGAGATATATCAAAAAGTTAAAGGATTATGTTAGGAATCATGCTCGACTTGAGGGTTCAATTATAGAAGGATATGTCATTGATGAGGCATTGATGTTTTGTTCCATGTATCTAAAAAGGATGGAACCTAGATTTAATCAACTTGATAAAAATCAAGATGTAGCATCCAAATACACAGAAAGGACACTGTCAGTGCTCCAGTCATAATGTCAACCGCTAGGAAAAAAGATCATATTGCACTTTGATATAAGGGATCAAGATGTAGTCATATGGTACATCTTGGATAACTATGCAAAGATCGAGAAGTATCTTCAGTAAGTTTCTATTTTTATTTATAGATTTCTTCCAATTAATTAGATCAAACTATAATATGTTTATCTTGTAGTGAGTATTATGAAAAGCTTCAACAAAGTGGTGTTGATAACATAGATGATTTGCACAAAACAAAATTTTTCACATGGTTTTACTCTAAGTTATAAAAGTTTGTTCTTCCAAATGTGTTATATCAATCATGTAAATGTTATCCTATACTTATAATTTTGTCCTGGCCTAAATCTCCATAAAATGTCATTTTTGTAGATGTACCATTTACATAGAAATGGTTCCCCTGAAGCTACTAAAGAGCTACTATCATTAGCTTCAAATCCCAATTTTACTACAATGATATACACAGTATGTGTTGTTAATGAAGTATGCTTTGTAGTTGAATCTCAAGATATGAAGCATAAAACACAAAATAGTGGAATCTATGTTTCGAGAACTAACGGTAGCATATTTTATGGGGTGCTTAAGGATATTATAAAGTTAACTTATTTAAATAAGTATACCGTAACTTTATTCAAATGCAAATGCTATGATACTAATCCTAGAAAGAAGAAGGTTTACATTGATAAGAACACTATAAGCATCTCTATAAGTAGGCAATGGTATAAAGACAACCATTATATTCTTGTAACTTAGCCATAACAAGTCTTTTATATCGAGGATCTTCTTAACAGGCCAAATTGAAAGGTCATCCACATTGTTATACATCGCAACATATAGGATCTACCTACCGATGATGTCAACGCACAAGAATTTTCATTCTTGCAAAGAAGCATCTCCTCTAATTTCAACCTCACAGTTGACCTTGAAGATTTCCATTTAGTTAATTTAAGGGATCAAAGAAATGGTCCTTCGATGGTTTCACCTCCTACAAATATTGCATCAGTGATAGAGGGGGGACGTCTTCATCGATGATGACAACAACTTCAAAGACAAAATAATCGAAGATTATATGGATGATGGTGAAGATACAAACAATTGTAGGGATAAGTCTGTTAGGTTTACTGACACTGAATCAGATTAGGAAAATAATATCTTTTTGTATGATAACTCGCAACTGTGTAAGAGGAGTTATGTAATTTTATTTCATGAATGTATTAATTTTTATTGTGTCATCTGTTTCGATTATGAGCATTTCTTATAAATACTTACACAATGTGTATTATTCTAGCCATGGCGGACGTTGAGGCATGGTACCATAGAGGTGACACTGGAGGGGACCCTCCATGTCAGCCCACTCATATTCCTTTGCAATGTGAAGGATTAGGTATCTTTTCTAACAGTGACACCTATGTTAAGTATTTATTAAATATTAATTTATGATATTGACTCTTTTTTTTATCTATCAAAGCTACACCTATGAGAAAGAGGGGTCCGAATAGGTCCCTCAGGCTGCACAAGAAGATGGAAAGGAGCAGGGCAAGATTGGTGCCTATACAGTTCGATGTGACTGATAGATGGCATCCGTGTAACTCCCTTACTTATTAATGCCTTAATCCTCATTAAAAAGGTAATCATTGCATACTAATTTGCCTTTTACTCTAAACTAGCTCACAATACCTCAAATTCCTGTATTTCATACAACATAAGCAAGAGTCATGTAATTATACAAAATGTTCAACTTACAAATCGTACATCCATCACATATTACATCACCAACTATATAAACATTTTTAATACAATTTCAAAACATCATTCTCCTCTATCATGAGAGCCTTTGGAAGCATCACCTAGAATGATTAGTAACAAGACAAAAACATAAGAAACAAAGTTTCCCAGTAGCTAGCTATTACCATAAATATATCAAGCCATTCTAGATCCTTAAACAAATAAAACATACATTTCAAAAACAATTAATCACTTGTCATCTCATTCAATACCATTGTAAGAAATATGCACTGCACGCAGCAATCATCAAGCCCATTCAAGAACTTATACAAATATCTAGATGGTCATCACAGATAGTCGTACCTAGGCCTATATACAGCAATTCACTGTCTTCCTGGGGTATTCGGGCCAAAGGCCTAACATACAGCATTTCACTGTCTTCCCGAGGTACTTGGGCCATAGGTACCGCACACAGCAATTTCATTGTCATCCCGGGGAACTCGAGCCATAGGCCTTACACAGTATTTTACTGTCTTCCCGGAATGCGCACACATTCCATACAATGGCATAAAATATACAGAAAATCATATAAATAGAAAACAGAGCTTAAGGATAAAGCTAGCTACCTTTTATAAGCTTCCAATAGTGATGTTTCCTTTGCCCTCACTTAAAAACTTCTTTACAATTCTCCTTGCCTTTCCAACTTGTCACTCCTTAGTCTACATAAAGACATATCATAGTTCTTATTAGAACATCATCATTTTCCTTAAACTTCATGTATTCTTTACTTCCTCCATATTGATAGATGCACAAATGCATACTTAGGTGCTCTATATTTTATTTTCAGGCTTTGAAATGACACATACAAGCATTAGAAAAGGATTCGAAGGCAAAATCGTGCAAATCCTGAAGAATAGAAACCAAATTGTTCACTTGACAAAGAACACGAGGTTCCCATACACCGTGTTTAGGGCTGTGTTTCTTACTGGATTACTTCGAGATTTCACTGGATTGCTCAGAGAAGAACATGGCGGTAAACACGGGCCATGTCATACCTCGTGTATCTTACTGATTAGCTTTCGACAAAGAACACGGGGTACAACATGGGCCGTGTTCTACTCCGTGTACATTACTGATCTTCCAAAAACACATTAAATGGCTAAATCTCCTTCTCTCCTTCTTTTCCATATTCACAGTTTTGGCTTCTCAAAAGGGAAATTTCACACACACACTTTCATAATTCAAAATTTCATCTTCCATAGGCTTCATAATTCATAAGAATTATTTTAATTTCATCAATTTAGCCAAATTCTAAACATATCATGCCAAAACCATACATGCACCATTATGCCTCTAAAACCCTAATGTATACATCATGGTTTCTTGTTGTTTTTATACCAAACCAAAGCCATAGATCAACATAACAACATCCAAAACACCATGAGACATATTCAACTCATCCAAAACTCCATGGTCAACCACTTTTGACCACACCAACATCAAAATTTCAAGAAACTAAAAAGAATACATTAAAGAGCTCTTAGAGGAGAACATTTTTACCTCTTGCGCAACTTGAAAATCCTCACTTAGAGCTCACCAAACTTGATCAAACTTGAGCTTTCCTCAATCTAAACACACCAATAGATAGAGCTTGATGAGAAGAGCAACTTTCCCTTCTACAATTAAGCTTAATTCTCACTATTTTTAGGTGAAAAAGTCAAAAGAAGTTTTCTCTCTCTTCCTTCTCTCTCTTGCACGTTTTTGGTGCTTTCATGGAGGTGTTTTGCAGCTTGGAGAAGAAAGGAGAAGCAAGAAGAGCTTTCATGAAGCTTCAAGGGTATTTTAGTCCTTTTTCACTAATTAGTAAGGCTATTCTTGCCATTTTTTTCCTAATAATGACACTTGTCATGTGTCTATTGGTCACACTAAATAAAATCACATATTACACCCCAAATTCTTGGTTATTCATATTAGATCCCAAATGCTTGATTATTTACACTTTAACCACACCGATTTTGCACTTTTGCAATTTAGTCCATAGGGTTCCTGTCTATTTAAAATTCCTTACACTGTCAGACTTAGATAACTCCCCCTCTTAGGGTTTTCTAACCTCTTCTGATCATCTATACTGTTTATGGAAATTAATTCTTTTCCTACTATTCCTTTTTCCTTCAGAATTTCGTTTACCTTTACACTTAATTCCTTTCAACTTAATATTCACCCACCAAGCTAATTCAAACGTGCTCTTCATTTCTATGACCTTAGAATTCAGAGATTCAAATGATAGAATTAAAAAAAAAATTTAGGACATTACAATCCGATTAGGGAGAATTCTACCCATCTCTCCCACAACGTAGGCAGCATCATTCAAGCACATGTACCACCTTATTATAAGTCATGACAGTTGGTGCCCTCGCAGCTACAAGATAGGGTTTTGCAAGAGGTTTGTGTAAGTATCTATCACTTCTCTATCTTAACTTTATTATATTTGGTATTGAAATTTTTGGATATAATTCTTGCTAATTTATTAAATATCTTATACTACAGTCTCATTTTGAGTTCTAAGACATCATTAAGGCCAAAGGGATAGAGTACACAATGGCTTGGTGCAAACTGCTGTCGACCTGTACAGAGATTGGAAGTACAAGTTGAATAGGTACTTTCTAGAGCACGGGGGCGATCAAGACCAGGATTTCGACCTAAATCGTGCTAGGTGTTATGCCCTATGGTCTATCTCGCCCTAAACGTGACATCGATGTGTAGATTTGTTTGACAACAACAATTATAGGGTAAGTGTGACATTTAACCAAATTATGTTACTTTTTTATCTACCTAAACTTTAAATGTAATTATATTATATCATTATTCCTTAATTTGTAGGAGCTGTCTACAAGAAATGTAGATAACCGGGCAAAGAAAATAGTGAATGATCGGCATGGATCGAAATCTATCGCTACTCATCATTATGATAAGGTAATTTAAAGTATTATTAATTATTTAATTGTATAATCTATTGTCAATTTAATAACTATATTTATCCATCTTTATAATATTTTAATAGAGAAATAAGGAGATTGGTAAGTTGCAATCAGTGCCCAAGAATTTTAAGGACCGACACACATATAGGATGGGGGAATGGGTGCATCCGACACCCATGGAGCAATATATAAGTGACCTAAACTTTATATTTTAATAATATCAATTTTTTATCATTTATGTAATTAATTTTTATTTTAAAAATTTAAGACGAGATGACCAAGCTAGCCACCTAGCAAGCACAATCCAATGTATCATCCACGGGCTCACCTGGCACTCCTATGCAGATTGGCGAGGCTGTTATTGCCAATAAGGTGCTTGGCACTCGTCGACGGTACAAGACAAGTGCTCAGTTGGTGTCCTAAGTGAGTGCGTTGTAGGAGCAATTGTAGCAAAGTCAATAGCAAATTCAGAAGTAGCAACAACTGATTCAGGCGCAATAGTAGTTCGAGTCATACTTGATGACATTGACTTCCTTACTTAAATAGCATAGTCTCGATTTGCCCATGCCTCCATTTTTTTGTTGCATCACCTAAGATGAGCATATTTGTAGCCAGCCGCTCGTAACTTACCGGTCCAGTCGGCTCCCAGCCACCACTATTTATGTATTGTCTTTGTCGCCAGGGGGATAACGATGATGATGATACATCTGGTTATTTGCAGTTTCTTTCTCTTTAGATTTTGTATTTATGATTTTTTTATGTATAGATATTTATATGAATCAGGTACAACTCATTTGTATAAATAATTTTATAATTATTTTATATAAGTATTTAATTTTTTTCATAAGAATCATGCAATCTCATTTTAAGTTATTGTTAGTATCATTAGTCAATTTTATTTGTAGAATTTAAATTAGATGAAACTAAATAAAAAAAATTAATTAGACTAAATTAATTTAGTTTATTTGAAATATTATTATAAGTATTATTAAATATGATATATCAATTGAAATATAAATTTTTTAAAAAAATATTATAATCTTTCACTGACAACATTGTCTTCGCTAAAGAATAATTCTGCGATGACAATGTCGTTGTAAAAAATAAGTCATTGTTAAAACTTTCAATGACGACATTCAACGACGATAAAGTTATCGATAAAAGTTTGAAATTTAAAAATTTTTAAAATTTAAAAGCATCTTCTGTGATGATATTGTCATCGTCGAAATATGAACCTTTTCAGTGGTTTTAGTGACAAACCTACACCGATGACAACATCAACGATAACTTTCTTCATTTATGATAATCGAGGAACTTGTAGCAATGACTTTTGTTATCAGTAAATGTTATTTTTCCTATAGTGTTCTCAAGCCTAAACCTTCCACTTCCTTGGTGCTACTGACTTGGTCTTGATTTGCCAAATGAATCTTCCTCTCCATGAGAATCCTAAATGAAAAATCAATGTCAAAACTTCTTAAGAGGAGCTCCAACCCATTACATAGATGACAAATGCAGAGATCATTACATTGTCTTACAACAAGGCTTTCATATGACATAAAGATAGCATTCTTCTATCTAAAACGAAGATCTTGTAGCTTCTAAATAGAGAGGAGTTAGAAGTTTTAGTTATCATGACTTGGATAAGGCATGTTCACCTTTACCCTTTTAATTCATCCCTAATTTTATGCGCATATTAGACAGTACGAATTCTAATGCTCATTCATTTTGAAAATTATAGGCATTTACACTATGATGCTGAGGAGAGGAATTTAGGTTCTTACTTTAATTTCCTAGATCCAAATAAGGTACAAGAGTAGGGGAAAAGCTAGAAGTATTAGAACCAATACATAAGTGAGACTATTGCAATGAATTAAAGGCAAAAATGCTATATAGTACCATATTACTAAAGGTATATTGGTGTAAAGAAGGACTTGAATTCAACTTTAGTTATATTTTCTCCTTTGTTATCATACTTTAATATTGATAATATTGTAACCACCATTGGATGTTAAGTGTGACCTATCCAAAAGAGAAGATAATCCTATTAGCTTAACTCACTAAGCATGAACCATGATAGGATTGGGAGAATTCATTGACAACATTAATGAACATTAGCTATGGGATGTAAGGCTCTATCACCAAAGGCAACATTGAATGGGTGGAAATAAATGTAATGTTCTTATGCATATTTAGGTATCTAATAAAGTGATTAATCATCATTACATGAAATTAATATTATTTTACATTAATTTGTTGCAAAGCCCAAACAAAAAGGTAATGTAGAGTATGGATATTATATATGTAAATACATGGCTAGTATGGTTAAACATATGAAGAAATGAGAGGCTTAATATAGTGATTTGTTTGGATTTTAGTTAAGTAGACACTTATTGGAAACATGTAGTTCTATCTCCTTATTAAGTTTTATGTGAAAATATGTAATTCTTCCTAAAGCAACATAGAATCCTATAATGCAATAGGTTTAACAACCTTCTAAGAAGAATGGGCTATATATGTATTGAGAGAAGGACAAACACTAGCATGAGAGGGTGCTGCTAACTCTAAACTTTGATTTTGTTTAATTATATATGAAAATGTATATAAGTTGTTCTTGTAAGTAATTATTTGTAAATTTATATATTATCTTGTATGCATTATGAAAATTATATATATATATATATATATAATTTTCATAATGCATACAAGATAATATATAAATTTACAAATAATATATATATATATATGTATGTATGTATGTATGTATGTATGTATGTATGTATGTATGTATATATATATGTTGCATGATTTAATGTTATATAAAAGGTGATGCTTTATCTTACTATTTATGTAACAAGTTTAGTTCCTATATTTGGGGCAATAATAAAGGTACACTTTATTTAAAGAAAAACTACTATTTCATATTAATAGCTTATTAATAACCAATGTGAATAATATATAACATCAATTTTATAACAATAACCAATGCAAAATAGTAATATTATGTTTGGGCAGTTAAAGCAATAAGTTGATAAAGCCAAATTCCACATTGATTGTACAATAAAACCAATTTGGAAAGTTAAAGTTATCATTATTCTTTAGATGTTGATGTTAGTTTATAACCAACATGGAATTCTTAAATAATGTTATTTTTCTCTCTTGAAAACTTATGAAAATGAAAGTAAGTCAAAATTGAAAGCCAATCTTGAGCCCTAAATCTCTAATATATTATAGAAAGTATCCTACAAAGTGATCTATTAATTGATTTTCCTTTGCTAGCAAAAAGTTTGCTACAATTTCTTAATATAGAAGATCACCTTTTCTCAAGGTCAACTATTTGTTTACTCTTACTAGTTTCTTCTTAATGTTAAGATTTGTTTTTCTTTAAACCTAATTAAGAACATATATTTATTATTTATTTTGTTGATAAAGTAGTTGATTCCTTCCTTATAAAAGTAAATCAATGGATATTTCTATAAAAATGATCAAGATGACATGAGCTATTCAAATTATACACAATACCATAAAAGTTTGATAGTATAAGTTAGGTAATAAATTTCTCTTCAACAAAAACATATTGCATTAATTCTTCACCTACAACATCAATTCTAACATCCTTATGCCTTTGTGTTATCATAGTAGGATTCATAAGTATTTTTGTCATTAATCATGTTATTGAAAGATAGTATTTAGAGGTATTATTTCCTATTTTTGAAAGTCTAATGTATTATATTATATGTCACCTATTATTCAAACCTAAATAAATATATAATTCTTCATTTTTTTTCTAGTTTATTGTATATAGGATATTAATTTTGACCATAAGGACATTGACGTGGGTCTTTAATACTATTGTTATTACTTGTATTGTAATATTATAAGTTGTTTTGGATTTCATAATTAGGTTCAAGTATTATTTTGGAGGCAGTAGGATTTAGAAGAATTCTCAAGGATTAAAAAAATAATAAATAACATTTATTATTTTTTTCAAAAAATAACGTTTTAATCAGAATTTAAGTTTTGGAGCAAAAATTATCAACATCGATTACTAAATCAAAATTGACATTGTATTTCAATTATTGAACACTATATTAATACTAAATAATTTGGTTTTATTATAAAGAAACCAATGTTGTTAGTGGTATTCAATTTTGGTTCACAAAACCAATTTTGAATATATTGGATTTACAATGATGCCATATATACATAAGATGGAACCAACATCAAAACCCTAAAATAACCAATGTTAAAGGAAAATTTTCTAGTAGTGTCATTTACTAATTACAATATTTATGAATTATAAAAATCATTTAAAAAGTATTAAAGCATTATATTAAAATATATTTTTATATTTTTGTAAATATTAAATCACAATCTTTTTATATTATTATTAAAACTAAATATGAATTAGTAAATATGAATTTTATATTTTTTATGAATTCATATGTTTTTCTTAATAAACAAAGTAAATTACTTTGACCTTTCTTGTACTTGACTTAAATTACACGAACCTCCTTTGTATTTTAAAAACATGCTACACATAATTTCAACTTATATGTCGCTATCCAAGCTACCTTTAAGTGGTAATTTCAAATCTATAATACCTATAATACCCTTAAATTTATATAAAAGGAAGTCTCTAAGGTTGCCATTTTTCTCCTAAGAGGAGGAGATGCAAAAAAAGTGAAGGCTCCTTCTTCCTTTTCTCTTTTCTATTTATCTTATTTTTATTTTTATTTATTTTTGGTTTTGGTTTAATTTGGTAAACTTTTTTTTGTTGCAATGGTGACTTGGATTATAGATGTCTTTAGTTAGTGTGATTGTGGTCATGAAAAAAATTGCAAATGTGGGCCATTATACTCTGTTAAAAATTTTAAATTAGAGAAAAATAGGAATAAATTGCACTATGGGTGTGACTATAGGTTGGGATTCCATTCTTGTTATGCACCCATAAATGATAGTGAAAACTATTCAATAGTTGGAAATATTCAAGTTTTAAGTGAAGACAAAAAAATGGTTTATTTTAGTAATTGTTGTTCTAGGGAGAATTTAATGTCTATGTTAAAGTAAACAAGAAGTAAAATTTTAATTTCAATTATAGTAATGGAAAATATATTTTAAACCACTTTGTTTTTTGCAATAAGTGTTATATTTTTTAATATAAAATCCTAAATTTAGTTATTGAGGGACTTATTTTTGTTACTTCAACTAAGAAAAAATGGTAGCAATGTATAATGAACAAAGCAAATTCTTTTTATTTAATTACTAAACCAAGGTAATAAATTGTAATTAATAACTTGAGTTTGACATTATTGGATAGATAAATGTTTTGCCAAAAAAAAAAAAACATAAGAGTGGTCCAAAACATAGCAAACATAGTTTTGCTTCTCCATTATCAAAATATTCCTCACCCTTAAAAGACTCTATTGAGTATTTCATAGCAAACCACTAGGTTGAATTGAAAAACCCTACCATTAAAACCAAAAGCAAACAACTACAATGAACCATTGTATTTTGGCCATATCTACTTGGAGCTATTCTTATTAGTAGCATTTTTTTTGTCTCTTCCTTTTGTTGAACCATCTTTACTGAATGATGTTGATCCAAGCATGCCAAATTTCTTCAAATTAATAGCCATTTTAGTATTTTAGCCCTTGCTAAATCTAGAAGTCATGCTCACACTTTCTTATGTTACAAATGTGTTAAATGGAGGGATCTTCACTTGACTCAACTAGTTAATAGAAGCTCCTACATCTTTTCCAGATTTCCACAAAAATAGTGAAGTATAAGAGACAAATCTTATATTTTAAGGTTATAAAACAACTAATATAGTAGTAAAAAAAAGTTTGTCCATAAACACAGAGCTACTTTGCCATATTCTGAATTCAATGGTTTCAATAACTCCCCTACAACAGTTTGTCTTAGACTAGATCTAGAACTACCTTCAACGATTTGTGTAATCATAAATCCTATTTTTTCTACACAATTGCATAAATCTCTTAATTATAGCTATTTGTTTTGCTTTTTTTGGCAAAATATTGTTTCCTAAATATTAACTATGTTATTTCATTTATAACCCTCTTATTAGATGCTCTCAACTTTATCATAAGAACTAAAGGTGTATACTACTATTAGGTTAAGTTTTGTTATGCTGGGGTTGAAGCTACATTTTGCAAAAAAAAAAGTTGCAAAATACACACCACACAAGGCATAACATCTTAGTAAATAATATTTTATTATCTTATAAGTAATACTTTTTTGCTTTTTAAGCATTTTTGTTTGATAGGAGCTTTTTGAAAGCCTCTGAATCATACATTAACTATTAGAAATTATTGCAATTTAAATCTCTTTGCTTTTAAGAAGGTTGACCTTTCATCTTATTACCTTTTTCTAATATTTCTTAGCCTACTAGGAAGCCTTGTTAATAGGGGTAGTAACATATTAACTTCTTCTAATATAGTAAGGTCAAGTAAAGAAGTCATAACGTGTGAGTTAGATTCAAGATACATATCTAAGTAATAAAATTGATGACAATAATCTTGTATGTCACCATGATTATGTAGAATACAAGGTGCAACATGCCTGCATGGTAGTCTAGTTATCTCCTATGCATTACAATTACATTTCCTCTCATTTAAGTTAACCATAAACCTTGTAAACCTATCCCTGACTTTCAACTAATTTCTCCTAACAAGAAACATTTTACAATGGTTATAATCCCTTATTGTTTAATTTAACTCATTCATAATTCTCTTACCAATCTTATGATTTCATGTGCATCCTTATACATATTTTTAATGGAAACTCTTCATGATCTTGCATTCAAACTATCTACAAAGCTTAATATAGGTTTGTCTCTAAGCTTATTGATCCATAAGTTAAAAGACCCACATACATTATAGGTGATGTTAGGACTTTTACTTTGAGGATCAAAAGCATGACTCCTCCATCTTTCAATTAGGATGTTATTAAAAGTGTTGTATGCATTACCATTCATTTTCTAGATTTTTTCCATGCTTTCTTGAACAAGAATGTGTTAGGTGCTATAATTGCTATCTATTAATAGTCTTCTAGTATGATAAGTGGGTGTTTTGCCTTGAAATTATATAGTAAGTGTTTTGTATAGTGTCTACATAAAAGCATCTGGCTAAAATTTTTTTACATCCTCAAGTATTACTTAAGGACAAGAAAATTCTATCATGAAGATGTTAGTGTAAAAGTGTTACAAATTATAAAAAATGCATGAGTGCATTTACCTTTTTCCCATCACCTATAAAAGTAAAGAGAGTACCTTCCTTACTAATGCCTATGGCTTCAAATAGGCAGTCTAGAAAATACTCTAATGAATCTTTTGTCTCTTTCTCAACCACTATAAATGCACTTAGAAATAAACTATTCTTAGTATCTATGGACACTATTGCTAGTAAAACCTTCCAAAGCCTCCTTTAAGTGGCACCTATCTAATTAATGAAAGGTCTACAACCTTTTAGGAATCCTTGCTCATAAATGTTAGTGTATATGCCCTAAAACCAATTATATTGGTGATTGTAATTTTAAATCATGTTATGTTAATGGCAATTCCAATTATTATAATTATATATATTGTCTGCGTAATATATTCAATTATGATAATAACCTTAGAATAATTGTATTCTTAAATATTCCTAGTCATATGTCATTGTAGATTAGGTTGTTTTGATATGTTAAGACTAGCATATGTGAAGACTTATATGGGATATTAAGTTTACACATGAGTACAAGTTAGAGAACTTGTATACTGGACTGACCCATATTAAGAATACTATATGGATCGTTATATGAGTGTCATAAGTGGTTCTTAGTGATCATTATTAATATGGTCCTTTGACCTGAGATCACCAAGGTTCCCTACATGTGAGTTTCATATTTTGATACTATTCTATATCACTAATGGTTGAGTAAATGCAAGGGTAGATATTGGATATGTCATATATCATGCGGAGGGATTTGTGTGATCAAGATGGAATTTATCCCTTCTATATAACAGGAGTAACATCTATAGGTCCCTTGATTAAGTAAAGCTGAGAAAATGCATGGCCATGCTCAGATGAAATGACATGGGATATCGATTACATTTGTTTCAGTCAGCTTACTTAGGAATCAAGAAACCTTAAGATTGAGCTATACGGGAATGACACGGTCCATGTCTCGTGCTCAATCTAGATGTATAGGACAAAAGGACATAAGTGATGATCACGTGTAAAGGTTTAGTCAAATCACCGACTTTCTCATTACTTGGGTAACAATGATGTGTTGCTAGACACCAATCATTGTTTATGATCATTAATATGATTAATGGTCATTGCCAACGTAATGAGAGCCTATAGGGTCGCACACTTAGAGCCTAGTGAATTTAGAATTAATGGACCAAATTGTTTGGACTTAATATTTAGGAATTCATGTTATAATTATAAGGCCCAATAGTAAGCTTATAATTATACATGGAATAAAGCCCAAATAGGTTAGGTTTTTCTATGCACCTATTTAAATAGGCTTGTTGGGTAATAATAGGATATCTATCATTATTCATGCACCCCAAAAGAGGCATAGAAAACCCTAGCACCTCTCCTTGACCAAAATCCCTGAAGAGGCGTAGCTAGCACTATGAGGTGAAAGGAGATCAATTCCAACTGGTGTGTGTAGTGGACATTCATTGGTGATTCACGAGTTCGTGTGGATACCACAGAGGTGCAGCCACATAAACGCTGCACTGGCGATCTGATCTTCTAGTTTCTATTCCGGTTCATGATTTGGAGAGCAAATTAGATTGGAAAATGAATAAAAGCAGATCAGATTTGCTGTATAGCGGATAGAAGATTTTTGGCCGAAAGGTATAAACCCTAATCCCTAATCTATGGCGTTCTAAATTCGCATAGATCCTTAGTGGAAATCGTGCAAAATTTTTATTCCATTGTGCATGTATGATGCGCGATTTCCAGCAATAAGCATTTTTAACATACCAAAAACCTTTTAAATCTTGGAATTTCATTCATGTCTATTCTAGTGCAGTAATTAACCTTAACAACACTTTCAAGATTATGGTTATACAACATTCTTCCATAAGTTGGAATCTTTCTAAAACTCTGAGCATACTTTCACTCTATTTTTTAGGTTTATGTATGGTTAAGATGTAAAATTAAGCTTTGTTTCAAAGTTTGCATCTAGTTCCACTATTTATGACTTATGATGGGATAAGTTTTAATATTTTTATTAGAGGCATGGAATGTGAGATAGCATTAACTATGACTATATAAGTTATTTGCAAATAAATAGCATTATGAGCAATATATTTGGTAAACATATCTAACAAATCATTATTATTCTCAATAATTATATGCTAACTGGTTGTTGGAACAAGACATTTAATTGAATACATATAGCTAACACTAAGCAGGACTTCCCATAAGATAAATTTATCCAAGTCAATTACCAAGTCAATGTAGTTATACCTATTGTTTATCCTTGAACCGAATATACAATGAGTAAAATTCCTCTATGTGCAAGTTCTATTTGTTTATAATTAACAGTAACAGTCAATTTATTGCACTGATTACACAAAATAGCATTTACAAAAAAAGAAATATTAAAGGAACCCATTGCACAAAAATAATATTTATATAAAAACCATACTTGTAATTAGACTAGAAAACATTAATACAACATAATGCACAAAAATTCCCATTCCTACAACTAAGTTAAAATTTGATTTTTTTCCATCACACATGAATACCCATTCCTTCATCTTATTCGGATACACAAGCTAAACAATGGAAGCAATAGTAATTAACAAACCAATCTAAGATATAAACCTATTTAGACACACCAATCAAATAACTAACTACAAAAATTAGATTTAGTAAACAAAAATCGAGCACATAAATTGCACAAAGCACTAGCATAAACTAATTGAAGATACAAATCCTTTCATATAATTGCTTACCTTTTAGACAAAAGGCTTACATTTGTTATTAAAATTGATCAAATTCACCTTTCTTTGCAGTAATGGAGGCATATCAACAAGGTCTTGGAGGAAAGTGCTAGGGTTTGAACAATCACAAATGAACTGAGTCATTTGAATTGGGCTGTTAAGAGAGGGCAATATTGTCTTTCAATAGATAAGAAATATTCAAAAAAAAATTAAAATGCAAGAATATTCCATAGAAATTCCTAGCACTTTCATTTAAAGGAGCAAAGTGTATAATTTGAAACTATAGGGATATTTATGCAATTTAAGTCAACTATAAGGGAGCTAAAAGTAATTTACTTTAATAAATAATATTATTTAATGTTCATTACAAAAATTAAATTAAATATTATGATTATTTTAAATTATATTTTTAAAATGAAAATTATTATTTTATTTTTATATTTTAAAAATAAAAAAGTTTTAATTAATTTTAGTTCAAAATTCAATCATTATTATTATTTAATTGCATTTGTTGCCACATGACATGTTCTTAAACTTTCTTTGTTGTTACATTGACACATATCACATACAGATACTACTTTACTTAACTAAAATATAGATAAATTACTTATTTTTAAGTTTTATTATAATAACTTTAAGGTAATTTAACCTTTAAAATTATGCAAATAGAACATTTAGATAGATTTCATCAGGAAACTACACAACCTACAATAATCTCTTTTAATTAACAATAAAAAATGTCAAGGATTTTTAGACCAAATACAATTCACTCAATAAGCCCATCTCTCCACTACTTTAAACCCACTTATTCCTGTTGATATTAATACATTTATAAAAAGAATAAATTTTTTATAGCTTTTCATTATATGCTAACCCATATATAGTAATAGGATTTAGTGTTGTTGTCCATTTATATCATAATCAAATTGAGTTGCAATTCTAACCCTTCTTTAAAGGAGAGAAAAAAACTTTTAGACTAAAGAATCCTAACATTAATTACCACCTCTAGTTTATCCCTCATGGTGGCCAATGAAAAAAAGATGAACAATAAAATAACTATGAGCTTTAAGAATTTCTTTTATATCAAAGGGTCCATTTAGCATTATTCCTATCAATTATTGCAAAAATTCATTTTTATTATAATTTATTTGATTGATTTTTTTTTTGAAGAATTATTGTTTCATTGGCAACCACATTTCTCACCTTCTTACATCTAGTGGCTAATGGGATCAAAGATTAGGTGCATGTGACTCAGGATTACTGACTTCCTTACTTAAGAGTGCCATTAGAAGATCAAATTAACATCCTTGCAATCCTAAGTTGTCCTTATTTCATTCTTGCTTATAGTTTGAGTGCAAGGATGATGTTATATTATTTTCCATGTTATCTTCTTAATTATTTTCATTAAACATTAAGGTTCTCTTCCTATATATGTTAGGTGATTTCTATTTTGTTTGTATTCATGATTGAAAGCATACTAATAGATTGGGAATTGTCACTGCTATGTAATTATTTGCCTTTTTAGAAATTGTCACTATTATGTGGTAATTTATTTGGTTAAATGAGAATTTGTTTACACATAATTTTTTTAATTTTAGGCTAACATACTTTCTAAGTCTTTAGGTTTAAAGAAAGGATTTTTGTCATTAAGTCTTAATTCTAAGATTGATAAGCAATCTCACTTGAAAAATGAAAAGAAATTGAAAATTCCTTTGACCATTGAGTATGATTTCTTTAATACCAATGATCTTGAATTATATGGATGACTTCCTTCTTAGCATTGTGATAATTAAAGGATGCTTGTATTAACAATTTTTTCTTTTAATCATAAAATAATGAGGTCTCTTAAACTATAAAATTGTGCTTTCAAAGACTTTATCATCTTTTAGTAAGTACAAGATATAAGTTGAAAATCATTCCTAATGATAATTTTCATCAATACTAAAAAAATTAAAGTAAAAATTGATGATGTGGAAGGTTTAGGTTAGGGATTTGTTATCTACAAATGATATTTTACTCAAGCAAAGTGATGTAATGTTTGTAAGGATGCTGAAATTAGAGATTACAATTCAATATCTAGATAGATAGAAAATGGAACTCCAAAATCATGTACAGTTAATAGAATTTTCTTATCATTAATGTGTATTTAGTTTCTCCAAAGATGCTTTGATGAAATTACCTTTTGCCTAATGATTTGAAGTTTTTATGCCTTTTACTAAAGATAAAATACAACTTGTTGTCTTAAGAAAAGAAAAATTAACCAAATTTTGTTCTAAATGTGCACAAACTGAGCACTTTGCTTTATCTTATAGGAAACCTCATCTTAGTTAAAAATCTTTTGGCAACTACAAAGAGCTATCCATTTTATTTTAAAAGTCCTAGAAGACCCTTAACCTTCTAGTAGTCTAACTTAGTCTCCCAATAAAGATTTGTCAAGTTACTTAGGCTATCATGGCATAATATAGTTTAAGTGCATCTAGTGTAACTATTAAGGGCAATGATTGGATAGAATAGTGTAGTGCAACTTCAAATGATCTTCAAGTGTATGAGATGGCTATGGAAAAACAACATGAAATGTTATGGTCTAAAAGTGAACAAAGAGAGAAGATGGAATCGACAACAATTGAGTTTATAAGCTTTAAGACAGAGAAATTACTTTCAACTTTTGGAAGTTTGCACAAAAGCTACTAGAGAAATTTGAAAATTTAGACCATAATTAAAATTTAAACTCATAGCAAGGAAAATAAGGACTAATATCAGTTGCAACTAGGAGAGATTTTAATATATATCTTAATTAATTACTTTTAATATACAATTGAAAGTTTTCTTTGCAGCAAACAACCACCAAACAACTTATGGAGGAATTTATCATTCATAAACAAATATCTAGGTGGGTTTATGGTTAGTTAAGACAAGTATTGTATTTAGCTAATTAACATCTTAGCAAATATATGTTTTGATAATTTTTCTCCTTAATTCACTAGTTATAAAGGGATGTTGGTAACAAGAAAATCTTGCTCCTAAAATAAAGCTTATTTTGTGGGTTACTTATTTTTAATGTTACTAATTAAGTCGTACATATATATAATCTTTTCCAATAATAGCAAACCTATAACCAATATTAATTTTTAAGTTATTTCTATAACATATGAAAATAGGAACAAAATATGCTTTTCAAGATGGTTGAGTCATAAATTTTAATTATATGCAAATTGAACTTAATAAATTTATAAGATTTTATATTATAATTTAATTTATATGACTGGTTTAAAAGTATTATACATAAATACAATATAAATATGGTGATATCAAATTTCTTTTGAAAAAGTGAAAAATAAATTCAAACAAATATGTCATGACCTAAACTTGATCATGACTAGTGTAAATTCCATTATCTAGTTTGCATTAGCCTTGACACTATTCTTTCTGCTTCCACCTAACAAAAATCTTCCTATTTCCATGGCAATTTAAAATTCATTTTAAATTCAATGAAAAAATAGATAGAGTTTCCTTCATTTTTAGATACTTTTTAAGAGCTACATGCATGTAGCTTGGAAATTTTACAGATATGATAGTAACATAGGATACATTCCATACTACATAACCTCAAAATGCATATACAAATGAACAACTTAACACATTAAGTGCTGAATTAACATAATCTCTATCCTTAATCCCTAAGTTTGATCCTAACAGAATCCTAACTGCTAAATTCTCCATGGATTGCCTTGGACTCCTAACAAGTTACACATTTTGATAGCTTCAAATTTTTTGTTGGAAATGTTAAAAGAAAGAAATAAGTTTTATAAACTCATTAAGCTTATATTTACCATTAGACTATTGGATTCCCATACTAGAATAATTAAGTATTGATTAAGTAGTAAAAATAAAAAGCTATCATAAAACTCAAATTTTGGACTTTCAACTCCAGGTCCTAAATCTTTAGGTAATTTATTCACCTACATAAAGCTCAAGTTACCTATTTCATATCATAATCCATAAAAATCTCAATTATTCAATTTACACAATATCATTATCATACATAACTTATTTCAAGTAATCATTACACTTCCAAATAGCCAACAGAGCTCAATCACATCAAATCTTTACAATCATATCAATCAGTAGTATCCAATCACAAATAGATTTCAATGTCACATCACAATACATATTGATTTACAATAAATCCACACGCATCCACCTTTTGTCTTTAAGTCAATCTTATATCCTTTACAAACTTTTTATTCTTATCCCTCTAGGTTTGTCTTATAACCTTGACAAACTTATTATTGGAAAATTTCCATCCAATTTTCACATCATTGCTCCATCACATTTCATAGTTTCCAATATCAATCATAGCATAATTCACAATAGAATATACACACTAAAGCTCAATTTTACATGTCACAATTTTAATAAAATTCCAATGCAAAGTAGGTAGTTCATCATCATGGAGCAATATCAAAACATATATTAGTCTATAAATAACAATATTGCCATGCTCTCTTGTATGACCACAACATTTGGATATCCATGAAACTCAATCATAATCAATTAGTAGTCAGAAATACCACCACCATGCTTTCTAAGAATGGTCAATCAATATTTAGTCAAACAAATAATGATGCTCATACCATAAGCATTAGTTTCATATCACTTATGCATAATTATAAAGGCAATTCAATCATAATTTATGCTATATAATTATATTGTTAAGAGCTCATGCACAGATGTGTATATATATATATAATATATATACCATTAATAAGAACATAAATTATAACCTTTAAAAAATACTTTATTAAAATATAAATTTAGGATGAGATATATACTCACCTGATGGTGCATATCCATTGCAAGAACTCAAGGTAGTTTATTTTCACTCTTTTCTTATCCTTCTAGTTTATCATTCATAATGATAATATTATTAATATAAGCATACTATCTATTTTCTTTCTAAATATTACAAATTCATATTTAAATCATAATACAATATTATTCCTTATTATCTATTTCTTATACTTCTTAATAATAACTTGCAAATCAAATATGCCATCATATGGGAATTTTCAATTCAAAACCATATAAATAGGATTATTAAAACTTGAAACTTTAAAAAAGTTCATTTTATAACATTTAATCATCCTAAATCATCACTTTTTTTTTATTTTCAAATCATTCATTAAAAAATAAAAATTCTTATAAATAATAGGTTTTCTGAATCAAAATATAAAATAATCAAAATATTAAGATTTCAAGCTCTAAAGGGTTCCATTGACATCAGTGTATAAAACTATACACTTATTTTCCTATATTTTTAATTTAACTCTTTTTAAAGAAGAAGAAAAATCATGCTTATTGGAAATTTTTTGGATCAGAGTCAAGATATTAAAAATATTAGATTTTTATAATATAAATAACAAGTATACTAATTTAAAATTCTTGAGCATAAAACCCTTATTTTATCAATCTTATGTCAAGTTTCCAAAGTGAGATAATAAAGTAGGGTTTTTTTAACGAAGTTCAAATTATCTAAAAATATTAAAGTTAATCATATAGAAAGGCTTTTATCATCTCATAACATAAATTTCATATCTTTCACAGTTATCATCAAATGTTTTGGACATGCTTAAAATAGGTTGTTCAAAATCATCCTCACACACTTAAAATATTAGGAAATTTTATGTATAATTACTTACCACCACAAAGAGATGTCACTAGCACCAAAAAATATGGTGGGTTACGGGAAAATAAGCAGAGAGAAAGTGTTTTTCTCCCAACTAAGGTCACTGTGACCATATGGCTTCAATAACTTCTCCTCACCACTACAACTTGTAATGACTAGAGGAGGATGAGTGCTGACAACAGCAACCAAAAATAAGTGTAGACGACGTTAGAAAACGAAAAGAGCTCTCATTTCTTATATGCTGTTACTGCAACTCCACTTAGCTTCATCTAATCGGTGTGTTTCGATCAATAGTTGGCAGCTTGCGTGCAAGAGGACGACACTACAACACAGCTTTAGTTGATAAAAAAGGAAGGCCATCGAGAAAGAGGAAAAGAAAAAGGAAAGAGAGAGAAAAAGGGAAAGGAAAAAGAGAAAAAGTGAGTGCGTGTGCTAAAAAAGGAAATAGAAATAACTATATAAAAAGAGCTAAAGGCTATTATCTGGTGCTCTGTGGTGCACTATAGGTTATTAAATCTCATTCCTCATATTCAAATCAAAATAGATCTCAACCCTTCATCAATTTTATTTGTTTATATATATTTTTAACCTATTTCTTTCTTCTTCTTTTTAATAAAACCCCTATTTTTGAAATCTTAACTTAATTATTCCAATATTGTATACATGTTAAAAGAACAATTCATTTAGTCATAATCATGCATATAGTAATATATGTTGATATTGTAATTCATTGCATCTTAAATTTCTAAAATATCTTTATAGTTTATGAATAGAATCATCCATTGAAAATGACTTATATATCTAATAATTTTTTGCACTCTTGGCATTCATATGTTCCAAAGTTATTAATTGTATGAGAATATACTGCATTAATGCTTTGATCAAATAAAAATCATAATGATATTTATTTAGTAAGAGAAATTTAAAATATTCACATTTTACCTTAGTATAAACAAATACAATTTAACGATTTTTGTTGCTTAAAATAATTATTTTAGGAATTTAAAATAAATAAAAATTCTAAATTTTACCTTCGAGTATTACAAAATAGCCTTATGTCAAACTTAATTTTTTTCTAGAGGTCAAGCTTACCTATAAATTAAGCTAATTAACTTAACATAGAAGTTTTTGATAGGAAGGAAGGATTTAAATTAGAAAAATTCATGAAAGTAGAATCCACTTGCATGAAATGCTTTATATTATTTATTAGTGTTACACCCCCTATGATATTAGGAATTGTTAAATTAATTAAGTTTTCAATTAAGAATTTTAAGGTGAGAAGAAATTGAAATATGATATAATTAGTATGATAACCATATATTGTATTGTATTATGATTTATATTATGGAATAACTAGATTAGGAAGGTTATTTTGCCTCTAGCTTCATCCTATTACCCTAATGTCACTTCTTTTCCTTATTCATTTCCTTATAACTACCTCCCTTAACCTTGATTACTTTCAGAAACCTCCATAGTCTCTTCAACAATTAACATTCTAAGGTAAGATATTTTAACTTCTTTTTATCTTAATAGGCTTTATGGAAAAATTATCTTCAATTCCATATATAAGTTGCTATTAGTTTAATTAGGAAAGAAAGAAGAATTGAAAATTCAAAGGATTATGCCCGAACTTGATGATTGCATCTTTTTATTATTTAATAACTTAACACTAAATCTACCTCAATATCCTTTCCTCTAACTAGTGAGTAGCATTTTCCTTGAACAATTACTTGTTTTCTTGAACTTTCTCTTATATTAGCTATACTAGGGTATTTAGAGAATATTAGCTTAATTTGTTGTTCATAGCTTAAAAATAGTGAATATTGTGATGAATATAAGTAATGTTACATGATTTTATGAGTTTTGATGGTTTGGTGGAGTAACTTAATGTTATGGCTAAGATTTATGATGAATGGAGGTGGATGAACAATGATTTTATGTGAATTCTACATAATGTTCATAAGTGAATTAATTCTTTAATTGATTCATCGAGCCTAAAATTTGTTGTTGGAAGGCCTAAATCCATTCGTAAACTATTCACCTAAAACTTACTTAAGGAATCAATTCTAAAATTAATTTTATGAGCTTAAGAAGCTTTTTATATAATAGGAAATTGATTCCCCAATCGATTATCCTTTCATAGAAATTTTATATGAGTCCTGAATCGATTCTTAAATGGATTTAACCTTAATAGAAACTCTTTAAATGGCATGAATCAATTCTTAATTGATTCACTTTGCATTCCTTTAAAATTTTACTTATTTTAAGGATTTTAGTGACATTATACCTTATATATATGTGTTGTATGATGGTAAATGATATTAATATGAATTGAATGGTGATGAATGAGTTCAGTAACCTATTTAGGATCAAAATTCTCATGCTTTACTTATATAGATGTAGATGATATAATTAAGTAATGATAATAAAGAGGGGTTCTTTTAAATGATGAAACTTATGTACTAGATCTGAGTGCTTATTTGTAAAAGGATAAGGTAAACCCTGAAAAGGTAAAGTTGGATTTATGAAAAGATAAGGATAATTAAGAGATATAAGGAGTATTATTCATTTGCATAATGTTGTTTATATTACTATAGTGTATATATAAACTTTTAATGAAAAAGTTGACTTTGGGTTTAGTATATGACTTATGCTTTATTATATTACCTTATATGTGATTCATTTACCATGCACTATCAAGTTCCCATATGAAACTTCTCATTTTACTATGGATTATATGTTATTGTCTAATTAGTATTAATGCTATCAATTGTTTAAGTAAAATGCTTACTCACTAAACTTCTAGTCATATTTTCACTATTACATTCTATAATGGTAGATAGATGTTCATTTTAAGAAAAAAATGAAATTTATATTAGTACAATGCCATTTTTGAAATTATTGATATAAATAAGATAATGGTTCTTAAAATAATCAATGTCTATATTTATGTGGGGACACTATAGCAATTTCTATAGGAACATAAGATGATGCTTAATTTAAAAATCAATATATATAGTTATGTGATAGCACTGTTGAAATTTTATGTGAACTTAAGATGATGGTTAAATAAAAACCTAATATCATTTTATCATGGTCAAAATATTTGAAATAAGATAGATATTATGATGTTGCTCATATTTACAAATGACATTGTAAATGAATAAAAACCATTATATTTAAAAGTGGAAAAAGACTTACAATATTGATTTTCAAAACAACCAATGTTAAAATTGATTACCCACTAATATTTTTTGTAAGTATCATCTTAATTTTATACATTTGTTTTCTATTAATGTAACATTATTTATTATAGACATCAATTTTCTAGTAATAAACTAACATGTAATTGTTTTATTTGCATAACTTCCATTGGCTCCTTTATTTCTCATCACTTTTGTTTAGTAAAACCTATTTCCTCAGTATAATCTTCACCTTTAAAATTTCTCCTATAACTTCTAGACCATCCTCACATCTCTTCTGTACTCAAAGTTTTTGTAGTCATTCTAGTTATCCATAAAATTTTTTAATTACATTTTTATCTCTTGTTTTTGTTAAATTTTTGCATATTAAGTGATTAAATTTGGCTTTATCTACTTAGGATATTTATGTATCTATATAGTGACATTATAAGAGCTTTATTCATCACTAAGTTTAGAATTATACTATATGTTGTGATTGGTGATGTTTTTAAGATTTAATCGCACTCAAGATATATAATTATGGTATGCTTCATTTGGTGGTAATACCTTTACCAATTTTACTTATCACATTTACCACTTTATACTATTGTGTATTTTCAAGGTGCTAGATTTACCATATATTTTAATAATTCCAATTTTCTTCATAGTTATGTAAACTAGTGAAGGAGTATGTGATGACTGATATAATATTAATTTAGTTACTTATTATGCAAGTTATGTGCTTGGTCATGCAATTTAGTGTTGCATTTATTATAAGGACTAATCTTATATCTCCTATCTTGTTCATCATTCAAAAATGTTAATTAAAACTTTATTATGAATACATGATTGACACTAGCTTTTTTTTAATAAATAAAAAATATGGATCTTTCTCCAGATGTAGTTGCCACCGCCAAAAGAAACATTAAGGGTCCTACTACCTTGAAGGGTATTATTGCATCACAGAGTAAGGGTGAGAAATCACCTATTAAGTTCAATGAAAAATGGTAGCCAAATAGAGAAAATATCTGCTAATCTATTAGTTATGTTAAGTAATTGTACAATTTAAAATATCAATAATTATTCCTCATTGTAAGCAAGTACCCAAGGGATTGAAAGATAACATTGAGGAGGTCTTCTTGGTATATACACTTAATTTAGATAGATTTGTGCTATATATATGAAAAAATATATTTGTAATACACTCACATATAATTTGATCTTTCATATATATTTTCTTTCTTATAGAAATCCTTCGATATTCCAAATGACAAGTTAATGCATGAAATAGTACTACAACATGCAGTAACTATGTGGAAGGACTTCAAGTTAACTTTGAGATGTGAATACATTAATCCTGAAACTGCAACAAAAATTAACCCAATACAATGAAGAAACAACCTTGACTAAGAATCATTAAAGAAATTCCATAAATAATGTATGGATAAGTGTTTTCAGGTAATTTTTTTACCTTATACTATCTAGTTCATTTCAATGTCATGTTTGTATATCATTTATACTTGTGATCTAATATGTCTTCTGATCAATAGATGTTAAGTAAGGTTAATCAGGAAAAGTGAAAAAAGAATACATATTTACACATGGTCTCCCAAGAAGTTTACAAGAAGCTAGAGATAGTATTATTGGCTAAAAAGCATGCCAAGGCTAAGAAAGATAAGAATACTAGTGAGACATTTTCTATTTCTCATGCAAAGTTATAGAAGTGAAAGAGAGTAAATAAATACGGATAGCTCGAAGAGTTAAGCCGTTACAAAAAAGATAGTAAATATTAAGATTCATACCAAAACATATTATTTAATCTTGAACATTCCATTTTAATCTAGTCACTTCTAATTATCTAATTATCTTTATTAATTACTATAGGACATTCTCATGCAACAGGCTTTCCACGATCAATTTCAATTAGTTAGGAAGTATAACATTTTGATTGTAACTTTTGAAACTAAAGAGCATCCTCATCATGTTTAGGCTACCAAATATGGTGTTAGTCATATTGAGGTCTTTAGCCAAGCAAAGCATTGTCCAATGGCACAATTATCAATCGATTTGGCATAAATGGAAGTAAAGATCACCGATAAAGTTGCATGAAAATGTAGTGTAGCCTTTAAGGCAAAGCTTGTAGCAAGTGGTGGAGCAGTACTTGCAAGTGTAGTAGTAAATGTAACAATAATGATGCTTTGCATCCTGTGGGAGCAAATAGCTAGCTAATATACTATAGCTCTGAGTTCCACAACATTTATCCTACAACCCTTTACTCCTATGAATGAGGTGGCTCTTACTACCTTTCTAACTATATAAACTCTTAATTGAAATGACGTGCTAACTCCTCCTAGGATTAGCAAGGATGATACATTAACCTTTAAAATGCTAGCCACTATGAAGAAATACTGAAGACTCTACTTAAGGCAAATATCACTTAACCTTAAATTTTTTTCTTATATGTCTATACATGAGGTAAATACACCATTGACCATTGCCTTAACAAGCAAGTCAAGGTGGTGGTTAACAACCCCTTGGTCTTCAAAGTGAATGTGATAATGCCAAATGATATGTTTTAGATAGTGAATCAAGCCTATGAGACTTTTATCACATGGCTGATGACCCTTATTCAATACCCAATGGAAATATTATCATGTATCTCTCATATCAATAATTTTTTTAACATTTTGTAAAGTTATTTTAGTATTATTATATGAGACTACTAGCCATCATTATTTGTGTTTTAGCAACCTTATAGTGTAGCTCAAAAAAATTACAAGAATTACTTAATATATGCTAAGGCAAGAATTCCTAAGCCTTAATCTTAATTAAGGAAGATGTAGTGAGATTGGAAAATTCAATTTTCATTGAAAAAGCTTCCATTGAGTAGCCGCTAAAGTTTGAAGGACTCGATGTGACTTACATCTTGGTTTAGATTATATAACTTTATGTTATCTTTTTTATTAAACACAAATTAATCGAACTACCATCTGAATTTAAGTTTAGCTCATATCTATCCTTTTGTAAGTATTAATTTAACATCTTGGCATTGAGAAAAGTTGTATATGGATTACTAAATCCATATCAACTTGATACGTAATTTGCTTTGGAAGAGGATAAAAGGCCTTCATTACATAAGCCTAGAAAAAACTCCTACTTCATGCTATACCATGAATGGTAAGCCTCACCTATGCTTCAATTATGATATTTTTTCCTAAATAAATTTTAATAATTACATTGTATTGTAGTAGCTAATGGATGCTTGCCCTAGCAATGTTAAAGAGTAAGATTATCTACCAGTTAGATTTTTTGTTAAGAGAAGTACAATCCATCTTTCAAATACCAAGGAAAAAGCTCTGACTACAACTTCTAAGTAAGGCTTGAAAACTAGGCTAGGTAATATTTTCAAATGGCTAAAAATGAAGGTACACTATTAATAGTAAGAATGTATCATGCTTATGTTAGAAGATTATATATCAATGGGATTAAACTAACCTCTTGTTTTATTGTAATGCTTAAAATAACTCAAAAATATGGGTTATGGCTACTATATTATATGCTACATGTTTAGTTTATTGTTTGCTTATAAACTTCTTACAAAGATAATCACTTACTTATTTACAACTCATATCATATGCTAGTTTCAATTAACATAATTGATTTTGATGATAATATATATATTGTGTACAAAATTGCAATACTTCGAGGAAAAGCCTCAGCCATATACTAAAGAACAACTTAACAAGATTAGAAAGTTTTAGGCAAAATATTTTCTTGAGATAGGAGCTAAATTGTAATGAATATCTTTGAGTATTTTTTAATATTATTAGTAGTTGTAATTAATTATGTTGTTGTAAATTAGTTAAGTAACAATTTCCTTGGTTGTAAATGATATGTTGTAACTTGTATTTTGATGTGTGAATTAGAATTCAGTCGCTTTGTATAAAACTCCTACAATTGATTGTGTTGTTATTAATTTCTATCTCAATTTGTAATTGTTGTATAATGTTTTTATAGGTGTAAATTTATAATTCTTATCTATCTATTGTTTATTAGTAAGATGACATCGTTGTACTTTACATGTTAGTTTTTTTTAAAATAATTAGTGCTAAAACACAAAACACTAGTGTAAGTTTAAAATAAAAAGAGTAGAACAATGGCACCATTTATAAATTTCATCTCTACTATATTTCGACCTTAAATTGATTCTCTCTCTAAAAGTTATATTCTACTTCCAACCTAATGATGATTCTCTTCAATATTATGTTTTTACTAACCAAATTTCTTTAACGAGAATGAATCTTTATTAACCAGTCACTAAATTTGTGGAGCTATGCATTCACTAGAAAAATGGAGAATTTAAAGGTAAAGATTTGCTTTGTTTTTTGTTTTTATTCTTTCAACAGTTTTCGATTTCATAATATACCATAACTTGATACCTTTCATTGTGATGCAACTTTTATAAATTTGTACAAGAAAGAAATTTGATTTCATTTATCATCTTTGGCTTTTGATCATATTATCTATTATCTATTAATATGACATATGTACCATTATTTTCTAAAAATGTTAATGAATGCTCATTGCATTTGCACAAATTGGACTCAATTGTGTTTTTCTAGAGAGTACTAACTTCACATATTGAGCAATAAATATCAAGATAATATTTAGTGCAATACCCATATATGATTGGGGTAATCAATATAACCTCTTAGTTTTTAAACTTTTGTTACAAGATTTATTATTTGAGATTGTTGTCATTAGGATTCTATAGTTTTATGTGGGATATTGTCTTCTATTTCTAGATATAGTGTTCTAGAAGGTTGAATACAAAGGAAATAGGGAGGATTTAAGAAAGGGAACTAACAAAGTAGGCTTAGGGGGGAGGAATAAGGGTAAAGGTGAGTGAGGTAAATTAGGTAAAGAGTATGATATGCTCTATCAGTTATTAATATAAATTGAAGTGGTTTATCAAAATTAGACATCAGTTATTAATATCATTTATAAATAATTGATGTTGGATATTACCACTATACATCTCTACCATAAGATAAAATATCAATTATTATGTAAGAATATTGATGTTATTTTGATACTCTATAACCATTTTGAAATTAATGTGGAGTATTATTTACAATAATGTTCAATTAATTGATAGTTGTAAATTAATATCTAATCTTTTAAATGACTGACTTCTATCAATCATTTTATAATAATGTTTCTGTGGATTTTACTTTTCAAATATCCAGTTGATGTATCACCTCCACCTCCACCTCAATAGAAAGACAAATCTCATAGGAACTTCTTGTTATTTTGTGAGTTAGGTAGCATTAGATTTGCAAATCATATTCTAAATCATTTTGTAAATTTTTTGAGAAAATTTGTAGACTTGCTAATCAAGACCATAATTATAATGGATAATGCATAGGATTGGACAACCCAAAGTTCATATGAACAATTGTTTCAAATCTCATTAGACTAACTTTTTTCATATATTGTGAGGACTTATAAGGAGATTTAATTTCATTTTTGGAGCAGTCATTTTAATGTTAAGAATTTCAAAAATTTAATGAAATTTCTTATTTCTATTGTATTATTGTTTCCATTAAGGTTAAATCCTGATCAAGATTCACAAGGTTTATGTTCAATAATTTAAAAAGAAATTATGATACACCACTATATCAGTGCATTACTAGACCTTATTATATATCAAGTTTATTTTTTTTAAAAGTTAAATTTAATATATTATATAATAATAAATTAACTATAAAATTTAAGTGGTGCACCATTATGTCAATAACAGACTATAGTGATCTTCAATAATTTATGTACCGGTTATGGCCTGCACAATTGGTCCAGTAACTTCAAAATTTTCAGATTTCTCTGCTACAAGACAAAATGTCAAAAAGAAAAAGTGTAAATTACATGTGCCTTGGGCCCCTTGGGTTGCTTGGGTAGGTCTAAAATCCTTTTAGGACATAATATCCATCTAAATCTAAATCAGAAAAAAAAAAATTATCTACTCAACTTTATCTATTTCAAAATTTCATTATTGCACTTAATAACAAATTGTTGAGTGATAAGTGGATGAATATACTCAACAGAGTCAAATCAAATAATATAATTTTTTTTTGGATACATCTTCATCTTTGTTTTCAGGATATGTGCCCTGTCCCGATGAGTTGTATTGTGTGTCCGTATATTTACAACAAAGGTATTAAACGAGAAAAATATTTTTACACACGCACACACATACAACAAAGGTATTAAACGAGAAAAATATTTTCACACACACACATAATATTACGAGTACATATCCAACCTAAGAAAAAGATTTGGAATCGAATTAAATATGATATCGTGCAATCTTTTTATTATATCACATATCATGAAATAGAACTTTAAGAAAAGTTGACGTAAAAAAAATATTATATAATAAAAAGAGAAAACATATAATGTAATGTAAGGCAACTTAAAGAAAGTTTTAAGGAAGCTTTTCGTAAAGTCCAACATAATTTTAAGAACAAAGAAAACTTTCTCTACTTAATAACTTTATCTTTTCCAAAATTTCATTGTAGCACTTAACATATAGTTGAGTGATGAATGGATAAATAGGCTCAATAGATTAAGTCAAATAATATAGTTATATTGGATATATCATCCTTGTCACAAAATGGAAAATAAAAGGGTCCCAGAAAAGAAACAGGGATCAAAGGGTATGCGCTAATATTTTCTATTATATGAAATTCGCAAGTTTGTTTCATATTTTTTAAGGGTTTAAAAAAAATGTTCTATCATGTTTAAAAAAATGTTCTACGAAGAAATTTTTTGATTTGTTTCTCTTAACAAATCCTGGTAAATTCAATTCTTCCATTTATTTGTTGTAAATGAATAACATCAAAAATTTTATTTTAGAAAATAGTATCAAACCTTAACTTCTAAATACAGAAAACATAAAATTTTACACTGAACTGAATGTTATCATTTACAGTTTAGAGTATAATGTAGATTTTAACTATCAATGGTTTCGAACTTAAAAATTTACAACAATTGTACATGCATTGAAAATGTAATCCAAAATTAGGTTTCAAATTCAAATGATGGGTTATTATTAAACATGGAAAGTGAGAAAATATGTAAAATTTAATCTAATAAATATAAAAAATTCAAAATTTAATTTCAGATCTTATTTTTAATATTTATAACATTTTGAAGAAATTTAAGGGTTGGCAGTATTTTTTTTAAATAAAAGTTAATTTATTGTCGGTGCTTTTATCTTTTAGGTAGAACTAGAATATTATTACTAAAATGATAAAAAAAGTTATTTTAAATTTTATGTTTTTCATCATATTAGAATATGTGTGTGTGTGGAGTAGTTTACAATAGGAGTTTTTAAATTTTGTCAAAATGAAAAAGGCCACCTCAATCAACCGAATTTTTTGTAAGAAATCTTAGACAGATATTTTTATTATAACAAGTCTTTTTATTTTCATTGAAAGAATTGAATATAATTTTTATTTTTTAAAAATAAAAAAATTATTTATTTTTATCTGTTATTTTTTAAAAAATGTTTTTATATATTTCTCACTTTAAAAAATTAATTTTTTTAAATTTTATCTCCATTATATTAATAAATACTTAACAACCCCATATATGAATTAATTATCTTCAACTAAAGAATAAATCGGAAAATTATAATTTTTTTCTTCTAAATCTTCTTTAACTCTTCTATATTAATAATTTTTTTTTTTTTGGTGGGAGTGAGAGTATGCTATAAGTGATTTCTTCCATCTTCCCAGAGATTATTGGATGGACTCCACTAGGATTACAGATAAAAACCGCACCCCAATCGAGTTTTTCTTTTTTATTTTTTAATAAATCCTTTGAATCAGTGCAATTACTTTGGGGTTGGGGGAGACATGGACTGCTGCATTGGACAGGTATCTTTGAAATTAAGCTAACTAGATGATGACCCTTGTGATAGAAAGTGATGTTTTAGTATTTTATCCAAAGTAATTATTATTAATATTATATATTATAGTTTATCTAATTATTATTAATATTATATATTATAGTTTATCTAATTATTATTAATATTATATATTATAGTTTATCCACGACTAAACGGTAGCTTATACACCAAATTAATATATAACTGTCTATTTCTTTTTAACGTGCACCTTGGCAAATATATATATATATATATATATATATTATCAAGAATATTGATCCAAGAGCTGCACCTCTTGAGAGGTTGAGTATTTTATCATTAATTAGTTTTTGTACATTAAATTTTATATTTTTAATTTTAATTTATTTTCTTGAAAATTTTTTAAAAAGTAATCCAATAATAAAAATACTTAATTTCTTAGATGGTAAAACTTCTAATAATATTAATTTAATATTAAAGTGTTGTTCCTTATAATAACATTCCTCCATAGATTGTCAAATACATATTTTGACTTTACACTATATCATAAAACAAATAATATTACAATTGGTATAAAATTTAGAATATTATAATAAAATTAGTGTAGAAGTTTATCTTTATTTTGGATTTAATTTATATGGGCATAGTAGTATTCTAAGGATATAGATTTTTCTCATCTTCTCCTAAAGATTGCGGATCTTAATGGGACAAGTCAATAGCCACAATTAAGTTAGGAGTAAAGAGAGAACCTAATTAGTATAAATGAAACTCTATCAGGCCCTTCTATTATGAGTTAGTAAAGATATAAGTTTACACTTTAATCACCAAATACATTAATTCATAATCTATTATCCATAAGTCCAAGTAATAAATCACATTAAAAATTTGGATTTCAAAAAAAAAAAAATTGAATTATTATTCAGCCAATTTTATTAAAAGTAAATCAAAATACCTACAATTAATGATAACTCACATAAAAAATTCTAATATTCTTCTACTTGGGAAACATTAATTGTGAAGATTTTATTTTGAAACATTTTATATGAACCAAAAATTTAGAATACATGACCATAATTTTGAAAACATACCATCCAAGATATGATATTTGAAACATGGCTTAAGCAACCAACAATATTAAATTATGGTGGTAATTGCATTATTATCAATACACAACCTTTCTTAGTTACATATATTATCAACTACTTAAATATAAGTCATTAATATGAAAGTGTAGTAAGAAAAATAGCATCAAAGCATGATCTAATAGAAAATGCCATTTTTCAAAATAATCCTTAATATTTTTTCTATAACAAAGCCAATAATAAAGCAGAGAAATCTTTTGACAATAATAAATTTAATTGTATCAAAATTCCAAAATAGTATCGATTAAGAGATAATCATCAAACACAAGAGTTAGCAATTGATAATGAATCTTAAGCCTTATAAATTTGTTGCTAAAATGTCTCAAAATTAAAAAATGGTGTCAACTAAGATATGAATATATAACTTAAAAACTAACAATTGACACTAAATCTCAATCTTGATAAGGTATTATGTAAAATAACAGATTTGATGTAATACCTAACTTTATCAAGACAAATCTCATTATTCCAAAATGATGCCCATAAGAGACCACATATATAAGCTCAAGAACTAACAAGCTACACCAAGGCTCTATTTTTTACAACTAACTGATGGCTAATAAACTAATTAATTGTATAAGAAATATTTTATAAAATTAGTTATTGAACTAACTAAAATTATAAAATAACATTAAAGAATATATTAATAGAAATAAATATAAAAATAAAAATAATTATATTAATGTAATTAAAATATTCAAGATAAAAATATAACAACTATTATTTAATTAATTATATTTTATAACATATTACATTTATTTATTTACCTTAATTATATTTATTATTTATATTCTATAACATCATACGTTAATTTAGTTAATTATATTTTATATAATTACATTGTGAAAGATATTAGTTATAAATTAATAAAAAAATAAAGATAGATTTGAAAAAATTAAAATATGGTAGCCTATAAGTTATAATTACCTAAGGTAGCTTGTTAAAAAACTTTTTTTTTCAAAAAATTAGTACATAAAATACTTATAAAAGCTAACTTATAACTTGTTGACCAAGTTAATCTATTTCATATAATAAATAAATTAGCATATAACTTATCGAACTATTCAATAAGTTTTAAGCTACCTATATAGGCATTTCACACATTAAGGCTTTATTTCGCATAAGTAGCTAATAAGATAGTTGATAGTAAATAAATTAGTTAGTAGCTGATAATTGATAGTTGATAACTAATAGTTAATAAATTATAATTGATACTTAATAGTTGATAAGTTAACTAATTGTGCAAAAATTGTTCATAAAATTAGTTATTGAACTAATTAAAATTGTAAAATAACATAAAAAGATATATTACTAGAAATAGATATATAATTAAAATAATTCATATTTATCTAAAAATTAAATTATATTAACATAATTAATATGTTAATTATATTTTATGAACTTATATATTTATTTACTTACATAATTTTTATTTTATTTTTATAACATAATTATAATTAATTAAAATATAATTATTTATAACTATAGTTACTTAATTTATAATAGAATTATAATCACTTAATTATAATTTATGACATTACAATTTATTTACATACATATTTTTATATATTTATAGTTTAAAATTAGGATACAATTATATTAAAATTAAATTAATTATATTTTATAAAAAATCATATTTAGATTTATGTTATGAAGAATATGAGTTGTAAATTAATAAAAAGAACAAAAATAAATTTAAAAATATTTAAAAAGATAATCACTTATAATCTATTCAAGGTAATTTGTTAAATTAGAGTTTATTTTTTTAATAAATTAATGTACAAAATACCTCTAAAAATTAGCTTATAACTTATTGACCAAGTTAATAAGTTATAAGTTAATTTATTTGTTGTTTGAAATGGAACATAACTTATTAGAAAAAATAAGCTCTATTTTAGTGAGCTAGCTAGAGTAATTTATAATTTATAAACTACTACCTCTTTAAATTTTTTAAATCCATATTTTTTAATTAATTTATAACTCATGTCCTTAATTGATTTGAATTATTTTAATTCTATTAATATATATTTTTATGTCATATTATAATTTCAAGTAGTTTAATAATTAATTTTATGAAATACTTCTTATACAATTAGTTAATTTATGAACTATCAATTAGAAATTATAATTTTTGTTTCACGCAAGTATCTAATAATTTAGTTAATAATTGATAAGTTAGCTAATTGTAAAAAAAGTATTTTATAAAATTAATTGTTAAACTAAATGAAATTACAAAATGATGTAAAAAGACATATTAATACAAATAAATATATAATTGAAATAATTTATATATATATATATTTATTTACAAATTAAATTATATTAATGCAATTAAAATTTTAAAATATAATATAATATCTAATATTTAATTAATTATATTTTTTAAACTTATATATTTATTTACTTATGTAATTTTTATTTTATTATTATTTATAATAAAATTATAATTACTTAAAATATAACTAACTATATTTTATAATATTACATATTTATTTACATACATATTTTTATATATTTATATTTTAAAATCAAGATATAATTATATTAAAATTAAATTAATTATTTTTATATAAAAATAATATTTAAATTTATGTTATGAAGGATATGGTTTGTAAATTAATAAAAATAATAAGGATAAATCTAGAAAAAAAATTAAAAAAATAGTAACTTTTAAGTTATAAACTATTCAAAATAACTTATTAAATTAAAACTTATTTTTTAATAAGTTAGTACATAAAACACATCTAAAAACTAACTTATAACTTATTAACGAGATCTATAAGTTAACTTATTTATTATACAAAATCAAGCCATAAGTTATAAATTATCAATTACTTGCATAAAACAGAGTACAAGTTTTAAGCATTATTTTGCATAATAAATAAATTAATATATAATTTATTAATTTGATTAATAAGTAATAAGTTAACTTATAGAAGTATTTGATATATGATTTATTAAAAAAATAAATTTTGATTTAAGAAACTATCTCGAATCGCTTATAGCTTATAAGTTCCTATATATTCTATTTTTTTAAAATCTATTATTATTCCTTTTATTAATTTACAATCCATACTCTTTATAACATAAATCTAAATATTATTTTTTTATAAAATATAATTAATTTAATTTTAACATAATTATATTATAATTTTAAACAATAAATATATAAAAATATGTATGTAAATAAGTATATAAATTCATAAAATATAATTAAATATTAGATATTATATTTTTTTAAAAATATTAATTATATTAATATAATTTAATCTTTAGATAAATATAAATTATTTTAATTATATATTTATTTCTATTAATATATCTTTTTATTTCATTTTATAATTTTAATAAGTTCAACAGTTAATTTTATAAAATATTTCTTACACAATATGTGAAATTATGTTAGATCGTCTTAAAATTCAGTAAACCCAGAAACAAAAATAGAAGGATATTCACAACACATTTAGAAGAGGAAGAATAGAAGCGATAAGTGATGATAAACACACTACAAAGGATGTAAATCATTTGATGAATAAAGAAGAAAACATGTCACAAGGATAAATTCTTGATTAGTGAAGACCAATGCTCTAAAGGGTGAATCCCTTTGATAAATTACAAGTTCATTCAAGAACTCAAGAGAGAGCACATTCTCTAAAAAAAAAAAAAGGTACTCAACCAAATTCTCAAATCTCTAATCTTTAAAAACTCCTTAACCTCTTTTGTATAAGAAACAAGGCTCATTATATTACTCTTTAAAACACTAATTGAAAATAGGATGAAATGGTACCATATTAGTCCAAAACTATTTCACTAACTGAAATCCAATAAAAGGCCTTTAAATGACTCTAAGTAACAAAGTAAATTACTCATAGTAATATAATAGATGTTTTAAAGTAAAATAGGCTGAAATACACTTAGTCTAAATGAAAGCCTAAGATGCTTTAAAAAGACCAACACAAAATAAACACAAATCAAAGGTCCAAATACTAAATTAAATCTTAAAACATCAAATAATTGTAGGCATTGATGTGATGTAATCTTCTTGATAATGTGGTAGTGATGTGAACTATGGTTGATGTGGCACAATGATGTGAATCTAAAAGGGGTCCATCATAAGGAAGTGAGCAAGGAAGAGAGCTTAATCAAATGGATTAAAATTATGCCATATTATCACCAAGTTAGTGTCATATCATCACTATATTATTAAGGAGATGGTACCACATCAGCTATAATCCATATTACTGCCACATCATTAACATTACTACCACATCATCAAGGAAATGGTACTATATCGATGCGGCATCAATTATTATCCTAATTGGCACCACTTCAGCCCATTTTTATAATTATTTGATATTTTGAGCTTTAATTTAATATTTGGGCCTTTGATTTGTGTTTATTTTATGTTAGTCTTTCTAAGCATCTTAGGATTTAATTTAGCCTAAATGTGTTTTGACCTATTTTACTTTAAAACATTTGCCATGTTACTATAAGTAATTTACTTTGTTACTTAGACTCATTTAGAAGCCTTCTATTGGGTTTAAGTTAGTGATTACTATGAGCAATTTAGTAATTTGAGAATTTGGCTGAGTTTTTAAAAACTCCTTAATTTCTTTTGTATAAAAAAACAAGCCTCCTTATATAACTCTTTAAAATCCTAATTAAAAATGAGCTCAAATGACACCATATTAGCCCAAAACTATTTCACTATTCTAAACCTAATAAAAAGCCTCTAAATGACTCTAAGTAATAAAGTAAATTACTCATAGTAATATGGTAAATGTTTTAAAGTAAAATGAGCTAAAATACATTCAACCTAAATTAAAACCCAAGATGCTTTAAAAATACTAACATAAAATAAATACAAATCAAGGGCCTAAATGCTAAATTAAAGATCAAAACATTAAATAATTATAAAAATAGGCTGAAGTGACACCAATTAGGATAATGGCTGATATAGCATTGACATGGCGTCATTTCCTTGATGATGTAGCAATTATGTGGATTATGGCTAATGTGGTACCATCTTCTTGATAATGTAGCGATGATATAACACTAATTTGGTGATGATATAGTATAATTTTAATCCACGATTAAGCTCTCCTCCTAACTTACTTCCTTATGATAAACCCTTCTTAGATTCACATCACACAATCAACTAATATATTAGTTATCAGTTATAAATTATCGGTTATCAACTAATTTGTTAGTTATTTGTACAAAATAGAGTCTTAGTTCTCATAATTATAATAATTGGTACATTTAACAATATGGAGGTACACATATTGATAAAAAAAATCATAAATTGTATATTTAAATGCACAATAATTTATCAATATCATTAAGAAAAATGTGATAATGATATATAAAATAAATGTTAACAAATTCTGTAATAATATATATGACATATGTATATTGTGTACTAACAAACATATAATTATTAACTGAGGTGAAAAGTTCTATAATATAGAGTATAAAACTCTTATTAATTAAGCATATTATAGGAAAATAATTATATATCCATATATTAACATGCTTCAAAAATATTTTATAAAGATAAGAACCTTAGTATAAGAAAAATCAACATTTAAATTTCACATATATGTCTCAGTGATATGTAAAATTATGATTCCTCAAATTGCCAACATTAAAATTAATAATATAAATCAAACAAACCAAAAGTTAAGAGAAATCAATTGTATAATTAATTTTGGTGTCTTAAACAACCAACTTATATGGCTATCAAAACTATATAATAAAATTGGCACTAATTTGATTTAACAATAGAATTTTTATAACATATTTTTAGAGGTCACTTGAATAAAGTATAGATAAAAGTCTAAATTTGACCTAGAATAATTTGAAAAACTCTCATGGTAGCAATATAAACTAGTTAATAAAAACATCTCATAAAAAGTCCAAGTCAAAAAGAAAAAAAAGATTTCACAACACATATGTAAAGAACTTTATAATTTATTTTATATTATGATCAAGAGTAAACAAACTAGTATCAAAATCATTATTATGAGTAAAAATTATTCTTAATTAAAAAGTACTTCAAAATTAAAATATCATAAATAAAGAAGACATAATGAAATTTTTATTTTTTATTGTACATTTTTTGATAAATAAATGTATGTAATAATATATAATTTATTACAAACTAAAACTATACAAGAAAATTTTGATATTTAAAGGTAATTTTAAAAATTATCAAATGATATTTAACTAAAATAAGCTCTCAAATATAGGTATTACATTTTGCAATACAATCAACATTTCATAACATTAAATTAAACTCTCACTAATGTGAAGATTTGATACAATTCCCAAAAACTATATACTATTTCAAAATATAAATTAAATATTATCAAACAACAAATCATATTTAAAAGGAAAATCATAATATCAATGACAATTTTAATAATTAAATAATTATAAATTTATTTACACTAATTAGTTAATGATTTATTTATCAATTATAATTTTTTAATGAAAACTATATATAATTCCACCTCAAAGAAGGAAAAGGGAAAAAGTTATATTTGACAATTATTATGCCATAATGCCATTTAACAATATAAAATTCAATTTACCAATATATAACAAAGTTACACAATAATATATGACATTCTCAAAATTGATTCACCCAATAACTCTTTTAAACTATAAGAAAGCTAAATTTAATTGCATAAATTATCTAATAGCATATAATAAATAAAAGAAAATTTTGTTATATATTAATAAGGTCTACATAGGAGTTCCTAATAGATAACTATAAATTTCCCTTTTGGTAGAATATATAGTATATATTAAGTACTCTCTAAATATATTAATTCAATTACTTAGAGGATAACATGATGTTTGGTAGACTATCCCCTTTGGGAAGACATATTTTTAAAATCAAAATAACTCTAGGAACTTATATGTTTCGTAAAACATCCTTAATTAAGATATACAACAATTTCCTATGGGCAAGTAATTACATACAATAATTATAAATCAACTCTGTATGATACAACTCAAAAGTTTTATGAATTAATAGGAATAACCTCACTTTAGTGATAATTATCCACAACAATCTATAAATTTTTTTAAAAGACCTCGAATATAAAAAAATTATCTAAAACAATAATCTTTTAAGCATATATAACAAGTAATCAATTCTAATATAAAATAACATATTAAATTATCATAAAATAAAAATATTGTTATATCCAAATTGCCTCAATTTTATACTTTTACACACAAAAACATTTTAAATTTGTGTAATTCTAAAACACAATGAGACTCAAAATGTAAATTTATGTTGAAAATTAATGTTATGATTAAATGAAGATCGATATGATGATAAATTTATAACTTTAACAAGATCCTTTTTAACATGTTCCTTTTTAGAAACATAAATTAAGTTTAAAAAAATAAAATAAAAATATCCAAATTAATATTAATATAATTTAATAATGTACCTTCCTTGGTCCATGTAAGACTTATGGTAAAATAAAATATTTATAAACATAACCACCATATGTGAAAATAGTTTAAAAAAATTTCACAAATACTATGTGTTTAATAAAATATATTTACAATAAAAGAGATTGTGTAAATATAATGAAAAATGCAATATATGAGTTTTAAGCATTTAAAATATCAATAACCTTACTTAGAAGTATAAAAATATTATTAGATTCTCTCCTTTTGGCAAAGAATATAGTACATAACAACCCTTTTAAAATTAAAGCAAATTACAATAATGCACTATTATTATAAATTTATTCCCTTTAAGTAGATAAAATATACAATAATAGGATAAATCTTGAAATAAAATTGTTTCACTAAATCAATTTTCAATTACAACATACAACAACCTCTTTTGAGCAAATCACTATATAAAATAATTTATAAAATATTTTATTAGACTCATTTTTAATTATGGTGCACACTTACCCCCTTGAATAGGTAAATATGTGAAATAGTTAAAAATTAATTTTGTAAGTATTTGTTAATAATTCAAAGGCTTATAAGTCAATATGAATTAATTTTACTTTAGTGATATTATCAAAATTAAGCCATATGCCTTTTGAAAGAATTGGAATATTAAAACTAATCTCATAATTATAAGTTAAATTATTGAAAATAATAATAACATGATCAATTCATTAAAAAGTGCTAAACAATATGCATTAATACCAACAATTATCAAAACCGCATTAAGTCATAATACAATTTCAAACTTAATTAATTTTTTCACTTAAATAAAAGGAATTTTTTTATTCTCAATGTCACATCACTTAAATTATCTCAAACAAGGATTTTTACAAAATGTCATCACTTTCTTATGTTAAGGATGAATTGAAAACCAATACTCCATCAAATTAACTAATGACATATTATTGGTAAGCATTCACACTATACTCCACATAATAATTATCTTAGCATAAAAATCTCCAAAATAGCAAATAAGAATCTTAACAGATAACTATTAAAAATAATTTTTTATTTTCACTAATAAAATTTTCTTTAAGATAATAATTATCTGAAATAATTTCAATAATGAAATAAAAATAAATTAATGAAGCAAAAATATTGTGCTTAATAGTATAAAAAAATGCAATATGTTAGTTTATAGGCACATATATGATAAAAATATTTATGAGTATAAAAAAATTGCTATGTTCTCTTCTTTAAATAAAGAATATAGTATGTAAAGACCTTCTTATCATTAAAGTCAACCAAGATAATACTTTAATATTAGGAACTTATCCGCTTTGGGCATATAAATTCTTAATAACAAAATATATCTAAAAAATGAGTCAAAAAGTCAATTTCTAATTAAAATACATAGCTACCTCCTTTGGATAGATAATTGTATGTAATAATTAAAAATTAATTCCATAAATATTCATAACTCAAAAACCTAATAAATTAATATAAATAATTTAATTTTTTATGATAATTATTTAGAATTAATCCAAAAGTCTCTTAAATAAAAAACCTAGGATGATAATTAAAAAAAATCCCAAAACTACCATTCAAATAATTTTTAAAATTAATAACAAATAAAATATGATTATACCATAATGAAATCTTATATAAGATGTGCTTATGCTAATCATAAGAGCCTTATATCGTATTAAAATTCATAATCTTAAAGTTTCATTTGAATCAAATATTTAAATAATTATTTTAAATCATTTAAATATAAATATTATAAATATCTAATAAGAAATTACTCATTTTCAATGAGTCTCTATGTTTTAAGCTAAAATAACTTCTTTTCATTTGCTGCATTTTAAACCCATAAATTTATTCTTATGGCAATAAAATATAAGGGAAAATAAATAGATAAAAGTTATAAACTATAAAGGTTAAATCTTACACATCTTAGTTAAGAAGCCTTTTATAGTACCTCCAAATTAGAGAGTTCATAGCTAACATTGAAAGCAATGAATTAATAAAAAGAGAAAAATAAGAGTATTTTTAATATATTATCTCCCTTTTTCTTTTGGCTTTCTACCATTAAAGTGTGGATCAAGCTCCTCAACACATTTTCAATCAACCTTGGATAGAAGATTCACAAGAGTATGAGTGGACTCCAACATCCAAACTCACCATAACAAAACAAAATTTGATCCCAAAATATAATTTTTCAATGGCAATTTATGCATTAAAATGAAGAAATAAAAATGTTCAACAAACATCTTTCAAAACTTAATTCATATAATTCATTCTAGATTATTAATGGATAAATTATGTATAATAAATCCCATGAAAATATAAATTATAATGAAATAATTGACAAAATAGAACTCTAACTTAAGGCAGGCATCCTTAATTTTAAGCCAATAAAAGAAACATATACAAAACCCAATCTTATTTATTGCAATAGGAAAATTATAGTAAAGGGTCCAATTAAAAATATTCCAAGGTAAAAAAGAAAGTATACTGTGCTTTAACAAAGAGCTATACCATATAAGCTCATTTTGATAATTTTATTTTTAACCACAATAAAATATAAAGACAATTCAAATTACATAAATATATATGATAAACTATTATTGCAATAAAAAATTAAAAAAATATATATTTTACCCCTTCAACTATGTGGTTGTCGGATTTTACCCTCTTGAACTATTAAAACTTGAATTTTATCTCTTTCAACTTTATAAAACATAGATTTTACCCTCACCATTACCAAGTGAACGGCCATAACATTTAGTGGCAGTTAGAAATTAACGCTATCATCCTTAACTACGGTTCATAATCACCGATAAGTGAAAAAAAATTTAAGAATTAGTGAATATAGTAACAATTTTTAACCGCCATTAAGTAAAATATGATAATGATAGTTTTTCTAGCATGTTCCGTTAAGTTGGTTACGGTTGGGGTAAAATCTAAGTTTTATAAAGTTGAAGGAGGTAAAACTTAAGTTTCAATAGTTCAAGAGGTAAAATCCAATAACTCCATAGTTGAAGGGGTAAAATACAGTTTTTTTCAAAAATTAAATAATAAAAAAGTGCACCAAAGAATCATAATAGTGTAAAAAGGCGACATGAGCTAAATGCCTTATAAGGACACGTAGATCCACGCCAGCGCGCGGGTTACAACCAAATAAAACCCCAAGTGCCTTAGCATCTTGGAGTATGGCCGTCTTCAACCAGAAGATCAAAAGGGGGGAAGAACGTCCATTTAATTCCACAATAGATGATGTAATGGAGATCCAATTCAAGCTAGATGCGAGAGTTAAAAATACAAAATACATCATAATATTTGTAATTCTAAATATACTCAAAATAATTTGTGACAATTAAGAGAGGAAAAAAAGGATTTATGATAATGGGTTAGTGAAAGCCCAAGTTAATTATCAGAAATTGATTCGATTAATAAAAGAATATTATAGAATCATAAAAATAAAAAACTTAATTAATTATAGATTTGGATCTCAATTCCATAAAAGATGGTTTTGATAATACATATAAGAAAATTAATATTATAACTTACATAGAATTTAAAATACCATAATAAAATTAGTGTGGAAGTATACCTTTGTCATTTATTTAATTCTCATGAGCATAGTAAAATTCAAATGAATACTACAAGTATAAAGCTTTCTCTCATTCTCCTAAAGTATACTGGTCTTGATAGGACAAGTTAATAGTTACAATTAGATTAGGAGTGAAAAGAAAAAACAATATTAATAAAATCCAATTAGGTCCTCTCATTATGGGCCAATAAAGGTATAGGTCTACACTTTATTTGTCAAACACATTAACCCTTAATCAAATATCTATAAGTCTAAGTAATAAATCACATTAATAAATTGAATTTTAGAAAATAAAAACTTCTAGGATTATTGTTCAATCAATTTTATCAAAAAATAAAGAAAATATCTAAAATTAATAGTAATCCACATAGAAATTCTAACAAGTATTTCATTTATTAAGGCATCCATTAGTTATAAGTTTTTACCTTTGTTTGGCATAGTCAAAAATAAGATTTTATTTCATTTTCAAATAAATTTTTTTTAAATGGTTTTTAGCTTTAAGTGAAAAAAAATTCCATTTCATTTACAATTTTTATTTTAATTACATTTGTAATATCATGAAATTCATCCAATTTAACAAGAATTTTACTATAATTCATTTCATTTGACCTAAAACATATATTATATAAAAGATTTATGTTCTTTTCAATATTGTATTTACTATGATATCATCAAATTTTACTTTTTTATTGAATTCATGCATTTTTTTCAATACATTCCAATGAAATTCATTTGTGAATGAATTAAAATCATTATTTTTTACAAAGTTTTCAATCAATAGAATTTATTTGCAAATGAATGAAAATCATTTTTATTGAAATGAAATGAAATCAATACCAAAAAAGTTGCATACCAAGCAATTCTATTAATCTTATAATCTAGCATGTATGTGGGTAATATAAATACATATGAATTAAATAGTAACCGAAACATTGTATTTGAATACAGCGGCGGAGTTTAAAAGGAGCATGGGTCTAAGCCTCCTAAAAGTTTTATCATGCAATTATATAAAATACTTTTGAAGAACTTCTTCATATAAGTTATTTGACTCCAAAAATTTTTTACTCTCAAAATTTTATTTCACAATCTGCCTTTATCTGAATATGAAAGCATCCATGATTCCATGGAATAAGCATCTACCTGCATTATATTTACAAGTTGTTGTCTTGGAATTATTTGTTTAAATGAAAAATATTTACCATAAAATTATAGTTATAAAATATTAAAATGATAAAAAAATATTCTATTCATCTGATGTTAAAAGTGGTGAATATAGTAGAAAATAATATCTTTTCTTTTAAAAAAAAGTTATTTTTTTCATTATTATGGGATCATATATGCATCATTTTTTTAATAATTACAAGATATACATATAATGTATCTTACTTATATTGAGAAAAAAAAATGAAATTTTGTTAGCACAACAACAGTACCATATAGTTGATAGTTGATACTAGGGATCTCTCTTATTGGGAACAAACTAGTTCCATCTCTTCGTTATTGAAATCTTACAAATAAAAGCCCACATAACATAAATACTGGTTAAGCTCAAGTGGCGTAATAAAGTTCAATCACAACTTTGAACACTGTTCCGACACTTCAAATCACTTGAAATAACATTATTCTAATAAACTTGAATTAATCATATAAAAAAAAGGTTTTTGTCATAACACTCGGGAGGAAAAACTTGTCTGTTCTGAAAAGAAACTGTGAAGGCCAAGTGAAAGTGAAAAAAGAGAAAAGAAGGAAAAGAAATGGCTCTACTACACGAGTGATTGATAAGAAATGCGAATTTTGTCAATATTTTTTTAAGAATTTTATTTTGTTTAACAAAATACTATTAATCATTACTTGATTACAAAGTTCTAAATTGCAGTTGCAGTTATGGTTACGATTATAATGTATTTGCTGTGGAATAAAAATGTAAATCGTGAATATTACGGTCATGAAATTTTATTCTATCAATCTGACATATAATTTAAATTATACAATGGCGATTAGTTTGAATTATATGATATTAGTTCTTTTGATTCATGATAATACCATATCATATTAAATAAAATTTATTTATATCAAATATCAAAATTTTAGAATTTTTTCTTAATTAAACCACTAACATACATGTAAGCTTAAATACAGTAGAAAGCACAAAATTTTTAAAAGACACTGAATATTAAGGCTTTCAAGTGGACCTCTAATTTTCAAAAGGATCCTAATTGCGGTGTGACGTGGTTGAGCAACGTATGCTGCACATTGCCTTTTTAAAATCATGGCTAAAATTCTAAAATTGAGGTAATGACATCAAGAAAAGATAAAGGAAGGGAAAACATTAAATAATCGAAAGAGAACTCGGAAGGATCCCACATTTGTCTATAAATACCATCAATCTTGGCAGTGACCTTAAACTGAAGATATCAGTTAGAGCCCAACTAACTGTTTATCTGTAGACTGTCGAACAGCTCTGCCTCTGCATCACTATCAGGTCAGACCAGATTCCTTTGTTTTCTTTTTCTTTAAGTATTTTCCACACTTTATATTTATTATCTCCTATTCACAAATTAACCGTGTTTGCCTACACATGTTACAGTGAGTTTTGTAACAGCATGAGTGCAACGAAAGGAGCATCTTCTTCAATCAATTTCCATGTTTTCTTGAGTTTCAGAGGAGAAGACACTCGCAAGGGTTTCACAGATCACTTATACGCTGCTTTGTGTAGAAACGGAATCAAAACTTTTAGAGATGATGAAGAACTTGACAGAGGTGGAGTTATTTCTCAAGAGCTCCTTCATTCAATTGAAATCTCCCTTAGTGCAATTGTCATTCTCTCCCCAAATTATGGTTTTTCTGCATGGTGTTTGGAGGAGCTCCAAAAGATTTTACAGTGCAAAAAAGAATTGGATCGAGAAGTTTTTCCAGTCTTCTATGGCGTAGATCCATCTGATGTAAGACACCAAAGGGGAAGTTTTGAGCAAGCTTTCAGAAGGCACCAAGAAAAATTTGTTGACAAAGGAAAAGTGCAAAAATGGAGAGACGCTTTACGAGAAGTTGCCAACATTTCTGGTTGGGACTCGAGGGGTTGGTAAGCAATATTCGTTTCCAAAAATTAACTTACACGATTATAAAATAGGCCAGATTTGACAACGATATATATATATATATATTCAGTTGATCTTGTTGAAGCCTTTTCTCACCAAACTCCAAAGTGGATTATATATTAGCTTAATACTTCGTCATGTAACATGGATTTAGGTTTCCTATTACCTCTTCGTCCATGTTTTGACGGTTAAGGGAGTTTTTGTAATTATTTTTTTGGCGTATTCGCAAAAATTTACTTTTCAAAATCATTTCTGCTTAAAAATAATTTTAAAATAAAAATGAGAATTAATAAATTTTTCTTCCAATTAATATTTAAGTATTAAAAATATTAATTTATCATCAATATTTTCAAACTAGTTATTCATAATCAAATATATTCAATATAATTTTTTCCGCCATTATGGAAAAGAACTTTAAAAATATTTTATTCCGTTGCATTTTAAGCAATTTTCTCTTTTATAGGTACAATTTTTTATGAAGCAATTTTGTTAACAAAACATATAATTTAAAATTACAAGTAAAATTCTATATTGAGATGACTTCTTTTAGTGATTTCTTTTATATATATGTATGCATAAGTATTTTAGAAATAATTTATTTAATTGTGATTTACTTAAATGAATTCATTACTGTACCCAATAAATTGAGATACAAATGCATTTTCATTAAATTTTGTTATATTTTCTGAAGAATTTATTCATGAATTTAGAATTCTTTGAATTTATTATGAACATGTGAACCTTTGTTTCAATTTTATATGTGTTTTTTCAATTTTGAAGGTTTTATTAGCAATTTAAGAAAAATAAAAGATAAAATTTTAATTATTATGTTAAGTTATATGTATTATTAGGAAAAAAATTATAAAATAATCATATCCCTAGAAAAATGCTTAAGATGCAACAAAATAAAATACATATATTTTCTAAAGTTGTTTTTGTAGGAGGGAAGAACTAATTTTGAATATTAATGATTATAAATAATTCATTTGAAAAAATGATTATAAATAAATATTTTATATTTGGAAATATTTGACAATTAACTTTGAAATTTAAAAATATCATTTTCAATTTTACTTCAAAATTAGTTTTAAACATAAAAACAATTTTGTGAAGTCAATTCTTATTCAACCAAATATGCTAAAAAGGTGCTTTTAGAAATTCCCTTCTGTTGTTAAGATCTCAAATGAGAGATAACTAATGGGGATTTCCTGCACAACAACTATATTTTAAATATTTTAATTGCACCTTTTAAAATATTAGAGGATCTTTTGTATATGAAGTATAGCATAAGAGATTATGTGTATTTTAGCCTTCAAAATTTATAGTATATCTTTTGCAAGGTTTCACAAAAATTGTAATTTCTTTATATAAAGTTACAAATTTTCTAAAACTTTTTGGGTTGCAACTTTTTTGTATACTCATTGCATATAAAATCCACATAAAAATGAAATATTTTATGAAAAATATAAAATATTTCCCTAGGTCTTCACAAAAATTGTAATTTTTTATAGGAAGTTGTAAATTTTCTGAAACTTTTTATGCTATAAATGTGATTGATGAAGTTGTAACTTTTTTACACTTTTTGTATCTGAAATTTACACAAAACAGTAGTATTTTATGAAAAAGTTAAAAAATATATAAAATACAGATTCTGATAAAATATGCAAATTAATTGTCACAAAAAGTTGCCAAAAAAAAAATAAAGTGTGTCAAAACATTTTCACGAAAAGTAATATATGGTTGTAAGATTAGATAGCAATAATACAATACAGTGAAAATCACATTTTACTCATATAATTGATCCCCTTTCTTCTTACCGTCAGCATCTTACCCTTTTAATCTATTTTTTTCAAAAATTTGATAGCAAACTCATGTGCATCATATGAGAACTCTACTTCCCTAAATTACAATTCAATTAAATGCTCATTCAAAATTAATTTATCAAAAAAATATATTTCAACATCTTCTATTCAATAATTGTTAAGCAAGTTGTAGAAGATAAATCTTTGATAGAGTTAGAGTTTTTTTTAAGGTAATTTAATTCTAAATAAAAAGTAAAAATCATGATGTGTGTGAGTATTCTGTTAAAATTTGGAAAAAAATACTTTAATTGAAAAAAATGTTAATAAATGAAAACAAAAGTGAATGAATTTTAGCACTTAAAATTATACGTAAATTAAAGTAAAAAAAAAAGTTGAAACCACGGTGAATAAAATGCAATTCTGCCTACTTTATATGAGTAGAATTAGAAGTGCAGCAAAGGAAAGACACTAGAAACGAAGAATAAAAAAAGAACCCATAGCCTTTTAATATCTACTTGCCAAGACATAGCCAAGGGAAGAGAATTCCGTATACTATTAACTTGCGATATTAAGAAAATTCTAAGGTGCTCCTACGATTTCTAAACCCTATGTGGTGTGGTACAATCTCATTCATTAGATAAGATTACCAAAAATTTAGGTAATCTCAAGGGTTTGAAACCCCTGGAGGTACCATAGTCTTCCCAGCAATATCAATCATCGATATAACCTTAGATTTTTCAACTTGCGATATCAATCGTTGATGAAACCTTAGGTTGTTCAACTATGAATAAGAAAAAAATTATGAAATTGTGTATTAATTTTCTCTATGTTTATTTATAATCCATGTTATTCTTTGCAGCCATGAAGCTGAACTCGTTGAAAATATTGTTAGAGCAGTGTGGACCAAAATACGATCTAAATTGCCATTCTCCTTTAATGACCTGGTTGGAATTGATTCAAAAATTAATGAATTAGAACCACTTTTAGGGATAGGTTTGGATGATGTTCGCTTCATTGGAATATGGGGCCTGGGGGGAATAGGGAAGACCACCATTGCAAGAGTTGTCTACGAGAAAATCCAAAACAATTTTCAAACCAGTTGCTTTATTGCCAATGTTCGAGAGGGTTTTGAAAGAGAGGGTTTGATTCACTTGCAAAGAAAACTTGCTTCCCATCTAACATCAAGAAGCATTGAAATAAATGATACCTACGAGGGAAAAAGGACACTAAGAATGCTTCTATGCAACAAAGTTCTTTTGGTACTTGACGATGTAAGCTCAATCAATCAATTAGAGAATTTAGCCGAAAATCATGGATGGTTTGGGCCTGGCAGCAGAATAATAATAACAACTAGAGATATGCACTTGTTAACGTCCCAAGGCGTGTTTCAAAAATATGAAGTTAAAATCTTAAATGTTGAGGAATCCCTTGAACTTTTTTGTAAGAAAGCTTTCAAAAGAGATCAACTTAAAGAAGGTTATTTGAAGTTGTCTAAAAATATAATACAATATGCTGGAGGACTTCCTTTGGCACTCCAGGTGTTAGGTTCCTATCTTTGTGGAAGAAGCATAAGAGAATGGGAAACTGCTTTGCTTAAGATGAGAAAATTCCTACCCCAAGATATTCTGAAGACACTCAAAATAAGCTATGAAGGGTTAGATGAGATGGAAAAGAATATATTTCTGGATGTTGCTTGTCTTTTAAAAGGGAGGCCTACCTCTCGAGCAGAACAAATTTTGGAAGCGTGTGATCTTTATCCATCCATTGGACTCAATGTTCTTCATGAGAAATCTTTGATAGAATATTCGCATCATACATTGGAAATGCATAATTTGGTTCAAGAAATGGGTAAAAATATTGTTTGCAAAGAATCTCCTAACGACGCTGGCAAGCGTAGCAGGTTGTGGTGTTTAGATGAGATTGATCATGTATTAACAAAAAATAAGGTAAGTTTTGATGCTCTAGACATACTAGTATATATGGCTTTCTGTATAGTAATTTCTTATTTATACTTGTGCTGTTTTCAAAATAATTATTATGTACTCACTTAGATTAAATTGTTTATTAGGTAACTGAGGCAATTCAAGGGATTGCTCTAAACTTATGTGAATCATTTGAGGCTCATTGGGAGCCTGCAGCCTTCTTAAAGATGTATAATCTTAAATTACTCATCAATGATCATATTTCCTACACTTTATACCTTCCTCGTGGTCTCAAATGCGTTCCTAGCTCATTAAAAGTTCTTGAATGGACAAGTTTTCCTTTAAAAGAGTTGCCTCTCGGTGTTCAATTAGATGAGCTAGTGGACCTTAGGATGCGGTACAGTAAAATTCAACGGCTTTGGACTGGAAAAAAGGTAATATTCAACTTTTAAAATTTCTCGTGATCTAATATAAGAGTAAACCATTAAATTTGTCTCAGAAAATATATGTTAAATTAGATTCTCTCTAAAAAATTAATTTACATCAATCAACAAAAATTTTGGAAGAAATATCATGTATCATCTATCTTTTAGGTATAGATTTAATGTTGAAATTACAAACTTGTATACTTATACGATGTAAGATAATTTTTCAGGAGAAATATGATATAATTTGTATTTTTAGGTATCAATTTAGTGGCTTATTGTATAATTAATTATAGTAATATTTTACTAGTAAGTACAAGTATTTTTTAAGTCAATATCATTTACACTTCTATTTATTTACATCAGATATTTGGAAAGCTAAAATTCATTGATTTGAGTTACTCTGTGAATCTAATTGAAACCCCAAATCTTTCTGGGGTTCCAAATCTTGAGAGTTTCAATCTTCAAAATTGTACAAACCTAGTGAAGGTTCATCCATCTCTCAGTCATCTCAAAAAGCTCGTCAAGGTAAATTTTTATGGATGCAAAAGTCTTACAATTCTTCCAAGAAAGTTGGAAGTGAATTCTCTCGAGGATTTAAATCTTTGGGGCTGCTCAAAATTGAAAAGACTTCCTGAATTTGGAGAAAATATGAAGCGGCTTTCTGTGCTTCGAGTAGCAGGGACGGCTATATCAAAACTACCTATCTCAATTGGCAATTTGATTGGTCTTACTAATCTATATTTATATGGTTGCAAAAATCTGAATTTCCTTCCAAGTACAATTACTGGTCTGAAATCTCTCAAATATCTATCTTTATCAGAATGCTCAAAACTATCTTGGCTGCCCGACATTCTGAATGAAAATAAGGCTTTGGAGAGACTTGATGTGACCAGAACTGCTCTATGGGAAATGAATTCATCCATTATTAAAGGGCATCAAACTCCTTCGAGGTTAAAATTTCCTCAATCTTCAGCCGGTCTACTCTCTTTGAAACAATTGAATTTAAGATATTGCAATATCGATGATGGATCATTACCAGATGATTTTAGCTGCTTTCCATCATTGTGTGAATTAGATCTAAGCGGAAACAAATTCACTAACACACCTGCTGGTTGCTTTTCTAACCTTAAGCAGCTAAAGCGGCTTATTCTATTGAATTGCTCGAGGCTTCGACATCTTCCTATTCTTCCAAAATGTATAGAATATGTTGATGCTACAAATTGTGATTCAATAGAACCTTTGTCAGATCCACAAATGCTATGGGATCTCTTTGCTTCACGGGTAACTCAGGTAGAAATACATCTCTAGCATTTTTCATTTCTTATTACTTGTCAACTTAATTAATGAAACTATGTATCTTTGTTACAGCCTCCCACTTTTGTTGGAACAGAATTGCCTCGCGGTTTTCTTGGATTTGAGTTTAGGGTGACTGTTCCAGGGGTTGAAGTTCCATCGTGGTTTGACAATCAGAATTACCTTTTACATGACAATAATAATGCTATATCCATAACAGTGGATATCCCTGAATTTTGTCGTGTAAGTGAGTGGTCGGGGTGTGCAATATGCCTTTTTTTAGATTGTGATGAGTGCAATGACTATCAGCTCCTTTCTTGGCATTCGAAAGCTCCTGCCGACATGTCGATTTATAGAAATCAAGGATGGTGCTCTCGTTTGGAAGATAAACAGCTTATCCCGTTGTGGGACTGGCAATGCCCCCACCTTTTTCTTCTATTTTTGCGTTTTGATGATCAAAATTGTTGGCAACATCTAAGGGATGGCAACAAACTTCAGTTGTTGTTTTATAGTAGTGATACCGAGAAAGATATAATAATAAGGAAGTGTGGTTGCCGTGTGTTATGTAATGAAGATTTTGGAATGTGGAATAGAACAAGAACAAGGAATGAACATGACATGCGTTTCGAAGCTGAGAATACCACTCTTAAAATAATAAGAGCATCAGGAGAAAATTTGCAAGATAAACTAGCCCCGGAAGAACTTGTTGAAACGGATATTGGTAAGTGACTGTATTTTCTTTGCATTTAATTATAAATTTTGCATAATCATGAACCAATGAGTGACGTTTTTTTTTTTAACAAAATGTAGTTTTGCATATATAGTTTTACACCTCTTCATGCTTATAGTTTGCTATTTTATATTGATCAAATTTAAAAATGTTCTAGAATCTTTTAATTGAATATAATGAAAGTAGTGACCAATAACCAAGAACAAATGTGAAAACCTATTCAATTCAAAATGTTAATGTGATAACGTGAAAATTTTGCTATCTGTTGTTGAGAGAAGAAAACATTTTTTATTGTTTGTTATTGACAATGGAAACAATATCAATTAAGTATATTTTACACATGTTAAATCAGACTCATGTATATTTATTTTAAGCTGTCAAGTATATAAATGATAAAGATATTATGAAAATAACACTATTTTAGCATATATTAGTAAAATAAAAAATATCAAATATAAATAAATAGGTGTGTGTGCGTGTGCTTACAGTATGCCACAATCAATTTATGTGAATAAAGGCAAACATTGCATGAGCAATCCAAGAAATGGAGAAAAATTCTAACATACACTATGGACACACATTTCATTAAAAGAGAGATAGACATAAAATAAAAAAAGATAAGATATGTTAGTCCGCTAAAAGTGAGGCCTTTGTATTCCCATGAATATATCTCTTTCTTAATGAAGTAAAAATTTTCACTTATCCATGAATTGAACATATTAGAATGACTCATGCAACAATGAGCTTGTCAAATAAGTTATATATATATATATATATGCACTTCTTTTTCTTTCTTGGTTTCAGCAGCATCCGGCTCCAAGATAGAGTCACATAGTTTTGATGATGATGATCAATGTCTAAATACAACATCCAATGAAGTAAGTCATCTCCGTTTATACTATCTAAATCTAGAGTATAAAGTGCTGTCTTTGATGTTAAGATTTTGGCCGACCATAATACTTGTATTTTACAATTGAATGTCATTAGATCATGCGAGCAAACCCCTTGGTAAGATGCAAAGAAGATTCAGGTTTAAACAGGTATAATACTATTTACTTTGACTTCTATACATTTGTTTTAAAACTAAAGAATTATTTCCTTCAGGAATATAAATATCAAGCATGCAGAGTAACAGATGTTGCCAAAAGGAGTTTTACATGTTGTAGTGGTGATGTTTCATTTCACTCAAGATATTGCTACTTTTTTGCTCTAATGATGTTTCATATTTTAGAATTGAAGCCGATGACCAAGTTGCAGATGATAGTGCTGGCACCCGCAGCCAAAATTCTGCGTATCATTTTATGACTAAAATATTATCATTTTGTGCAAAATTTCCTCCATCATTTGGTTGAAACATTTTGGTGGCTGTGGAGTGAAAAGTAAGTCAAACTTGACAATTTCTAGGCTTTCAATTCCATTCTTCTAAGTAGGAGTTGCATGCTTTTACAGAAAAATCGTAATTTTTTAATAGAAATTAAGTTGCAAATGTTTAGGATATGGAGTTACAATTTTTTCATAAAATCTTGCAAGCTTTTTATAAAGAATTTGTAACATAACAATCATAATCGCATAATTAGAGAGTTCAATGAAAAGGTTGCCAACTTTTGTAATAAATTACAAAATTTTATAATAAAACTTGTGAGGAGTCATGTTGGTGCTCTGAACACTTAGTCAAATCCCGTTATATATATATATTAGCAAGAGAAGAAACTAATAAGATTTGATTGCCATAACATTTATATTTTCAACTATCTGCTTTGATATTAGCAAGGGAAGAAACTAATAAGATTTTATTGCCATAACATTTATATTTTCAACTATCTGCTTTGGTATCACTGAGTGCTTGAAGTTGATTGGTTTTTGTTATCTTTCAATGTACACGCAGGACATTCTCAAATGGCAGCCGGAAAACTTGTAGGCAGCAAGAAGCAATTTGTGCAAGTTTATGTTTGTCAAAGTTAATTAATTAAGTGGAGCGTTTGGATAACAAGTTTCCAATCATAGTATGTCAACTTTCCAATCCTCTCTCTTTAATGTACTTGCAAGATAGAAAGAAGGGAATAGAGTGAGGTTCCCAAGGGAGATTTTGACACTTAAGTCACCAATATGTACTGAAAAGAGAATAATTTGGATAGTAATACAGGGAATATATACATTATATAGTAGTTCCCTAAGAGACTGGTGAAAAAGTGGCTGTTAAGTAGTTAGATAATTATTATATAATTAGTATTATGCCCCTAAAATATAAGTATTTATCATTAGACCTCCTCCAAGTTAGTGAACGAAGCTTGATCAAGTGCTTGTAAAAACTAACCACAACATGATCAAAGATGTATATATTCTGATATCATGAATTAGTAAAACTATGACCCAAATATAAAAGATCTAACAACTGATATCAAGTTCTAATCTAAACCTCAAATTTAATGATTTGAAAATTTGAACTCAAAATCTAGTGATCTAAACATCTAAACTTCAAATCTAATAATCTAAAAATATAAACCACAAATTTGAAAATTTGAAAATTTGAATCCTAAATCTAAAAAAATTTAATAATCTAAATATCTAATCAATTTCTTTGACTATATAAATTACTGTTAATGTTGATAATTTAATTGGTTTTCTTTTTCGTACTATTTGATCAATCTCCTCGACTATCCAAATTGATAATATGATCAGTTCCCTAACTACATAAGCTAATTGGTCTCCTTAACTATCCAACTTAATAATACAATCAATCCCCCTAACCACATGATCTAATTTATCTCCTTGATCATCCAACATGCTAGTCTAAATAATCCTAAATAATAATGATAAGCAATGGTAATGATAAGAGATGGTGATGGTAAGGGATGGTGATAGTAAGAGACAATGATGGTAAGGAATGGTAATGATAAGGCAATTGGTGAAGACCAACCCAAAATAATGTAGGGATTGAAGCATATTAGGTCAAGATAATGAGGTGACTAATAAATATTGGGTTAAGATAGCGTGACGTTTGAAACATATCAGGTCAACATAATGTGGCAACCAATGAATATTAGGCCAAAATAATGAGGTAACTAAGGCCAAGTGTAACAATGTTTAAAAGTTAGCAAGTTATAAATGTAACAATAAAATGTTATAATAATTTTAGTAAAAATGTCAATGAGTTAGTATAAAATAGTGCAAGTAATAAATCTCTTTTAACCATAATAAACATGTAATTATGATATTTATAAAATTTTTGTTTTCCCCAACTAAGATTCTAGAGTCATTCTTTGTCATATATTCATTACTAAATCAAACCTGGTAAAAAATTTAAGAGAAGATCATGCTTTATAATCTTTAGACTTTCCTGGATATTATATTTGTAGAAGTGTGTATAACTAGCAGATATGTACAGTCAAACCAATTGAAGGAAGAGTCTCATTTAATAATTATTGTTGATGTATGCACAAATGGATTGTAAAAAAGGAGCATACTACTATGCATGATACACTAATGTGCAAAAGCATATAAAAGCACAGCGTGACTGTTAAAAGAGAAATTGCTTAATATTCCAATCCTGAAATCAGCTTATCCCAAATTTGTCAAAACTGAACTCGCTTATGATGTTTTACCGAACCAGAAAATAGCAGTGTTGCTGTACATAAGACTAAACAAACGCATAATTATAATAGCTTCAAAAGTAAATACAATCTCGAGATGTACGGCCATTGTAATTGATATCAAGAAGGAGAAAATATATTAGTGGATGCCACATGCTGACTATGATCGTAAAAGCTTACAAGTGAATGGATATGAGATGAATAATGATACTTTGTCTGGTATTTTTGTAGCCTAAGTGGAATTGTCTTCGTTAACATCCAATTTTATTCAAATAATAATACAAATAAAATAAATATTAAGAAAATTTAAAAATAAAATAAATAATAAATAAGTTAAAAAATTGTGGTTCACATGAGTAACCGTCTTGCTCTTTCAAATTTTATAATTAGGAACTTTAAAATATATTGTACACCAACATTCCATCACCTCCTTCCTTATGATTCACATGAATTTCCAAATGCTTTTGCAGATTTTATTGTTGAAAGTTTTGAAATTTAGTGATCAATGTTTCACCGGACTTCACCTGGAAGGGAATGCTTTCAAAACTATTACCGGCTGAAATGCTCTCCCCTGTTAAAGTTCCCCCTACAAGGTTGCGAGGCAAGTGCTCCAAGAGATTTTTTTTTTTTTTGGCGGGGGGTGTGGGGGAAGGGGTGTCTTCCTCTCTTGCACCATCCAACCTTCGTTCGTGCTGTAGGAAGGATTCAAGATGGAGATGAACATCAATTTGAAATTCAACTCTGCCGTCGCTCTCTCTGTTTCTCTCTCTGTCTTTCTCTCTCCACGCACCACCATATCTTCTTCGTCAGGCTGAGCCATCCATCATCATTGCCATCCGCTGCTGTAACCTTACCGTCGAATTCATTTTCGCCGTCAACAAACCCATCTCCTATGGCTTCAAAGAAGCTGACTTCGCCCAAGCCAAAAACCTTAGCTTCAGGATTTGCAGAGGAGAGAGAGGTGAGAAAGAAACTACTACAGTTGTGGCTCAATCAACTACAAATGCCGCCACTATCCATCTGAATCAGCTGCCGCGGAGGATATGCTACTTGGATTAGTAACAAAGCAAGTGACCTCAATCTACTTACTGGTGCTGGCGGACCTGATGCTTCCATAACTTTGCCGATGAGAGAGACAATTACGAGCAAACAGAGCCAGCCATTTAGTTTCTTTGACATTTTTTAATCATTTACCATACTAATGGGATGGGACGGAATGGTGCCTCCCAGCCCAAATGCTTTTCTTTTTTTTTTAAATTTTTTTCTTTCTTATTATTATTTAATTTTAGAAAAAATTCGTTTTACATTTAAATGATGTTGTTAAGATATTATTTTGTATAATTCTTATGATAGAATAAATTAAAATAATTTAAAATTTTAAATTATTTTAATATTCTTAAAATAAAAAATATTTTAAAAGTTAAATTAAATGAACTGATTAAATTAAAAAATTTTAATATTATCCTATATAAAAATTATTTTATAGTTATTATTTTTTGTATATGATATATTTTAATTTATTTCATTTTATTATATATATATATATATATATATATATTTATAATTTATATTGTATTTTTTTTTCTCAAAAAGTATATTATAAAAAAAGATTTCATTTTGAAAAAAAGGATGTGATGATGGAACAATATTGCCATTGTGTCATCCCGCCCCCATGTATTTTTTTTATTTTTTACTTAAAGAATGCTTCTTTGTGTTTTAATAATATTATTAGGATATTTTTTTTATAATTTTATAAAAAAATAAATTAAAATAGTCTAATAGTTTAATCTATTTTAATTTTTTAGGTTAAATTGAATTAGTCAATTAAACTAAAAAAATTTAATATTATTGCATGCAAAATTATTTTATATTCATTATATACACTTGCAATATATATTTTTGTGAAGATAAAATAATGTTGAAATTGATTTTAAGTATAATGAATATAATTTCAATTTTTTCTAAATAATTCTTTATTTAAATTTAGCTATGAAACTAGATAAATTTGCTACTTTAAAATTGTGAAATAATTTTGAAATTATAACTTTAATTTTTCTAAATAATTTCTTTATTTGAATTTGACCATAAATTTAAAAAATTTTGATATTTCAAAAAATTATATAATAATATTGAAATTATGATTTCAATTTTTCTAAACAATTTCTTATTTCAAATTTAGTCATGAAATTGAGTAAATTTAATGCTCTAAATTAAAAATTGTTAATTTGATACTTTTTAATTAAAAAAATAAGACTACTTAAAATAATTTTTCTCCACCTTATTGTTTTAAAAGTTATATTACTATCATTTTAATGGAAATTTTTCAAGTAATAAAATAAAAGTCTTTCTAAAATAATAGAATAAAAATATTTTAAAAATAATAAAATTTGTGTCTATGACGTATCGAAGTTAAGTAACTCAATTGCAAATATAATCATAATGGTACTTAATATTATTGAGATTTTTTTTATTCAAATCCTATCATAAAATTAGATAAATTTGATAATCAAATTAATTAAAATTAAATAATTATACTAATATTTTTATAAAATTTTAAAAATAAAATTAATTAGAATACGTGAATATTATGGCAACATTACAAGAATGGTGTCTAAAGAATTTCTTTCTCTATTTTTGTTTTAAAAAAATATATATCTTCATAAACATTGTTTTATAAAAATTGTTGTTAGTATATATATTGTTTGAAAAATAATAGCTTTATACTACTCACTCTTCGAAGTATCAAATATCACTTTTAATATTATGAAATGTAAAGTGGGATATAATAATTATATTTTTAAAAAAATATACATATATTATAATGAGGATTATTATAATTTATTTTAAAGATAGAATTAAAATAAACAGATAACCATTTTTTGAATGGATGTTGTATGATGCTAAAACCTTTCATACACATAACCAACTCTCAAATCTAAACTCTAAAAATATAAACTTTTTTTAATGTTCTATTTACACTATAAAAAAATGATCAATAACGATTCTATTTTCTTTATATTTATACTTGAACATTTTGAAGAGACAAGAAGCCGCTTGCCTCCTTCATCTTCCACCACGGGACATGTTGCAAAATGTGAAAAGATGAAAATGGAATTGATATTGGAAGATCTACATCCAAGAAGAAGCAGAAAATTGAAAATTTAAAAACCACCTCACATGTTGGAATGCTAAAAGTTTCCCATTACCTTGAGAAGAAGCTTAATGTCAAAGAAAATATTTGCAAGAAAAACAATGAGATTGAAACTACTATGAAACCATCAAAAACTATGATAATATAGTGTACCTTTCTCCTTGTGACAAAATGCCACAGTTTGCAAATACAAATACGTGTAACCCTGTACATATTCCCATATGTGGAGGTCATCTAAAGAAAACCATAGAGTTAACATATGTACATCCAGCTACCTTAGGGAAACATTGTAGCTAACCAAGATAGCAAATACTTGTGTGGCATTCTACCTGATATTAAAACTTTTAAGCAGGAAGTCCCCATCGGAACTCTAGTCAACAATCACCAATGTGGAGGTGCTGATGCAGGTATAATTATTAAGTTCATACTTAATTCTTGGAGGTTATTTTCAGTAGCTGCATCTGAATTAACAAATGACAGGTCCATCTTCAATGAAGCAAACATCTGCATGTAAAAGCTCAACCATCTTAACAGGTTTTGAGTCAGTTGTTCCCTTATGAAACCCTCATCCTAATTCTATATTTTCACATTAAGACAGTTAGGCTTAAGAATTGAATTGTTAGTCTAAAACTTCTCTAGCATATGATATTCTTGACAAAAGCTAACTCTAGTACAAAAGCACTCGGTCATGAAAAATGTATATAGAATAGCTTCAGACCAAGGATTTAAACTGCAGTCTATATTCACAATATTGCACATAATATTGCAATTGTGAACCATATTGCATTTGTGATTTTCCACAATTATGCATCAAAATGGTTGTAATTTCCTGTATTTGTCTATAATTTTGTTAATCATAGTAAAGCTACAACTATAACTGCAACTGCAATTTGAATCATTACTTCTAATGGATATACATGATTAATGTTACATTTAGATTAACATGCTACACAGGTTGACATGATCAGCAACATACACTTATCTAAATCTTGATAGGATGATATTAGTGGATTTGCTGGAGTTAGGAAGGGCGTGCAGTCATTTTTTTAGTAAGAGTTAAATGCTCATTACAAAATCAAATGCTCTTACAAAGAAGGAATAATAAGGTTTGTGAAGGCAATAAATGAAGCAATGGCATTATAGCAAACATTTGAGATGCAAAAGCTAAGAGCTTAAAAGTCAATTCATTTCTAGTCATGGACAGTTTCAATTAATATTTTCACACAAGTAAGTCCTGCATCAAATGGTGGTCAACTTTGATCTTTTCTACAAAGCATTAGGGAAATTGACGAAAATATCACACACAGGATACAAGTTGGATGGTTAAAATGGAGAAAGACATCTTGAATGATTTGTGATCGTAAAATACTTACTAAGCTTAAAGGGAAGTTTTATCAGACTGCTATACAACCAGTTATGCTCTATGGTAGTGAATGTTGGGCTCTAAAGGGACAATAAGAGCAAAAAATAGGGATACCAAAAATGAGAATATTAAGATGGATGTGTGGTCATACAAGAAAGGACAAGACACGAAATGATTGTATACGAGGGCATATTATTAAGACACCTATTGAGGAGAAGATGACAGAAAATCAGTTAAGGTGGTTGGTCATATGCAAAGAAGGCCATTGGAGACACCAGTGAGAAGAGTAAATCACATGATTTTTAGCCCTGTGAAAAAGTACAGAGGGAGGCCAAAAAGGACTTTAAAGGAAGTTATAAAAAGGGATCCCTTGATGAATAATATCACCAAAAACTTAATTTTTGATAAAGCCTAATAGCGTTGTGCAATCCATGTAGCCGACTTCACTTAGTGGGATAAGGTTTTGTTATTGTTGTTGTTGTTGTTGTACCAAAAAGGACTTTAAAGGAAGTTATAAAAAGGGATCCCTTGATGAATAATATCACCAAAAACTTAATTTTTGATAAAGCCTAATAGCGTTGTGCAATCCATGTAGCCGACTTCACTTAGTGGGATAAGGTTTTGTTGTTGTTGTTGTTGTTGTTGTTGTTGTAATCTAACACTTGCACCAACATATAGGAAAGATATTTTGGGTACATTACCATCCTATAGCAAAGAAATTTCTTTACTGCAATGCTAAATGTAAAAAGTGATACTGAAAAAAAAATACTAAATAGTAATCGATGAAGTCATATACATAGTCAATTAGGTTCACCACAAAGTGAAATATATGATTAGTATTTCAAGATTTGTGGCAATCTTGTAAGGTAATTTACATAATCTGAATGTATTTACAAAGTAATAGGGACTATAAGAGAACTTAAGAATAGGACATATGGTTTTGTAAACTACAAGAAGGATATAAAAAGAGAACGGTTCATGTATCTTAACGAAACAGACTCGTCCTTATTACGAATAAAAATAAAACACATTCGAGATTGTGCTGATCAAAATAGAACTAATGATGAATATATGGCAAATTAGACTAAACCTTATATGATACCATATACAAATTTATTAAAGCTTATTCCAAATACCTTCTTAGAAACATAAATGCACAAAGTAGCCAAAACCCAAACGCTAACAATACCTTCTTTGACTTTTATCATCTTCTCGATAATGAACTATATCTAAAATTCAAACAAGCAAACACTAAATACTCAAAGGTCGACTCATTTGAAATGAGTTTGTAAGCTAATCAAAAGTAAATAACAATATTCAAATGGCCCAACCCCATAAGTGCCAGCCCAATTTTTAGTATTTTATTTGATAATTAATCAAATAAAAAATTGTGTGTACATGTGCTGATAAATTTTAATGATTTCACAACAATAAACAAATAATTGGCACATCAAATCTAAAAAGCCACTAAAACTTATTCAATTAATTTTATCAATTAGTAAAACAGTATTTTATGATGCATGTTTGTGTTAGTGTGTGTCCTAGAACTAATCATATAGATGATTGAAGTTATACACAATGTATTATATTTTATTTTAGGTAATTTAATTATTATATTTTATTTTTATAATTTTATTATTATTATGTGCAATTTATAACTTAATATAATAATTATCCTTGGAATAACTTCGCTATTCCTAAAATGCCCCTAGTCAAGTATTATTACGAAAAGGATAGTAATAATACATCGATACTAGCATGTATAGTGACTGATGATTACGAATCATGGATATGTGATATCAAGTCAATACATGAGTATATTGCTAGTGAACAATGCATTGGACTGACCCACTATGAGAATATTACATGAATAGATGTGTCATAAGTTATTCTCATATGATCACAAATACACATAAACCTTTGACCTGAAGTCACTACGGTTCCCTACATGAAGAATTACTCACTTTAATATTGTCATATGTCACCATTAATCAGGATGACAAGTAGGGCATTGATTGGGTGTGTCATAAATCATTCAGAGGGAAGTGAGTGATGTAGATGGAATTTTGTTACTCTTGTATAAAAGAGAAATATCCTTGGGCCCCTTGATTGAATGAGACTTAGAAATGCATGGCCATGCTCAATTGAATTAATATGTGATATTAATCATTTATTTTAAGTTTACTCAATATCAAGAAATATAAATTGAACATTGACGAGGATGACACATTCCATGCCTCTAGTTCAATTTGGATATTATTACAAAAGGGTTATGATGCAAAACATTGATCATGTATTAGGTGGATGTCGAATCACAGACATTCTTACTACTTGAGTGGCAGTGATGTATTGCTAGATACTGCTTACTGTCTATGGCTCAATAATAAGTCATTGTCAACGTAGTAAGAACCTACAGGGTCACACAAAAGGAGTAGGAATAAGACAATAATTAATTGAACTTTAATTATATTAATATCCAATTAATTGGACTTATTTTCGTGCATATATATATTATTAAGAATAATAAATTCACATAATATATATATATTATGTGATATTATTTGATATTAAAGTTATTTGATATTAAAGTAATATCAAATAATTATCTTATCAGATATTAGATAAAAATATTATGAGATAATATTATTTTGATATTTGATAACTATATGCAATTATCTAATATTAAGATATTTATATTATGAGATAATATTATTATCTAATATTAGATAATTAATAGATAAGTCCTGTCTCTCCCTATTATCTTTAGGATAAGGATAAGATGAGTTGTTAAGTGTGATTAGGATTTTGGAAGCATTATCCTAGTTGGACTAGAATTATGGCTTGCCTAAGTTCTATAAAAAAGGACTTGAGGGCAGTACTTTAACAACACGTTCAAAGCTTCCATACAAACCCTAAATCACTCAGAAAACATCCAATCCTTATTCCTAGAGAGAAAAACGCATCCTAGTAGATTCGTAGAGGGTGAGAGGTCATTGTTCACTTCGTGTGGATACCGTAGAGATGTTGTACCTTTCGGCCGGCGTTTGATTCATCCGCTCTTAAGTTTTGATCAGTAGAAACATGAGTGCCCAATAGGTAAAACTCTAATCATTGATTTATATTTTCTTGCATGGATCTTAGGTAGAATTCAGATCAAATTTTGAATTTCCGCTGCATATGATAATCCAAATTCCTAACAATGGTATCAGAGCTTCTTGCAAAAATATAGTTCTGATTATGTGTTTTATCGTCTTTAATGAATATTTATATGATAAATACATGTCAAATCTATTTCAGTTTAAATTAGAAGTTACATGTTTTGATGAATGTTTATGTGATAAATTAATATCAAATTAGTTTCTATTTAAACTAGATATATATGAGATATATGCAAACTCGTGTATGGTTCTGATTTCATAAATATATATATGATACGTATAATCTGAATTTTGAATTTGATTATCAATTAATGAGATTAATTGTATGAATATGATCATGCATTTTTCTGCTTCATATTCAAATCTATTTTATGCGTAATTCTGAGTTTTTCAAATGATAAACCCATGAATCTATTCTGAATATGTGATGTTCTCTGCATTTAATAACATATAACCTAGTCAGCACAGAATTAATGTGATTAATTCTAAATCTGTAAAGACTTGTTTAAATTCGTTAAGTTGAATTTGGTCTATGAGGCATATGTATGCTTTAATTTAAACACGGCTGGATTTGTATTGATATGATTAAAATTATTCAAAGTGTTTGGACGTAAATCCTATTTTAAACTATGATTTGAATGTCAATCATATAGTCGAATTATTCGACTTGGGGTGTGTCAATTGTTGGCAAAATGAATTAAAATTTGAATGTCAGATGAATTCAATTTTTGGCCCGGGGGGCTCCGCCCCCCACACCCCCCGGCAAGGGGCTTTGCCCCCTTGACCCCCGCCCGCTAATCGGCTAGCGATACCGCCGTGCTAACTCTACGTAGCGTTCAAAAATTGTTTTTGTTCTTAAGGCACTGTTTTAAAACATGATTTTTTATGATGATAATGTTATCAAATATATATGTCAATCATCCTGCTTATCTTGGTTACATATATTTCTTAGCAATTATTACATATGATACATGAATGTGTTGCATAGTATGGCCCTTGGAGTTTTTAAAGGATGGATTTTAAAATACGACTTGCGTGTCATGTCTTCCTCTATTTCTCTAATGTATATCCTCTTCTCATCTCAATTCCCCCTGAATGTAACTCGGGGTTTCTATTGTAAAATTGTAATTGCAATGGAGTATTCTTGGCTTGGAACAAGGAGAAGCTAAGGAGTTATGGGACAAGAAGAAGCTAAGGAGTTAGTTAGGAATGTCATTAGAAAATAGAATTTTGGGGCCATACTATATGACATTTTGATTTCTTTATTATGTGATGATATTGATGAGCATGCATTTATTATGTGATAGAATGTGTTCTTACTATGTGATAGTTCTATTCATTGCATGATATATGATATACAGTAGTCTATTTTATTCATTTACTTTATATGATATATGAGATATGCTAGATATATTGCATGAATAAATAGGTTAGTTATGGTGAGATATGATAATAAATAAGTTAAAATCCCTCATCTAAAATATTAAGTTAGTAATAATTAATGATGCCTTCCAATGTTTGGCACCCATCAAGGCCTCAATTGACATAAGGTAGGTTTGCCAAAGTAAGGTACCTTGTTTATCTTAGTAAGATGCGACTAGATAATAGTGATATCCGAATGTTAAATATTGGGTCCGACTTAACTAGGATATCTTAATAGGATTGAGACCTAGAGGCATAGAGTTGGGCTTTAGTTTATAAGATGGACTAGAACAAGTGTTGTTCACCCAACTATCCAAGAGTTGTATATAATACAATTGGCAAGTGTTGCTTACCTAAATAACTAAGTTTTAAGTGATTAGCTAAAGCTAACTTAAGGCTTGGTGAAATATGGATCTTGACCCACTAGAAAGCTTAAACAATATGACTTTCCGAATTAATAGTGAGGGCTATTAATTTGAATGAAATAGTGGGAGGTACATTTAATAAAAGACCTTATTAAATGTTTTAAATTTAATACTTACTTTGCATATTTCTGTCGTAAATAACCAATGGCCAATACATCAAATAAATTATCACTGCGATTGGTCCTTGAGAAAGAAAAATTGAATGGAACAAACTTCCTGGACTGGTACAGGAATTTGAGGATAGTCCTTAAACATGAGCGCAAAATGTATGTCCTAGAGGAACCTGTTCCTCAAGAACCTGAAGGTACTGCCCCTCGAGCTTAAAAGGATGCTTATAAGAAGCATCATGATGACGCATTAGATGTCGGTTGTCTCATGTTGGCTACCGTGGACTCTGAGCTTCAGAAGCAACATGAGAACATGGAAGCTTATGACATGCTTGAGCATTTTAAGAAGTTTTATGAAGGCCAAGCTCGACATGAGAGGTTTGAGGTGACAAAAGCCTTGTTTCAGTGCAAACTGGCAGAAGGAAACCTTGTTGGGCCTCATGTACTCAAAATGATTAGGTATGTTGAGAACCTTGAGAGATTGGGTGCTCCACTAGGTCAAGAGTTGGCCACTGACTTAATCTGCAATCGTTGCCACAGAGTTATGGTCAATTTATCATGAATTACAACATGAATAAAATTGACAAACCACTGCCAGAATTGTTAAGCATGTTAAGAACTGCTGAACAAAATTTGCAAAAGAGTAAGCCTAATACCATAATGATAGTTCAAAAGGGCAAAGGCAAAGGAAAAGGCAAGGGCAAAAACAAGAAGGATTCCAAATCCAAAGGCAAGCCCAAGTCTAAATCCTCTGCACTGAAACCAAAAGGGGGTGTGGCTAAGGAAGGGACATGCTTCCATTACGGTCAAACCGGACATTGGAAAAGAAACTGCAAGGTCTATCTGGAAGATCTGAAAAAGAAGAAGGGAAGTGAGACTTCCGCTTCAGGTATCTATGTTATAGAAATTAATGTTTCAACTTCTACATCTTGGGTATTAGATACCGGATGCAGTTCTCACATTTGTACAAATGAGCAGGAACTACAAAGGAGTAGGACTCTAGCTAAAGGCGAAGTGGACCTTCGAGTTAGCAATGGAGCAAGAGTTACTGCGCTAGCTGTAGGGACATATTATCTATCTTTACCTTCTGGTTTAGTAATAGAATTAGAGGATTGTTATTTTGTGCCTGCTATCAGCAGGAATATTATTTTTGTTTCTTGTTTGGACAAGAAAGGTTTTTCATTTATAATAAATGACAAAAGTTGTTCAGTTTATTTAAATGAAATGTTTTACTGCAGTGCACAAATGTTCAATGGGCTCTATATTCTTGATCTTGAAATGCCTATCTATAACATAAATACTAAGCGATTTAAATCAAATGATTTAAATCCAACCTATCTCTAGCATTTTCGTTTAGGCCATATAAATGAGAAGTGCATATCCAAGCTTCATAAAGATGGATTCTTGGATTCATTTGATTTTGAATCATATGAAATATGCGAATCTTGTTTGCTAGGAAAAATGACTAAAACACCATTCACTGGACACAGTGAAAAGGCTAATAATCTATTAAATCTCATACATACTGATGTATGTGGGCCTATTTGTTCACCTGTTAGAGGAGGTTTCCAATTCTTCATTACATTTACTGATGATTTCAGTAGATATGGATATGTGTATCTTATGAAACATAAATCAAAATCCTTTGAAAAGTTCAAGGAATTCAAGAATGAAGTGCAAAACCAACTTAGTAAAATTATTAAAACACTTCGATCAAATCGAGGTGGAGAATACTTAAACCAAGAATTTGATGACTATCTAAAGGAGTGTGGTATAGTATCACAACTCACTCCACCTAGAACACCACAATGGAATGGTGTTTCAAAAAGGAGAAATCGTACCTTGTTAGACATGGTACGATCTATAATGAGTCATATAGATCTTCCAATTTCCTTTTGGGGGCATTCTCTAGAGATAGCTGCTTTTATGCTCAACCGTGTTCCCTTTAAAACGGTTCAAAAGACTTCATATGAGATATGGACTGGGAAACGTCCCAGGTTGTCTTTTATGAAGATTTGGGGTTGTGAGGCCTATATAAAACGTCAAGTTTCTGATAAACTTGGACCCAAATCGGACAAGTGCTACTTTGTAGGGTATCCTAAGGAAACTAAGGGATACTATTTCTATAATCCTAGTAAAGGCAAAGTGTTTGTCGCACGAACTGGTATTTTTCTGGAAAGAGAATTTATCTCTAAGAAAAACTGTAGGAGAAAAGTAGAAATTAAAGAAGTGTGAGACTCACAAAGTAACACTGAACCTATAATAGAGCCTAAAAAAAGACCACAAGATGTTGTGGGTCAAGAACTAGCTCAAGTAACACAAGGCCTACGTAAGTCTGGTAGGATACGCCATGAGCCCGAGAGATATGGATTTCTTGTAACTCAAAATGGCGATGTTTTGCACATGGATCAAGATAAGCTTACAACTTACCAAGAAGCTATAAAAAGGCCAGACTCTGAGAAGTGGCTTGAGGCCATGAAATCTGAGATGGATTCCATGTATACTAACCAAGTATGGACTTTGGTTCATCCACCTGAAGGGGTAAAACCCATTGGGTGCAAATGGGTTTTCAAGAAGAAAATCGACATGGATGGTAATGTGCAAACCTTTAAGGGACGATTAGTCACAAAAGGTTATAGGCAAGTTCATGGTATAGACTATGTGAGACCTATTCCCCAGTTGCCATGCTTAAATCCATCCGAATTTTGCTTGCTATTGCAGCTTTTTATGATTATGAAATTTGGCAGATAGATGTCAAAACTGCTTTTCTTAATAGAAAGCTCCTCGAGGATGTGTACATGACACAGCCTGAGGGTTTTGTCATTTCTGAAACTGCTAGAAAGGTATGTAAGCTACAACGATCCATTTATGGATTAAAGTAAGCTTCACGAAGTTGGAATCTTTGTTTTGATAAGGCAATCAAAGAATTTGGTTTCATAAAAAATGAAGATGAATCTTGTGTTTACAAAAGGGTTAATGGGAGCACAATTATTTTTCTTGTATTGTATGTGGATGACATACTACTCATCGAAAATGATATCCCTACATTACAAATAGTAAAGACTTGGTTAGGGAATTGTTTCTCGATGAAAGACTTAGGTGAAGCTTCCTATATACTAGGTATTAAGATCTATAGAGATAGATCAAGAAAATTGTTTGGCCTAAGTCAGAGTACATACATAGATAAAGTGTTAAAACGGTTTAACATGCAAGAATCTAAAAGATGATTTTTGCCTATGTCGCATGGCATAAATTTGTCCAAAGCTCAGTGTCCTTTGACACAAGATGAGAAAGACCGCATGAATAAGATACCATATGCATCAGCAATTGGATCTATCATGTATGCCATGATATGTACTCGTCTTGATGTTTCGTATGCTTTAAGCATGACGAGCAGGTACCAGTTAAATCCAGGTGAACCTCACTGGACTGCCGTTAAGAATATCCTTAAGTACTTAAGAAGGACTAAGGATTCATTCTTAATATATGGAGGAGAGGAAGAACTTGTTGTAAAAGGTTACACTGATGCCAGTTTTCAATCTGACAAGGATGACTTTAGATCGCAGTCAAGTTATGTATTTAGCCTAAATGGTGGTGCTGTGTGCTGGAAGAGTTCAAAGCAGGAAACAGTGGCTGACTCTACTACAGAGGCTGAGTATATTGCTGCATCTGATGCGTCAAAAAAGGCTGTTTGGATCAAAAAGTTCATTACTGAACTTGACATTGTTCCTAGCATTGCAAACCCAGTGGATCTCTATTGTGATAATAATGGAGCCATTGCACAAGCCAAGGAACCCAGATCTCACCAACGATCCAAACATATACTTAGGCACTTCCATCTCATTCGCGAAATCATCGATAGAAGAGATGTGAAGATATGCAAAGTACCAATTGATGATAATATCGCCGACCCACTGATAAAGCCTTTAGTGCAGAAAAAGCATGATGGTCACACTATGTCACTTGGTATTAGATACATGAGTGATTGGCTCTAGTCCAAGTGGGAGATTGTTGGTGTGTGTCCTAGAACCAATCATATAGATGATTGAAGTTATACACAATGTATTATATTTTATTTTAGGTAATTTAATTATTATATTTTATTTTTATAATTTTATTATTATCATGTGCAATTTATAACTTAATATAATAATTATCCTTGGAATAGCTTCGCTATTCCTAAAATGCTCCTAGTCAAGTATTATTACGAAAAGGATAGTAATAATACATCGAAACTAGCATGTATAGTGACTGATGATTACGAATCATGGATATGTGATATCAAGTCAATACATGAGTATATTGCTAGTGAACAATGCACTGGACTGACCCACTATGAGAATATTACATGAATAGATGTGTCATAAGTTATTCTCATATGATCACAAATACACATAAACCTTTGACCTGAAGTCACTACGGTTCCCTACATGAGGAATTACTCACTTTAATATTATCCTATGTTACCTTTAATCAGGATGACAAGTAGAGCATTGATTGGGTGTGTCATAAATCATGCAGAGGGAAGTGAGTGATGTAGATAGAATTTTGTTACTCTTGTATAAAAGAGAAATATCCTTGGGCCCCTTGATTGAGTGAGACTTAGAAATGCATGGCCATGCTCAATTGAATTAATATGTGATATTAATCATTTATTTTAAGTTTACTCAATATCAAGAAATATAAATTGAACATTGACGAAGATGACACATTCCATGCCTCTAGTTCAATTTGGATATTATTACAAAAGGGTTATGATGCAAAACATTGATCATGTATTAGGTGGATGTCGAATCACAGACATTCTTACTACTTGAGTGGCAGTGATGTATTGCTAGATACCGCTTACTGTCTATGGCTCAATAATAAGTCATTGTTAACGTAGTAAGAACCTACAGGGTCACACAAAAGGAGTAGGAATAAGACAATAATTAATTGAACTTTAATTATATTAATATCCAATTAATTGGACTTATTTTCGTGCATATATATATTATTAAGAATAATAAATTCACATAATATATATATGTTATGTGATATTATTTGATATTAAAGTAATATCAAATAATTATCTTATCAGATATTAGATAAATATATTATGAGATAATATTATTTTGATATTTGATAACTATATGCAATTATCTAATATTAAGATATTTATATTATGAGATAATATTATTATCTAATATTAGATAATTAATAGATAAGTCCTATCTCTCCCCATTATCTGTAGGATAAGGATAAGATGAGTTGTTAAGTGTGATTAGGATTTTGGAAGCATTATCCTAGTTGGACTAAGATTATGGCTTGCCTAAGTTCTATAAAAAGGGACTTGATGGCAGCACTTTAACAACACGTTTAAAGCTTCCATACAAACCCTAAATCACTCAGAAAACATCCAATCCTTATTCCTAGAGAGAAAAACACATCCTAGCAGATTCGTGGAGGGTGAGAGGTCGTTGTTCACTCCGTGTGGATACCGTAGAGACGCTGTACCTTCCAGCCGGCGTTTGATTCATCCGCTCTCAAGTTTTAATCGGTAGAAACACAAGTGCCCAATAGGTAAAACCCTAATCATTGATTTATGTTTTTTTGCATGGATCTTAGGTAGAATTCGGATCAAATTTTGAATTTTCACTGCATATGATAATCCGAATTCCAAACAGTTTGCACATATTTCGTAAGACTAGTTGACATGAACCACCTCCTTCCTTTACAAAAGCATTATCTGACTTTCTTTATTCCCTCCATTACTCAGACTAGTATTCAAACCTCTTCAAGGTTTATTTGCAATCATCCATGGCCCATAATCTACCTTGCCATCCGTATTCGCTCCCTCCTTATTCCCTAGAACAGTCCTCACTTTTGGCACATTATCCACTTATTATTGCTCAACATTAGTACATTTCACTTCCGAACATCCCTCTACATAATGGTCACATAGCCCACATGCAAGATAGATTAAGTGTAGTCTCTCATACATGTTATTAAATATGGAACTATTAATACAAAATTATGATAAAATAAGGTTATTTAAATTCATCTCCACACATATTCTCATTTATTTACCCCTGCTTTGATGAATTATAGTCAAGTACACCTTAATAGTCTTCCCTATTCGATCTCCAATATCCTTTAACACACTCTTATTGTTAACCTTAGCCCTATTAAGAAATTTTTTATAATGACAAAATATTTTGATATTCTTAGATTTGGCATTTGATCAATTGGAATCCCAATACAAAAAGTGAAGATTGAAGGAGATCAAAGATTAAAGAACGTGATTAGTTTAGTTAGGATTCTAGTTAAGATCATAAGATGAAATTGTATAAGAGAAATTAATAAATAAGGATTCAAGTTTTTCATGAAAAATATTAACCATTAAAGATTAATCTTGTTGTCAAAAAGCTCTTAAAATGAGGTTGGATTCTTTTTCAAGAAGGAAAATTGTATTTCAAAATAACTCTCTTTGAAAAACTAGAAAAATAGGATATGAATCGAATGACCAATCAATTCTAAACATCCAGAGAATAAACTGGAATACCTAAATCGATTAACTAATTGATTCCAAGCATCTAGAGAGCACATTGGAAATCCTGAATCGATTGAGCAATGGATTCCAAAGGTCCAGAAAGCAAGTAAGGAAAAATGAGTTAATTAGCCAATCGATTTAGTGTTTCAAAATTTTAAAAGTCAAGTTTTCTGAATTGATTGATGTACCTACTCATTACCCTATATTTTTATTCAAAACCAAATTTTTGAATTGACAAAATCGATTAACCAATTAATTTCAAACATCCAAAGTCGAATCAAGGTCTAGTGGATCAATTCACTATATATTAAATTTAAATTACAGAGCCAGGTGAATCGATTGACTAATTAATTCACCATAACTTTTTCAAAAATTTGAAAGTAGCCTAAATCGATTAATCAATCAATTCATAAGACATCAACTAACCTATAACGACTATATTTTATCTATAACAGGCTTTTTACCTCTCCAAATTCTATATAAAGACTTCATTTCAATTTGAAATTATAAAAAAGTGCTATTACTGTTACATAGACACAAGAAACATCATTTTCTCTCATTTAAAACTTGAAAATCCCTTAAGCCAAACTAATTCAAATTCCTCTCTTAGTTCTTCATTCTACAATCTAACTTTCAGAGTTTGTGAGCTATATTCTTGAATCCAAATCATACATTTGTTGTATATTAAGATAAGGTATCCCTAGGAACATCAAGGGTATTGGATCTCTTGATAAATAAAAAGTTTGAGAGAGGATTCTTAATGGGATTATACAAGAAAGGCAAGATTTGTATTGAGACTTCTTCAAGCAGCCTTGAACTTGAAAAGATGGTGGATTAGAGTTCAAATTCAAGTAAAAAAATATTAGTAATGGATATATACCTTGGAATGTTAGATCTTCAAAACTAAAACTACTATAAATAGTAGTGTTTGAATCTTCTTTTCTCTATCTCTCTATTTACTTATATTGTACCCTATTTTTATGAAACATACTTCTTGTTATGCTAAGTTTGCATCTACTTGATTATTAGTTTCATTTTTGAATCACTTGTTAACTCACATTGTCATTATTTTACAAAAAGTTTTTGTACTTAATTCACCCCCTTTTAGGTAAAATATTGAACAACACTTATGGTAATAATGAATGGGCAATTCTAGAATTCTAACACATGCAATCACCAAATCAATACTCGCAAAGTTAGGATTAAACTCTAGGAACCATCTCCTAATTGTTGATAATGGCCAAAGTTACTTATGGACCTTCAATTAATACAAATCTTAAGTCAATAAGACTTGAAAATTTAAGAAATCCTCTCCTAAGTTAATTATTTTCATATATCTACTAGGATTTTATAACCCTTACAACTTCCTTTCCAGGATTTTATAACCAATTTTCCAACCCATAAGTTTAACTATTATTGCATTCTCCTATGGTTTCCTAAGCTTCATCTCTTCCTCCTTTAAGATAATTAATGTAGGGTAACTAGCTTTACCTTCCATTGCACCTTTTATTACTTTGATATCCAAGCTCTTACTAATTTTTGCCAATTTGGTTTCCATAGCTACACTAATTTTCTATGTTGCCCTTTTTGTAACCCATGTTCTTCCATCTCCACATCCTCATGCTCTTTATCACTGTCTCACTTTCATCTTCTAGTACATCCTTTATCTCAACATTAACACCTAACAACATGGCTTTATAGGATCTACCAACAAATTACCAATACTCCTCTACCTAGACTTCCTCCTCCAGTAACTCACTACTATAAAATTATCTTTTAATATTAGTTATTTTCTATTTTCAACATCAGTTATGAATTGACATATATACTGTTAGGAATTCGAATTATCATATGCAGCGGAAATTCAAAATTTGATCCGAATTCTACCTAAAATCCATGCAAAAAAAACATAAATCAATGATTAGAGTTTTACCTATTGGGCACTCGTGTTTCTACTGATCAAAACTTGAGAGTAGATGAATCAAACGCCGGCCGGAAGGTACAACGTCTCTACGGTATCCACACGGAGTGAATAACGACCTTTCACCCTCCACGAATCTGCTAGGATGCATTTTTCTCTCTAAGAATTAGGATTGGATGTTTTCTGGGTGATTTAGGGTTTGTATGAAAGCTTTTAATGTGTTATTAAAGTGCTGCCCTCAAGTTCCCTTTTTATAGAACTTAGGTAAGCCATAATCCTAGTCTAACTAGGATAATGCTTTCAAAAATCCTAATCACACTAAACAACTCATCTTATCCTTATCCTAGAGATAATGGGGAGAGATAGGACTTATCTATTAATTATCTAATATTAAATAATAATATTATCTCATAATATAAATATCTTAATATTAGATAATTGCATATAGTTATCAAATATCAAAATAATATTATCTCATAATATGTTTATCTAATATCTGATAAGATAATTATTTGATGTTACTTTAATATCAAATAATATCACATAATATATATATATATATATTACGTGAATTTATTATTCTTAATAATATATATATGCACGAAAATAAGTTCAATTAATTGGATATTAATATAATTAAAGTTCAATTAATTATTGTCTTATTCCTACTCCTTTTGTATGACCCTGTAGGTTCTTACTACGTTGACAATGACTTATTATTGAGCCATAGACAGTAAGCAGTATCTAGCAATACATCACTGCCACTCAAGTAGTAAGAATGTCTGTGATTCGACATCCACCTAATACATGATCAATGTTTTGTATTATAACCCTTTTGTAATAATATCCAAATTGAACTAGAGGCATGGAATGTGTCATCCTCGTCAATGTTCAATTTATATTTCTTGATACTGAGTAGATTTAAAATAAATGATTAATATCACATATTAATTCAATTGAGCATGATCATGCATTTCTAAGTCTCACTCAATCAAGGGGCCCAAAGATATTTCTCTTTTATACAAGAGTAACAAAATTCTATCTACATCACTCACTTCCCTCTGCATGATTTATGACACACCCAATCAATGCCCTACTTATCATCCTGATTAAAGGTGACATAGGATAATACTAAAGTGAGTAATTCCTCATGTAGAGAACCGTAGTGACTTCAGGTCAAAGGTTTATGTGTATTTGTGATCATATGAGAATAACTTATGACACGTCTATCCATGCAATATTCTCATAGTGGATCAGTCCAGTACATTGTTCACTAGCAATATACTCATGTATTGACTTGATATCACATATCCATGATTCGTAATCATCAGTCACTATACATGCTAGTTTCGATGTATTATTACTATCCTTTTCGTAATAATACTTGACTAGGGGCATTTTAGGAATAGCAAAGCTATTCCAAGGATAATTATTATATTAAGTTATAAATTGCACATAATAATAATAAAATTATAAAAATAAAATATAATAATTAAATTACCTAAAATAAAATATAATACATTGTGTATAACTTCAATCATCTATATGATTGGTTCTAGGACACACACCAACATATACAAGCATTATTGTATGTTAAACTATTCCACGTCAGTTAACAATGTCATTTTTTTATAACTATAGTGTTAAAAATAACATTATTCAACTACAATTATTTTAAATAATCGACATGACATGCCTTTCCATCTTAAATCACCACATGAGCTAGTAGTTATAACCAATTTGATAGGCAAACATACTTGATTTTGAATGAAACTTAGCTTAAAAATCAAGAATGATGCAGAAGTCTTCTGAAGTGAATTTGGAAGTAAATGCACTTAAAGATTATTTTTAAAAATTTTTCCAAGTTTGGTGTATTTTGGTAATGTTGGTAAGGTTTAAGAATTTAAAAGAGTTTAAGAAGCCTATATTTATAATCTTCACATTTTTATCTTCAAGATAGTATGTTTTGGTGCCAATTGGACACTCAAAGTATAACAAAAAAGGCTTATAATAACTCAAAAAAAAAATATGTCCAGTTATACCAAATGGATTTTTATTCAAAATGTTCTTTAAAATGGTGAAGTGTTGGAAGGTCCATTGGAGCGCCTTAACCTTTCCTTCCAATACTAATTATATAGACGGATGGACTTACCCCACCTAAAAATAAGTAAGCTCATACTTTCCAGTAAGAATATCCTATTCTAATCTAATAAGATTTACAAGGCATTAAACTTAGGAGTCAAGTGTATTAACTTATAAACATCCCCTATACACTAAAAATTATGTAATAAGGCATATACCATTAAATAAAGTTATCCATCTCCCTTTCAGTTGTACCTAAAGGCTTTTAGTGTGGATTGTTCTTGCGACTCAATATACACAAGTGATTTAGTGACTTGGTTATATTGCCTTTGGACATGTTGTACATGGGATCTTATTATATGAGCAATAAATCTTTAATATTCTACAGTCTTTTTTAAGTATGCCAAGAAAGATTTTTATAGAAAGGTTAGCATATTCACCAAAAATGGCAAGCATGCACCGCATGGTTTGACTAGAAAACTAATAATCTTGACACCCACCAGTGCTCTTCTTCCCTTCTAAGCCCCTTCTTGTAAATCTTTCATCCTAACACTCCTTCTTTCATAGTTCCTTCCTATCTAGTCCCTTTTAAACCCTCTAATAACACTTCAAAATCTCAATTTCAATAATTTTAAAGACTATAAGAAAAGAATGAAAATAGTGAAAGTTTATATCCAATACCTATTAGCAAATATGTGAGGTTGACACTTTTCAGAAATGTTATTTTGAGTTTAATAGCTACGAATGTAATAAATAATCATTATAATTTGAAGTAAAATATTACATATTTCATATAAATAAATAGTATATTATATCACCAAATGTCAAAAGAAAAAGAATGAAATCAAGTTTCTTATTTATATAACCACTAAAATCTATATTAAAATGAAAGACAATAAAATATAATTAATTTTGAAATCAAAAACTAAGTTGCAAGAACAAAATAGAAAAGTTAAGAAAATTTTTACATTTATATTCTACATTTTTCCAATAAATGCACTACATTTACCAATGGGCTAATAGATCTTCAGTATTACAAAATAATTAGTGATTGAAGAAAATAATCTTAAGGTTAGAATGGAAGCATATCTTAGTAGAAAGAAAATTATTTTGGAATTGGAAGAACTTCATGATGAAATTTATAAATAGCATCATGGCTTCACCTTTCTTATTTTCATTTTATGCCTAGTGATTTGAATTATTTTAATATTACAAATCAATTCCTAAGTAAAAATCGATATGTATAGTAAAACAACATTGTTCAATTATAAAGATTTAAATGTCAATTATAAAAAATCAACATCATAAACCAAATTATTTAGTTTAAAAATATATTTCAAGTAAAAACTTTATAATTTTATAAATTAGTAGAATTAAAATTATTTTTCCACATTAAATAATCATTTTTCATATAATTATACAAATACAAATAGCAATAACAATAGTAATAGTAATAAAGACAAATAAACTTTAAATGAATAATTAAATAAATAATAATAAAGGTAACAACAATAACAACAACAACAACAAATGCAAAAAAATTCATAAACAAAAATATTTTTCTTATACAATTATACAGATATAAACAGCAATAGACTAAACAATCCAACAAATGAGAAATTATAATTTATAATAAATAACAAACTTTAAATGAAAACAAAATGTGGGATATCTCTTCTTATAATTCCTTTATATTACTTAGGGCCTATGAGTTAGATGATATAGATGGTTACTAATTGATAATAAACTATAGTTAAAAAAGCACCATCATGAATTTTGCATTATACTTAAGCTTACTAATGCAAGATTAGAGATGTTCTTTCTTCTCACAACAATTTATCATCACTTTGCAACCTATCAAAGTTTGATATAGCAATTTGCATCTATTGACCTTGAGGTGCTTCATTACTCATTTGATTTAAGCATTTGAATATTCTTATTTTTCAATGTGAGAATAGTGCTACTTGTTATATGTGCATTAAAATTTGACACAACACATAGACTAATTAGCATGTCAATTCTTGCATTGAAATACAAGAATAGTCAAATGCTTATAATAAATGAAACATTCAAGCATCTCAATGAGTGTTATCTTAATAAATCACCATTTTATTTCAAATAGGCAAGAAAAGCCCAATTTATAAGTTAAGAACAAATTGATGATGAATCGTCACAATGTATAAACTATTGATGAACTATTATATGATTGAAATGGACTATATCTAGCCTACCAACCTTTAGATGTCATTTTTTAATTAAAAAAATTGAAGTCAAATTCCCTATTATGGATGGAGAAAAAAAAATACATCCTTTATATGTTAGTTGTTGGAAAATTTGATATCATATACCAATGCCTCAAAAATACCAAGCTTAGTAAATACTTACTGCTACCATTTATTAGAATTAAGTGGCCTCTAGTAAATGCTTATTGCTATACTTTTACACATTAGTTTGGTCAAATAAATAACATGATATCATCCCAATTATAACTACGTTGGTTTTACAATAGAAAACCGATATAGTTTGTTTCTTTTTTATTTTTTTAACAATTTCTACATCCTAACATTTTTCTAAAAATATTTATAATTATAAATGATTGTTCTAACAACATCATTAACATTAATTAGTAAACATTGTATAATAACATTGCAATTAATTATATGATCTCATGGCTTTGGAGAAAAAAAGTGATGGTGAATGTTTGTATAGTATCTATGAAATAGTTTGTTCCCCTTACTTTCATATCCATGATAAATTTTGACAAAGTTTATCCTCATATGAATGATGCAAATTTTGCAAATAAAATTTCCTTATTAGTGAACTTTTGTATACCTACTTTATATGAATGATGCAAGACTTACAAATAATTACGTCTAGGAGTAGTGACTTGCATATCAATATTTGATGATCAAGCAACATCAATCTTATATTACCCTCTTATGCCACCTAAATAAAATTGAATGAAAGAGAAATTATGGAGTGAAAATCTAAATTTAAAAAAAAAGAATGGAAGAAAAAGAAACTTTGAATACAATTTATAGGCAGTATAAGATACTATATGCCGGTTATTAATTAAAAAAATCAACATTACGATGTCCACCTCTTGAATAATTTTCAATAACACAATGATAGATAGCCTTTAAATATTGATTTATTGTACAACTATCATCTTAAGTGTACCTATGCCCAACCCTTCTTCTCTTATTGAGAAATCAGCCTTTACAACATTAATTTTATATTTGAATTGGTATTATAAGTTGTACTTATTTATAAAAATGCCATTGAACCACCATTTATATCAATTTTATCATTAACCAATATAAATGTAGTGACATTAAAGGCAATTCTACTGTAATATTATCATTGTACGTTCTTGGCATTGAAGATTCCTCGGCAAAAACATAGCTTCCTTTACACGCTTTTTTATTTCTCCTTTGGAGCAAATCATTCTCTTCCAAAAATTTTGGAAGCACATTAGCCTGTTTTATCATGCAAAGAATCATGTAAACAGGTCTATTAAGTTTTTTTTTTTTCTTATTATGATATATTTAACACTAGTTTTTGGCATTTTTATACATACATAATGTTTTCTTACGAAGAAAAACTGAGATTTCGAGGCGATTAGAAAAATACCGGAAACAAAAGAGGTTTAGCTATGAAAATATGAAACTGATTGTTTAAATTCTCAAAATATATGTTTAAACAAGTAATTTTACTTGACGTGTTTAATTAGATATAAGTAGACAATGATTGTAACGTATAAAAAAATGTCAACTTGTGACAAAACTAATAGGTAAAATGAAGGTTAAAACATCAGTAATACGTTTCACTAAAAAAAATCATAATCGAAATTCTTATTTTGTATGAATTCTATTATCATAACAGCAGAGCTCACATTTCAATGCATTGTTATTGATAATATTGTAAAAATGGTGTTACTAAAATATTCACCGAAAATAAAATGTTATCGCAACAATTTTATTAAGCTTTGACTATCAAATAAGTATAATCCATTGTTTTCAACGACTAAAAATAATATTTTATTTCATTTTAAAATAAAATAAATTTATTTTTAGTTGACATTCGATTTTAAGTAAAAAATTATTTTATTTATAATTTTTATATTAATTATATTTATGCCATTATAAAATAGAATTTAAATTTAATATTAACTTTACACTATTATCCAGTCATATGTTGTTATACCAATAAGAAATTATTAAAAATTTTTTACTATAGTAAAAAATTCTTAATTACTTATATTTTTATTCTCTAATACTATAAAATATTTTATACTAATAATAAATCAAATTTAAACTCTATGATGTATATTAAATTTATCAAAAATTTCACTATAATTCATCATATGGAAGGGTGAAAATAAGTTAAGTCAAGATAAAACTTAGCATAAATTAATAGGCTAAGCTTATTTCAAATTTTACTAGCCTATGCCTACTTTGTGACCTATTTGTAAGTTAAAATTTTAGTTTGGCCTCACTTATTTATTAAATTTAAGAAGTCTAACTTGACTTGTTAATTTATTTAGGCATAACTATTAAAACCTAAATAAGTTATTAATAAACTTAAGTTTAAGTATATATGTTATAAACAAGTTCCTTAGTAAAAATAATAATAATTCTTTTAAATAAATATGGTAGTAGACAAAATTTTATCTTTACTTTTATAAAATTCTTAATAATTCAATAAAACAAACTATAATCATATTTATTTTAAATAAAAAAGATACAATAATATAAACTTATTACTCACAAACTTTAAAATTTGAAAAGATTAATGACTAAATTGAAAAAAAAAGAAAGTACAATACTAAAAAAGTAATAATTATAATGTAACTAGTGAATTAATTTAGGTGGATTAGATTAAGGTAACATATTAGTTAAATAGGATAGCCTAACAAGCCAACAAGTCAGCCTAAAGTTAAATAAAGTAGGCTTGTTTAATAAATAGGGTAATATATTGATCTAAGCCTAGTTTATTTAATTAAAAAAATAAGCAAAATTAAGCCTTTAATAAGTCAAATTATAAGTTACTCATAAACAATCTAATTTATTTCCACCCCTAATCATATGACCTAAAATATATGTCATATTAAAATTTTTATTCTTTTCATAATATTGCATTTACTATAATGCCATTAAAATTTATATTTTAATTGAATTGCATGCATTTTTAATATATTTTAAACAAAAAATTATTTACAGATAAATTAAAATAAATATTTTTGACATAGTTTCCAGATAATAAAATTTATTTATAAATAAATTAAAATTACTTTTATTAAAATAAAATAAAACCAATTCTAAAAAAAATTGATTCGAAGCAAACTAAAAAAAATTAATATTTAGGATCTAAATATTACCGTCAGTTTTAAACAGAGATGAAGGGTGGCTACAATTGTAACTACCACAGAAAGTAATCTTTATATGCAATGATTGCATGCATAATTTTATGTCCTCTATAAATGTATAGAGATCTGTTTGGTGTTGTCTTCTTTTCTTTACCCCCCCCCCCCCCGACAAGCCTTCTCAAATTGAATAAGATTTCGTTGATTTTAAATAATGAATAAAATTCCTCTTCTTTTCCTTTTAAGAAGAGATTTATATATTATAAAGTTCATTCTTTTCCATATACTTCTTTTTTTTATAATCGTATTAAACCACTAAACTTTCCCTATATTTATTTATTGTTTGCCATAACGGCATATAGAGGTAAAATGATGTTCTTAAAAGTGAGGATGTAACATAGATCATTCTCTTTTATCATGTTAAAGAGAGTAATCTTTTTATGCAGTGAGACCTAAAATATTTTCACTTACAATTAACTTTCAAAAAAAATAATAAAAAAGTATCCTAGACTTTTAAGTTACAATATTCTATATAAAAAAATTACAATTTTTATTAATTTTATATTAATGTTTTATAAAAATTTCGCTACTATAAATTTTCATTACAATGTCACTATATTAACATTGCATAGAGTGAAAATTAACATATATAATAGTATAATGGCATTTTTGCAATTACAAACAACTTCTAGCACCAATTATAATAAAAAAAAACTGACCTGATAAGTTAGTGTAATAGTATTTTTGAAATCAACAATAATTTACCACATTGATTACAATACAAAACCAATGAAAGTCATTCATCGATAAATTAAGATGTCAGATTTCTATAACCATTGTCTAAAAGGCATTCAAATTTGGGAAATATAATATGATTACACAAAGATTTTTCTTTAACAATTAACATTTGTTATTGCTTCCATTGTCTATAATTTTAATTTTACTTTATTTTTTATTCAGGTGACATATAAGGACAAGACATTATCCTTGTTGTATAGCTAGAAATGCTTTGAGGCTTATTATTTTAAATTTTCCATCAAACCACAATTATCTTCTATAAAATGCTATCATAAGATATCTATAGACTGATGAGAAACATATAGTTATAAGATTCAAAATATTTCTAATTTTGCAACTTCAATTGTGTGTTTGTCTTCATATTCCACCTAATACTATACGGAATGAATGACTAATATTTATACAATTTGATGGGGCACTTCAACATGATGAAAATAGATTAGATCTATTTAACAATGAGAATCCATAACAAGGATTTTAATCTCTTTAACATGAAGAATAGAGACTATGCTATGAACTATATTGATGATGTACTATTATTTTTGTGTAGGTCATTATTTTATGGGAAACATATAATATATAATAATTTGTAATTTACATCAAATGATTAATTGTAATGTTCCCATACAATATTTACTAATTAATATTGATAATGTTGATAGAAAAATGATTTGTAATTAGCATCTATTATTAGAAAAATATCAAGATTGAAAAAATTGATAATATTGTTTAAAAAATTTTGTAAAAAAAATAACATTAATTATTTAATAAAAAATTGACTTGGTTTTAAGACAAAGAGTAGGACCAAAAATTTATGATAAAGTTACCATATTAGTTTTTTAATGTAACTAACATATAAAGGTATTGCAACAACCACCTAATTTATAATAAATGGTAAGCATTTATTAAGGATGGCATTTTCAATATATCAAAAAATAGCCAAAACTTAAGACACAGTTTAACTAAGTAAGGACATCGATTTTGGTTTAATAACACTCCCATTTTGACCATATATTTCTCTTTCACTCCATTTTTTTTATTTAGATGGCTTAAAAGTTATTCTTGCTATATATTTAGAAAAGCTTTGAGCTTTAAATTTTATAATCATGAGCATCCTATCAAACTGTTATTATTTTTTACCCTTAAATAGATGGTCATGAGTAAAAGATATCTATGGTTTGATGAATTGTCATAATCATTAGATTTGAAGCAATTTTAAGTTTGTAACATCTGTGGATATCCTCATATTCCACCTAATATTGATTTTATGTACTAGTTATATTGTAAAATATATTGATGATCTAATAGTTTTTGTATAGGTAATTGTTTTAGAAAAACATCAAAATGCAAAAGTTATATCAAAAAATAGGTAAAAAATCATTTATTAATAAAAAACCAATATAGTTTTGAAAAAATTGGAAACAGATGCTATGTTGATTTTTTTGAACAATTGACATCTAAAGGTATAACAATGGTTAACTAACACATAATAAATATTTACCAATGATGGCATTTATAAGATGTAGAAGTTGTATTAGGAGATGAAAACATCAAAAATAATACTAAACATATGCTAGGAGATGAAAAGATAGATAAAAATAGATACCACGTCATTTTTATATAACCAATGTCTAAATGTGTATTAAATAATCCATGCATTTAATAGTAACTTGTATCAAAAAATCACTAAAAATTACAATATTTCAAAGTATATCAATAATCAAGCAATATGAAATTTTACATACACAATACATTGGTTTTAGTTAACAATCAATTTCTAATGTTCTATATATTGCTTGTAAATTTCATTCCTTCACTCCATTTTGAAACATCCATGCCTTATGATGGAAAAACTAATAAAAAATTATAGTGGGAAGAAATAATGTATTTTTTCTTGCAATGGAAGGTTTAAGTCTATTGCAAAATTAGATATATTGCTTCTTCTCATTAAAATTTTTCATTAGTTTATAACCATCTGCATCCTCCATTTGAAACATCTAATCAATACTTTATCAATTATAATAAGAAAACTGATGAGAAATTACAACAAAAAAAAGTAGCATGGCCATTTTTACCTTGAAAAGTTTAAGTTCATTACAAAAATAGTTATTCTACTTCTTTTCACTATAATTTATCATCAATTTGCAATTGTCAACACCTTCCAAAGCCATCTCTATCATTCATTTTAAATTATAACATTTTAGGTTTCATCTCAAGAAGGACATGCAAAGATGTACAAACTGATAAAAAATTGTAATGATAAGTAATGTGTCCATTTCTACATTGGAAGGCTTGATTTCATTGCAAGACTGGATATATGCTTCTTTTTATTATGATTTATCATCAATTTACTATGATCTACACCTTCCAAAGCCATCATTGTTGTTCATTGTAAACTATAGCATTATATCGAGAAAATGCAAAGATGTGCAAACTGTTAAGAAATTGTAGTAAAAAAAATAACATCCCTATTTTTGTATTAAAAGGCTTCAGTTCATTGCAAAATTAGGTATATTGCTTTTTCTCATTATAATTTATCATTAGTTTACAATTATCTACATCATCTAACTCAAAAACCTTTAAGCAACATAAAAGAATTACAATAAATGGGTATATTTAAAAAGCTTCAGTTCATAAAAGAATTACAATAAAAGGCTTCAAATCATTGCAAAAATGGGTATATTGGTTTTTCTCATTATAATTTATCATTAGTTTACAACCATCTATGTCCTCCAACTCAAAAGCCTTCAAGCAACATAAAAGAATTACAATAAAAGGTATCCCACAATTTCTTTCAATATTTAAAGTTTATTATTCATTGGAAATTTTCAATCTGTTGTTATCCATATCTATCATGACTCAATTTTTGGATCATCATGATTAATGTAAATATATGAAACAAATATCTTTACTAGATTTCTTAAACCAATCCATCTTTTAAATTTAATTATTTTAAGAAAGTATACATGATATAAAAACACAAAGTTGGAAATTACCCTAAAAGTTTTTTACTCTACTAAGTCAAAATTCAATCATGCACAATTAATAAGGTACCATCTTTGAACACATTTTTTTGAAAACAATTAGTAAAACCATCAAATAGATCCTTTTTTTTTTTAATTATGAAGCAAAGTTAGGAATCAAATATATGGTAATTTCCTTTGGAGTCAAACAAAAATCCAAGTCAAATAGAAGGATTTTTCCTTTTTTATTAGGAATAGTTAAAACATATTGACCTCTAAAAGATAAAAAATACTAATGAAATGATTTTAGGAAAGAAAAAGCACATCAAGAAGTTGTTAGTCTATCATATTCTCAAATAGACAATTTTTCAAGAACTATTTCAGAAGAGATGAATTATCAAATAAGAATACAAAAGATCTAAAAATACAAACTTATGAAACTTGTCTAAGTAATATTTTCTTAAAAATTCCTTAAGAAACTAAAAAAATATTTTTGAAAAAAAAATTAAAAACTAAATAATGAATTTACTTAAAAGTTCAAACCATGAAATGAAAGTAATAGAATTTCAAAAGTTCAAATCATGAAACACAATAGGATAAGAACATGATAAAAGAACTTGAAAAAAAAAATCAAAAGATCCAATTATAATTTACAATATTTTAGAGATAACATCAAACTCAGGAAGCAAATTAGAAAACCTAATGGATACTATTTAAGGAAATACTTAGTAAAAGATTCGCATTTACCTTTAACAAGGCTAAAAATCATTTTTTTTCTTTCCTTCTTCCCTTGTGAAATTGCAAAATTTTCTTTATAAATCATTAAACAAATCCTTTAATAGAACTATGAAATAATTAAGTTAAATATAGATTATATGCATCTAACTTTAAATATGCATCATATAAATAATTAAACATAAATAGCTGGGTTATATCATAACCTATTATTCATAATAATACAAGTACTTTTGAAGGTCTAATGATAGTAATAGTATAAATAATTAATATAAATAAATCATGGCAATTATCATGGAGATTAACTATTAATAATATTCATATCAAGGTCATATTCAATAACTAGAACATAGCTAGGTAGCTTATCTATTATTACTACTAAACTATTACAAACTCAACTACATAAACATCCATAAGTAATTCCTTATATGTGCCATCAGATCTTAACAATTTTAATAAGTGCCATCAGGAGCCGAAGTATCTGAAAAAATGTATCTACAAATAGAATAAGTAATAAAATTATTCAATAAGATATCTATCGCACTAATTTTCTAATTAGTTTTAATTAAGATAACCTTTATATACAAGTTATATATCAAAACTCATTTTCTTATCAAAAAAATATTTCTCATTAAGCCATTCTGTATACTGCATTAGTAACACTTAGACAAAATATAATTTAGTCACATAGTTTAGTTATGAACATAATATAAGTATTTAAATGACTATTAAATGGCATGGAGGCTTAAAAGGTCCCTCTTTACTACTTCAAACCAATTATAACCATGTATATCCTAGCCTTATACCTCCCTCTTAACCTATGACATATAGTGTGACTCGAAATACAAGGTGTCAAGCTAATCTTCACAACTCTTCACAAAATCTCATAATCACATAATCATGTCATAATATCATATATGGCATTCAAGATTATAAATAGCATTAAAGCTCATATTCGATATATAGCCACATTTTCACATACAGCATAAAAGCTAATCTTATATTGGGCTCTCACTAGCCTATTTCATATAAAAAGGGTAAGGCCAAAACGTCATCTATTGCCAAAATCATTAAATAATAATGTCATAATCACATTTCATAATCTAGCAAGCCATAACAAATATTTATACATTCATTTTATATGCTAGATTGCTATATCACTTTCATGGAACTTCAATCACAAATATTTGCATATAACACATTAGTACATACATAAGTCATAAAATAATTCACACTATAATAATTCACTAATCATGTAATAAGTTTGCAGTTTCATTATGAAATATGTGGTGCGGTCTCCATTTTTTTTATAAAATACTCTCAAGCCAAATACTATATGTATTAATATGTCATTAATCAATCAAAATATGAATTTTAAGATTGATATAACATTTGGCTTTTATCATAAAAATTGGTGATTTACAACTTGGATTTTTCAAGTTCCATAACTACCAAATTTATGCAAAATCAATTCCATTCTTTGCATAAGCTCTTTAACAAGTAGAAAAAGTATTTTTTTTTGTTAAATCAAGATTATTTAAATGTCTTCTAGTATTATAAAAATTCCTAATGCTATCCTATATTAGTACAATCTAATTAGGAAAATAAGCACCAACCTTTACTAAGTTATAGTAAACATCTTAAATTAGAAAATACCAATTAAAATATCATCTTTTCTTCAAATTCTCTAAAAATTTATAGAATTAAAAATCCACATTTAATGACATTTTCAAACCCTTTTCATAGTTGAAACATATTATACTACTTATTACTTCAAGCAATTATTAAGTACCATCAAAGAAAGCAAAATCTTTTCAAGAAAAATCATTTTTTGATGTAACCTTTTAGTAAAAATCCAAAAAAATTTCCAGAATTATTTAAATTATTTTAAACATCATTTATACGCCATATTTACTCATTAAATTAATTACACAAGTTACCTTTACATCCAATTATCAAAACTGTTAAAAATGGCATCCTTAATGTTGAAATTCTTTTAAAAATATCAAACTTTAATAAAATCTAATAAAAATTTTTAGAATTATATTTTAAATATGAAATAATATTTTTCAATAATTTTAGTCATAAAAAAAATTACAAAAGTCATCAAAACATTTACCATTCAAAATAGTTTGTAAAAAAACTTTATTACTTCAAAACACAGTTTTTCTATATTTTTTCCATAAGCTTTAAAACATGGGTTTAAACATAGTCTTGCTAGACACCCTTCAAATGATTGTTTATAAACATTACTAGAATAGTTTAGAATATAACATAGTAAATTTTTCTCCCAAAAGCAGAATCTTTCTTATATAAAACCATTAGGAACTCGTAGGCTCCATTAGTTGGTTTTAAAGTGATTTTTGTTTAGAAACTTTGATGTGAATATTCTGAAACCTTTATACTGGAATATAATTTAATGTTTACTTAATTTAACATGAAAAATAGAAAATTTTCCCTTAGAGCTTAAGAAAATCCAGGCTATCAAGTAATAAAACCAATCCATTTTTATCTTCAAAATTTAATATTTATGCATTCTATTACCTTCAATTTAAAGTAAAACATAGTGTAATACCTTTTGAATATTAAAAACAAAATTTTGCCTATCTTTAGACCTAAAACCCATGAGCCACTTCTTGCTCTCCCATCAAATTTTTTCTTCCATTTACATATAGAATCATACTTTCAAATCTTTGCTATTTTAAATAAATCATTTTCAAAATCATCACTTTCCATCATGAAACATTTCAAGAAAATACTTTCAAACTAATCCACCATGATAGTCATAACTTCAATGTATCATTAACCATAGAAACAAATATACATCTCATATATAAATATTATCAAGAAAGAAAACTAAAAAAGAAAAGAGTAAATCTCTACTCCTTCGAAGATGCTTAAGGTGCTTAACTCCTTTGCTTAAGATCTAAAAATAACATGACTTTAGTGTAGAATCTAAAGAAAAACTTATGGAAAAAAGTTAAACTAATGGAAGTTTTGATTTTATATCTCCACTAAGATGATAAAAAATGCTTCCAACTTTAACTAGATTCTAAGAATACTCAAAGATCTAGTGGAAACTCACTATAAACTTATAAAAACTCTTAAGAAATCACTTTTTCCCCTCTCTTCTTTCTTTCTAGCCATGAGCTTTATGTGATGGTGTAAGAATGTGTTAAGCTTTCCCATCCATAGTGTGAAGGATAAGTGCTTATCAAGTAAAGTGATGTCATGCTTGCATCATCCATATGACATCATTACCAAGGAATATTCCTCATACTTTCTTTCTCTCAAAATTCTTGCTCTTAAATCCTTCAATTATGCTAAAATTCTCCCTTCCTCCCCTACTTTTGCTCAAATGCCCTCTAACAAAGTCATATTCCTCCTTTCTCCTTTATTGGATGCCTATGTCCTTTAAAATGAGGGTAATTTACATTTTTACTACCTTAGGCTTACTTTAGGATACTTTTAAGTAAAAAGTTGATTTACTCCTAAACCTTGTCAATCTTGAATCTTAAATATTCTTAATTTTCTAAAATTTTCTTAAACAATCCTAATATATTTTTCTTCTACTAAAATTAATAAATACTTCTACTAGTATTAATGAGTATTTCTACTAATTACCTATTAATAGACACTATCTAGTTTAATTCTATCCATTTCTAACTACTAGATTTTTAGCATGCATTACAGTATCTATTTAATTATATTTGTTTTTATTGTTTAATTTATCGTTATTTGTATACATTTAATCTATACTAAAATTATAAAATTATTTCCTAAAAGATACTAGTTGAAGTTGGCAAAAAGATTTTGGTTTATTATGTTTATTATTAATTAATAACTGGCATGTAAAATTCTATAGTAGAATGACGTTATTTTATTATAGATAATGAGTTTTTATTTATTAACTAACATGAAAGAATTGTGGCTAGTTGAAAACAAGAAGAGTAAAATTATGATACTATTTACAAATTTCATCATAAAGTTCTTTCAACCTTAAAATGATTCTCTCTCTATTGAAGTATACTCACATCCCAACTTTAAGATGATTCTCTTTAATCATATATTTATGCTCATTAATTATTTTCTAATAATAAAGATTTATTAGCCCATCACTAAATTTATGGTGTTTTGCACTCACCAGAAAAGCATAAAATATTAAAACAAGGACTTTTTTAGTATTTATGTATTTCTTTGTCCTTATAACTTAGTTTCTAGTTTCATAATCAACCATATTTTGTTGTCTTTCATTTTAAAACAACTTTTATAAGTTAGTACAAGTAAGAAACTAAATTTCATTTATCTTCTTTGGTGTTCAATGGTATTATCTACTTTATATTTATATGAAATATGTAATATTATATATCAAATTTTAATGAAAATTCATTGTGTTTACAAATATTAAAGTCAAGTATACATTTTTAGGGGTGCTAACCTCACATATTAATAAGGAGTATTAGATATAAACTTTCACTATTTTCATTCTTTTCTTATATAGTCTTTAAAATTATTGAAACTAAGAATCTATACTGTGGGCTAGGCTAGTGTTAAGAGGGAAAAAGTAAGAAAGAACTTTGAGTGAGTTAGTTTTAAAGGCGTGGTATGACATACTATGTCAATTATATATATATATTAGTTGTTTAATAAACAACCAATGTTTAATGTTATAATATACTTCAAAAAATGATTTCCAAATAAAGAAATGAAGATAGATCTAATACATATGGAAATCAATATTAGTGTATCTTTTTCACGTCAGTCATAAAATCAACATAGAATTGTCAAATATAAAACAACGCTTGTATATATGTTATTTTGTAACCAACGTTTAATATGTCAAACAACTTATGTTAATTGGTAATTTTGTAGTATTCATAAAATTCTCAAGTACATGTTAAAGTATTAAGACAGTACCCTTGTGATAATTATGTTTCCAAGGCCTTCATCGAAAAATTATATATTTTTCCCCTTAAGATGGAAATTGAGGTACATTATCCTTCTATTATGTTTTTCCTTTTATAGGTACATAATGGAGTAGAATATATTTAATTATATTTTAATTTCCTTCAAAATTTCACCAAAGAATATAATTTAAGAAAAAAATATATGACAATCTTTTACACTGTTATAATAGCATATATCTGATATCAATAAATTGTTGATATCATACACACTATTATATTCAAATATCACAAGGTTAGTGATTGTTGAATGTCACCTTGTTCATGCATGACACATTTTCGTCCATCTACACAGTGCAATAAGATATTTTATTGACATTTTTAACTGTATATATTTTGCATGAAACATGTTAATTTTCGATATTTTCACACATATATAAAGTCATCTAAAAAAATTACTTCAAAAATCAGATTACAAGGCCATTAGAAAAATATTAAAAATTAGGGGTGGCAATTGGTGTTATTCAAGTTAACCTATTTATTAAATATGTCAAAATAAGTTAACCTATTTAATTTGTTTTATAATTTTAATTAATAAAATTCATATTATAAAATTATTTTTTAAATTTAATTACTTACTCTTTTTTATAAAAATTATTTTTAATTATTAATAAAATACTATTTTAAACTTTTATTGTCATTTTATTAAAGTAAAAATTTTATATCTTTATTATATATACCTATTTATAACTTAATTATTTATTATTTCTTAAATAATATTTTTAAAAATTTAATATAAATTTTTAGATAAGTTAATGTGTTAATCCAAACTCAAATAAGAGTGGTGTATTCATAACAAATTATCATAATATATTAAAAATTGATTCCCCTAATAAAAAGATAAGAAGTGAGGCTACAGCCAATACACTAATGTGCAGCAACACCTAATGTTTTCTTAAGAATTTTACCTCTTATAAAGCTTGAAATTCAAATCTAAAATGTTGCATCGTGCAAGTTAAATTAATCTTCTAAAAATAATAAAAGAAGTAAGTCTACGAAAACATGAAAATGAGTGCTTAAGGTCTTAAAATATATGTTGATCTTCATAATGTAAACTGGCATTTAATTAGACATAAAGCAAAGAAAAAAAGGAAAGAAAATAAGAAGAAAAAATAATTTTCACTTTTCTTATTTAGATATATAGACAAAAATAACAAAGGAAAAAATGATTTTTCTTTGTTTTTAGAAAGAAAAGAGAAAAAAAAACTAAATGAAGTTGAATAGCAATTTTGTTCTTCAAAAAGAATAAGTTAGTTTTTAAGGTAAATATATTCAAGCTGGATAAAATTGTAATAAATCAATTGTTGATTCATTTTCTACTTATATACACCGAGAGATTTTTTTGTGAGTCACTTTTTTTTTAACTTCTTTTCACTTTCATCAATTTTCTATAATCAAGTAAATGATTTTCTACTCCTTCTTTTCTTAAATTTTCTTTCTTATAAAAACAAGGGAAAAGTAGACAACAAATACGATGTATCAGACAACGTGACAATGTGAGAAAACAAATGGGCAGAATGAAATGTTGTGATGTTGAACAATATTGAAAATTTTATTAAGCTTTAAATATCGAAAGAATGAAGCATTAGACTTATTGAATCGACTAGCATCTTAACCATAGTAGTTAATACACAAGCAATGCTTTGTACAAAAGCAACAATTCATCTTATTAAACATGAATGATTGAAACAACAATACCACTTTGTCAAAAAAAAATCATTATTTCCATCCAACCATTAGTTTTTTTTTTCTTTTTTATTTTTAAGATAACAGGGAGCTACTATTGTAATCGAAAAAATACTTTGCTACACGTAAAGTAGCTGAAACAAAATTCAGATCCATGTTTTTCTCTGATTAGTGGTAGTATAAGCTCCCAAAACTAGAGAAAAACATATAACTATTAAACTATACGTTAATAAATCTAGAGAAAAAGTAATTGGAATCTATTAACCTATCATTAGAATAAAGAGATATAAAAATCTAATTAGCCCAGAAGATGGCGTTATATTTTACAATTTTAATTCATGGTGATCAAAATTTGTATCTAATTGTATATTTTATTTCCACTTATTTTTAACTGCAGCAAATCAATTATTGATTAAAAAAACCATTTTTCCGTGAGATATTTAACAATTAACAATATTTTTAAAAACTGGGATGATAAATGAATCAGAAATGAAAATTGTTTAATTTAATGATTCAACCAAAACTAAACCATAATTGAATCAAAAATTAAAATATATATACGTATATGTGTATGTGTGATTTTTGTATATTCTATTATCCATATCTAATTTATATAGAAAAAATTTTGTAATATATATCTATATATGCACACACTAAACTAAAAATTGAATAATTGTTATGATGTTTTGTAGAAATCAAAAAGTTAGTAACTCATTATATTTTACATTTAAATTTGAATTATAATTGAATATAAATAATTATAAAATCAATTAATATCCATCGTTACAGATTGAATTGGAAAATATTTGAATAGGTGTTAATCTTGGAAAGTGGTTGTAATTTAAAACTGGTATTTAATTTAAAAATGAAAACCAACAAACTAATAGACTCCAAACTAATGCTCATGGGGTAAGCAATTTGAATAGCGTATAGAATAAGAGTGCAATAACAAGAAAATGGGGGATGTTTAGACCAACAAAATATGAACGATTCTTAATTTTTGGCCAATTTAATGCTAATTTAATGATTTTATTATAAATAATTTTTATCTCTTAAAATTTAGTGGTAAGTTCACCAATTTTTCGATTAAATTGATCAGTCTAACTAAACTTTATGACTACATATATTTAATTATATTTTAATTTCCTCCAAGATCTTATCAAAAATATAATTTATAGAAAAAATAATCAACAATCTTTTGTATTTTTTTAATAATATTAGATTGTGTTATGTACCATGGAGTCTTAGACTTCAACCACACTCTTGTGCCCAAATGTCATAAGATTAGTGCTCATTGGATATCAACTCAGTCATGCATGCCACATTTTCATCCAACCATACATTATCATAAGAAATTTGATGCCCATGAAACATGTTAATTTTTGGCATTGTTACACACATAAAAATAATGTTTTAGAAATGAGTACTTTAAAAATGAGATTACGAGGCCAAAAGACAGATATTGGAAACGTAAGAGGTGCAGCTATGAAAATAAAAAAATCTATTGTTTAAACTTTTAAAATATATGTTTAACCACGTTGTAATTTTAATTTACATATTTAATTAGATATATAAGTAGCCAATGAAAATAATATATAAAAAAATGTGAACTTGTGACAAAACAAACAGATAAAATGAAGGCTAAAACATCAGTAACACGTGGTATATCGATAATAATGTATCGAAGTCTTTTACTTTTTTGGATTCAGTCATTATAATGAAGTGGAATCAAAAAATAAATAAATAAATGAAAATTTTAATACATTGTTATCAATAGCCAATATAAAATTAGTGATACCAAATATTCGCTTTAATGAAAAGTGGTCTCAACAATTTTATTAAGCTTTGAATATCAAATAAGTTTAAAGCATTGGACTAATACCGATTTGGAGAGTGATAAAGTTAGATGTATTTCAACATGGATGTATTTGCCTCTGAATTTTTTTAAAAAAAATTATATAAAATTAGAAGTATCATTTAAAATACTTCCAATAATATTTAAATTTCATTTCTATTGGAATATTGAAGTACAATTGCCTTCGATATCCTATATCCACTAAATTACCATCGGTTTTATACCAAAATGATAGGATGTCACGATTGCAATTATCATGTGAATCTAAGTCTAAGCATGAATGTGGGAACATCGATCTCTAAATCTTCCATCTCTAGAGCGGATGGATAAGCTAGAAGGTGCTACCGAATCCCCTTCCTTGAATGGGTCGATGGGAAAGCTTTTATCTAATGCCTTTGTTCGGACCGGACTCTTTCACTTGGTTGGGACTTCTAAATAGTGGAGACACTGGCACACTGCTGCAGCTAAAACTCTATTTCCTCGGGGAGGGATTCTTTCCCATCCGGGTAGACTAATTGCTTTCACCCAACCATCTGTTTTCTACAGAGATAAAAGGATTTTCAATTTCTAGCGGAGAAGGTTCAAAATCACTTGGCTGGTTGGTTGGAAGGGAAAGTCTCTTTCATGGGTAGTTAGATATAAGACGATGATAAGCCCATACAATGTCAATGCTCAAGGTACCAGTTAGACGCAATTTGTCGAAGTTTTAGCGGGGCATGGCAAGGAAAAGATGGAGAATTCTATGGTACATCCAGAATCTCTAAATCCTGAATGATAATTGATAATCTCATCTAATGAATAAAATTGTATCACATCACTCAAAGTTTAAAATCTCTGGAGGTATTGTAACACTCTCTGAAAAGATTTATTACTTCTGTCCAAAGCCATGGTCAGCATCATGCCAACCAACATCTTGCCGAGATTTGGGTTTCAAGAGAAATGCCTGTTGCTTCAGGTGTTAAGATAACAAGGACCTACTACAGTAATTTCGAGGGACTAGTCATCATATGCTACTAATGATGCCTTAATTTTATGTCTTCCCGCTAATACTCGGAAACATGCCAATAAAAAAATAAATAAACACTGACATATGTTCTCATGGGAAAGACATCTTTAAATAAGCTAAGAATATTTTTCCATTGACATTTGCGGTTGGATGGCAAAAAGACCCGGACGCACTGACCCCTACTAGCTCGCCCAACCAGTGTTTTACCCAATGAATTGGGTCTAAAGTGGACTCGCAATTTAATAGGTTCATTTCGGGTTTTAATTATTAAGATCCATTAGGTTTTGGCTCTCTCGGTGTCCAATAAATTTTCGTTTTCTTGTGCCTCGTTCAACTTAGGGCACAAAGTTAACGAAACTTCAGCCATTTCTCTATGCAATTTTTGCAATTTTCTTCTTAATTCTGATTAAGTTTCTTCGATTTGGCACTTGTTTTCTCCGAATCATTCATAAAATTGTGGATTCCGTCTCTGTTTGTCGCACTCTAAAAGCTTTGGGCAACTCGGATCTTTGTAGGAATCTCCATAGAAGAATAATTGTGTATATTTATTAAATAAAGCTATCCTCTACCCTCATCTCCTTCTAAGGTCCTAATCCACACAATAAACAGGTTAATTTATAATTTATTATTTTTTAGAGATATTTTCTATATTAATTTATCAAAACAATAAATTTTATCAAGTTATATTAAATAGCTAATAGGCTTTGATTAGCTTAAATAGCAGATATTTGATAAACTATCCAATAACTGATAAGTAGTAACTTATAATTAATAACTAATAAGTTAACTGATTATATAAGAAGTACTTCACAAAATTAAATATTAAATTAGATGAAATTATAAAATAATATATTAATAGAAATATATATATAATTAAAATAATTAATATTTATTTAAAGATCGAATTATATTAATACAATTAATATGTTTAAAAATAAATATATAATGTATAATATTTAATTAATTATATTTTATAAAATTATATATTTATTTACTTACACAATTTTATTTTATTATTTATAATATAATTATAATTACTTAATTATATTTTGTAATATTACATAATTATTTATATACATATTTTTATATATTTATTGTTTAAAATGAAGATATAATTATATTAAAACTAAGTTAATTATATTTTATAAGTATAATATTTATATTTATATTATGAAAGGCATGAATTGTAAATTAATAAAAAGGATAAGGATAAATTTAAAAAAAAAATTGAAGAAGTAGTAATTTATAAATTATAAACTACTTAAGATATCTTATGAAAGCTCCATTTTACACAATGAATAAGCTAACTTGTAGTTTATTAATCTGATCAATAAATTATAAGTTAACCTCTAAAAGTATTTCGCACATTACCTTATTAAAAAAAGTAAGTTTTAATTTAATAAACTACCCAGTGTAACTTATAAGTTATAAACTACTATCTCTTTAAATTTTTTTCAAATCTATCTTTACTTTTTTATTAATTTATAATCCATGTCCTTCATAAAACAAATCTAAATATTATTTTTATAAAATATTAATAATTTAATTTTAACATAATTATATCCTAATTTTAAATTATAAATATATAAAAATATGTGTATAAATAAATAAATAATATCATAAAATATAATTAATTATATTTTAAGTAATTATAATTTTTTTATGAATAATAAAATAAAATTTTTATAAGTAAATAAATATATAAGTACATAAAATATAAAAATATAATTAATTAAATATTAAATATTATATTTTTATTTTAAATTTCTCAATTGCATCAATATAATTTAATTTTTAGATAAATATAAATTATTTTAATTATATATTTTTATTAATATATTTTATGTTATTTTATAATTTTAACTAGTTAAATAACTAATTTTAGGAAATACTTCTTACACAATCAATTAGATTATTAATTATAACTTATCAACTATCAGCTACCTTATTAGATAGTAACTAACTTATCAATTATCAATTCACTTATCAATTACTTACATGAAAATAAAATCTAAATCAGAGATTTTTTTTTCAATAAGTTAGTATATAAAATATCTCTAGAAGTTAACTTATAACTTATTAATGTAGTTAATAAGTTATCAGTTAACTTATTTATTATACAAAACAAAGCCATAGTTTATAAATTGATAATTTTTCAATTTTTTTCAAATTTATTATTTTTTATTTTCATTAATTTATAACTCATGACTTAATAAATAATTATATTTTTATTTTAAATAAAAAATAAAAATTAATTAAGTAAATAAATAGGTAAATATCATCTTAAATTTAGTATAAATAATTAAATAAAAATTAGCAAGTAAATAAATAAGTATATGATGTCATAAATTATGATTAAATTAATTTTAATTTATACATATATAAAATAAATATGCAATATCAATAAATAATTATATTTTAAGTATATAGTTCCAACTGCCATTTATCTCAAGCAAACATAATGCTTAATGAGTTTTAAACATAACTTTTACAGACATAATGGCTAACGAGTTTGAATTGTTATATTAAAATTAAATAAATAATTTATTAGATATTTTTTATATGGATTAGCATTAATTAATTTGTTAGAATATCTATTTAAGTAATTAATTTTATATTTTAATATTAAATATAAAATAGATTGGACTCTAATTTATTGTATATGATCTGTAATAGGTTAGATCATACATAAGCTTATACAGGTAGAGGTCTCAACCTACAGTCTTTTAGTGATCAGTAGTTTCATATCACAAGTGTAAGCTTAAATATAGACATCAAGGTTATCATTCATGTATGCACAATAAGGATTACATCTCCAAAACATCTCTTTTCTCTTTATCTAAATAACCTAAAGGGCGAAATAGGTTGCAAAATTTTACTCATCATCATCATTTAAGTTGATCATGACTTCATTGGATCATGCACCACGTATGCTTATAATTCAATTATGATTAATTTACATTATTTAATATTTTAGATCATATTATCAACAAATGGTATCAGAGAAATATTAATAATATGAATTATCTAATTATTAGTAATTTTTTAAATTAATCTTGACATAATTTATAAAATTCTTAATTTTCTTTTCTTTTTCGTACATGGAATTATCAAAATTGAGGATTTTAATTCTAAGATAAAATATAGATCAATTTTCTTTCGATTGAATCATGTATTCTATTCATATGGACATGTATAATATTATGTTGTTACTTAATTGTATTTAAATCTCATGATTATTGCAGATTAAAACTTGAAATTTTTTCAAAAATTTGTAACCTTTGTTTGCACAATTTTAAACCTTTTTTATTCTAATTAATACATGGTTTTATGGTAAAATATAGGTTAGATAAATTTTCTTGCATTAAAACAGCCTAAAACGCATTTTTCTAGAGCTTGGAAGCTCCATTAATGGTGGAAAAATGCCATGAACGAACATCAAAGAGTTAGTTGAAGACAACCAGCTCCAACTGGTTCCCAAGCGCGAGACCACATGCGTAAGAGTGCATGCGTCTCATGCACCTGCTTTATACAAGTATATGCTCAAACTAGTCACCGGGCATGGAGGCCATGCACTCTCGAGTGCGTGAGCCTTACATGCACATCTGATAAGTGCAAAATATCTTGTCATAGTGAGTAGAGGCCACACGCTCTTGCATGCATGAGCCTCACTCGCCTGTGTTGACTAGTTCCATCTAATTAATTCACCTACGCACCGGTTACGTGTGTAAAGGCACATGCGCCTCATGTTTTAGGCCTTTAGGTTCGGGTTTTAGCCTAATTATGTAAAATTTAATTTTTTTTATACATTTATTATTTTTTCAAAATTTTTTATAGCTAATAAATATTTATTTTGAATTTTGTAAGATTCATACTATATGAAAATACATTTTATTTATGTAATTTTAGCCTATAAAAATTTGTAAATGTTCTTTATAATATTTGTGAGCTTGGTGATGAGTCACTTTTTCTGGTTGTGAGTTTAGCCATGTTTTATAAATTATAGAATCCTTAATTGTGTAATTATATAGATGTATAAATACTAAAATTGTTTTGATTCACACTAATGATAGATTAGGATTATAATGAGGCTGTTTTACATGAAAATATTGTCGTTTTGGGAGGCCTAGAAGTATATTGCATTGATAATGGATACACCCTATCAGTGTGATATTGTTAATATAATTTTAGGGTTTGGATTCTTTTGAATAGGCATGTAGCATTTATAATGCTTCAATGTTTCTTATACCTTATCAATATGACTATATTGATTACATTCTTATATAGACTCTTGTAGAAGTTAAATTATATGGTATATGTAATTTTGTTGATGCCATTTTGTCATATAGTTGCTTGACTGATTTTTTTTTAATTAGGAATCTTGTATAGTAATTATATTATGCACGTATAATTAATATTTCCTAATTTAGTAGCATCAGTCTTGGCCTTTCAATAACTATCTATAGTGAGGACTCTTAATGGAATGAACTATGATGAATGAAAAGAGTCTTTGAATATATACCTAACGATTTCTAAAGAAGATTTAGCTCTTAGAGAACTGAAACCGGCTGATCCTTTACTTAAGTCTAGTGCTACAAATAAGACTTATCACAAACAATAGTATAAGTCAAACCAAACCTATTTAGCAGTAATTAAGTTCATTTTTAAGAAATAAATTAGAAAGAGCATCCTAAATAAGGACACTGTTGTAAAATATATGAAAGCGATTAGAGAAAAATTCAAGAAGCTTGATAAAACTCAAAAGGTATACTACCTTTCCTTACTTGACAACACTCATTACAGAGTCTGGGTATTAAGAAGTACATCATGAACATGATTCATTATTATAATAAGTTGAAATCATATGGCGTTGATTTAAAAGAAAGTACTTTGGTCTACAAAGTCCTTTAATCATTGTCATGTGAATATAGCTACCTGAGGACTTTTTACAATTCACAAGAAGCAGAATAGTCAGTAGACTAGATGATATCCATAGTAACTTAGGAAGAAAAGACCATGAATAGTAACTTATAAGCACCTTTTATGAATCACTTGTCTTAGGCCTTTAATAGTGAGTTAAGTGGTAATGACAAGAAAGGAAAGAAACCAGATACACAGATATCTAGAAAGCCCGGGTTCAAGAAAAGTGGTGAAAAGGACAAAGTATAACAGAAGAAATTTAAGGGTAAGTGCAATTATTGCAAGATCTCTGGACATAAGATGTCTGAGTGCTATAAGCTAGAGAACAAGCTTGAGAAGGAAGGGGCTTAAAAACCAGTGGATCCAAAGTGAGAAAAAGAATACTGTCTTGGAAGTAACAGGGAGTAAAGTTGAAATTGAATATATAGGGTCAGTTCTTTATATTTATCTTCGGTACATATTTTAAATTTGAACAATGTCATTTATATACCTTCTGCTGGAAGGAATTTGATTTCTAGTTCTGTTTTTTGGATAGTTATGGTTATTCCTTTTGGCAAGGAAATGAAAAGATTAAAATTTATTATTATTCTACTATTGTTGGTACTGACACTTTACAAAATGGTTTATATCGACTGAATTTAAATGATTTTCCTGTTGTGTCTTCTATTGTTCCCATCAATGTTGTGATTAGGCATAAACATCCTAAAATGAATGAGAATTCTTCCATTTTGTGGCATCAATGATTGAGTTACATATCTAGAGAAAGATTAGAAAGACTGGTCAAACAAGGTGTGTTATCAAATCTAGATTTCTCATATTTTGAGACTCATATTAATTACATTAAAGGAAATTTTCCTACTAGAGCTAGAAACAAAAAGGTATGAAAGTCCGAAAACATCTTGGACCTAATACACATTAACAAATGTGGGCCCATCACACCAGCAGCTATTAGAGATTTTAAATACTTCATTATATTTATAGATGACCATTCCAAATATGGTTAGATTAAGCATATACGCAAAACTTAAAGTCTTTAGACTCGTTCAAGAACTTTAAAACAATAGTTAAGTTAAGAACTAGCAAAACCATAAAATGTGTCAAATCAAATAGGGATGGATAATATTATGTGAGATATACTGAGGCAGGCAGAAATTATGGTCCATTTGCTCTATTTCTATAGGAATATGGTATTAAGGCTCAATATACAATGCTTAGCACACCACAACAAAATGAAGTTGCAAATTTTATTTTCCTACTCACATTACCAAAATCATCGAGTCTAATTGGGCATTCTATTTTTTTAAGAATGATTTGAAGAGTGGTAGTTCGGTACTTATAACTATCAATCTACATGATAAGAGTATCATTTTGCCTACACCTGTTCTGGCACCTTCACCCATTGGAGATGATAACAATGAAACTCCGAATCAAATAAAAGAAAAGCCTCATATGGGTTAAAACAAGCCTCCAAGCAGTGGCACCTAAAGTTTCATAAGGTCATTACCTTTCTTGGATTCATTAAGAATGCGTCGGATCAATGTATCTATCAAAAATTTGATAAGAGTAATTTTGTCATTTGAGTGCTCTATGTAAATGATATTTTGCTAGCTAGTAACTCAACCAATTTTTTAGATACGTCAAAACGTATGTTATCATACCATTTTAATATGAAAGATCTTGACAAAGCATCTTTTATTCTTGGAATCCAAATCCATCATGCAGGACTCATGGCATTTTAGGTTTATCCCAAGCTAATTACATTGAACAAGTGCTTAAAAAATTCAAAATGGATACTTGTGCATTTAGTCCAGCACTTACTTAGAAAGATGATACCTTGTCTAGATCACAGTGCCTTCAAATTGATATTGAAAAGATTGAAATGGACAAAATTCCTTGCACTTCTGCTATTAGTGGTCTTATGTAAGCATAAGTCTACACTTGTCTAGATATAGCTTTTGCTATTAGTGTGCTTGGTAGATATTTAAATAACCCTAGGATGAATCATTGGAAAAGGGTCAAGAAAGTAATGAGGTATCTTCAAGATATCAAGAATCACATATTGACTTATAGAGGATTAAATTCACTTAAGGTTGTTAGTTATTCAAATTTGGATTATGCCTCATATATAGATGATCATTAGTCGACATCTGGATGCATCTTTATGATGTCTAGAGGAACTGTCTCATGGAAAAGTGTTAAACAAACAGTAATAGCTATCTCAACTATGAAAGTAAAGTATATCACGTGTTATGAGGCCACTTGTCAAGCTATATGGTTACGGAAATTGATATCTGGCATACATTTGGTTGATTCCATATCACGACCTCAAACAATTTTTTTGCAATAATTCTTCTATTGTGTTCTTTTCTTAGAACCATAAGAATTCTAATCATACTAAACATTTTAATGTTAAACTCCTATTTGTTAGAGAGAATATTACTGAATCTCAAACTTACATTGAACACATCCCTAGTGGAGACATGCTAACGGATCTTTTAACTAAAGGCTTACCTATAGGAGTATTTAAGAATCATGTAACTTATATGAGTCTTGTTAAATCTTTTAAAGCCTAGGTTAAGTAGGAGTCTGAGATATGCTTGTTTTATTTGTTAGTATCTAAGACCACTTATATAATCATTGCTCAGTTTAGATTTTAAAATATTTGTGATGTGTTTTATACATATATATTATTTATTTTCTTATCAAATTCAATGATTTTGAGTTGTTTCTCTTTTAAATTATAGTAGAAAGACTAACTTTATTATGTTATTTTTATATTGTTAGACAATTATATTTAAACATCACTTGTTTTCCTATCGAATTTAATGATGTTGTATGGTTTCATTCTCTGAATTAAATTGAAAATTTAATGTATACTAATTGTTTAATTATTGCTATTTCAAATATTTTATGTAATTAATTAATACTATCTAAGTGGGAGATTGTTATATTAAAATAAAATAAATAATTTATTAGATATTTTTATATGAATTAGTATTAATTAATTTATTGAAATATTTATTTAAGTAATTAATTATATATTTTAACATTAAGCATAGAATAGATTGGACTTTGGTTCTGTGTGTATGGTCTATAATAGGTTGAATCATACATAAACTCATATAGGTAAAGGTCTCAACTTACAACCCTTTAGTGATCAATAGTTTCCTATCACAAGTCTGACCTTAAATAAAAAGATCAAGGTTATTATTCATGTATGCACAATAAGGATTACCTTTCCAAAACATCTATTTTCTCTCTATCTATCTGAATAACTTAAATGGTAAAATAGATTACAAAACTTTACTCATCATCATCATCTAAACTGATCAAGGCTTATCAAATTATGCACTAGATACTCTCATAGTTCAATTATAATTAATTTACATTGTTTAATATTTTAAATCATATTATCAACATGAACGTAATTTCTAAATAAAGTTCACCATGATATTGTGTAAAGAAACAAGAAACAACATGGACAAAAACATATCAAAGTAGGGATGGCAACGAGGTTAAACGAAATAGATTTGCCTCAAACTACTTCATCCTACATTATTTTATTATTTACTTCAAATTTGTCCCATTTTGCAAGATCGAGTAAATTAGGTCATCATCCCTACAATTTGCAAAACACCAATGGCTCATGAAGAAATTCATAAAATTAAAAAAATTTAATTATAATTTTAAATTTTATATATTTAAAATCCAAATAAAAGTAATATATATTATTTAATTATAGTCTCACCACATAAGTTTAAAAATACACAATTTAATCAATAAATTACAATAATTAGGATAGCAATAACTCCTTTTTATTTTATTTATTAAATTTTTTCTCAATTTTCATATGATACTTAATAAAAATAAAATTATTAAAAAAATTTAAATAGTTAAATTATTAAAAGCCTACATATATAATATATACATATATTATCTATATGAATAAAATTATAATATCAAATATAAAGAATTTTATGGAGTAAATTACACTAATACTATTCCATGCACTGAATCTACGCTAGATTAAAAACCTCCCCCATGACACAGGGAAAATCTTCCTATTATATCGACACCTTACCGGGACAAAATTCACATGACAATCATATGCCCCAAAACTTTGTCGCCCCTATTTCAAAGCATATTATTTTATAATGTTAATTCATAAATGTCAAAAACTATATATATTTTATTTCCATTTATATTTAGCCGCAGTAAGTTTTAGTTACTGATAAAAAGCCAAAATACAACACCCTAGTACCGATTTAGGGTAAGTCAGCTTACTTTGTTAGAGTCACCGCTCATCGTTAGAAAAAGGTGACTTCAACCAAAAGTGGAGTTCAACGATCAATTATATTCACCTAATACCAATGGCTAAGGTTTTTAGAGTAGACATTACACTTTTCCTTGGAGAAGACAAAATAACAAAATTGCACATTAATTCCGTTTCAAATTAACCCCATTAAATAAAATTCGATTTATGGTTTTAATAAATTGTTTTCTCTTGGATGTAAATGTAATATAGATAATACAAGTTAAATAAATGAAATAATAAATGTCAATTAATATAAAAAATTAGTTAATATATTAAAAGATAATAAATGTAATTAATTAGAAGTAATTTACTATAAATATTTTTATTTTGATAATGTTATGAATGGTCAAATCATTAAATATACGTATAAATAAAATTTCCAAATTAAGTTCAGGATGTAATAGAAAGTAAATCATTGAAGAATATCATATTCTACGTAAGGCAAATGCTTTTGGCTAGTAAAAGGGATTCAAGTTTAATGAATAGACCCTTAATTCACATGCCACCTTTTTTGTCTAAGAAATGATCTAATTTAAAAAATGGGTTAATTTTAAAATTAAAAAAAGACTATAGAATAAAATTAAAATATAAATGAATTAGAAAAAAAATATTTCCTTAATAATGGTACTTGCAATTTTACAATTTTTTTTAATTATACTTTTGTCAGGTAATTAAGAGCATCTCACTTACTCATGCAAAGAAAGTGATGACATGCCCTTTTAATAAATAAATTTAAAATTTTATTATTAATTTGGTCATAATAAATTAAATTAAAATTTGATTATATTAATGTAAGAAATCATTTGTCCAATACTTGTTTTTGCACAAAATTGTTGATTAATTCAATTTTTTAATACTTATGATTTATTGAAAATTGTACACAATTACTCTTAATATAGTATTAATTTAACTATTTTTTATCAAGAAACTTTTTTACAATAATAATAATTTTTATGAAATTAAAAAATTACAATTAGCATAATTTACTGTAATTGTTATTCAACAATTATTTCTAGATATATAACAAATAATTATTAAGGATAATCAAAGTGACCTTTATTTGTGAACTAAAAAACATTTGAAATTTCGTACACTAACTTTTTTATTTTCAACAGTGAAAGTCTAATATATATCATCTTGTCTTGCTTCCTATCAAGATGGACCTTTGCTGCGTAGATATTGGATGTTTGCTTACAAATTATATTGTAGTGTATTATTATTATTATTATTATTATTATTATTATTATTATTATTATTATTATTATAGAGTAGTGATTAAATTAATTGATGTATATAAGCAAAGATCAAAGATTAAACTTTAAATATAATAAAAAGTACAAAGCTTTCAAAAAATATTAAGTACTACGTCAAAAACTCTCTATTATACAATTATTATAACTGTTTCAATATTGTTAAGTTGTCTAGTTTCTTACAAATAAATAGAAATATCATTATCTATTAATAAATATAAATTGATATATCATATGATAATAAAATTTATCTATAGATGTAAAGTATATATTATCTTCAATCATTTATAATTAGTATAATTATTTATATTTTTCTATTGTCAAGTGTTGGTGTTAAAAGGACAATGTTATAGGCATCAAAAAATAAGATCCGAAATTAAGTTCTAAATTTTTTATATTTATTAAATTAATTTTTACAAATTTTTTCAATTATCTTATATTTAATAAAAATTATTAATTTTTATTTGAAACTCAATTTCAAATCTCACTCTTTATGTATATAGCATTGCTAGCGTTAGAATTATTTTTTTAATAATGATAGTAATGATATTTTACACAAGCAAAATTCTAAATTTAAACATCAAATATAACACAAAGTAAAACATCTAAGGCACTATCAGCTGCCACTAGCTACACCACAAAAGCATCAGCAAACTAATTTCATACTTTCAAATAATATACCAAATTTTATTTAACTTAAAATTATGAAATCCATATTTCAAGCAGTATTTGTAACAATAATATCTCAAAATCATCACCAAAAATTTAAAATGAAATAAAATAATATTAATATATTAAATCTAATATAATATAATACATATAAATAATTATATAATATTTTTCCCATGTATCATGCAACATCTAAACTAGTGTTTGCATAGTCTACGTTTAATAAGTAGAGATAGGGAATGAATAAGCTGAACCAACCTACAAACTAGCGATTAAATGGGCAGGTCAAATTTATCCAGTTTTTTCATGGATCTCCAATACGAAGTCCTATTCTAGTTCTTGCAAACTTGAACTAACCCACGAAAAGTTTTTTTAAAATTTTTAATTTTTTTAAAAAATAAATTTTAAAATAATGAAAAAAATTTAAATCATTTGAAAATATCATATATTTATTTATAAATTAATCATAATATATTCTAAATTTATATATATTCATAGAAAATATTATATATATAAAATAAGTTATAAAATACTTACAAAATAAAAATATTATCTATAAATTATTTATAATACAATCCTATATAATTAAAAATAAAAAATAAAAGTACAATTTTGTATGAATTGAAAATATAAACTTATATAAAATTTAGAAATATAAAAAATAGTTTTGCAAACTATCCGGCCCACCTGTAAGCTAATCTGCGTAAACTATGGGTTTTCACAAATTAGATCGATTCTGACCCACAACTCTTAGAATCTCTAAAATGGAGGTCTAAATTCTTGAAAGCCCAGAGACTAACAAACCAACTTGTGAACTTTGACCTGTTCAACAACTCTACTAATAAGTTGTTAGCTTTTTTTTTCTTTTTTCTTTTGTACAAAATTTAAGATTATGTTTGGCACATCATATAAAATCTGGCAGTTTAGAATAGATTATATGATCAAAGTTTATGGAATACTTGGATATTTCAAATGGATTGTATAACTTATCCCAAAACTTTCCCTTATACATGTAGTTCCATATAAGCTATTTACTTCTTGCGAGAAATGATAAAAATTGATAGAACAGTGATAAAATAGATCCTAAATTATTAAATTAAAAAATTCATTGTAAACCTACTCTCTCACACATTTTTTTTATAAAATTTTTTAATTTTAAATTATTTCATTGTAATTTTTTACTAATTTGTTATATATAAATCTCCATGTACATATTAATGTGTACATACACAAATATGTTGGTAAAACATTCTATATTAACCACTAAGACCTTAGTCCAAATAGTCACAACCTTCTATGCCCTTCTGTAATGTGTTATATAAGGCAGGGGTTCAATCCCTTGCCATCCCATTCCCTTCCGTAGACCAAAAAAAAAAAAAAAACATTCTATATTATTTCATTATCATAGTATAAGTATTTAATTTATATATATTATATTTTTTTCAAAGATTGCTGAAGGGTTTTTAAATTTAATATGTATTTCAAATTCATTTAAGATATTTTTATTAGTTTTTGACATGTAAGGGTATTTTCATTAAAATAATTATTTTTAGCCTATATATTCTTGTATAAAATGACAAGTAAAAAATAAAATAATTTTATACAAATTCTTATCATATATAACAATAAACTAAACTTCATATAATATATTATCTTACCCTATATAATACAATATTATACTATTTAATAGTCCTTATACTATGCTATATAGCATGCCAAACAAGGCCTAAGTAAGTTCTATAAGGTTTCAACACAAAATTATTCGTTTAAATAACAATATTTATAACACTTGCTTTATAAACTATTATTGATAATTATAATTAATAAGTGATAACAACAATAACAATCAAGCAAAATCAAATTCCAAAAACTATTATCTTCAAAATTATTATTCTTTTTTAATAATTTACACTATATTTTATTATTTAATTTTTTAAATATATATTATATATTCTTTCTCAATATTTTATTGCATATGTTTGTCTTTGTATTCTAAAAAATTCTAATATTAAGTTTTTTTCTATCATAAAATCTCTAATTGAATAATAAAACCTATAGTTGAAAATATTAAAAGTAAGGGTTTTGTATTTCCTTTGCAGTACATCCTAAATTTTGTGCATAAAATATAGTGAATTAATTATTCTTACTATCACAAAATAAATATAAAAAGAAAAAATAATTTTAAAACAAATAGTTTTCTACACTACAACCTTTCTTTAAATTTCAATTCCATTTTATAATTTTATTTAGATTAATTTTATGTTTAAAATTTTAAAATTGACACCATGCAAGACCCTTTGTAAATTATGTCTTTTCCTATAAAAAAAATTGAACTACTGCTCATACAATATACTTAAATTATTTCTAATAAACAACAACAACAGTCTTATCCTACTAAGTAAAATCGGTTATATGAATCATATGATACCAATGGACCTTATCAACAACTAAATTCTCAGTAATATTATTCACTAAGAAATTCTTTTTTATAACTTCTCCTAATATCCTTTTTAACCTCCCTCTACTCCTTTTTACAAGGTTAAAGACTATGTGATCAATTCTTCTCACTAGTATCTCTTCTCATTAGTGCCTCTAATGATCTTCTTTACACATGATCAAATCACCTTAACCGATTTTCTATCATTTTCTCCTCAATGGATGTCAAATCAATATACTCTCATATGCCTTCATTTCATATCTTATTCTTTTTTGTATGACCACACATTTATTTTAACATTCTCATTTTTGCTTATCCCATTTTTTACTCTTATTAGTCCCTTCAAATCTCAACATTCACTATTATAAAATATATTTGGTTGTATAGCAATATAATGAAATTTTCCTTTAAACTTAATAGGTACTTTACGGTCATAAATAACTTCATAATATCTTTCTCCATTTTAATCATCCTAACTTATATTCTATGTGTAACATCTCCATCAATTTTCCCATCACTTTGTACTTAAAGTATTTCTAATATTATATATATTATTTTATGGCATATTAATTAAATTTTTACATTAAATAAAATTTATTATTTTTATTTATTTAACTTAGATTATCTATATTACAAGTGAGTGAAAACAAATATGCTAAAATTATAATACAAAATTCATTTAATGGGGTTAATATATAACTTTACAATTTTATTCTCCCGAGATGAAACTCTAATACTCATTCTCTAAAAGCATCAGCTATTCTAATTTTGGTTGGTGTGCCTTTTATCTAACAGGGAACCTGACTCTAACAAAGAATGGTGGCTTGCCCCAGATCCGTATTGAGGCATTGTAGTCTGATCCCTAGTGAAATTATATTTTAATTTTGTCCAAAACCCCAACCAAGAACATAATTTATAGAAGAAATATATGACAATCTCTTGCATTGTTCTAATCACAAATTTCCACTTCTATATCCAAAAATGACGAGATTTTTGCTGGTTGGAAGTCATCCCATTCATGCATAACACATTTCCGTCAAACTATAAAATGCAATAAGAAATTAGAAACTTGATTGACATATTTGACTAAATATTTTTGGCATGAAACGTCTTAGTTTTAAGCATTTTTTCACATTAATAATCATCTTATAAAGTATTTCAAAAATGAGACTTTGAAGCCAACAGAAAAATATCAGAAGCATAATAGATGTAACTATGAGAAGCATGAAAATGATTGATTAAATTTTTACGCTATATGTTTAATCACATAATTTTAACTCACAAATTTAATCAGATATGTGAGTAGACAATCAATACAATATATCAAACTTGCCACCATGTGACAAAACAAATGAACAGAATGAAATGTTGCCACATTGAACAATCTCGACAAGTTTAAGGTATTGAATTTAATATTATCAAATTAGCTAATACACAAGTGATGTTTTATACTTTAGCAACCGTACATCTTAAGTGAGAAGATCCCAGGCTAATCATTATGCATTAACAATTGAACCAACAATTCCAATTTATCAGAATAGAATTATTTCCGTCCAACCATCAGATGTATTCTGAGATAATAGGGAGCAACTGTTGTAAATACCATAGATTAATCCTTTTTCCTTCAAATGATTCCAAATTTTGTCCTCCTAATAAGAATCAGAAGCAGCATTCCAACAAAAAAGAAAGTACTAACATGTCTTCCAGCAAGAAAGAACATCACTTTTAATAATATTTCTACATTGACACAAGGTGCCACGCCCCATGACCATCTACTCAAGTCTCCACTTATGGATGAAATTGTTCCATGAAGCACTGTCAAATAGTTAGACCATCTATAAACTCAGCATTATATAAATACATATAAATTTGTCCCCAAAATAATAGTTATAAAGACCAGATTCCTCATATCAAATTAAGGATGACTAAAGGCCTATCATTAAGTAGCACTCAGTGATTCTTCGAAAGCTTTGCTTTCCTATGCATCTAAAGTCCAATCTTGAATTCTTGTGTATGTGAGTTTAGTGTAGTTTAGCCATGTTCCTCCCAAGCACAAGTCCTTAAATAAAGCAAATAAAGCAAGCATATTACCAGGAACAAAATCTTCTATAATGCAGATCATCAGTAGTTCATTAACATTGCAAAGACTTTGGGAGGTTAATCTACCTTAAATATGTTAGTACATGATAAAACCAATCATGACAGACATCCGGTAAAAATAATGGTTCGAAATAATAATTCTACAAACAAGAACACATGCGCAAAGCAAACTGGCCACATACCACAACAAATGTATTTAAGATACCTAACAATTGTAACTTACTTGCTTTGACCGTAAGTATCTTCTCAAGGAAATAAATCCTGAATATCAACAATATCAGCAAGCACGCCAGCTGCAGTAGTGTCATTGCCAGCACCAGCACCTTGAATAACTAGCGGTTTGTCACTATAACATCGAGTATATATTTCCAACTGCCATATGCATCAAGAGAAAATAATGGGTTAATAAGCCTTAAATGGAAAATCTAAATAGAGCTGACTGTGATGATATATAGAGAAACAAGAAACAAGAAGGATAGAAGCATTTAAAATTGCAATTACTTTGGATTAGGTACTAGGCTCCTTTACACAAAAGATCCAAATGAAAAATGCATAAATGTTCTCTTTCTAGTTTTGTTCTTATTATTCAAGGCCAAAATAGGGTGACTTCATAATGCATCCATAAAATTAGCACATAAAACTAGAATAACAAAAACTGAATGCAAAATACATGCTAGCTAAAGGTCAGTGGTCACAAATCACAAGCTGTCATAAGTAAGCTCATGTAAGTCATTGTTTTTCACGGACAACAGAACAAAATGGGATCAAGAATCCTAAATTCTATTGAATGGCCCAACCACAACATGCCAAATAATTAATAACAACGGCTAGCCAGAAGTATGAGCCTCATTAGATTTGCAAATCCAATAGTTGAGTTACATCAACTCTGCTTAATTCCTGCTGAGTCAGCAAAACTTATCCTTGGCTGTTTGAGAGTAATGCAATCCAAAGAAATTAGAGAGGCTTACCACATTGTCACTTCCTCTCAGTCTTCCTAAAGCAGAATTCTTTGGAAGCTCTTGAATGCCAACTTCACACCTAGTTAGAGAAAAAAAACATTCACCACTAGTACAAAAGGAATTATCATGATAAAAGTTATTACCGAGCAGAAAGCTGTACTTAATTAATTATGCTAGGAATCAAAAAATAAAGGGCAAAGGCATGTGTAGAGACACAATAACAAAAAGCACCAAAACTTTAATATGATGAACTATATGAAGGTAAAAGCAAAAAGTGTAAAAAGGGGGCAGACCTTGAGCCCTCAATCACACAGACATAGCGTAGCACATTGCCATTTGAAGCAGCCTTCTCAACTCTCTCTTGAATATCTTTATCTAGCAATAAGAGGCCTTGATCAAGAAAGTCCTCAACAGTCATTACTTGGGGTCCCATTTCTTTGGGGTACAAGCTCTCAATCTATCAAGCAAATAAAAACCTTGAGCTAAAACATGTAGTACATTTACACACAATGTGGAGGTGGATATCAAATGACTAATAGTTCAAGGAATGTACCACAAGATCCACAATTATGGCTAAAAACGGGGAGGGGTGAGGAGTTAGTTGAACATGATCAAAGTCAGACCAACCTGAATGCTTTCTAAATTAATCCACCGCCCAAGAATTCGAGCAAGAATTAAAGCCTGTTAAAATATTGCCCACCAAAAGTAGAAACAGTTAATAAGGGAATTTTTAATTTCCCAATGCAGAAGAGAAACATCAATATTCCCCTTAACACAAACCTCAATAATTATATTTTATCAAAATGATAGTTGATACATGTAATCTACTGTGATAGAAAAGGTCCAAGAATAAAAGATAGCCAGTCAATGAATCCTCCAACATCACAACTTCAAAAAATGAAAAGTCAATCTCCATCATCCACATCCACACAAAGTGCACTTTAATTTATTCCTTTCAATAACTAATGACATTTTCATAAGGAAAAACAGCACCAAAATGAGCATGCACAGATTCTGCTCTTGCTCTCCAATTGAACTTAGATCCTTCCTAAAAATAGATAATTAATAAAATAAAGGGTTTTTTGTAAATCTATGCCTAAATGCACCCTACATATTCAGAGCCTATCTCACTAGACAGGCATTCTCATGTTAGTTGTGAAATACAGAGGCCTTTATAGAGCAGAGAGAGTTATGCAACTAAACAACAGAAATAAAAACAACCCATACTGAACCTTTCTTGCAACATCCATTCCACCAAGGTCATCACGTGGATCTGCAACATAAAATGTGGTTAAAATTAAGCAAGCAGCATGGTTCCGCAAATTTATAAGTAAATCGTCAAGAAAAAAACTGCAAATGGAACTACAGGACCACAATACTTGACTGAAAAATAAGATAAAATCTTGTCAATTAAATATATTATAATCTATATCAGTCCATAGAGTACTCATTATAATGATGAAGAATGCGCAAAAAAAGTAGTTAAAAAAAAAAGTAAATGTCAGAAGTATTAAATGCAATTGCAATGGAATAGTTGATAAGATCTCATTGGATGTCATTTCAAGAATCAACCACGAGGTGTAATAACAGTGTGACATCAGAATGATTAATCTATAGAGCTTATAATCAGTCAATTGATTTAATTTTATTTTCATTTTCAATCCCCACCTTATGCATTGATTGCACTACCATAGAGAATATTTTTTCAGAAAACATAAAAATGACCAAGTTCAGAATGTGCAGAAGTTAGGAATCAACCCCCAACACCAGTAAGTTCAAACAATAGCAATAAGCTATGGAGTCGACAGCAAGAATGAGGTTGCTGCCTGTAGCCAACAACTGGCAGAAACTTGCTGATGGCCTGTGTTGGAGAAAATTATTAAAGGGGTGGTAACCAATGCAAATGAGATTATTATTGGCGAATGAGATTGTTCCAATATAAGAATAAAACTTTAACAAGAGGAAGTCCAAGGATTGCTTCCATTGACCTTAGCAGCACCAAAAATGTGCAGAGTACTTTATGAAATTAATAACAATGTCATAAACAATAATACTCATGTCTATTTTTTAGGTATAGAAATCAACCAAATCCATAAGCAGTTACATGTTAAGAATACAATCTCCATCATAGCAAAGTCACAGACCTGGTTCAGTATACCCCAGATTTTTAGCAGCTCTAACAACTTGGCTGAGTGGCTTCCCATCTTCGACCTCACTCATTACATACCCCAGTGTCCCTAACAAAAACGTACAACATAAATCATAACATCAAAAACTAATACCTGCCACTTATTCAAAAGGTTAATCATTAAGAAAACAAGATCAGGCACCAAATATAAGATTTAGTGAATGAAATTGCATGCCAATGAAGTATATATACCACTCAAACTCCCAACTATGCGATGGATAGGATCTCCAGAAGAAATTATGCGATTTAGGGATGATATCACAGGGAGGCCAGCACCAACCTTTAATGAAAACAAAACAAAACAGAACCCTGTAAAGCCCTTTGTGTGGCATCAGGGTACAGAAGAGAAGCAACAGATATATTGAAACTAAATTGATGAATGATAACTAAAAATAGTACACAGATCTGCTACTCTCATCAAAATAAGAGTTAAAGGCAGCAGCTTCAACAAATAAAGAAATGCCAGGTGCCAAAAACGTTGCATGTTATATTTCACACTCAGCCCACAATTTACACAGTGTCCTAACTCCACTGTTTTACAACTATTCTATAATCATTCTTGCACATGTCTTAACTAGCTACCCTGCATGCTTATACAACAGTGGAAACAAGAAACAATAAATTACCGTTGATTCAGTGGCGTATGCGTCGTGGATACATATAAAGTTTTTCAAAATCCTCCTGTTCACATAAGAGCAGTCATTAGTTACAGTATTCACAAACCTGAAACAATGATGTAAAGTATATGCAATGTGGAAGAACTAAACTTTGTCTATTACTTAAACAAATTATTATGATGAAACCCATTCAAATTTCTATGATGATGTAATATATTTTTCAGAGGGAGCAACAGAAAATTACAGGCACAAATACTTTTCTTGCATGATTAAAAAGACTGCATCTCCATTGTAGCCAACATCAGGTAACATTTAGGACTATATTACCATTGTAGATGTAAGAGGTTTCTTATTTGCCATAACAATACAACAACCCATATCAACCACTTGTTTTAGCACTTCAACAGTATCAGAGCTGGCAGAGCAATCTACGAAGACCAAACCTACGGCAAGAATAATTAAGGTTAACATCTGCCTCAGTGATTGAAAGTATGAAACATATGCCTATGATGAATGCGTTATACTCAATTATGGTAAGCAAATAATGCATGATATAATAATAATCCAAGAAACCTGTTGATTTCCCTAAATTAGAGGCTATGTCCAGAATCTTTCCTTGAGATTTAGGATGCTCAAATACCCTGCATTCACCTTGGGAAAAAAAATCAACAAACAAGTAAGCTTGAGAAACAGAAATAATAATTTATATTATCACCGTCATTAGTACACTAATCTACCAGAACCACGAAGTGCTGACAGAGATGAGCCACCATGCTTGATCCGGCAGAGTTCTACTAAGAAGCTGTCAGCCAACCCCTTATTCAACAAATCCGCTGCAACAACAGAAGATTTACTATCACAAACACCAAGAACTCTCAAATGGAGTCCCTGCAACAAACACACAGAAATATCACTCAACAGACTAGCGAAAGTTCCATAAGTAATATCCATCAATGTGTGCAAAAGGATCATAATTTACAACGCTTAACAGCTAAATTCACATTGGGTGATAAAAGAATGCGGATTACTGCATAAAAATTCAGAGAAAATCAACCTGCAAGCTAATGTTTGAAGTACAACGTCGTGATCAAAAGCCCAATTTGTTAAAGGGCATTCAATATCAAGCAAAAGCGACGATTTTGACGGACGTTTAATGTCGTTAATACAAAAATAGCCAAGGAAACAGAAAAAGAACATAGAATCAATCAGAAGGAAGATGGAAACAACCACTTTGAACCCAATAAATACCTGTTTAGCGTGAAGAGAACGGCAGGAGACAATATGTTGGATAAGCTGACGGCCAACGCCTCCGCAGCCCATTAGAATCAGAGGAACAGTCTTCATTTTCCGATAGTTTCGCCAAAAATAATCGCTTTCGAGACTTCCGGGTTTAGCAATTTGATGATGAGGATTCTGACGACGGAAGGGAGGAAGGAGCTGCTGAAAGGTTATATTTGTCAGGGAACCGCGGAGCGTGAACATTGATTCAGTTCACGGGCCACTCTGACGCGCACTGTGCCTCTGTTAATTTTTTTTTTCTTTAATACCCAAAAAAAAAAAAAAAGCTTTTGTTTTCTTTCAATAAAAAATAAAAATAGATATACATAGTAGGCAATAAATGAGCAGTTTAGTGAAAGTATGCCCTGGATTCGATTTCGATTTTTAGAGGCAGAAATTGAAAGCATGCCCCCATTCTAAATAGAGATTTCTTATAGGCATTAAAAAAATTAAAAATAATGATATTTGTACTCTCAATATTTTTTTAAGATTATTTCGTCTGAAAAAAATGGATTTACTTAATTTATTTTTTATATAAAAAAGAGAATAAAGAGCAATAAATGTTAGAAAATACAACTAATATTACTAAAAAAAGTAGACAATGTGATTTGTTAGAAGGATCCAGAATGGTATTCTTTATAAATTTTCTTACATTCTTTGCTTTTTAGTCATGATTTGATTTCATTATTCTTTTTTGACTAAATCCCTTTTTTGTGTAATTTTTTTAATTTTATCCGTATAAAATATTTTATATTAATTTTATTCTTACAATATATTAATTTGTTTAATTCACAAAATTAAAAAAATTCTTCATTGAAATACAAACAAAAGGATGAAATTAAATAATTTAATATTTTACAAAAATAAATGTGGAATAAAATATCTCATAAGGAAAAAAGTGAGAAAAAAAATGTATTGTCCAAAAACCAAAAAAAAAAAAAAGGTGTTTACTCTTTTCTTCCTTTTTTTTCCCTCCTTTTGGAACTAGTTTACTCTTCCTTTTCCTGTATATGGCTGTGGGCAATATATTCATACGTTGCGGCCATCTTTGCCATCAATGTATATGAATTTACGGTGGCTGGCGTTATTTTGGATGAAAATTTATGACGAAGATATTAGGCATCATTGGATTCGCAACAATTGACCAATAAATTTCTTGTGAAAGTAATTAAATTATTGAACGCATATATACAGAAATTAAGATTAAGAATTAAATCCTAAATGCAATGAAATGTATAAAAGAAATCCAATGTTATTTAAACTAAAAAGTATGGCTAATAATTGTGTTTTTATTACAATTGATCTATGATCAAATAGAAATTTCATTTGTGTTCGTTTTTCCTTTTTTGATAGATCGATTAAATGGATAGATAAATTATCATTGTTGTTATTATTTTGTGGGGTAAAATACACTTTTCCGCCTTGAAATATATTAAAACTACACCAACCTCTTCTAACGTTTCATATTATCTATTAAATGACCCGTTGTTAGAAATATATTTCTTTTTTATTCTCTAATTTCTTATAATTTAATTAAAAAATTTATTAATGAGATAACTTAATTGCCCACACTTATATTCATTGTGTTGAAGGGACTTTCATTTCGCAAATCTCTAATTTTCCATTGTCGTCACCATTCGCTGAGGAAAATGCTCTAAATCTGAACTTTACATAGAAACTTCTTAGCTTACATCCAATCTGGGTTTCCTTCAAAATCTTTTTTTTTTTTTAACTCAAGCTAGAAAATGGGAAGAAACCAGACTCGTTGTTCACTTTCTAACAAATTATAATAATTGAATCAGCAATTTCCTTAATTATTGAAGCTAAAAAGATGTTAGGAAAAATAATCTAATTCCAAAATAAATAGAGAATGAAAGAGATGACTAAAAATAGTAATAAAATAAACACACAATTTTGCATAAAAAAACTCTTTTAACTCAAAGGGAAAAATCATGAGAGAATCAACAAAATTTTCACTATTAAATTGAAAAATTACAAACTCTAACTCTTTTATAAATCAAAATTCCAATTATATACAACTCTCTCTTAAACAATTATTTCACTTACTTTTTTCTCATACATCAAACCTCATGTCCAATACAAATATTTATAACATAATAATACTTGTTTGGAAAGGAATCTCAATCCAATTTTAATACAAAAAACCTAACTTGAGTAAAAAAAATCTTAATAAAAAAATCACAAATTGATAATAATCATAATTTAAATTAGATAATCTTAATTTGAATTGGAAGATAATTCAAAATAGGAAATAATAATAAATTAACAATTATTAGAATTTGAATAAAATCCTAACAATTTCCTCCTCAACACAAATTATATCTTTTCACTTAAAAACTCTAACAGGAATTGGTTTTATTAACAAATCAGCAAATGTCATTTCACATGCTACACCTTCTTCATTTCATTGTATACTTTACCATTTGAATTTCTCATAATTATATTTTCCATTAACTTATATAAATTTCCATTAGTTGTTTTACCCCTTGTAATCATCAATACACCTTTGGTAATTTTCAAAACTCCATCTCTAGTAGAATACTCATATTCTAAAACACCCAATCTACCTAAAGAAATTATATTCTTTTTCAATGCTAGCACATATCTCATGTCCTTCAGAGTTTTTATACTACCATCATACAATTTAAGTTTCCCATTACCAATATCTTTCACATTTATAGTATTACCATTAACCATCATCATAATTCTAGGTTGACAATCATTATATGTATCAAACATCTTCTTATTAGCACAATGTGACCATAATAAGCAAAATCAGATAGCCAACAATTACTAGAATCATTCTAACATTCTTCATTTATTAAAATCACATAATATTCATTATCTTGTATAGTTGAAATACCAATAATATTAAATTTAACTTTTTTTCTTTGATTTTCTGAAACTCATATAAATCATTATCTAACTTCTTACACATCTATTTAAAATGTCCCTTTTTTTGCTAGTAAAAACACTTTTTCTCCCTATAATCTCTCACTAACCCTATTAAAAGAATCAATAAGTCTTTTTATTTAGGTTACCATCATGATATGTGCTTCGACCCCAACCATCATCGGCTACATAAGCAATTTCCTCAAATGTAATGGTAAGCTTTCTCAACTTTTCATTCTCTAATATAGTATAAATTGCATCTTTCATTGTAAATCTTTTTTAATCAATAATGGATTGACCAAACTATGATAAGAATTTAGAAGAAATGTTAACAACAACAAAGCTTTATCTTTATCGTCTATCATAACTCTCATACTTATTAATTGAAATAACAACTTGTTAAAATAATTTAAATGACTTATCATATCAGTGATTTCATCCATCCTTAGCCAATATAAATTTTCTTTTAAATACTATTGATTTGTGATAGATTTTGACATATAAAGTTTTTCTAGTTTTTTTCATACATCAACAACATAAGTTTCATATAAAAGATTATATTTTACCCCAAGTGCTAAGTATAGTTAGATGATATTGACTATTTTCATCTCTATCTCTTCCCAAGCTTCATTTGTCATATTTGCAAGCTTTTTTTTCCTTCCCATTCAGTGCTTTAACTAGTTGTACTAGAATATCTTTTACCATACTCTGCTACAAGTTGAAATTGTTTTTCCCATCAAATAACTTTACCTCAAACTTGTTGCTTACTCCACTTTAAAGTTTTACCATCTCAAATCACATTTATATGCAAGATTGAACTGCTTTAATAGCACTTACTAAAAAAAATCCTAATTCAAAAATATGCAAAGAATGAAATAGATAAATAAAAATAGCAAAAAAATAAACACATAATTTTGCTTAGAAAACTCCTTTAACTTAAAAGGGAAAACCACAAAAAATTAACAAATTTTGCACTATTAAACTGCAAAAATTACAAAATCTAACTTTCTCACAAATGCAAAATGCCAATTATATATGTCTCAAACAATTTTCTCACCCAGTTTTTCTTATACATCAAACCTTTTACCAACACAAGTATTTATAATCCAATAATGCTTGTTTAGAAAGGAATCCCAATCAAGCTCTAACACGAAAATCTAACTTGAGTAAAAAGAAAACCCCTAATAAAAACAATCGTAAATTGATAATAATCATAATTTGATTTAGATAATCCTAATTGAAATTGGAGGATAATTCAAAATAGGAAATAATCACAAATTAGCAATTATTAAAATTTAGGTCAGATCCTAATAAAAGAAAATAGGAAGGGTTACAATCGATGAAAAAGATGATTAAATTTTACCAGCAAAAATTTCTCCTTTCTTCCCTTGTTAACCTAGGGTTAGCTTCCTTCTTGAAACTCTAAAATCTACTTAGCATATTCATGTTAACCTAGGCTTAATTTATATATCTATTTATATTAACATTACCTTTTATGTCATTCCACATTTTTAACTAATTCAATAGTTAGTTTTGTTAATACTTCTTATATAATTAACTAGTTTATCAATTACTATATAAAATAGAGCCTTAATGATAGTTTGAAAGATGTTGATAAGAACATGACTTTGTCATTTCTTACCATCTTGAATTTTTATTTTTTTGGCCTTTTACTTGTAAATACTAGGCGGTATTATGTCTATGTTGTGCACTTGAAATATGGTCTTTGTCCTATAACAAATTGGATGAACATATAACACAATTTTTTTTTTTTTTTTTTTGCTTTTGTAATGATAGAAATGCAATCCATTTAACTCACATAGATAAGGTCTTGAATTCAAACCCTAGACATGAAGAAGAGTTTTCTTTTTTTTTCCCTTTTTCTTTTGTAATGATTGGATCAACGGTAAAAGTTAAGTTGCAAGGCATTTCAAGCCCAAAAGGTTTTGAGTTTAGTCCATGAAAATGCCATTATTAGAAAAGATTTATTGTTTGTTATTTTCACTCCAAACAGGTCTTATACAAAAAAAGTATAAGGATAGCTAAGTGTAAACAAAAAAAAAAATTTAAAAACTTAGATACTATACTCTTAAATTATATAAAATTTAAAATTAACATTCCTCGTTAATTTAAGTGACTATTTTATCAAATTATATAATTTTTTATAATTTTTTAAACAAAAATTATAATATATTATTATATAATATTTTATCTTATCTCATTTTTGAATATTTAATAAAAAATCTATATGTTTAATTTAATTTTAGTGATGGTAAGTTAACTCATGTTTAATGGATACCTTTAATTTTTAACTATTTAGATTAAGTATAAGGTCTTTGAAAATGGATATTTATATGGATAAGGAGATTTTTGTAGGAATTTTGTTAGTTATCAGTATGAGTATTGGAGTTATATTTATTAACCTTCCCTATACCCATATTATATAATATATATTTTATCAAAAGTAATAAAATATAGATGAATATAGCAAATATAAATATAATAAGATGTAGATAAATTATAATTGGATAAATAAGATAAAAATAATTTTTTATCTTTAATTTCTATTAAAAACTATAATTAAGCACAAATAAATTTGCATTATTTAAATCAAATGGGGAAATGAGGATGGCTAGAGAGATTCAAATATTTAAAGAGAATGGGGATAAATATTTACATGGATAGGAAAGGGCAAAATATTTTGAAATAGGGATGGGTATGAAAATTTTAGTCCTCTACACATACCCTTCCCATTGTTATTCCTATTTAATTGTATAATATATTAATTATTAATAAAATGACAAAATAAGTTACCATACTATAATAACATGATTATTTCATAGAATTCATTTAATTTGTTAAAATTGATAATTAAATCGATGATAAGTTTTAGTTTCAAGTTTTGTGTAACCTAGGGGGTGATTTTTAACAATTGTTAATTAACCTAGTAAATCAAATTAAACATAACATAACAAAACTCATTGTCCTAGTAAAAACAAGCAAGAGTTATGAATGGTAAGAAAGTTGTGATTGTGGTTAACTAAAATTAAGAACTAATTTCCAATTAGTAAGCACTTTTTTTTATTTACCAATTGATTTTAAGTGTTCTGGTGCACGAATAATGGCTAGTTTTCATTCTTAATAACCCCAAATGGCTATATTACTCAATAAGCTTTATATATAAGTTAAGAAATATAAAATACAATTAAAAGAGAGCCTGAACTTCACTTGTTAACATTATTTTATACCTTCTTTCATCAAATCATGAATTGAGCTTTACTTTGTGAAATTCTTCTATTCTAAGTGCTTTATTTGTTCTATCCACTCTTCAAGAGAGTTTTTATGAATTGACATTCCTCTCATATCTTTTCCAAATTGTAAAGGGTGAGGTGTCTCTTTGGAATTCTTAAAGAGGGTGAGATATCCCCTATAAGAGAGTTTTTGCTTAAGGAAAAGTGAGGATTTTAAAGCTTCTTCAAGTGCCAATTAAAACTTGAAGGGATAGTGGATTAACATAAGCTTAGAAAGTTTGGAGAGTGGATGTATATCTTGGTGAAGATATCCAAGGGAGGAACCACTATAAATTCTTGTGTTTGATCTCTCTATCCTATCTCTTTATTGTTTCTGTAATATTACTCTATTTTTTTACTGTGTATGCTCTATTTTGCTATTGCTATTTGCTAGACATATTTATGCTCTAATGTTTATATTGTTGCTTAGATATTTGAATAATTAAAAGAGAAATTCATCTTCATTCTGCTATTGTTGGTTGCTAAAATATAGTGCTAAATGCTCTGTTCTTCTTGTTGTCAATTGTTAAATATATTATGTATCAATATTGATTTTGATCTTTAAATGATTGAATGGTTGAAAGAGAAATTTATTTATGCATTGGCTTCTTGTTTCTTATTTATGCATAATTGAATGAGTTGCTTTATACAAGTGAATTAAATGATTATATATTATGTGTAAACTTATCTATTAAATTATCTTGAATTGATTTCTTGATTATTTATTTGTGCATAGTGGACTAAGCAAATTTGTATTAGTTTTTTGAATTGTCATATCTTGAGTGCAAACATATTCATACAGCTTTCTTGGAAGTATTTAATTAAGATTATTCTCACGACTTTTCAAAATCAAAAGATTTTCAAAAAGGATTTTAAAAATAAGAAAAAGTTTTGAAAACACCAATTCATCCCCCTCTTAGGTGTGGGTTGCCAAGACTAACAGGGATTGCTAAATATAGATAATTAATTAGGATGGTTTATGAATCTTTCCACTATAAGATTCATATTCAGTTAATTTTATTAGGTTTAAATACCATATAAAACTTATAATTTTATATTCACTACAATTAAGGTGCTAAACAATATTAACATTAATAATATATTTTTAAATTAAGTGATGTCTAAAATTAATAAAATTTCAAGGTTATTTTTAATATAAGTAACTGATAAATTAACATATAACTAATAATTGATAAGCTAACTTATAATTAATAACAATAAGTTAATTAATTGCATTGGAAGTGCTTAATAAAATTAGTGTTTGAACTAGTTAAAAATATAAGATAACTTAAAAGCACATGTTAATATAAATAGATATATCAATTAAATTAATTTTTATTTATTTTGATATCAAGTTATATATACATTGATACAATAAATATATTTAAAATAAAAATGTAATTACATAAAATTTAATCAATTATATATTTGCCATTACATATTTATATACTTATTATTTATTTATTTACTATTTAAATTAAGAATATAATTACTTAGATTATAATTAAAGGCATATAATGTTAATTAATTAAAAAAGAAAGGATAAATTTGAAAAAAATTTGATAAACTTTTAGCTATAAGCTACCTATAGTAATTTATTAAGATTCTATTTTGTACAAGTAGTTAATAAATTAATTAATAACTCTAACAAATTAAGGAGCAGCTAATAAGTTAGTTAGTAGTTAATAACTAATAATTAATAAATTAACTAATTATATAAGAAATATTTCATAGAATTAATTATTGAACCAGTTAAAATTATAAAATAATATAAAAAAGTATATTAATATAAATAAATATATAAATTAAAATAATTTATAATTATTCAAAAATTAAATTATATAACATAATTAAGATGTTCAAGATACAAATATAATATCTAATATTCAATTAATTATATTTTATCAATTTATATGTTTATTTACTTATATAATTTTTATTTTATTATTTATGATAGAGTTATAATTACTTAAATATAATTAATAATATTTTATGATATTATGTATTTAAAATTAAGATATAATTAAATTCAATGTAAATTAATTATATTTTATAGTATTGTATATTTGTTTATTTATCTTACATAATTTAATTTAATTAATTATATTTATATAATTACATTGTGAAGGACATAAATTATAAATTAATAAAAATAATAAAGATGATTTAGAAAAAATTTAAATAAATAATAGTTTATAAGTTATAAATTATTTAAGGTAATTTATTAAATTAAAATTTATTTTATTTTAATAAATTAATGCATGAAACACTTTTAGAAGTTAATATATTTATTATATGAAGTTAATAAATTATAAACTAATTTATTTATTATATAAAATAAAGCCTAAATCAGAACTTATTTTTTTAATAAGTTAGTGCTAGTTTATTTATTATGTTAAATGCATTTAGAAGTTAACTTATAATTTAAAGATTAGATTAATAATTTATAAGTTAATTTATTTATTGTGTAAAATAAAATTTAAATCAAAACTTATTTTTTAATAAGTTAGTATTAGTTTATTTGTTGCATTAAACACAACCTCAACACTTATAATTTATTTTTTAAATAAATTAGTGTATAAAATACATTTAGAAACTAACTTGTAACTTATTGATTAAATCGATAAATTATAAGTTAATTTATTTATTGTATAAAATGAAACTTAAATTAAAATTTATTTTTTAATAAGTTAGTATTGTTGATTAAATCAATAAGTTATAAATTAATTTATTTATTATATAAAATAAAACTTAAATTAAAACTTATTTTTTAATAAGTTAGTACTAATTTATTTGTTGCGTTCGACATAATCCCAACACTCAACATTGCTTTTGGTTTTTATGACAAACTCACCATTAATCGGACGCCCTGATTTCGTAAGATTCCGCATTTTTTTTCCCCGTAATTTTGAATATCATTGAAAAAAAATCGAAGGAAAAACATGATGCACTGTATGTTAGGAGCCCACAAAGCCAGGTCATGCACCTTACAAATCCACCACAAAAGACGGAAAATGAAGTCGGATCCCACTATGACAAAATTAGAAAGCTTTCGGTCAATAAAATTCCACCGTTTGATTAAAATCAACGGCCGATACAACCAGTGCGTACTTATGCCATATCGAATCTATGTGACACCTACTCACTCTCTCCATCTCCCCGTCTCGACCTCCGACTCTGCAATCGCGCGGAGGTCCGGAAAACCCTAACTATTTCCAAAACACGGTCGTTTTGTTCCCCGACCTTGCTGTTAGCCTCAATTCCACCGGTTCTCGGAAGAGAAGAGCTTCCACGAATTGAAGTATTGTATTTTTCATTCGCAAGTCTGGAGTTTGGAGAGATTGGGTTAAGGTCTGTTAGCTTCTAATCACTATGGCTTTGAAGGCTAAACTTTGTAGTGATTCCTGGAAGTTAGGGTTTTGAATTTTCCAATCTTGTAATTTTGCTTGCATGGCATCTTTTACTCAATGAAATTTAGCATTGTTTCAAATGGGTTGGTATCCCACTTCAAGTTTTGTTTGTGGTCACTGGATAAAAATCGTTTTAATTAGTTTTTAGATGTCGCTATTCTCAAATTTGATATTTTTGTTTCTGTTCGGTCCTAGTTGTTGAATTTTCACAAATTTTAACTATTTATGCCTTATTGAATATGAATCTAGTAGTGGTTGATTGATCATTAATTTTGTCAGTTATAGTCATTGTGATTAACGTGCAATTCTTCGGTGACATTAAAGTGTTGTTCTTTACTCATGGTTTGATATGTATACAATGCATGTATTTATGTCCATACTGGAACAAGTTAATTTTGAATTGACAACTAACTCATGTTATATTTTTTGACACTTCCAATAAGTTTAACTTGATAAAATTTATATCTGAACAGCTTCACGCTGGTTATTTGTCTTTTCTATCATTTTTCTTCATGTGATTGTTGAGAATTTGCATGGTTTAAGGAATTGTATAGATGATGGCTTCCTTTTTTTTTTTTTTTGGTTAAAATAGAATAGATGATGGCATTTTGTTGAAGGCTTTTGATAGAAATTGAAGAACACTTTTTATTCTTCTTAAAGTGCGTTATCTAATCATGAATTTTTTTGGAGCACAGGCAGCTTAGGCAGGCCTTGTATTTTTTAGGATTAAAGAGCAAATAAGTTCGTTGCTGACCCATGAACCAGGCTCTAAATAACTTAGTCACATAAAGTGTTTCAAATGGATGTTCAAGTGATTAACATTGATGATGGAGGGGATCATCAAGCGATGGCAGATGATGGAGATGCTGACCCTAGTGAAGGTGAAGTTAATAATGCCGAAAATTCAGGGTCTCATGTTGAGGATGGACCCTCTGAGCCATATGTGGGTATGGAATTTGATACTGAAGATGCTGCAAAGACTTTCTATGATGAATATGCCAGGCATATGGGTTTTAGTTGCAAGGTTGGCCTGCAGGGTCGTTCTAAGGCTGATGAAGTAATTTTGTACCGGGAGTTCATATGCAGCAGGGAAGGTTTGAAAAGAAGATATATTGGCAACTGTGATGCAATGATTAGGATAGAGTTAAAGGGTCAGAATAAATGGGTGCTGACAAAGTTTGTTAAGGAGCATAGCCACTCTATGGTGAGTCCTAATAAGGTGCATCATATTCGGCCACGTAAGCATTTTTCTAGTGTTGGAAGGACCATGCCTGAAACTTACCATGGGGTGGGACTTGTTCCAAGTGGTGTTATGTATGTATCTGTGGATGGCAACCATGTTTCTGCTGATAATTTTGGAGTTAGGAATACCCATCTTTCTCCTCCTCCTCCTCCTCCTCCTCCCGAGCCAATTCACCCATTTAAGAATTCTACTGCAGTGAATTATACTGTTAGGCCGCCTGTTCGAAAGAGAACATTGGGAAGGGATGCTCAGAATCTGCTGGAGTATTTTAAGAAAATGCAGGCTGAGAACCCTGGATTCTTTTATGCTATACAACTGGATGAAGATAACAAAATGACTAATGTTTTTTGGGCTGATTCAAGATCAAGGACAGCATATAATCATTTTGGTGATGCAGTTACTCTGGACACAACATACAGAGTAAATCAATACAGAGTGCCATATGCTCTATTTACTGGGATAAACCATCATGGTCAGATGATTTTGTTTGGTTGTGCACTCCTTTTGGATGATTCTGAGGCTTCTTTTCTGTGGCTCTTTAAGACATTTCTAACGGCAATGAATGATCAACACCCTGCCTCTATAATTACAGATCAACACAGAGCAATACAGACAGCAGTTAGTCAAGTTTTTCCTCAAGCTCGCCACTGTATAAGCAAGTGGCATGTCTTGCGCGAAGGTCAAGAAAAATTGGCTCATGTTTGTCATGCTTATCCAAATTTTCAGGTTGAACTTTATAATTGTATTAACATGACAGAAACCATTGAGGAGTTTGAGTCATCTTGGAATTCTATCCTTGATAAATATGAACTAAGAAGAAATGACTGGCTTCAGTTGTTGTATAATGCTCGTGCGCAATGGGTTCCTGCATTTTTCCGCAATTCATTTTTTGCTGCAATATCTCCAAGTCAAGGATTTGATGCTTCTTTTTTTGATGGTTATGTCAACCAACAGACGGCATTACCATTGTTCTTTCGCCAGTATGAGAGGGCTTTAGAGAACTCATTTGAAAGGGAAATAGAAGCAGATTTTGAGACTTTTTGCATCACACCAGTATTGAGGACGCCCTCACCCATGGAGAAACAGGCTGCTAATGTGTATACAAGAAAAATATTTTCAAAGTTTCAAGAAGAGCTGGTTGAAACTTTTGTTTATACTGCCAATAGAATTGAAGGTGATGAGGTGAATAGCACTTTTAGGGTTGCAAAATTTGAGGATGTCCAGAAGGCATATAATGTCACATTAAACTCTCCTGAATTAAAAGCTAACTGTAGTTGCCAAATGTTTGAGTATTCAGGCATACTCTGCAGGCATATTTTAACTGTATTTACTGTGACAAATGTACTCACATTACCGTCCCACTACATCTTAAAGCGGTGGACAAGAAATGCAAAAAGTATAGTTGGATCAGAAGAATGTGCTGGTGAATCAGAGTCTATGTCATTGAGATATAACAATCTGTGTCGGGAAGCTATCAGATATGCTGAGGAAGGGGCAACAACTGTAGAAACTTATAATGCTGCAATGAGTGCCCTTAGAGATGGTGGGAAGAAGGTTGCTGCTGTCAAGAGAAATGTTGGCAAAGTTGCACCTCCTAGTAATCAGGCTGGTGGGGCTTCTTATGATGACAGGAAAACCACTGCATCAGCTATGGATACAACTCCTCTTTTATGGCCACGACAAGATGAAATGACAATGAAGTTTAATCTAAATGATGGTGGTGCTCCTGTTCGATCATTTGCTGATTTAAATTTGCCACGAATGGCCCCAGTATCACTGCAGCGAGATGATGGTCCACCTGAAAATATGGTATAATCAAAAGAATCATTTTTCTTGTTACCTTAATGAGTCCTTTTCTGTTTTTAATAGAATTGCATGATATCAATCCTGGATCTTTTGGTTTCTTTCACTAGGTTATTCTTCCGTGTTTGAAGTCAATGACTTGGGTGATGGAGAACAAAAATTCAACTCCAGGGAACAGAGTAGCTGTTATCAATCTGAAGGTGTGCCAATAATAAACACAAACAATAAAGGACTATTAGGAATCTTACTTTGTTGATTAGTTTCAAGTTCCTTCAGATATCATTCTGTTATACGCATGAAATTGTGAAGTTTCTTGGACTTAAATAAGCTGGTTTTGGATGTAAATATTTGCAATAGCAGTCCTCTACCCTCTTACAACATATGTAACAAAAACAAGAATTTTAGTCCTTTTACATTGTTCATATATACCTCTGCAGTTGCAAGATTATAGTAGGGCTCCGTCAGCAGAATCCGAAGTTAAGTTTCAGCTCTCTAGAATTTCATTGGAACCCATGTTGAGGTCTATGGCCTATATCAATGAACAGCTCTCAACACCAGCTAATAAGGTTGCTGTAATAAATCTCAAGGTATGTGAATTTAATTCTTGACATATCTCTTAATTCTGCCCTGTCCAGCTATTCCTGATATGTATTATTACGTTTTAGTTATTAGAAAAGAAGAAATGGTGTGGCTTTCTACGTGTGATGAAAAATTTCTGGGAAACTTTTCTTCATAACAGCTGGCTATAATTATGATGGCAGTCATGATGAGGAGCCCATACAATTATTTAGGCTGTTAAGAAGAGAATATTGATTCTAGTTAGGTTTGCATTTGTAATTTAAAAATTAATAATAATTAAAAAAAAAAAAAACTGAGTCCATCATTTTTCAGAAGCTGGTGATGTAGGGCTGTGATATTGACGGGATAAGATAGTTATGAAGGATTTGTTGGAAAAGTGTCAAGTATATTAATTTGATGTGATTAAGTGTGACAGCATGCTAATCAAGGTAGGTAGAACTTCTAAGCTTTTTTGCATTTAATGCATTTGACAGTTGTATCCTATTATAGGTTTTCATTATATTCAATTAGGGATTCTAAAAACTACAAAGGGAGAAACAATGGGTTGCATTCTTGTTATCTTAACCAAAGGAGAAGTAACTTTCTGAGTTGGGAGCAAGTTGAGGCAATTCATACCTGTATAGAGAAGTATGCTCAATATGCTTAAGAGCCAGCATCAGCATAAATGAATATTGTAGGTTTCAGTTCGTGTTTTTTAGGATGTTGATTAGATATGGATTTGGATTTTATTTTTTTAATGTTCGGAAAACTTCTGCTTTTTTTGGAAATTGCGGGAGTCGTGTGACATGACATAATATATTGTTTGTTTTCTCACTGACCTGTTAAAGGAAATAAGGAGAGGACATGAATAGATAAGCATAATACTTTTCACAATTATTTCATTTTGTTTTTTTGATGAATGATAATATGCCATTATGGCATTCCCACTTTTTGACTAATATTTTTAAAACTGCTTCAGCTTCAGGATACCGAGACAACTTCTGGTGAGTCTGAGGTAAAATTTCAGGTGTCTAGGGACACGTTGGGTGCTATGCTACGATCAATGGCCTACATCCGTGAACAACTTGCTCATGCTGTAAGTTGAAAGTTGTTCCTTAATGTTCCTATATCTACTTTTATAGCGATTATTGGCAATTTTAATAATACATGCATACATGCTTCTTTTACCCAATATTTTATGCTGTGTGGGTGAGAATTCTGAATTCTGAATAAACAACCTAATACAAATCACATTCAAATGCACTATAACGTGTCATATCTGAAATGGTTCATTGTAGATTGCAATTCTCTTTTCTAATTTCTTTCTCCTTTTCTGCCTTAAGATTTTGTGTTGCACTTTCCTGTACCCCTTTACTTTTGTCACTGTTTTTGTAGCTGAATGTAATTTCCTTGAAAACATTTGACCCATTTATGTGGCTACATTAGAAAGGGAGTTTTAAAAGAGCACTGAAATATATTAAGATGCTTAGATCTCACCATTAGTATGGGGGTAAGAATAATATTTATCTTGACTGAAAGAGTAAGAAACTTGTGGCACGTGGGTTTGTTGATTTGTTGTTAACCATTAGCATGGGAGTTTGTTGAGTTGAAGTTACCTATTAGCATGAGTTTGTTGATTTTATTCATAGTACCTTTATGTGCGTTTTAACTGGATCCTAACTTCTACCAAATCAAAGGGTTATGTTACATTTTACTATAGTTGATAACAGGTTTATAACCAGTTTGTGTTTTTTCCTTTTTCTTTCTGTTTTTTTTTTGGTAACAATTACATTGGATTAACCAAAAATCTCTATTGTTATGTCAAGTGTAAGTTTGCATTCTAGCTTTATATCTGGATGCTAATGTCCATTTCCTTGTAAATATTTTTGCAGGGTGATGGCCAATCGGAGCCTCTGCTGAAAAGGCATAGGAAGTAATGCATTAAATTTTCATTTCATACCCAGGTGGGTGTGACTAAGTTTCAACTTGGTGGCAGTGTCTATGATCACTCAGTATGTGAATGAATTAGAAAATGTAGTTACTTTTTCTCTTTAGCCCCTTTTTCTGTATAATTTTTTGGTCTAACAATTTTGTCCATGTATCATATTATAGGCAGATTTGTTTTGTAGCAAGCAGCTGCAGTCCCCCGGCCCCTTATCTTTTCTAAACAAAAAATAAAATAAAAAAGGCTTAAATATATTTTTGGTCCTTGTAATTTACTAATCGATTGATTCTGGTCCGTCAAATCTAAAGTAATCTATCTTCATTCTCCTAAATCTTTAATTTGAAGAATTTTGGTCCAAATGCTAACGTTCTATTTCAGTATTAACAGAACTATTAAGTGACTGTGAGTTAGCATTTTAAAATTCATATTCTTCAATTACTTTTTAGAAAAAAAAAATTAAAAAAAAAATCCATACTCCCCAGGTTCCCCTTTGTATCCCTGTTGTGTAATCCTCATCTTTCAATCTTTCAAGAGTCTTGCGAACGAAACTACTCGTTCTCTTAATCCGTCAAAGCTGTTGTCATGCCTCCCGATTGAGTGCCTACTATTGCGAAGTAGGTTGTCAATGTTGCATTGAAAGTGTTCCCAATTATTTGCATGATCCATGAGGATGCTAATCTGTCTTGACACTTTCAACAAAATTTTCAAGTGAACCAGACAAAAAGAGAAGGGAAATGATACAAATTAACCACCAATGTCGTTTGGGTATCTCAAAAATAGCACAAATTTAAAAACTTAGTTACTAAAATTTGCTAAATTGAAAATACAAAAAAATGAATATCTTGTGACGATCATGGTTCAAGATATGCTCTGATTTGTGAGAATTTGGTTTACATTTCTTCCACACGTTATCTTTGTTTCTCATTTTTTCCTGGCTATCTCATTTTGCTTCTTGAACCTTCTGTTTCTCTTCTTCTTTGGACCAATCCTTTGTTTCTCTTCTATTTAATTGATAGAAGTTGTCGTAATGAACTTGCCTCTATTAGTTCATCTTCTCTTCTTTTCTCTACACCAAAATTGTTGAAATTTGCCATCATTCTTTGCTTTAATTTAATTTAAATCTGAAACTCATTTATTAGTCTTAAGGATAGGAGCTTAGAGATGGAGTGGAAGTAGAAGTCTCATAAATATTTCTAGATTTTTTTTCTATTTGGTTTGTTTTTATTTGATGTAGCAAGTGAATTTTGAAAAAAAAAATTTATGACAAATCAATCACTTCTGTTAAGGATTGGACTGTGAATTAACAGTTGGATCTAATATGATATTTAACTTTTTTAGGGATCAAAATGGATTAATTTAATTTTGAGGGGTCAAAATTAATCAATTTGTAAATTATAATGATAAAAAGTAGCCTAAGAAAACAAACACATAAGAACAAGTTTTGGAGAATTTGGCAGAAGGTTTTCTGCCGGTATAGGGGATTAGGGGGTTGATTTGCGGGCCTATTTGTTAGAAGTATGCAATGCACTTTTCATAGGGATTTGAATTTTGTAACAAATACAGACCCAGTAACGACCAGATTTATGAACCCACAAATTACCATGGATACTCTTCGATAAGGTCAGAGTAAGAAATAGGAATTATGAGAGTAAATTATAAAGGAAATACTATAACAGTCAACAGTGCAAAAATATTTATATATGATATTTAATGTTCACCTCCCCCCCCCCCCCCCCAAAAAAAAAAAAAAAAAAAATCTATCCCGACCCTCTGTCCTTGGCTGGATTTTCTTGGGGGAAATTCTCTCTTTCGGCTGGAAAGTGGAACCCTCCGTTGATTAATGCACGCTGCCAATCAATCAATGAGAACATCGAATTGACTTGTCATAGAGAACTTGTTCTATTGTTTTACGAGTTCATGTAGTTATGATGCAGGAAGTACTATCTTTTGTCCTGTTGGATCAGAGTAGTTTTCCATTGAATATTTATAATCTCTTTTGGCTGGTTCTTGTTTGTTTTGTCTAGCAAACAAACACCCAATTCAATTATAACGTTTTCTTTATTCTTTTATCAATTCATGACAATCCAATATGGCGCATAATTGAGAAGTCCTAAAATATATGTAATAGTATTGGTGAATTGATTGACAGGGAAGTGATTCTAGAATGGAAGTTCCATACTTTTTCCCCCCCTCCGTTTTTTAATTGAACAATCAGAAAAGGATGTTCTGTAGCACAGTACAGTTCCGGTTTATTGAAAAATATCGCGCCAGCTTTTGTTCCTAGCAGAAATCTAGTGTGTGCACATATTTTACAGAAAGATCTATGAGACAGAGTATTAGAGAATATTAGCCAATTTTCTTCTTGAAAACTCCAACCTCAAATGGAAATGCTATAGGGAACTCCCATACCAGTAACCCCAGGCTCTGAAAGTGGCTTCATTAGCTTATATGGCACAGTCCCAGCACCATTTCTATTCCTCAAATTGCTGTCTGAATTCCTTGAGTCTATAATCCCTTCAATCTCCCTCAATTTCGTGCTAAACCTTTCAAATGCTGCTCTTATGGTTGGATTTTCAGCCCAGGATTTCTCCATGTGTTGCCCTAAGTACTGTTCATCAGGCGAATGATCTGACAATACATATAGAATTGTCATAACCACGGTAGCCTGAATTTGTGATGGAAAACATTCCAGAAGAACTTGATCAGGTTTGTTCAGAAACTTTTGCCATTCTTCCTCTGAAGCATCTTCTGTAGGCATCTTGTTTCTAGCAATTGTGGGTCTGTTTGGAAAATATCCTCCATATGCATATTGGGCAAAGTTCACTGCTGCATGATGTGCAGATGCTACCCAGGCTATGGTGGTGATGATCTCAATTAGGTCTTGTGGGGTCTTGAGCTTCGGCCACCATGGTGCATCCTTTTTGTCTGCGTGGCCGACCGTTCGGATTTCGGTCCACCATGCTTGCAGCTCATTATCTGACTCTATGAGGCTTGAGTTTGGATAGTAATGGCTGACATAATCTGTAACCCACTGTTTGATGGCATCCCATATGAGGAGCCCATCATTGGCAAAAGGATAGTCTTCGATAGTTAGCTTTAGGCCATGAGGTGCATTAAGATCTGCAACAGCCATTCCTCTGTAACAACAGAAACACCAAAATGTAACTGCTTAGGCTGGTTGCAAGAAAAAGAACAATTGCACAAACAATTGTAATTATGAAGAAAAATGCTAGTTGCATTTTTAGCAAATTACAATCTGTTGACAATTAAAAAATATGATATAATTTGAGTGGAATTGGTCTCACTCTTGGAAAGAAAGGTAGAATCAATTTGATTCCAATTATATTATGCATATTATATGAGGAGAATTGTGAATTAATGGAAGTGCAGATAACACTTTTTAGTTGCGAATTATATTATGTTCTTCAATTAAAGTAGTAAGTCTTGCTAGTAAACACTCCAAGAGAAACTAACAGGACACTTTCTCTCACAATAGGATGGTTCAGCATTTTGTTGGCAAACAGTAATCCAGCAGAACGGACTCCATCATTTTCCTAGAATGGCAAACAGTAATCCAGCAGAAAGGCTGGAATTGGGAATTAATTACCTGCTAATAAGGTCATTGGGAAGTGCCTGCAGATCAAACTGCCATTTCTGGTCATACGCCGCAGAACTAAGCTCCATGGAATATTTTCTAGGTGAGAATGAAATTTCAATAATCCCATTTGCGCTGATGAGTGCTTGGCGGGCAAGCGCATTGATTTCCATGGTATATCTCAGATGAGGGTTCAGCAATTTGTGGATTGGATGCATCACACTAAGCTGTCTGTTTGTTGCAATTACATAGGGCTCTGTAGCACAATGAGTTCTTAGCCTGCAACATTAAAAAAACAAGTATGTACAATGTTAATTTAGACTGAACTTGTATTCCATTCCCATAGTCAACTAGCTCTGTTTCGAGTAATGCTCACATTACAACTTGGTAAACGTGTGAAAAAGAAAATATTGCTCAGCACAATATGATTATATTTTCCTTAATTTTTTTTTCTATCTCAACAGGACTAATGATTTAAAAAGAGTTTATTCTATCATAGAAGTGATATGATTTTGTGTCATTAGCATGTAAACAAAGGTCTTTACTCTCGTATTAGTTACAAAGTGGCGAGATAGTGCTAAGGAACATGTTGTAGGTTTTGGGTTCAAATCTTCTCGCTTTTAATATATTAAAAAAAGAGTTTTACTCATATATTCTAATATGTTCCATGAGAATAGAAATTCTTACTTTACTAGGTGGGAGATAGATTTAAAGATACATAGGAATTCTATTTTTAGGGATCTTCTCTTAATTTTATATTTATCTCTCTGTTGTTATACTAAGAGTCATCATTTATTTGTTCACATCTAATATTAAAACTTTTCATCAGCGAGATAGAACAGGAGATGGAGGGTGCTGCCATGACCAGCATCTAGGTGGGTGCCTCCTTGTCCTTTGAACTTCCAAAATGTTTTGAAATCCAAAAATTTTCTCATAATTTTTCATTTTTGTTCTTATGGCATTATTCATGCTTTCCCCCTAAAACATTTTATTTCTCATGAAAATTTAATATTTCTTTTCACACTATCTTGATTCTAAATTAAGGTCTGCAACTGCAATATTGCATACAATGTTATCGTTGCAATATTGCAGTTACACTAAATTTCACAATTGCAATTTTGCTCCACAATGCCAGTACTCTTTCACATTAAATCGTAATTTTTCCGATTGCAATGTAACTGCAGTATCGTAATTTAGAGTCATGTTTGTATTCTGCAAAAATAAAGAAATACAGGATGGAACATACCAATGGCTTACAAGCTCATGACAGCCGGAATCATGAGCAAGAACATGAGCCTTGGCAAGTCTCCAAAGCCAAAGATCGGTTGAATGACGACGAAAAGCTGGAAACACCTGCTTCCATTGTGGCTTCCCATCCATAGGTGGCCTTGTCAGCTCAATAGCCAGAGGCTTCAATGTTCCTTTCCCTGTAAGGAAGAAGATCGTTCGTGATCCATATAGTGTTGTGCCCTCAATCTGTCTCACTTTGCTCACGTATGGTAGCAGCAAATCTTGGTAGTCCAAGATGAACAGCTTCTTCTCTCTTATGGCCTGAATTTATTCAAATTGATTAGTTTTAACCACATTTTGTAATGAAATTTTGTATAAACAACATAAATAAGAGCATATATATAAGCAGTTTTTTCTTTTTTTGAATAACAAAAGTAACAAATTACTTAACATATACACATTATGTGTCGATACATCACGAAGGATGCCAAAAAATAAATATTTTCATGTAAAATCCAAGTTATTTAGGATTTCGCTTTATATTTAAATAACAATTCTGTTCGGATTTAATAGAATTTGTCAAGTTTCATACACGGTTAATAGTAACTTTTAGGTAGTAACATTTTTAAATTAAGTTAGTAACTTTCTTAAAGTCAAGTAATAATTTCTTAATAATAACTTTAGAATATTTTTCACTTTTCATTAAAAAATTTATTATTTGAATTTAGGAAAAATGTTACATGAGTTTAGAAAAGTTACTAGACATGTATTGACACAACTTGCCTAACATGTCTTTGGTTTTTTTCCCCCTTAAACAGGTATTTTGACTATATTTCTCACAGAGCAATTTTGGTTGAAAATGATGAGAAAGAGTGTTGTTATAATCCACATATAGTGTAGCTTCTTTAAAAAATTAACTTAAATTTTTGTGCTTTGGACAAATAAATTACTACCTTAACTCTTATTTATTAGTCATTCTAAAAAAATATTTTATTACTTTTTATCTCTTAATCTAAAGGCTTTAATAAACCAATAATATATTGATTTTTTTTATAAACTTGCTCTATTACCGATATCAAACACTAAATTTTTAACTATTCCGCACACCAATTTACTTGTAATAAAAGATTATGCAGTGAAGTGTGCGGATTTTTTTCTTTAAATAATTGAGATTATTTATAAAATTGTTCTACTTAATTCTTTTATACTTCGAACAACTGATGAAAATGAATCAATAATGTATTTTTTAGGCTAATTTTAAATGTTAATAAATTGTGATAAAAGCACTTATCATGATAGATAAGTTTCAATAGGCACTAATAAAGTGTATCTACATTTACTCAAAGCCATTGATGAATTTATACCTCTTCAACAGTGTATCCATCTATGGCTTCCTGGATCACTTCTGGGGTGATTGCTGATTCTGGAGGACCGTAGATTTTGGGGTCCAGGATGCTTCTCAATGGCCATTCCTACATTAATTAACAACACAATACAATATCCAAAACAAAATAAGCTTTCTTCAACAGACATAATGGACTACTAAAATTTTTGTGCAAGTTTTTATGTAAGTTTAATGAAAAAATTATAATTTTTTAAAGAAATTTTGTAACCTATCGTAAATAACTGTAAGTGTGTATAAATGTTATATGTGACAAGTACACAAAAGGTTACATTTCCCTCAGTCAAAGTTATATGAAAATATTTTTTTAAAAAAATTTCTGAATTTTGTATAGATGTTACACCTTTCAATTAAAAATTGCAAAAAGTATAATTTTTTTAACAAAAGTTATAAAAATAAGTTTCAACTCATTTTTTTTTTAATTTATAAGATGAATTCAAGCAAATATTTTCTGCAACTACGTGTTTACCTTCACCAATTCTATGCTGCATGGATTGACACCTGACAGAGTCTCCCTGGCAAATTCCTCATCCGAAAACCAAAAGAATCTGTCCCCTGAAATTTTTGAAACAAAACCATAAGTTTTATTTTTGCATCATAAGTACTAATTATTTAATTAATTAATAGGTAATTTCAATTCATTCATGCTCTTATAGAAAGTACTTAAATAAGTTTTATTTCTTCGTAATCAAATCGGCTATTAAATTGTCAAATTTGTAACCTGCCAAAACTAGATTAATAAGCTGATCTTAAGCAATTTTAAATTCAAACGACTCCTAAGGTCGGAAAAAGTGTTGAAGTAATCTCCCTCAATTGTTAATGCATCGTTAGAAGTGTCAATTAATTTCTGCATTTTTTATTCAAATTCTCATAAATTTATGTGTTTGATCTCCTAAGAGTGAAAAAATAAAAATAAAAATAAAAATTCCGCTATTTAAGAAAGCTTATTCTGTTTGCTTCTCTAACAATTGACACATAATTTAAAATTCACATAGTTTTCCATTTTTTTTAGGCTCAGCGTAAATGAATTTATGCATATTATTATGAATAAAATGTATTGTAAAAATAATATTGGTACGTAGAAGCTTGGTAATCACAGTATTGTAAAAATAATATTATTCGCGTTTTTGCACTTACTTTGAAGTGGATCTGGGGCGTCGAAGCGCACAGCCTCCTGACTATCAGAAGCAGCCTTGATCAGCTTAGGAATGGCTCTTTGGAGCAAGTTGAGGCTGTCACTCTGCAGCGGTGGCAAGTTGAAGCCTTGTTTGAAAATATCATCAATGTCTGCAAAGCTTGCAAATCCAAGATTTTGATCTGTCAGAATTGTGTCCAAGGACTGTATTATTGTGTTCACTCCGTACGCTATTGTGGTCCCTCTGAATCGCGCCTGCTTTATATCAGCAAATGCTTCGTCACGTGGTACGTAGAAGCTTCCGCTTCTTTCCTCTGACTCGGGGTCTGCATATATGAAATCAAAGATTCATAAACTCGACCTTTTTCTTCTTATAAATTTAGGCAATTGCAGTTAGTTGGTGTAAAATTTTTATCTTTTAGTGGCTTGACTTTTTTTAACGTAAAATATTTTATTGATGCAACCTCTTCCTATAAATTTAGCCAATCATTATTGGCTATGTGAAAATAATTTTCATGCACATATAGTACATGTCCTCGTTGTGATAAAAAATATAATTTATTTATTAGTTCCATGACATTCATAATCGATAAAATTTTTTCTTAATTTCAAAACATTAAAATTGAAAAAATGGAAAACATTATTTTTATTTATTGAAGGATAATTGAAAGTTAAACTAAAATGTATATTTAAATATAATATATATTTTGTTTTTACAATTTCACCTTTTTCTAAAATATTAATTTATTAATAAGTATTTGATAAGTTAAAACATAAATTAAAATAATACAGAAGATTAATATAATAAATTAAATCAATAACTATTTAAAAATTTTCAAATAGGAGGATCATAAAAAATTTAAATGTTTGGGGGTTTTAAAGGAGTAATTATAACCCTCAATTCCTTTTCCTTCCCTATTTAAAATTCTTAAATAACAGATAAATTAAATCAAAATTTTTTTTCCTCACTCCTTTCCTCCGTTTCTTTCTCATATAAACAATTTATAAATTTTATATTAATAATTAAAATTAAAATATTATTAAAGAATCACATAATTATCTAAAATATTATATTACTTTATATTTTATAAGCCTAATAATGTATATAAGATTCCATTGACGCAATTTATTCTTGACACTTTGTTCGAAGAACAGTGGTCTCGCTTGATACCTCCAAAATGTTATTTAAAATGATAATAATTGCAAAAGTAACAAGAGCACGCAATGTATACGTGACCTGCATGACAGTGCTTTCGACCAGTACGGCAGCGTCGAGGGTACGGATGTTGCTTGCCGCCAAGAACAGGCCTTTTGAGGTCTATGCTGGAATCAGGATTACCAAGGTCATTGTATACGTCATAATCATATATTCGGTCAGAGCTCTTTCTCTCTCCTTCTCCATTGCCCCTCAAAATCACCAACTCCTCTTCTCTCAGCCTTTTCAATCCACTTGGTGTCTCTGATGGCAAGTATGACTGCACGAATATATTTGCACAATTCTCGGATTTCAGTACTTAATTTGCCAATATTATTGTAAAAAAATAAAAATTAATGAACATTAATTTTAATATAGGATTAAAATCTAGATTCATAATAATAAATTAATTTTATATTATTATTTATTTATATATTATCATATTATTGAAAAATTATTAAAATTTTCTTATTATTAATATTAAATTTATAAGTAATTTTATTTTTCTAATGACACAACATTCTTTTTTATATCTGCTATTTATTAATAATATAAAAGTTTTAGGATCTAAGTTTTAATATGTGTATATACACATACATATATACAGAGAGACAGACATAAATAACAAAAAATTAAGCTTAATAATAATAATAATAATAATAATAATAAATTCTATTTCGGCCTATCCCTACGTTCCTCTAACATCGATCCTGTGCATAAGCTCTGATATCCATCCTCTATATAACACTTCGATATTTTACTTACAGATGCATGTTAAATTGGATAAAATTAGGGGCTGACCTTGTCAGTGAAGAAGACTCTGTTAACAGGATTATCATGTTTTGATTGAATCCATGAATCGCAGGTGAGATTCATAGTGCCATCAGAGAAGCCATCGATCACTATTTCTTTCAGAAAAATCTCACTGCCCGTTTCATTCTCGACGATAACGGCACCCACTTTCCCAAAGTCTGCCGGCAATTCGAAAGTGGCCTCGTAATTCACTTCCTTATCTTTCTTATTGGCCCTGCGTACATCGGCTTTTACTGTCTCCTTCTCTGAGTTCGTCTCTGCGATAATTTAAAGGAAAAACAATGGATAAATGAGGATTTAATTTATTATTTAATGCAACAAGGTTAGTGGCGAATTCAGGATTCAAATTCACTAAATATAGTTTCAATTTTTAATGGCATAAATTTGAAAATTAATAAAAATATTTTAAATAAAATATATAATTTTATGTAAAATTAAAAAAATAATAAGATCATATGTTTATAATAAAATATATGTAACTTTTCTGCTCAATAAATTAATTGTAAAATAAGGGTTAAGCTTTGATACCAAAAGATATGTGTAAGTACATATCTGTCAAATTTTAGAAAAAAATTTATATCTTTTACGTTTCTTTATTGAAATTTCTAAAATTTATGTACAGTACAAATGAGAAATTTTTCTAAGAACCTTTTTTTTTTCTTTTCAACTTTGAACTATGGAGTTATAATATTTTGTATATCTATAGTACAAAAAGTTCATACACACTTATAATTGTATAATTATAAAGATTATAACACTTATTGGTTTTATGTTAAATTTTTGCAAATTTTGCAAAACTTTTTAGTAAGTAACAAATCAATTAGATTTTTATTAAAGTTTTACGATATACTGATATATGATCCTGGCTAACTCATTTATGATTAAAAGTTGCAACTTTATTTTATTCTAACTATTTTTCTTTTGGTTTACTTAAAAGAATTTTGTGCATGTGAAACATTTGAAATAATAAATTAAATGAATAAACCATTAAAAAAAAAAAACTTTGCTGGGCACCCAACATGTATTTATGTAAGACAAAACAGTACCCCACCCAAGAAAAAGACTAATTCAAATATATAAAGTTTTTAAGGTTAAAGATATATAATGGAATGTTTTGTGTGGTCCTGTTGCAATTGAAAATATCTTTTAAAAAAATCATAATTTATATAAAGTCGAAAAAATAATAAACAATAATTAGATTGCAACAAATTTAAATATCATAGAAATAAATTGCAATATATATAATGAATTGTTTTAAAACATCTCTAAATAGACCATGATTGATTTAAGGACGCAGTATTAGTCTGTCATTGACTATTCAAAATTTTTCATTCACCAATCACCGTTTAGCTTTCAATTTTTTTGAAAATATTAAAATTTATCAATCATTATTTTGCCCAATTTTATAAACGACCATGTTATTCGTTTTTCAATTTATTCAATTTTTTAATATATATATAATTGTTTTATTCACTAATTGAAAAATATTTTTTAAATCTATTCTTTTTCGGTTTTTAATATTTTATGTCAATTGTGACTTGTGAGTTTTTTTTTTATATCGTATCATTTTGAATATTTTGTAAATAATGCTTAATAAAAAAGATAGTCAATTATGTATAATTTATTTATTCATTTATTTATATACAGTCCCTCCACCATACAAATCATTCATCTATTGGAAAATACATCTAATCTTGATATCTCAATAACAAATTAGAATATTTGTCCTTATGATTGAGTAAATCATAAAATTTGAGAATTAATTTTATATTTATGAAATTATAATGCGAAATTATATTGAAATTGTGGGGTAGAAATGAAGATATTTTTGCATCAGCCGTGCTGACGAGGGTGTTTGACATTTCTGTGAACTTTTTCCAATTAATTTTGTTATTTTAAAGGAGACATTTTAAAAGTCTTCCGGTTGCAAATTGCTTATTAAGGTTTGAAGCTGACTCCACTTTATTATACCAATAAAGACTTCTAGTTTTTTGCATTTTTTTCTGTTTATGTAACGAATCAATACTAAAATACTGATCTTTTTCATTTTGCTTGTGTTCTTAATTCATTACTTATAATATCCTATTTTTTCATAGACGGATAGATACTTAGAAAATTGATTTGCAAATTTAAGAAATAAGAACGTAGAATATAATTTAATTCGTTTGAACTTTAATTTGAATGGTATTTTTGCTTTTACTATGCTAAAATTATATACTTTCTCATATATGCTCTTTTACAATTAAATAAGAAGTAAACTTTCATACCTGCAAAATATAATTAAATGGATCTAACATAGATGAATAGAAATTTACGATCCATGCACCGACGAGACAGTGAAAAAAATTAATAATGTTATATGTATAAAAAATAAGGTTCAAAATTAATTTTCTATGTGTGTTAAGGTTTATAATTGAATATAAAATGGTGAAGAAATTTTGTAAGATTTAATTTAATAAATATAAAAAATTTGAAATTCAAATTTAAATCTTATTTTTGATACTTATATTATTTTTTATAGTAATTGTAGCTATTTTATAATTAATAAAATTGTGTATAAATGTAAGAAGAGATTATAAGTATTGCTACACGAAATATTGAAAAATTATAGTTGTGATGTGATTCGTGAAAACAATTTTATAATATGATTTACATCCTTCAATACTTGAGGTTTCGATATTAATTATTCCTTTTGCAAATTATACTTATCTTTCTTGAAGTTTAGTGTAATTATATTTGTATTCCTTTTGATTTTTAGAAATATATATTAACCTTTCTTTTTTTTATATGCACTCGCATTCCTTCATTTTTATTTTAAACATATATTTATTTTTACCTATTTTTTGAAAAAGAATTAAAATGAATATATATTTTCAAAAAAATAAAAAAATTGAGTGAGTATAATTTGATTGAATATCACGAGAGCAATCGGCACTCTTTCTTTTATCTTGTGACAAGGAAGGTAGAGCTTTTAAGAGGAAATAACTTCTTTTTTCTTTGCCGGTGAATTCTACAGATAATTTGATTGAATATCACAAGAGCAATCGACACTCTTTCTTTTATCTTGTCAGAAGGAAGGTAGAGCTTTTAAGAGGCAATGGCCGCGTTTGGCCAGCAGCGATTTCATCAACGTTTAGTTGATTTGATCGAAAAATGGCTGTTTGACTCACATCAGACAGCCATTTTAAAACGCTACGAAAGCCAACGTTTTCGATCAAACAACTGTTTGATCGAAAACACTGATTTGCCAAACGGGGCCAATAACTTCTTTTTTCTTTGGTGGTGAATACTACAGTATCTTAAGGTTTCAAAATGATGTAGTAATTTTAAAAATTATTAGATTAAGATTATTTATTTTTATTCATAATAATTTTAATAATTATAATCAAATAATCCTATTTTAATGATTTTAGAACTTGGTCATGAATTTTGAAATATTTAGGTGACCAATCAAGCTCCTGCTTTGGAAGTTGGAACATGAAATGATAGAAATTCAGAAGCAAAAACGAGAAAACTTACTGGGATCAAGATCAGCACTAACAAGCTCCAACACAAGCGTTTTCCCGACCAACTCCGAAACCCCGTCCACAACACTCGAAAGAAGCCCACCACCAGTTTGCGCTATGGTCGCAGTAGCTTTAACTTTAACAGCTGTATCAGTAACAGTTGTAGACGCCATGGCAGCCTTCGTGGAATTCCTGGAAGATGCAGCAGAAACCCTAATTTTCTCCGTCTTTCTCAACAATGGTTTCAAGAACAGCGAACTTGCAGTTCTCCTATGGATGAAGCCAACATCTGGCCTGCTATTTATATTGATTAACGAGAAGGAAGACGTTTAGGACTGGTGTACCTGCATAATTGTTTGCTTCAGCATTTGGCTCACTAAACTCAAAGAAACTTTCCCTGTTTTCCGTCAGAGACGCTATTCAACAAAGTTGGGAACTTTGGTAGCTGTTTCCCTGAAAGAGGAAATGATATATGGAGAGAGAGAGAGAGAGAGAGAGGATGAGGTTTGGTAGTACTATTTGTGCTTTAAATGCATTGCTTAATTTTCAGAGAAATGGGAAAGAGAAGATAAGGAGAAGACGAATTTAGAAGATCATCAGCATTAACTGCGTTAAGGAAGACTGACTTGTTCAATTGCTTTGGATAGGAAGACAATCTTCACTTGGATTCTAGATATAAATTAAGAGTTAATATTAAATAACAGATGATGAAATAAATTTATAAATTTTAATTCAATGAATATAAAAAAAAACTTAATTCTATATTTATTTCAGAATTTATACATTTTTATTTTTATTTTAATATATTTTTAGTTAGAAATAAGATAAATTGTTTGAATTCACCGAATTCTTTAAACGCTTACCGCACTAGTTATAGATCATTAAATTACTTAAAATCATTTCTAATTAATAAAATTTAAATTTAAAATATAGATGAATAAAGACAACAAATTTCATCAATTCAGTCAATTTAGAAGTTAATTAATAAGGGTTTAACATTGGCGGTACAATATACTTAAGAGGAAAAGATGTGATTTTTTTTTTAAATTTTAGAGCGATCGGATTTTATTTGCTTCTTTAACTATACAAAATTTAAAATTAATATTCATTTTTTACTTAATTAATCAATTTATTGATTTACATAACTTTTTCTAATAAGAATCACAATGCTATTAAATATTAATTTACCTCATCCATTTTAACACGTAATTTCTATTTATTTTTAAATATTTAATTAAAATTTTATATATTTAATTTAATTTAATTTTATTGATTATATAGCATCAAAATTATATACGAAAATATAACGAAATTGATTAGATTGTGATCTTTCCTTAAAAAATTTATGAAAAAAATTATATAATTTATTACAACAGTTAATTATGTAAACGATGGGCAATGGCTGCGCCACATCGATGATTTAGGTGGCTAAATGGGGAAAATTAAAATTTTACTCCTGCATTTGTTTAAATTTATGTATAGCCCCCAACATTTACAGGATTTTCATTTGTTTTAAAATATCTCTAATAGACTATGATTGATTTAAGGACGTAATGATAATCTCTGTCATTGACTATTCAAAATTTTTTACTCAGCAATCACCGTTTAGCTTCCAAGTTTTTTGACGATATTAAAATTTACCAGCCATTATTTTGTCCAATTTTATAAACTACCATGTCATTCGTTTTTCAACTTATTCATTTTTTTGATATATATAAAACTATTTTGTTCACTAATTGTAAAATATTTTTTAGGTTTATTCCTTTTTGGTTTTTTATATTTTATGTCAAATGTAAGTTGTAAGTTATTATTTTATATCCTATCAATTTTGAGTATTTTATAAATAATGTTTAATAAAAAAGAGAGTCAATTATATATAATTTATTTATTCATTCATTTATGTAAAATCCCTCCACCATGCAAATCATTCATCTTTCGACAATATATCAAATCTTAATGTCTCGATAACAAATCAGAAAATTTGTCCTTATGATTGAGTAAATCATAAAATTCAAAATTAATTTTTTATTTATGAAATTACAATACGAAATTATATTGAAATTTTAGAGTAGAAATGAAGATGTTTTTGCATCAGCCGATTCTGAGGGGATGTTTGATATTTCTGTGACCTTTTTCCATCTAGTATTGTTATTTTAAAGGAGACATCTTAAAAGTCTTACGCATGCAAATTGCTTGTTAAGGTTTGAAGCTGACTCCACCTTATTATATCAAAGACTTCTAGTTTTTTGCATTCTTTTCTATTCATGTAACGAATCAGTACTAAGTACCAATCTTTTTCATTTTGTTTTTGTTCTTAATTCATTACTTATGATATCCTATTTTTTCATAGATGGACAGATACATAGAAAATTAATTTGTCAATTTAAGAAATAAGTAGAATATAATTTAACTCGTTCGAACTTTAATTTTAATGGTATTTTTGCTTTTACTATGCTAAATTTATATACTTTCTCAAATATGCTCTTTTACAATTAAATTTGAAGTAAACTTTCATACCTGCAAAATATAATTAAATAGATCTAACATAGATGAATCGAAAAATTACGACCCATGCACCGACGAGAAAGTGGAAAAATGAATAATATTATATATATCAAAATAAAATTTAAAATTGACTTTGAATATAAATTACAAACTATGATTGAATATAAAATGGTAAAAAATTTATAAAATTTAATCCAATAAATATTAAAAAATTTGAAACTCAAATTTCAAATCTTATTTTCAATATTTATATCATTTTTGGCATTGATTGTAGCTATTTTATAATTAATAAAATTGTGAATAAATTAAAAAATTATAATTATTGCTACGCAAAATATTGAAAAATTATAGTTGTGATGTGATTCGTAACAACAATTTTATAATAGTGCAGTTATTTATTACAATTTACATTCTTCAATACCGGAGGTTCTGGTTTTCGATATTAATTATTTCTTTGGCAAATTATACCTATCTTTCTTGAAGTTTACTATAATTATATTTATGTTCCTTTTTATTTCTAAATATATACATTAACCTTCAATTTTTTATATTCATTTACATCTCTTTACTTTTATTTTAAATATGCATTTATTTCTCTTACTTTTGAAAAAGAACAAATGTGAGTATATACTTCTAAAAATAAAAGATCAAAATATAAATATAATTGGTTTGTAATTTGCTCTATTTCTTTTATCTTGTGACAAATAGGGTAGAGTACTAGACTTTTGACGAGGAAATAAACATTTTTTCTTCTTTGGAGTTGAATTTGACGTATGTTAAGGGTTTCAAAATTTAAAATAATATAATAATTTTAAAAATTATTAAATTAAATTTATTTAATCATATTCTTTACAAAATAAAATAGTTATAATCAAATAATTTCAATTTTACACTTGATCAAATACCTAGCAAGCACCTGCTTTGGAACGTGAAGTGATAGAAATTCAGAAACAAAAACGAGAAACGAGAAAAACTTACTGGGATCAAGTTCAGCACTAACAAGCTCCAACGCAAGCGTTTTCCCGACCAACTCCGAAATCCCATGCACAACGCTCGAAAGAAGCCGACCACCAGTTTGCGTTATGGTCGCAGTGGCTTTAACTTTAACGGCAGTATCAGTACCATTCATAGTCGCCGTGGCAGCCTTCGTGGAGTTCCTGGAAGATGCAGCAGAGCCAGCAGAAACCCCGATTTTCTCAACAATGGTTTCAAGCACAATGAACTTGCAGTTCTCCTATGGCCGAGGCCAACATCTGGCCTGCTACTTTATATTGATGAACGAGAAGGAAGTGGTTTTTGACCGCTGTACCTGCATTATTGTCTTACTTCAGCATTTGGCTGACTAAATCCAAAGAAACTTTCCTGTTGACGTAGCGTTCATCAATAAAGTTGGGAATTTTCGTAGCTGTTTCCCTGAAAGAGGTTTCGGAGTAGTATTGTTGCTTTAAATGCATCGATTAATTTTCAGAGATACGCAAAAAAGAAGATAAGGAGAAGATAAATTTAGAAGACCCGCATCAGCATCCAATGTGTTAAAGATGACTGACTTGTTCAATTGCTTTGGATAGAAAGACAATCTTCTAAAGCACACAATTCAGGGCAGAAAAATGAGTGTATTTCACTAGTAGTTTTTTAATTAGTTTTTAGTTCATTTGAGTATTTTCATTTATTTGATTAAGTCAGTAAATTAATTTGAGTATTTAATAATTTTATGAGTTTATTAATTCTCAAATAGTCATTTTGAAAAAAAAATTAAGAATAATAAAATTTTGAAATAACTAATTTATATTTAATGTAATAAAAGACATTCTTTCCTATAATTATAATTTTTTTATATTTCAATCCTTGATCAATAAGAAAATATCAAATTTTATTTATTTATTTCTTAAAGCAAAATCTAATATATATAATGAATTATAATTATCTATTTTTAAATAAAAATAAATATAATAAATTATATTAAAATATATACATAATAATAATAAATCATATGAATATAATCATGTCTTTTTCATCAAATTGTATAAAAAAGATGAGAATATATATTTCATTTCATAGTAAATAATAGAAAATATATTAGAAAAATTATTAATCTTTTGTTAAATAAAATCTTTTGAATTAAAGAATCTCTATATTTTATATTAGTTGTAATACTTTTTGTCTTATATTATGATAAGTGTCATCCTCATAATTTGTCACATGTTAATTTATTATTTTTTAATAAAAATTTAATTTATTATTTTTTCTTCAATTGAAAAATAAATTATAAAATAAAAAAATAATTTTCTTACATTTATTAGTCATTAACAATAAGTAATAAATGTAAAGTTATTAGTTGTTCAATTCATTTATTCTTTCAATATTAAATTAATTTTTAATAAAAATTTAAATTTGAATTTGAATTTTTATCTATCACTAAAATTCACAATTACATATTTATTTTGTTTTTATAAAAATTTTCTCAAATTATATTTATATTTTATTTTTTTTCCTTTCTTCATCTTCAGTCACTTTAAAGTCATTACTCTATTTTATCTAAGATGAGAATTTTCATCTTCATTTTTAATATTTATAAATTTATAAATAGCTAATTATTTTATTCTCATAAAAATTATTTTATTTTCATAAAAAGTTTCTCAAATTCTATTTAAGTTTTGCTTCTTTTTTTTTTTAAATCTTTAGTTACTTTAAGGCCATTATTTTTTTTGAAATGAATATTTTCATCTTCATCTTCAATATCTATAAATAGTTTTTCTTATTATTTTTTATTTTTTACAGTTGCTTGATCCAAAGTTCTATTATGTTATTTAAGATGAGATGAGAATTTTTATTTTTATTTTCAATGTTTATAAATTTACAAATACCTAATTATTTCAATCTCATAAAAATTATTTTATTCTCATAAAAAGTTTCTCAAATTATATTTAGGTTTTGCTTTTTTCTTTTTTAATCTTTAGTTACTTTAAAGCCATAATCTTTTTGGAGATGAAAGTTTTCATTTTCATCTTCAATATCTATAAATATTTTTCCTTATTACTTTTGATCTTTTACAATTTCTTAATCCAAAGTTCTATTATGTAAATTCCTTTCTACAATTTCTTTCACTTCTTTTTTATATTACTATTATTGTAGTTTAATTGTCAGTGCTTTATTTCATTAGATTTTTTTTAGGAAAAATTTTATAATTTAATCCATTCTCATTAGTTTGATGGATTCTTAATATATAAAATTATAAAAGCATATTTTTTTATATAGTTTATTTTATTAGGTAAATTTTTTATCTATTTCATGTTATTCAATAGAAAAAATTATGGAAGGAGGAGAACTGCTATATAAACATATAGATTATTAGTTATGAAATTTACAAATTTGTAATTTACAATATATATAAATAGATCATTTTTATTACCAAAGATTTATATGAAAATATTGAGATTAATAAATGCAACATTTTCTACTTTAAAATTTAAAAATTATTTTATCTCTATTCTCATCTAATTTTATTTGAATTCTTTTATTTTTATGTTCATTTGATTTGATTAGAAATTTTTTTATCCTTATTTTCATCTCATTTTACATCCAATTTAAAATTTACAAACTTTCATCTATAATGCACTTTCTCTTTATCTTCATTTGATAAAATTATCTTTTGCTTCCATAAACAAATGAATAATTCAATTTGCACATATCTATTAAATGACATTTGTTATTAAATACCTTTATAAGTTATCTTTATTTGGTGAATTCCCACTATAATAATTGTAAATTTATTTTTTCATTTTACAATCTAATTAACTATTTCTTTTTTTTTGTATTATGTTCCTAAATAATTATATTGTTTCTCTTACCTTTTTTCCCTCTTCTATATTATTAATATATTTTTCTTAAACTTTGATTAAGAGGTAAATCAATTCTCATTTTAAAAATTCCATACACATTGCACACTTTTTATTTATTTACTATTTTATATTTTTAATTATATCTAAGAAAGGAATTTTATTGTAATGCACTTTTTAAAAAATACTAAAAATGAGTCAGTCATTAGTATTTTTCAACTAAGAGTTATTTGTCTCTTTCATGTGAATTAAGAAATATTGAAATATTTGATATCAAAACATTAAATTTTTTAGCAAATATGTATGTCATAATTTATGAATTTTAATGAGCTATTTGTAATATAAAATTATTACTTTTAAAAATTCAATTTTAAAAGTTTATTTTATGCTATAACATAGTAAATAAAAAATAAATTATATTTCTATTACAAAAAATTCATTCTTATCATAAATTATATTATCAAATATTAATATTAATAATAATTATCTTGAAAAATAGTATTTGATTAATGCAATGTTTGAATTTAAAATTAATTTTTTTGGTAAAATAAATTCAAAATCAATTACTTGCTTGAATGTTGAGCAAAATAAGTGAAGAAATGACTTTTTTCTCCCTTATTTTTTTAATTTTTACTTTTTAGATACTTTTTTTTCAAATATCTTAGAGTTATGACTTTTTTATAAGAGTTGTTGGCTATATATTAATCATTTTTTAAATATAATCTCTTATAAATAATTAATATATAATTATAATATTATATTATTAAAATAAATATTCATTCATAATATAAAATTATTACATTCAAAATTTTGTTTTATGTTGTAAAGAGGTAAAAGATATATTGCCACTAAAAAATCTATTTTGATCATAAATCATGTTATCAAATATTAATATTAATAATAATTATATTGAAAAATAATATCTAATTAATGCAATATTTAAATTTAAAATTAATTATCCACTTAAATGTTGAATAAAATTAGTAAAAAATGACTTTTTTCTTAGAATTGTTAGATATATATTAATTAAATTTTTATCTAATCTTATTTATAAGTAATTAATATATGATTATAATGTTATATTATTAAAATACATATTTATCCGTATAACGTAGGGGTGACATCTAATAATACATATTAAGAAAAAAATAAAACAATAGGATGATATTACTTGTAAAAGATATGTTTTTATACTTAAAATGTGCAATTCATTAATATTTTTAATGATAAACATATGAATTTTAAATTCAATATATTTAAATAGTTATGAAGTAAACTTTAATAATTACTACATTTACCAAAATATTACAACTTTAGTAATTACTGTAGCTATCAAAATATTATAAGTATTTATTAATTAGAAAATTATAGTTGTTTATTTTTAAATAAAAATAAATAAGTATAATAAATTATAATGATATGATTTTTAAAAAAATTAATATAATAAATAATTTATTATAGACTAAAATATTATTAAAGTAAATGAAGATTCACATAAATGATAAAATATATACATATCTTTATATCTTATTTTACATATAAATAACTAATAATAAATAATTGATTTTCTTAAATACATTTATGTAAAAAGTTAAAGGTATTAGTTAGTTAAATTGGTTAATATAATAATTTATTAGCTAATTTAATTAGTTAACTATTAATATAATTAGTTAATTGTCAAATAGGCCTAATGAGATAAATCAAGTTGCAAGATTTTTTTAATTTTAGCAATGCTATATAAATTAAAATTGGATTCTAAATGCAAATAAAAAATTGTTATTAAATATAAGATGATGTGCTAAATTTGTAAAATTTAATTCAATGGATATAAATCTTATTTTCAAATTTGTAAAATTGAATGGAAAGATATAAAAGATTAGTAACTTAATTTTGGATTTTAATCTTGAGATTTATAGCATTTTCATTTTTATTTTAATTTTTTCTTAGAAATAAGATAGAATGTTTGAATTCACCGAATTCTTTAAAAGCTTACGACAGTAGTTACAGATTATGTAATCACTTAAAATTACTTCTAATTAATGAAATTTACATTTAAAAAGATGAAATAAAGACAACAAATTTCATTAATTCATCCAAATTTGAAGCTAACTAATAAGAGTGTAACGTTGGCAGTATAATAAAAATTAATATCATATGAAGTTAGAGTGGTTGAATTGGATCCCTTTGAACTTCAAAGATTTAAAAATTAAACCTTTCAACTATACAAAATTTAAAATTAATATTCATCCTTTACTTAATTAATCAATTTATTTATCTTTGTACATTTTTTATATATTTTGCTAATAAAATTTTTTTATATATTTTTGCTAATAAAAATTACGCTATTATCATATATTAGTTTACATCATTATTTTCAGCACGTAATTTTACAGCTTACTTTTAAATATTTAATTAAAATTTTATATATTTAACATTAAAATTATATGTGAAACAGTTGACAAAATTGATTATATTGTGATTCTTTCTTAAAAAATTTGTAAAAAAATTGTGTAATTTAATATAATAATTAATTAAGTAAATGATGGGTAGGATGATCCTAACCCTAAATCTTAAACTGGAGATTGGGGTAGATTCAGTCACCCCAAGCTTGGGAAGCTTGGGAAAAATTAAAACTTTTTCCCTACATTTCTTTTATTTTTTTAAAAAAATTATATATAACTCCCCCACAATTGTGGAATCTGCATATAAATCTTTGAAAAATTTTGTTTTAGTCCCTTCAAAAATTTGGGTTTATCTTCACCCTGCGTATTAATTTTAAATTTTATATGGTTCACGAGTTTAATTTTTAAAAGAGGTAAAATTCAACCAGCCAAAATTAAAAAGAAATATTTTATATTCAACAATGCTACTTCTACTTCTTTAGTTTTACTTTTTCATCCATATTTTTTCATTGAAAAATTTGAATTCTATCCTGAGTGCCCTCAACTAAATAGTACGAAGAACCCTGTAAACGTGAGTTATTCTTGTTTCCGTTTTTTTTCACGAGGAGATATTTACACCGTGATGGAGACGGGGCACCTAACGTTCTTTGAAACTTGGGTTGCACGTGCACAAGTGCAAAAGCAACCACAAGTTGAAGATAAAAAATGAAAAAGGGGACATAGAGATCACTACCACATATAGCTGACGCGCTATGATGTGCGGGCTTCAAGTCACGCATTGCCATTTTACATTCCAGAGAAATATCAGTTTTGTAATTACATATACAACGAGACTGACTAGCAACGATAACAAACTTCTTAATGAAAATGCGTAAATCTGTTATTTCACAATAAAATTAGCGTGATTAAATAAATTGTACGCATAATTGCGAATAGATACTGGTGGATAGATGTGGATCAAAGTTAACGTGGATGTTTATTTTGACACAATAATATTTTTAAAGTTATTTGAAATATTAAGATAATAAATCATAAATAAAACCAACATTTATTTGAATGTGTGACATTTTGAAATTATAAAAAAACTTATTATGACAGTTAAAAAATATAATCAATGTCTATTTAAATGCGGTGATATTTTTAAAACTATTAAAAATTTAAGACATTGAATTTTCACTAAACTAACATCTTGAAGTCATGGAAATCATTGGTCTTTGAAGCATTGAGCAAACTTAATACGTTGAATATTTTTAAGAATAGAAGTTGAAACTGATGCGAGTGGTGGTGTTTTTGTAAATATAACCCTAAATTTATATGTTTGCTTTATATAAAAATCAATGTTATTTGTTGACGACATTTGTTATTCATTTTAAAATTAACCTTTAAAGTTTTTGCTTGCATAACTTTTATTTTGTCCTCTATTTTACTTTCACTCTTGCTTTTTGAAGCTCACATCCTTCAATGATAACCTTCACTTTCATCATTTTCATAGTGATTGTCAAACCTCCCCTACATTCTTCATTTCATATGTAGTGAACTTCAAACTTGTTTTTATTGTTATAACCATTCTAAAATGTTGTTCTATTTAATTTTCATTATTTTTTTTAATATTGGTGGATTATTAGACTTTGTTTGGTTGTGAGATATATATATATATATATTTGTGTATGTGTGTGTAGTGATATTGTAATAGCCTCTTTCATTGCTAAGTTTAGGCTATATTATTTGTTGGATTTGATGATGCTCTAAGGGTTTAATCACTCTCAAGATATATAATTATGTTAGTGCTCTATTTGGTGGTAATGTATTTACCATTTTAAATTGTTGTCTTTCACTGCTACAGAATGACTAATTAACATTAGGCATTTAAAGAATTACATATTACTATATGATCAATGTTTACTCAAGCATCATTGTATATTTGTTTTAATGTTAGAAATATATATGTCATAAACAATGAAAATAACATTAATTTTATATCAACGAAAACTAGCATTATTTATTTTGCTAGTACTTGGAAAAATAATATTAAACATTATTTTATCTTTTAAAGAATTGATTTGTAATTTCCATAAAACCATGTCGATTCATTTTAATAATTAACATGATATGTCTCATCACTTACCCCCAAACCTTATCCTTTTTATTCCTTACACTTTTGTTCTAACCCCATTTCCTTATTCCTTATTAGCTTGTCCACCCTACCAAATTCTAACTTCATCCCTCTTTTCCTCACTCCTTCGTCCTCTCAATTTCAATTGTATTCCTCATTATAGAACATCCTAACTAGAATAGAAACCAAAATCTTTTATGACTCTATAGAACCCTAAGTTTAACAATTTTAAAAAAAAAATTGAATAATAAAAGATTGAAAACATTGAAAGGTTATACATAATATCCTAATTAAAGATGCATGCTTTATTAAATCTATCTTGACATTTAATGTTCAACATATTAGGTTTGCACTCCTTAAAAAAGCACTCTTGAATGTAATCCCTACATATATTATAATTATTTATGAAAATCTAATGTATGATATTATTATTTTATAAATAAATAGTAGATAATACTACCGAATGATAAAGAAAATGAATAAAATTAAGTTTTTTGTTTATACAAACTTGTAAAAGTTACATTAAAATAATAGGTAACAAAAAATGTGCAATTGTAAAACCGAAGATTAAATTGCAACGATAAACACAAAAATTAAAATAAATCTTTACATTTATATTTTGCACTTTTCCGGTGAGTGCTTAATTTACATATTTAGTCATGGGCTAATGAAGCTTTTATCCTACAAAGTAATTAGTGAGTAAAAATATAAAATTATAGCGAATCATCTTAATGACGAAAGCAAAGTATATCTCATGAGATAGAGCATCATTTTAAGGTTGAAGGAGTTTTGAGATGAAATTTGTAAATGATATCATGTTATATATATTTCTTTTAATTTTTATTTTGCTTTGCTTTAACCTTCTTATTGTTAAATTGTGCCTAGGGATAAAAGTTTCCATGTTAGTAACTAAAAAACACTGATGTATAAAGATAGTTTAGGTGAACAACTATTAGATATTAGATGTTATTTAAGTACAAAATCCATCATCCTTTTTAACAGAATGACATCATTTTAGTAACTAATATTTGATGTTGGTTACTAAATAGAATTGACATCATAATAATTAAATGTTGGTTATTAACAAAGAATAGATTTCTTTTGCTTTGACAACTTATTCATTAAAATTGAATTAATTATACACATTAAACTAGAATTCAACATACAATTTATATATATATATATATATATATATATATATATATATATATATATATATATCACATTTTTATACAAAAATTATATTTAGTCAAAAGCAAAATTCAATTATATTTATCACATAAACATATATCAAAATTGATAAAGCATACGATCCAATTTACATTGTCACAAGTGGTACTAAGGAATAATTTTAAAGTTTAAGTATCAATTTTGTAAGGATACTAACATCAATTTATGAACTGATCTTTTTTTTTTTAAATTTAACCTACCTTAAGTGAAATTGATAGAATTAAATTTTTTTGTTACATTTTTATATTTTTCTTACATGATTAATTAGATACAAATAACAAAAGATTGAATGTAAATATATAAACAAATAAGAAAAGAGAAAGACAATTACAAAAATATATTATGTAATTTCATTTATTTTCATATCAGTACATCGACATATATACCAAAAATATTATCATTTACAATAAACAACAAAGATGTCGAGAACATCAAAGATAGCTTCTAAGATAGAGAGTGTAGATTAATGACTTTTGGAATTCATCAATAGAGATGAATTTTGAGATGAAGGGTATAGGTTGTCATATTTAGTACCGAGGCTATGGAAAAGATTTTAGAATTCATAGAATCCATCAAAATTATAAAAAAAATACTAGAAGAAATTTTGATAAATTTTAAAACTTTTGTAGTAGTCAATTTGGTGTTGAATATGATGATTTATACCCTCTAAATAAAAAACCTTCTTTTTATGGAAGGTATGGATTGTTATATTTAATAGAGATAGCTTTTGAGATGAACAACATAGATTATCATATTTAACATTACCAAGACTTGTACCGGTAGTGTAGCAATGATGGCTAGGATTCCAAAAAAGAATTTGAAAGGATTCTTGTCTAAAGTCCTTTCAAATGCCCTGTGGAATGCTTATATTCATAGTCAAATTACGGATACAAGTCCTTTCAATGAGCAAACTATTAAAAAATAATGAACAACAAGCTTTTTATTCACAATAAGTATACATTAAAAAAGGACATTATACAAATAAAAAGAAAAAATAGGTCTCTTCTACTCATAATTCCTTTATATTGTTTGAGGACTTTTTGAGTTGAAGGGTACAAACAGGTTGCTAATTGATGATAAATTATAATGACAAGAAGTTGCATATTGATTTACACATCTACAAACCCATCAATGCATGCATAGACATACAACTTCTTATCATTATATATAATTTATCTTTATATTGCAACCCAACTTTATATTTCTTAAGGGCTTTTGAGTTGAAAAGTATAAATGAATTTTAAATTAATAATAAATTATAGTGAGAAAAAAAGCATATAATGATTCTTGCATTTACAAACCTATCAATGTAATGATAGATATGCGACTTCTTTTCATTATAATATACCTTAAGATTGTAACCTTTGCATTTTCTTAATATATCTAAATGTGTAAGAAGAATGATATTTATAAGTGATAGATGCTCTTAAATTTTGATTATTAACAAAAAATTGATGTCTTAAATTTGACAATATCTCTAGAATGTAGCATTTGACATATCTTAAGACATTAGTCAAATACTTCACTGATGTGTAAACTTTTGACATAAACTTTTATAATAATTGAAGTGGCCTTAAATGATAATTATTTTAAAAACCTAACATCTTAAGTTTTCATAATTTTTTTATAACTGCATAAGTTTCATTCAATACACATTTTTATACTTTTCATGCTTTCCTAGTAAATTCATAACTTCTATTTTTTTAGCGTCGATTAAGTACAAAATCAATGTCATTTAAGTATGCCATTTCCTCAATTAAAGTTTATATATTTAATATTATTAATATATATTAGACAAAATTATTAAAACAAATAATTTTATTATAATTAAAATGATAATAAATATTATGTGAGATTAAAATTATTATCATAAAATCTAAAAATTAAAAAAATAATTATACAAAGTAATTATTATAATAAAATATAAATAAAATAATTACTATAACTAAATAAATATATTAATTAGAATAATAAATTTATACTATTACAACCAAACAGTGATATATATATATATATATATATATATATATATATTGTGAATTTAGTTAATTAAATATTTGTATCCAATTCAATTAACAATGAAATTTTTTTAGATTAGGTCATGTGGTTTTTTTACTCCTCTAATCGGAGAGTTTTTTATATTAAAAATTGTTGTACCTTGATTTATTTATTTTTATAATTTTAGTTATATCCAATAATAATAAATAATATAAGTTTAAAAATGATGATGATAATAATAATAGTACTCTTAATAATAATTTATTTTAATTAATTAATGATATGAAATTAATAATGAATAAATAAATGATGTAATAATAATAAAATATATCCAATTATCAAATTCTCTTGAAATCATTTAGGTGGCGTTTGGTTCATAGGATCTTACATTCCTAGAAAAGTGTACATTCCTGGGAATGTGATTCCTCAGAATTTAATTAACAGGAATGTAATATTCCTATATTTGGTTTACTATAAATTTTTCTAGAAATGTTTTAATTCTCATTCTATAAGAATCTGAGATACCCACCTCCCCTCATGGGAATATTTTTGGGGAATGTTAGGTTAAATTTTTTTTCGAAAATGTAACATTCCCAGGCATTTTTTTTAAAACTTGAACCAAACATAAGAATGTGATATTCCCTTAAAACATTTTCGAAAATGTTAAAAATATTTCGCAAACCAAACGTCACCTTAGTAAAAGTCGACTAGGTATTGGAATTATAACAACTTGATTTGACTTAATTTAGTGAAAGAATAACCTAATCTAAAATTGTTTTAATGTACAAATTTTTGCTTCTTAGATTAATTTGATAAGATTGGATTAACTTATTTTGAAAGATTTATGAAAAGTTGACATGACTTATTCTAATAAAAAGAAAAGTTAGTCAAATATTCATGGTACTTGCTACCTATCTTTAGATTTTTAAAATTTGAATAACATAAAAAATTTTAAAATTATTATATTAAAATTATTAAATTTCAATCATTTATTTTTTAATAAATACAATCAAATAATGTTAATTTAATAATTTTTATAATTATTATATCTTTCAAAAATTTAAATTTGCAATATACCGTAGAATTCATCCCATTTGTCAAAACCAAGGAAAAGTATAAAGAGGATAAACGGTGGTATGAATAATCAAAGTCCGTCGTTTCCTCGTAACTTCCTTCAGAAAAAGGAAAATTATGTCATTGATCACGTTCACGTGTTTTGTTTACATTCAAATATGCACAACTTGAGAAGATACGTAGACAAACACTTGTATTAAATTGATAAGGACATCACGACTTTAAGAGGTAAAAAGCTATTTTGATCATGAATTCTTTTAAAATATTTAATTAAGGATACAAATTTTCATACATAAGAAAAAGTCTTTTAGAACATGTTCAGTCTTTGCCACCGTAACTAATAAATTAATTAATAAATAATTAATAATATAATTGATAGTTGTTAATTATGAAAGTTGATAATATTGAAAGTATTTAATAAAATTAATTAATGAATTAGTTGAAAAATATTAAGTAAGATAAAAAATATATTAATATAGATAGATATTTATAGTAAAATAATTTTTATTTATTTTTGGATTAAATTATATTAATTCAATAAGTATATACCAAATAAGAATATAACTAATTAATTTATCGAAAATACCAAATCAGCTCATGTTCAAATAGCACAGTACGGTTCCTGTTTATTGAAAATATCAAACCAGCTTTTGTTCCTACGGCAGAAATCTATTGTGAGTACATATTTTACAGAAAGATCTATAAGGCAAAGAATCAGAGGATATTAGCCAATTTTCTGCTTGAAAACTCCAACCTCAAATGGAAATGCTATATGGAACTCCCTTTCCAGTAACCCCGGGCCCTGAAAATGGCTTCATTAGCTCATATGGCACAGTGCCAGCACCATTTCTATTCCCCAAATTGCTGTCCGAATTTCTTGAGTCAATAATCCCTTCAATCTCCCTCAATTTCATACTAAATCCGTCAAATGCTGCTCTTATGGTTGGATTTTCAGCCCAAGATTTCTCCATGTATTGTCCTAGGTACTCTTCATCAGGTGAATGATCTGACAATAGATATAGAATTGTCATAACCACGGTAGCCTGGATTTGTGATGGAAAACATTCCAGGAGAGCTTGATCAGGTTTATTCAGAAACTTTTGCCATTCTTCCTCTGACCCATCTTCTGTAGGCATCTTGTTTCTAGCAATTGTGGGTCTGTTTGGGAAATATCCTCCATATGCGTATTGGGCAAAGTTCACTGCTGCATGATGTGCAGATGCTACCCAGGCTATGGTGGTGATGATCTCAATCAAGTCTTTTGGGGTCTTGAGCTTTGGCCACCATGGTGCATCCTTTTTGTCTGCGTGGCCGACCGTTCGGATTTCCGTCCACCATGCTTGCAGCTCATTATCTGACTCTATGAGGCTTGAGTCTGGATAGTAATGGCTAACATAATCTGTAACCCACTGTTTGATGGCATCCCATATGAGGAGGCCATCATTGGCAAAAGGGTAGTCTTCAATAGTTAGCTCTAGGCCATGAGGTGCATTAGGATCAGCAATAGCCATTCCTCTGTAACAACAGAAACACCAGAATGTAACTGGTTAGGTCGGTTGCAAGAAAAGAACAAATGCACAGACAACTGTAATTGAGAAGAAAAAAGCTAGCTGTATTTTTAGAAAATTACAATCTGTTGACAGTTACAAAATATGATATAATTTGAGTAGAATTGGTCTCACTTTTGGAAAGAAAGGTAGAATAAATTTGATTCCAATTATGTCACATGTGTTATATAAGGAGAGTTGTGAATGAATGGAAGTGCAGAAAACACATTTTAGTTGGGAATTACATTATGTTCTTCAATTAAAGTAGTAAGTCTTGCCAGTAACACCCCAGGAGAAACTATCAGGGCACCTTCTTTGACAATAGGATGGTTCAGCATTTTATTGAAACTCACTCCACATGAGAAAGCGCCTCTAAAAATATCTTTTAAGAAGGGACTCCATCATTTTCCTAGAACAGCAAGCAGTCAACCAGCAAAAGGCTGGAGTTGGGAACTAATTACCTGCTAATGAGATCATTGGGAAGTGCCTGCTGATCAAACTGCCATTTCTGGTCATACGCCGCAGAACTAAGCTCCATGGAATATTTTCTAGGTGAGAATGAAATTTCAATAATCCCATTTGCGCTGATAAGTACTTGACGGGCAAGGGCATTGATCTCCATAGTATATCTCAGATGAGGCTTCAGCAATTTGTAGATTGGATGCATCACACTGAGCTGCCTGTTTGTTGCAATTACATAGGGTTCTGTAGCACAATGAGTTCTTAGCCTGCAACATTAACAAACACGTATGTCCAATGTTAGTTTTGACTGAATTTCTATATCAATCCCATAGTTAACTAACTCAGCTTTGAGTAATGCTCACATCACAACTTTGTTAACATACGAAAAAGATGTTATTCAATACAATAAGATTAGCTCCTTTACTTTTTTTTAGTCTCAATAAGATTAATCATTTAAAGTGAGTTTATTTTGTCATAAAAGTTAACCTCATATGATTTTGTGTCCCTAGCATTTAATTGGAGATTTTTACTCTCATATTAGCTAGGAGGAGATGAGGTAATGGTGAGAAAGAACATATGTTATAAATTTTCAGTTTAATCTTGCTTATTGTTAATATACTATTTTTTTTACTTATATATTTTAATATGTTTAATGAGTAAATAGAGATTTTTACTTTAAAGATATAAATTCAAAGACATGTTTAAGAATCTTCTATTAATTTTATATTTCTCTCTCTCTCTCCCCTCCCCTCTCTCCTCTACTAGGAATCATCATTTACTTACATTAAATTAGTAAGAAGAATCATCATTTACTTATATTAATTTTTTTTTTACCCGAAAGAAGGAACAGGAGGAGCAGGGTTGTGCCACTACTAGGGTCTAGATGGGTGCCTCCTTATCCTTTGAACTCCCATATAGTTTGAAATCAGGAAAGTTTCTCATTAATTTTTCATTTTTAGTCCGTATGTTATTATTCTTTTTTCCCCTAAAAATCATTTTATTTCTCATAAAATTTTAATATTTTCTAATTGGTTTATAATATTTCTTTTCACAATATCATAATTCTAAATTAAGGTCTGTAATTACAATACTGCATACAATATTATTGCTACAATACTGTAGTTACAACCATTTTACTCCATAGTGAAAGCATATTCTTACATTAAGGAAATTGTTATTCAGGATCACGTTTTTATATATTCTAGAAAAATAAAAAGAAAATGTAGGATGGAACATACCAATGGCTCACAAGCTCGTGATAACCAGAATCATGAGCAAGAACATGAGCTTTGGCAAGCCTCCAAAGCCAAAGATCAGTTGAATGACGACAAAAAGCTGGAAACACTTGCTTCCACTGTGGCTTCCCATCCATAGGTGGTCTTGTCAGCTCAATAGCCAGAGGCTTCAATGTCCCTTTCTCTGTGAGGAAGAAGATCGTTCGTGATCCATATAATGTTGTGCCCTTAATCTGTCTCACTTTGCTCACATATGGTAGCAGCAAATCATGGTAGTCCAAGATGAACAGCTTCTTCTCACTTTGCTCACATAATAAAAACTTCAAAATATTTCTCACTGGAAAAAAATTACCTAATTTTATAAAAGTTACTATCAGATATATATGGATGTGACTTTACTAGTGGATCTTTAGCATTTTTTTTTAATTTAAATAGCCATTTTGAGCTATATTTCTGAGAGAATAATTTTGTTTGAAAACATTGAGAAAGAGTTTTGTTATACCATGTCCAATCCAAATATATTGTAGCTTTTTTAAAAAATTAGCTTAAATATTCATGTTTTGAACAAATAAATTATTGCCTTAATTCTTATTTATCTGTCATTTTAAAAAATTATTGTATTTTTTTATCTCTTAATTGAAAGGCTTTAAGAAACCAGTAAAATATTGATTTTTTTTTTTTTAACTTTGCTCTACTACCTATGCTAAATACTAAATGTTTCCACGCTAGTTTTCTTGTAATAGAAGATTATGTAGTGAAGTGTGGGGATTTTTTTTAATAATTGAGACTATTTATATAATTGTCTACTTAATTCTTTCATACTTTGAACAACTGATGAAAATGAACCAATTTAATTAAGCTAGTTTTAAATGCTAATAAATTGTTGTAAAAGAACTTATCATGATAAATAAGTTTCAATACACTACTAAAGTGTATCTACATTTACTAAAAGCCATTGATGATTTCGTACCTCTTCAACTGTGTATCCATCTATGGCTCCCTGGATCACTTCTGTGGTGATTGCTGATTCTGGAGGACCATAGATCTTGGGGTCCAGTGTGCTTCTCAATGGCCATTCCTACATTAATTAACAATACAATATCCAAAACAAAATAGGATTCTTCAACAGACATAATAAAATCGAAGGAATGGTTCGGCACCTCCTAAAAAATTTTGCAAGTTTCTAAGAAAGTTTAATGACAAAATTATAAAAATTACAATTTTTTAATAAAATTTTATAGCTTGTTTCAAATAATTGTAAGTGTGTATGAATTTTGCACGTAATGAGTACATAAAATGTTACATTTCCTTCATTCAAAGTTGCAATGAAAATATTTTTCAAAAATTTCTCAATTTTGTACAAATGTTATAGTTTCAATAAATAAAAGCCAAAAACATATATATATATATATATATATATATATATATATATATATATATATATATATATATATATATATATATATATATATATATACAAAAGTTATAAAAATACGTTTGAACTCAATTTTTTTAAAACATTTATAAAATGAATTCAAGCAAATATTTTCTTCAACTGAATGTTTACCTTCACCAATTCTATATATATATATATATATATATATATATATATATATATATATATATATATATATATATATATATATATATATATATATATATATATATATATATATATATATATATATATATATATATGCAAAAGTTATAAAAATACGTTTGAACTCAATTTTTTTAAAACATTTATAAAATGAATTCAAGAAAATATTCTCTGCAACTGAATGTTTACCTTCACCAATTCTATGCTATATGGATTGACACCTGACAGAGTCTCCCTGGCAAATTCCTCATCCGAAAACCAAAAGAATCTGTCCCCTGAAATTTTTGCAACTCAATCATAAGTTTTATTTTCCAATTTATTTTTGCATAATAAGTACTAATTATTAAATTAATAGGCAAATTCAATTCAGTCATGCTCTCATAGAAAGTACTCAAATAAGTATCACTTCTTCGTCGGCAAATAGGCTGTTAAATTATCAAATTTGCAACCAATTTAAAAAAGGAGTTAAATTTGATCTGTTGGAAGTGCAAATGGCCTTTGCAGAGTCACTTACCCATATAATATTACCATTAGAAAATCATTAAATTTTTTTAATTATTTGTAAAAATTTTGAATTATAATAATTTTTTTAACGATACATTATCTTCTTGTTCACTGATAGTGTAAAAATTTTACATTAACATTAAATCGAATTTAAACTCATAAAAATAAGCCAAAACTAAATTAATAAGCTGATCTTAAGCAATTTTAAATTCAAATGAATCCTAACATACACACTCTCCTCATCTCAAACTTAGGCCGGAGAAAGTTTTGAAGTAATCTGCCTTAAATGTGAATGTACCAGTAAAAATATGAATTAATTTATGCGTTTTTTTATCCAAATTTTCATAAATTTATGTGCTTGATCTCGTAAAAGTGAAAAAATGAAAATAAAAATTCAACTATATAAAAGAGCTCATTCGAGTTGCTTCTCTAACAATTGACACAAATTAAAATTCACATAGATTTTTTTCTTTGAGCTCAGCGAAGATGAATTTATGCGTATTATTATGAATAAAATGTGTGATTTCAATACTGTGTACATATCATTATTCAAACTATGCTATTATTATAATAATCTTTTTAATCACAGTATTGTATTATTGCGTAAATAACATTATTCGCATTAATGCACTTACTTTGAAGTGGATCCGGATCGTCAAAGCGCACAGCCTGCTGGCTATCAGAAGCAGCCTTGAGCAGCTTAGGAATGGCTCTTTGGAGCAAGTTGAGGTTGTTGCTCTGCAGCGGTGGCAAGTTGAAACCTTCCTTGAAAATATCATCAATGTCTGCAAAGCTTGCAAATCCAAGATTTTGATCTGTCAGAATTGTGTCCAAGGACTGTATTATTGTGTCTACACCGTACGCTATTGTGGTCCCTGTGAATTGCGCCTGCTTTATATCACCAAATGCTTCGTCACGTGGTACGTAGAAGCTTCCGCTTCTTTTCTCTGACTCTGGGTCTGCGTATGAAACCAAAGATTCACAAACTCGAGCCTTTTCTTTCTATAAATTTAGGCAATTCTAGTTAGTTGATGTAAAATTTTTATCTATCAATAGCTTGACTCTTTTTAATGTAAACTATTTTATTGATGCTATCTCTTTCTATAAATTTAGTCAATCATCATTGGCTATGTGAAAATAATTTTTATGGGAATATGATACATGTCCTCATTGTGATAAAAATAAATAAAATTTATTTGTTAAGAGTCATAATCAACAAAAATCTATCTTAACTTCAAAATATTAAAATTAAAAAAATTTATTTTTATTGATCTAAGGATAATTGAAAGTTAAACTAAAATATAGACTTAAATATAATATATATTTTTTAAAAATTTCACCTTTTTCTAAAATTTAATTTATCAATAAGTATTTAATAAGTTAAGATATAAATTAAAATAATACAGACAATTAATATTGGAAATTATAGGTAACTCTTCAAAAACTTTCGAGTAAGTGGATTATAAAAAAATTGAATGTTTGAGGGTTTTAAAGGGGTAATTATAACCCCCAATTTTTTTACCCACCTTATCTAAATTTCATAAATAAGAGAAAGAATATACTATAATTTTTTTTGTCACTCCTACCATTCAATTCTGCTCCGTCCCAGCAACTCATAAATTTCGTATTAGTAATTAGAATTAAAAATTATTAAAGAATCATGTAATTATTGAAGAGAATTTATATTATTTTATATTTTATAATCCTGATAACATACATGATATCTGATTGAAACAACTTATTCTTCACACTTCGGTAGAGGAACAGTGGTCTCACTCGATACCACTTCGATGATTGTATATCCAATATGTTATTTAAAATAATAATAATAATTGCAAACGTAGAAAAAGCACGCAATGTATTTGCGACCTGCATTAGAGTGCTTTCGACCAGTACGACAGCGTCTAGGGTACGGATGTTGCTTGCCGCCAAGAACAGGCCTTTTGAGGTCAACGCTGGAATCAGGGTTACCAAGATCATTGTATACATCGTAATCATATATTCTGTCAGAGCTCTTTCTCTCTCCTTCTCCATTGCCTCTCAAATTCACTAACTCCTCTTCTCTCAGCCTTTTCAATCCACTTGGTGTCTCCGATGGCAAGTATGACTGCACGTATGTATTTGCATAATTTTCAGATATTAGCACTTAATTTGCTAATATTATTGTGAAAAAATATGAAAATTAATCAGCTTTAACACATGGTTAAAATTTAATTTATTTTTATTATAGTTATAAATCAATTTTATACTAACACTCATTTAAATATTATTATAGTATTAAAAAATTATTAAAATTATCTTATTATTAATAAAAATTTATAATTAATTTTGTTTTTCTAATGACACAACATCCTCCTATATATTCGTTATTTATCAATAATGTAAAAAATTTTATACTTTAAACTCTAATATATATATGAATAACAAAAATTAAATATGATGATGATAATGATATAAAATAACAAGCTTTGATATGCTTATATAATGCACGGCTCAAAATTGAAGTTGTTTTTTCTAAGATATTTTTATATTTAATATTAAATAAATAATATGCTTTTATTATTTCAATATTTTATTATTATTTTTTTTAAGATACTTTTTATTAAAACAATAGAATCTTATATCACCGCTCAAAAGTTTGAAAATTTTAGAAAAATTTCCTACATTTTTTCTTCTTCTTTTTAAATTAACTCCTAAAAATAAAAAAAATTTACATAAAATTTCAACAAATTCTATTTCAGCCTAACCATATTTTTCTCTAACTTCGATCCTGTGCAGAAGCTCTGATATCCATCCTCTATACAATACTTCGATATTTTACTTATACATGCACGTTAAGTTGGATAAAATTAGGGGCTGACCTTGTCAGTGAAGAAGATTCTGTTAACAGGATTATCATCCTTCGATTGAATCCATGAATCGCAGGTGAGATTCACAGTGCCGTCAGAGAAGCCATCGATCACTATTTCTTTCAGAAAAATCTCACTGCCCGTTTCATTCTCGACGATAACGGCACCCACTTTCCCAAAGTCTGCCGGCAATTCGAAAGTGGCCTCGTAATTCACTTCCTTTTCTTTCTTATTGGCTCTGCGCACATCGGCTTTTACTGTCTTCTTCTCTGAGTTCGTCTCTGCGATAATTTTAAAGAAAAAACAATGGATAAATGAGGATTTAATTTATTATTTAATGCAACAAGGTTAGTGGCGAATTCAGGATTCAAATTCACTAAATATAGTTTCAATTTTTAATGGCATAAATTTAAAAATTAATAAAAATATTTTAAATAAAATATATAATTTTATGTAAAATTAAAAAAAATAATAAGATCATATGTTTATAATAAAATATATGTAACTTTTCTGCTCAATAAATTAATTGTAAAATAAGGGTTAAGCTTTGATACCAAAAGATATGTGTAAGTACATATCTGTCAAATTTTAGAAAAAAATTCATATCTTTTACGTTTCTTTATTGAAATTTCTAAAATTTATGTACAGTACAAATGAGAAATTTTTCTAAGAACCTTTTTTTTTTCTTTTCAACTTTGAACTATGGAGTTATAATATTTTGTATATCTATTGTACAAAAAGTTCATACACACTTATAATTGTATAATTATAAAGACTATAACACTTATTGGTTTTATGTTAAATTTTTGCAAAATTTGCAAAACTTTTTGGTAAGTAACAAATCAATTAGATTTTTATTAAAGTTTTACGATATACTGATATATGATCCTGGCTAACTCATTTATGATTAAAAGATACAACTTTATTTTATTCTAACTATTTTTCTTTTGGTTTACTTAAAAGAATTTTGTGCATGTGAAACATTTGAAATAATAAATTAAATGAACAAACCATTAAAAAAAAAAAAAAACTTTGCGGGCCACCCAACATGTATTTATGTAAGACAAAACAGTACCCCACCCAAGAAAAAGACTAATTCAAATATATAAAGTTTTTAAGGTTAAAGATATATAATGGAATGTTTTGTGTGGTCCTGTTGCAATTGAAAATATCTTTTAAAAAAATCATAATTTATATAAAGTCGAAAAATAATAAACAATAATTGGATTGCAACAAATATAAATATCATAGAAATAAATTGCAATATATATAATGAATTGTTTTAAAACATCTCTAAATAGACCATGATTGATTTAAGGACGCAGTATTAGTCTGTCATTGACTATTCAAAATTTTTCATTCATCAATCACCGTTTAGCTTTCAATTTTTTCGAAAATATTAAAATTTATCAACCATTATTTTGCCCAATTTTATAAACGACCATGTTATTCGTTTTTCAATTTATTCAATTTTTTAATATATATATAATTGTTTTATTCACTAATTGAAAAATATTTTTTAAATCTATTCTTTTTCGGTTTTTAATATTTTATGTCAATTGTGACTTGTAAGTTTTTTTTTTATATCGTATCATTTTGAATATTTTGTAAATAATGCTTAATAAAAAAGATAGTCAATTATGTGTAATTTATTTATTCATTTATTTATATACAGTCCCTCCACCAAACAAATCATTCATCTATTGGAAAATATATCTAATCTTGATATCTCAATAACAAATTAGAAAATTTGTCCTTATGATTGAGTAAATCATAAAATTTGAAAATTAATTTTATATTTATGAAATTATAATGCGAAATTATATTGAAATTGTGGGGTAGAAATGAAGATATTTTTGCATCAGCCGTGCTGACGAGGGTGTTTGACATTTCTGTGAACTTTTTCCAATTAATTTTGTTATTTTAAAGGAGATATTTTAAAAGTCTTCCGGTTGCAAATTGCTTATTAAGGTTTGAAGCTGACTCCATTTTATTATACCAATAAAGACTTCTAGTTTTTTGCATTTATTTCTGTTTATGTAACGATCGAATCAATACTAAAATACTGATCTTTTTCATTTTGCTTGTGTTCTTAATTCATTACTTATAATATCCTATTTTTTCATAGACGGATAGATACTTAGAAAATTGATTTGCAAATTTAAGAAATAAGTACGTAGAATATAATTTAATTCGTTTGAACTTTAATTTGAATGGTATTTTTGCTTTTACTATGCTAAAATTATATACTTTCTCATATATGCTCTTTTACAATTAAATAAGAAGTAAACTTTCATACCTGCAAAATATAATTAAATGGATCTAACATAGATGAATAGAAATTTACGATCCATGCACTGACGAGAAAATGAAAAAAATTAAAAATGTTATATGTATAAAAAATAAGGTTCAAAATTAATTTTCTATGTGTATTAAGGTTTAAATTGAATATAAAATGGTGAAGAAATTTTTTAAGATTTAATTTAATAAATATAAAAAATTTGAAATTCAATTTTAAATCTTATTTTTGATACTTATATTATTTTTTATAGTAATTGTAGCTATTTTATAATTAATAAAATTGTGTATAAATGTAAGAAGAGATTATAAGTATTGCTACAAGAAATATTGAAAAATTATAGTTGTGATGTGATTCGTGAAAACAATTTTATAATATGATTTACATCCTTCAATACTTGAGGTTTCGATATTAATTATTCCTTTTGCAAATTATACCTATCTTTTTTGAAGTTTAGTGTAATTATATTTGTATTCCTTTTGATTTTTAGAAATATATATTAACCTTTCTTTTTTTTATATGCACTCGCATTCCTTCATTTTTATTTTAAACATATATTTATTTTACCTATTTTTTGAAAAAGAATTAAAATGAATATATATTTTCAAAAAAATAAAAAATTGAGTGAGTATAATTTGATTGAATATCACGAGAGCAATCGGCACTCGTTCTTTTATCTTGTGACAAGGAAAGTAGAGCTTTTAAGAGGAAATAACTTCTTTTTTCTTTGCTGGTGAATTCTACAGATGATTTGATTGAATATCACAAGAGCAATCGACACTCTTTCTTTTATCTTGTCAGAAGGAAGGTAGAGCTTTTAGGAGGCAATAACTTCTTTTTTCTTTGGTGGTGAATTCTACAGTATCTTAAGGTTTCAAATTGATGTTGTAATTTTAAAAATTATTAGATTAAGATTATTTAATTTTATTCATAATAAATTTAATAATTATAATCAAATAATCCTATTTTAATGATTTTAGAACTTGGTCATGAATTTTGAAATATTTAGGTGGCCAATCAAGCTCCTGCTTTGGAAGTTGGAACATGAAATGATAGAAATTCAGAAGCAAAAACGAGAAAACTTACTGGGATCAAGATCAGCACTAACAAGCTCCAACACAAGCGTTTTCCCGACCAACTCCGAAACCCCGTCCACAACGCTCGAAAGAAGCCCACCACCAGTTTGCGCTATGGTCGCAGTAGCTTTAACTTTAACAGCAGTATCAGTAACAGTTGTAGACGCCATGGCAGCCTTCGTGGAATTCCTCGAAGATACAGCAGAAACCCTAATTTTCTCCGTCTTTCTCAACAATGGTTTCAAGAACAACGAACTTGCAGTTCTCCTATGGATGAAGCCAACATCTGGCCTGCTATTTATATTGATTAACGAGAAGGAAGACGTTTTTGACTGGTGTACCTGCATAATTGTTTGCTTCAGAATTTGGCTCACTAAACTCAAAGAAACTTTCCCTGTTTTCCGTCAGAGACGCTGTTCAACAAAGTTGGGAACTTTGGTAGCTGTTTCCCTGAAAGAGGAAATGATATATGGAGAGAGAGAGAGAGAGAGAGAGAGAGAGAGGATGAGGTTTGGTAGTACTATTTGTGCTTTAAATGCATTGCTTAATTTTCAGAGAAACAGGAAAGAGAAGATAAGGAGAAGACGAATTTAGAAGATCATCAGCATTAACTGCGTTAAGGAAGACTGACTTGTAAAATTGCTTTGGATAGGAAGACAATCTTCACTTGGATTCTAGATATAAATTAAGAGTTAATATTAAATAACAGATGATGAAATAAATTTATAAATTTTAATTCAATGAATATAAAAAAAAACTTAATTCTATCTTTATTTCAGAATTTATACATTTTTATTTTTATTTTAATATATTTTTAGTTAGAAATAAGATAAATTGTTTGAATTCACCGAATTCTTTAAACGCTTACCGCACTAGTTATAGATCATTAAATTACTTAAAATCATTTCTAATTAATAAAATTTAAATTTAAAATATAGATGAATAAAGACAACAAATTTCATCAATTTCAGTCAATTTAGAAGTTAATTAATAAGGGTTTAACATTGGCGGTACAATATGCTTAAGAGGAAAAGATGTGATTTTTTTTTTAAAATTTTAGAGCGATCGAATTTTATTTCCTTCTTTAACTATACAAAATTTAAAATTAATATTCATTTTTTACTTAATTAATCAATTTATTGATTTACATAACGTTTTCTAATAAGAATCACAATGCTATTAAATATTAATTTACCTCATCCATTTTAACACGTAATTTCATATTTATTTTTAAATATTTAATTAAAATTTTATATATTTAATTTAATTTTATTGATTATATAGCATCAAAATTATATACGAAAATATAACGAAATTGATTAGATTGTGATCTTTCCTTAAAAAATTTATATAATTTATTACAATAGTTAATTATGTAAACGATGGGCAATGGCTGCGCCACATCGATGATTTAGGTGGCTAAATGGGGAAAATTAAAATTTTACTCCTGCATTTGTTTAAATTTATGTATAGCCCCCAACATTTACAGGATTTTCATATAAATATTTGATTAATTTTATTTCAGTCTTCTCAGAAGTTTTGGTCTAGTTTTGCCATTGATGATGTGTATTAATTTTGACTTTTACATAATTCACAAGTTTAATTTTTAAAGTTAAAAGAGATAAAATTCATCCAAAATTAAAAGGAATATTTTGTATTCAGCATCAACTGCGTTAAGACTGACTTTTTCAATTGCTTTGGATAGGAAGAAAATCTTCAATTCAGGCAGATGCTCGAACTTAATTTTAAATTCATTTTCAGAATTTATACATTTTTATTTTAATATATTTTTACTTAGAAATAAGATAAATTGTTTGAATTCACCGAATTCCTTAAAAGCTTACCGCAATAGTTATAGATCATTAAATTACTTAAAATCACTTCTAATTAATAAAATTTAAGTTTAAAATATAGATGAATAAAGACAACAAATTTCATCAATTCAGCCAATTTAGAAGTTAATTAATAAGAGTTTAACATTGGCGGTATAATATACTTAAGAGGAAAAATTGATTTTTTTTAAGAAAAATGTAGAATGATTGATTTTTATTCCTTGTAATTTTGAAAATATAGAAATCAAGCCTTTCAACTATATAAAACTTAAAACTAATATTCATCCTTTACTTAATTAATCAACTTATTGATTTATGTAAAATTTTCTAATAAGAATCACAATATTATTACATATTAATTTACCTCATCATTTTTAGCATGTAATTTCACAAACTATTTTTAAATATTTAATTAAAATTTTATATATTTAATTTAATTTCTATGGATTATATAACATCAAAATTATATGTGAAAATATAGCGAAATTGATTATATTGTGATCCTTCCTTAAAAAATTTATGAAAAAATTATATAATTTATTATAATAGTTAATTGTGTAAACGGCGGGCAAGGACCGCCCCGCGTTGATGATTGGGGTGGCTAAATGGGGAAAATTGAAACTTTAGTCTTACAGTTTTTTTTTAATCTATATATAGCCACACATCAATTATGGGATTTTCGTATAAATCTTTGGTTAATTTTATTTCAGTCTTCTCAGAAGTTTTGGTCTAGTTTTGTGATTGATGATGTGTATTAATTTTAAGTTTTATATAATTTATAAGTTTAATCTTTAAAGTTAAAAGAGATAAAATTTAGCTAAAATTAAAATAAATATTTTGTATTCGATGATGCTACTTCTACTTTCTTATTTTCACTTTTTCATCCATATTTTTTCATTAAAAAATTTGAATTCTACTCTGCATGCTCTAAACTAATTAGTATGAAAAACTCTAAAAACGTGAGTTAACTGTATTTTTTTCACGACGGGATATTTATGCCGTGATAGAGATAGGGCACCTAACATTCTTTGAAACTTATCAGTACATGCACAAGTGCAAAAGCAACCACAAGTTGAAGATAAAAATAAAAAAAAGAAAAAAACAACAACAATAACAACTGCTGGACATAGAGATCACTACCATATATGGCTGCCGGCCAAGATGTGTAGACTTCAAGACATGCATTGCATTTTTCCATTCCAGAGAAACATCGGTTTTGTAATTATATATACAACGAGACTGACTAGTCACGATAACAAACTTCTTAATAGAAATGTGTAAATCTGTTCTTTCACAATAAAATCAGCGTGATTAAATCAATTTTACACAAAATTGCAAATAGATATAAGTGGTTAGACATCAATTAAACATCAATTAAAGTTAATGAAAATGTTTATTTTAACACAATGATATTTTTAAAATTATTTGAAATATTAAGATAAGAAGTTATAAATAAAATCAATGTCTATTTGAATGTGTTACATCCTTGAAATTATTGAAAAACTTATCATGACTATTAAAAAATATAATCAACTCCTATTTATATATGATGATATTTTTAAAATTATTGAAAATTTTAAAATGTTGATTTTTTTACCAAATTGATATGTAAAATTATGTGAACAGTTACTCTATGGAGTATTGAGCAAACTTAGTACATCGAATATCTATAAGATTTGAGGATAAAAGTGATGTGAATGGTGGTATTTTTATAAATACAAACTTGAGTTTATCGGTCTATTTTATATAAAAATCAATGTCGTTTATTAAATATGTATGCTATTTATTAAAAGATCAACTTCTAAAGTTTTTGCTTCCATGGCTTTCATTGTGCTCTCTTTATTGCTCTTACTCTTACTTTTGAAGCCCTCATTCTCTGATGATAACCTTCGTTTTCATCATTTCTTTGGTGATTCCTAAACCTTCACCATGTTCTTCATTTCATGTGTAGTGAACTTCAAGCTCAATTTTCATCACAAAACAAATCTTAAGTATATTGTCCTATTTTATTTTCAATATTTTTTTTAATATTGATATATTATTAGACTTTGTTTGATTACGACATGTGTGTGTGTGTAGTGACATTGTGGTAGCTTCTTTCATCATTAAGCTTAGGCTTATATTGTTTATTGGATTTGATGATGCATTCAGGGTTTAGTCACCCTTATGATATATGGTTATGTTGATACTCTATTTGGTAGTGATGTATTCACTATTTTAAATTGTTGTCTTTCACCACTATAAAATAGTTAATTAACATTAAGTGTTTATAGAATTATATGTCAATATATGACTAATGTTTAGTTGAGTGTCGTTGCATATTTGTTTTAACATCAATTGTATAACTATCATAAATAATAAAAATAACTTTGATTTTATATCACTAGACATCAATGTTATTTATTTTACTAGTAGTTAGGGAAATAACAATAAATGTCATTTTCTTTCAAGGAATTGATGTGTAATTTCGATAATATCATATTGATTTATTTGAATAATTGACTTGGTATGTTCCATGACCCACTCCTTAAACTTTATACCCTTTGTTCCTTATACCCTCATCCAAACCCTATTGCCTTGTTCCTCATTTGCTCATCTATCCCCTAAACCTTAACTTTATCCTTCTTTTCCTCGCTCCTTCATCCTCCTAATTTTCCTTATATTCCTTCTCACAAAAAATCCTAATCAGAAATAGAAATCAACATCTCCTATAAATCTAAAAATCCTAATTTCAACTACTTTAAAAAATAAAGTAAATAATAAAAGATTGAAAATTATGAAAGGTTATATACAATACCCTAATCAATGATAGGTGCTTTGCTAAATTTATTTTGATACCTATTGCTCAACATATTATATTTAAACTCCTTAAAAAAATACTTTTGAATACAATACTTGTATATATAATGAGTATTTATAAAAATATAGTGCATGATATTACAAATTTCATATAAATAAATAGTATTTAATACCACCGGATGCTAAAGAAGATGAATCAAATCAAATTTTTTATATGTACAAACTTGTAAAAGCCACATTAAAATGATAGGCAACAAAATATGTGTGATTGTGAAACCAGAAAATAAATTGTAAGAACAAATATAAGAACTAAAAAAAATCCTTATATTTATATTTTGTTCATTTCTACTAAGTGTTAAACCTTATATCTTTAGCCATCAATAAATAAAGCTTCTATCCTGTAAAATAATTAGTGAGTGAAATCACAAAATTGAAAAGAATCATCTTAAGGATGGAAGGAAAACATACTTTGTCAGATAGAGCATTATTTTAAGGTTGAAAAAGCTTTATAATGAAATTTGCAAATAACATCATATTATATTCTTTTTATTTTCATTTGGCATGTACTTTAACCTTTTTATTTTCAAATCACACTTGAGGTAAAGGTTTCTATGTTCGTTACTAAAAAATACTAATGTATAATGATTGCTCAAGTGAACAGCTCTTGGATATTAGGCATTAATTAAGTACAAAATGCATTATCATTTTTAACAAAACAACATCATTCTAGTAACTAATATTTAATATTAGTTATTAAATAGAATTGATAACATAATAATTGAATGTTGATTATTAAAAAGGAATCGATTTCTTTTACTTTAGCAACTTGTTCGTTAAAACTAATTTAATTATACACATCAAAGCAAAATTCAAAATACAATTTATATATATATATATATATATATATATATATATATATATATATATATATATATATATATATATATCTCATATATTTATACAACATTTATATGTGGCCAAAAGCAAGATTTAGTTATATTTATCATATAAACATATATCAAAATAGACAAAATATATGATCTAATTTATTGTGTCGCAAGTAGTATCAAGCAATGATTTAAAAGTTTAAGTGTAAATGTTGTGAGAGCATTGATGTCATTTTATGAATTGATCAATTTTTTTTTAAATTCAACTTACCTTAAGTGAAATCAATAGCACTAAAATTTTTTGTTACATTTCCATATTTTTTTACACAATTAAATGACTGCAAATAATTAAAGATTAAATGTAAATGTATAAACAAATAAGAAAAAAGAAAGGTAATTATGAAAATATATCTTACAATTTCATTTGCTTTCATATTAATACATCAACATGTACACCAAAAATGCTATAATTTACAATAAATAATAAAGACACTGAGAATATTAGAGATGGTTTCTATGGTGAAGGATGTAGATCAATGGCTTTTGGAATTCATAAATATAGATAGATTCTGAGATGAAAGGTATAAATTGTCATATTTAGTACAAAGGCTATAAAAAAGATTCTAAAATCCATCAAAATTATCAAAAAATCCTGGTAAAGATTCTAGAACCTTTACAATAGCCAATTTGGTGCTTAGTACAATGATATACACACTTTAAATTAGAAGCTTTCTATATTATGAAGGGTATGGATTGTTACATTCAATAGAGATGGCTTTTGAGTTAAAGAGCATAGATCATTATATTCAATATTACTAGTGCTTATACCTACAATTCAACAATGAGCATAAGGATTCTAGAAAAGAATATGAAAGAATTCTTGTTCGAAGTCCTTCTAAATGCCTTGTAAAATGCTTATGTTAATGATTGAAGTGTAGCTAGAAGTCCTTGCAACAAAAAAACTATTAGAAAATAATGAACAACAATCTTTTTATTTAAATAAACATACATTTAAAAAGAATATTATACAAATGAAAAAAATAGGTCTTTTTTTCTTGAAATTCCTTTATATTATTTAAGGGCTTTTAAGTTGGAGGGTATAAATGGGTTATAAACTAATGATAAATTAGAATAATAAGTTACATGATGATTTATATATCTACAAACCTATCAATGTATGAAAGGACATGCAATTTATTCTAATTATAATTTATCTTCAAATTACATCTCATTTTTATATTACTCGAAAGCTTCTAAGTTAGAGAGTATAGATGGGTTGCAAAATGATAATAAAATTATAGTGAGAAGAAACTGCATAATGATTCTTGCATTTACAAACTTATCAATGCAAGAATGGATATGTGCCTTCTTCTTACCATAATTTATCTTCAAATTGTAACTCATTTTTGCATTTTCTTGATATCTTTAAAAGTGCAAGGAGAATGATCTTTATCAGTGGTAAATAACCTTTAGACATCAACTGTTAATAAAAAACTAAGATGTCTTAAGTTTGACAATATCTCAAGAATATGGCAGTTACCATACCTTAAGACATCAATTAATTGACATGTAAACTTTTAACATGAATTATTATGACAATAGAAATAGCTCTAACAATGGTTATTCTAAAAAATAGTCATCTTAAATTTTTGTGATTTCTTGTAACCACATAAATGTTATTCAATATACATCTTTTGGTTTTTGTGTTTTCCTCGTAAATTCATAACTTTCATTATTTTACATGGTTGAATGCAAAATCAATGCCATTTAAGTTAACCATTTCCATAACAACAAAACTTTGGAATGTTTTTAGACTTCTATTCTATAAAAAGTTGATGCTATGAGCATCTACAAGCGATATGCTTTAGTTAGAGAATATATTCTTTGCAAATTATTCTACTATAACTTAAAGACTATTAGAAATTACACTGACCATTTTGCAAATTCACGTCAAATTTGATAATAAAAAATAACATCTTTGTAACTTATAAAATTTTATTTAAATTTCATTCATTAATTTTTTTTTCATATAAGTATAACTCAATTTAGTAATAAATACAATGCCAGTAATTAGATAACAACCTTGATGTCATTTCTTTTTACATATTTTTCTTATACAAGTATAAATACCAAAACATTCAATGTGAATTGATAAAAATATGAGGACGAAGAAACCCAGTTACTAAAATTTATTATGCTATTTTATTTATTTCCATATATTATTATTTCAACAAATGCAATTTTATACTAATATTATATAAACAAAAAAAGAAAGGAGGTTATGCGATGTTGAAATTTATTTTAATATTTAATTTCTTTTTAAATCATTATATTTATTTGTATTCCATAAAAAACATACACAAAAAAGTATACTAGATTATCAATACACATTTATGACATTGCCATTACATATTTGAACAAAACCTTAAACCTAAAATTAAAATCCATATTGTAAATTCTCATGTGTTAAAGAATGTTGATATATTTTCCTTAATTTGAAGTGCTCCACAATATTTTACAAAGCTTAACAATTTATTCCTTACACTAAAGTCCTAGGTGTAATATGAGGACAACACACCCATCTTGCTGCACATTTAGACATGCTTCAAATTTTATAGGAATATGAGCATCCTATCCAACCATGCTTATCTTTAACTCTCAAATATTTTATTGCAAGAGATATTTGTGGTTGGATGGCATTTTTGCACAAAATTTGAAATATTTTTAGACATGCAATAAGATTGAGTGTGCTATCCTTATATGTAAACTAAACATAAAATGAAGTTAGGGAGAAATTTATAGGCAAAATGAAAAGTAATGGAATCAATTATTCATCCAAAATTGAATTCCTATGTATCATAATTTTCAAGGTAAGTGACAATTGTCATAACTTTAGAAATTAACTAATTTCAAAACCAACTTGTAAAATTTTTACATTTCCTTGAAAGATACTTCAACTGCCTTTTGGATAATGGTTATGTAAAAAACTAACATCCCAAGTCTTTATGGCTTTTTGAAATCATGTAGGAGCTAAACATTAAGCATTAATTATGTTTAAAACTGACATTGTAAGTTTTTCACTATTTTGAAAAATGTCCATGTCAACATAAATGTCAGTTATAATTAATGTTCATTATCTTAAGTTTACATATAATTTAAAAAATATCATGACATCTAAATATATATTTATGATAATAGTAATCAGTTTCTATTCACTAATGTATGTCAATGATTTTGTAATAATGTGTGCCATTGCATGATATTGTAGTGATCATTAGGTTTAGGGTAGAGGTGTACATGAGTTGGATTGAGCGGGTTTTGGGCTAGGTCAAATGGGCTAAACAATAAAAAAATTATGCCCCGAGCCTGGTCCGACTTGATTATGTTTTAAAAAATTTTAGCCCGGTTTGGCCCAGCTTGATTATTAATATGTATAACCCAAAGCCCGACCCGAATACCCTATTATTTTAATTTTTTTTATTTTTTAAGTAAAAAAATTATTTTTAATAAAAAAAATATATTTAAAAAGATAATATGATACTTAAATATATAAAATATTTAATTATATCAAATTAATTTTTTATATTAAAAATAATAAGATATAATTATTTTTTAATATATAATTATATTATAAAAAATAAATTAACATAATTGCGTCGGGCTGGGCCGAGTCAAGTTTTTTTATTATGACCCGAGGCCAGCCCGTTTATTATCGAGCCATATAAAAAAAGCCCAGTGGGCCTATCGAACTCAAAAAGTAAGCTTAAATCCTATATTTTTTTAGGCCAACCTTAACGGATTGAGCATGTACATCTCTAGTTTAGGGTTATTATATCATGGAATGAATTTTGTTGCTCCCTAGTTATGTAAATTAGTGAAAAAGTTTGTAAAGTATGATAATTGTTGTAATTTAAGTTTAATTTCTTGTAATACAAGTTATATGTTTTACTATTCATACCATTTAGCATTTATTGTGAGTATAATTTATATAGTTGCCATTTTCTTGATGAGAATATAGATGCTTTTGGAAAGGTAACTACTCCTACTTAAAAAACTAAGAAGAATCCCATAATGTTAAGGTCCATTATTGCAACGTAGACTAAAGTTGAGAAGTTATATGTTGAATTTAATACCTAGAAGAAGAGAATTAGTTTAAATAAAACACCATTGAGCAATTATATTCGATTGGTAGCACATACCAAAATATTAATAGGTTATATAGATTAGAGGCAAGTTCTGCTACCATTGTAAGATAACCTTTGTGATAAGGTTTTAGTATATACATTTGATTGTTTTACTTTGTGTTAAAGACATTTAAAACTATATTCTTATAATAATTAATTGTGTCTTTTTAATGTATGTTTATTTTTTTTTGTAAAGTGTCTTCAATCTTTCCAATACTCATTAAATACATATAAAATTACTATTATAAGTGGTGGCCAATGGAATGATTTCAAGATAAGATTAAGATAGGAATGCATCAATCCTAAAACTAAGAAGAAATGACACCTATTTTGGAAATTCAACTCCATTAACCAACATTCATGGAAGAAGTTTTTAGAATAATGCAACATTGAGCATATCTAGATAAACTTAGGCATTCTAGTAGCTAATTATCCTCAAGGTTTTTTATGCATATTATTTGTACTTGGGAACTAATATATATATTTATCCTTTTTTCAATAGGACTTAAGTGTAGAGAACTAGGAAAGGTGAGTGAAAAGGATATATCCATATAAGTTTTCACAAGGAGCTTACCAAATGCTGGAGTAAGATTTAGTGAAAGAGAGGCTTGTTTTAACCAAGGGTGATGACATCAATAAGGCACCTCTTATTTCTCATGCAAAGTAAAAAGAGTCAGAGTTGACTTTGAGAGGTAGTACTTAACCTTAGAAATTTCGGCCATTACAGAAAGAATTATAAGTGTTTAGAATAAATTCAAAATGTGTTGTTTGCTTTTAAAGCTTATATTTTATGTGAAAATAATCTAATTATTAATGATTTGTTGAATATTATAGGATAATCTCATGCATCAATCTTCCTAGTATGAGTTTCGGGAAGATGGACATGTGTTTAAGGTGTTGGACATGGTGTTAGTATTATGATCCTATAATGCTTTAAAATTATTTATATAAGAAACAATCAATTAATTATTATAGTTAGATTTAAAATAAGAATTTTGACTGAAAATGCTTGAAAAAATATAATTTATTGTCATGGAATATGGAAATAGAAATTTATAAAAAATAGTTAAGAAAAGAAAGAAATAACATATATGTATGAAGATGATAGATTATTATCATCAAATCTAGGATAAATTATGTATAAGGGATAATTAATTTCTAAGTGGAATTGAGATAAGAGTTTGCATGAATTAGTTAAGAAAAAATAGATGAAATAAAATGTTTGGAGATTAAGGCTTCATTTATTTTGTTAGAAAGTGCTTTTATAGAAAAATGTCATTTACAAGTATTTGATGAAAGAGTAACATATCATTTGTATTTGTGATTAAAAAAATGATACCTAGAGTTGTAATAATGGAGAAAAGTAAATTCTTCTTTAAAAAAGAAGAAGTTACTTTTCCTAAATTCTTTATATTTAACTTTAAACAAATAAAATATTTTTTCTTATATTAACATTTTATGATTATATTTTACGAAAAATATTTTCTATTAAAACAACTAGAGCCTAAGAATATTTTGATATGAATATTTAAGTGTGGATGAGACTTAAAGCACTTTTCATTTTTTTCCCCTTACTCTTATATCACGACCCATTTTTGGTCCATTGTGATTGGCATGAAGATGTGCTACAAACATCTTCATTAGCTTTTCCCTTCTCTTTTTCAAAAAAATTCTTGTTATTTTTATAAAATTTTTGGATAATTTTTAACAAGTTAATTTTTTTATAATTATATTTTTGGAAATTTTAATAAGAGATTAGATTAAAATACTAAAGCTTACTATTAGAATTTTAGAAACATAATTGAAAACCATATAGGTAATTATATTCTTCTATAAGATATTGTGATGGATGAAAACTTCACAAGGGTATTACTTTACGAGAAACTCATGAAGTTTTATTTTTCTAATGAGAACTAATTTGACACTAGAATAGTTATGAAGTCAAACGTAAAAAATATTTTTCTTGAAAAGTGTGATAGTAAGAATAGATGATAAGACTTTATTTTTAAAATAAATGAAAACTAATATTATGATCATCCGAAAAAAGATATTACTGTATTTTAAAATTTTCAAAATAGAAAATTTAGATGAAATAAATTTATAATAAAACTCAAGAGGAAGAAAGATGATTGACTTCTTTGAAAATTAATCTTACTATAAAATAGATATAATAAAATAGGATCAAGTTAGTAAAAACTAAAAAATTCAATAATGATTATTTGAAATTAGATTATTATTTTAAGGAAGGGAATCACAATTTATAGAAAATAATTCCTCCAATTTTTTTTTGATAGATACCACCAAGAAAACTACTAATCTTTCAAGAAAGATTTCATAAAAACAAAATCAGGAAGTTCTCTAAAATTTGGTGTTTTTACATAAAATTCCTTCATCACTTTCCTTGATACTTAAAAAAATATTTTTATTATTTGCAAAAATTATACAATTGTCAAAATTTTAAAAATATAATCTTATATGAAATAACTAATAGGAGAAATCATGTTAGGATAATTCTCTAAATATAACATTAATGAAATATGCAAATATGAGGGATAGTCAGCATAGTATAGCCTTATGGCCTATTACAACCTAAGCTCATAAATTATTAGACTTGAATATATAGGGAAAAAAAAGAAAATATGCAATGAAGTAAATAAAAATAATGTATATGAGTTGTAAAACTTTAATAAAATTCCAATTGATATATGTTGAATTTCAAATATAGTACTTAAAAGATTGACATTAAAATATATTGATAAAATTTAAGTAAATAAATTTTAATTTGAATTTTCAAATATTTTTATCAAAAAATATAATTAGGTAAATAAAATAATAAAAATAATGCATCACATATGAAAAGAAACATTATAACAATGGTTAAAAATAAAATATATAATTAAGTAATTTAATTAAATTAATCTTAAAATTATTTAAAATATATTTACAATAAAAAATAAAATATATTTTGTATTCTATTATTTAGAAATTTATACTAGTGTTTAGATTATAATTTATAAATAATAGAAATTGAAATGAATACATTTCATATTAAATTTTTAATTTATGTAAAATATATCATATTTTATGTTGTTTAAGTTATAAAATTCCTTATTATTATTATAATTACTTTTATTATTATAAAATATAATTATATTATATTATTATTACTTAAAAATTATTGTTGTTATTGTTATTATGGTTATTATTTAATAGAATTAAAAATAATAAAGAAATAAATTAAAACATAACAATTTTTAACGTGGAAAACCCTCTATTAAGAAGGGTAAAAACTACGGGATAGACCTAGTTCAGAAAAATTTTACTATTAAATAAAATGAGTATAAATATTTTGATAACTAAATTTATAACATATAAATATGTCATTATTTTTAATTATCTCCTTTACTCGATGATGATTCATCTTCTTGCAAATTATCTTGTTGTCTATCTTTTGCATCAAATCAATCCTTCAAACGGATAGCCATCTTTAAGTTCTGATCATTCATAAATAAACTCTTGTCATCTAAAATTCGCTGATTAAGATAAAATGCACTTTTTGATGCTACTAAAGACATCGGAGGGATTAGTATATCACGTGCCACAAGAGAAAGTATAGGATATTATGTCATTTGTGCTTTCCACCATTCTAAAATGGTAAAATTTGGCATATTAGCTACAATAAGTGTAAATAAATAAGAACTTAACTCATTATTAATTAAGGAAATATCATCAGTTAAATCTAAAAAATCATCATATTTTTCGCGAAATGGAATACTTATTTTTGAAGAAGATGAAGAACTATATTTATTGCTACATATTTGAAACATTTCAAATAGTAAATTATTTATATCATTCATGTAAAACTCTAAGTCAAATTCATATTGCATATTTTCATGGTATTTTTGTAATAATTTTTTCACTTTTTCTTGTTTAACTCTAGGATCAATAATTACAATTATAACATATAGATGAGGAATATTTTTAAAGTATTTATTCCATTTTGGTAAACATTCATTAATAATAATTTCAAACCCATTAATACTTCTAAATTTTAAAAATGCAGAACTACAATTAAGTAAAACTCCAAATATTGAGTGAGATGTTGAATAATAAGAACCAAATAAAAGATTATTTGCTCTATAAAATGTTTGTAAAAATTGTAAGCAAATTTGTGTCCTTTCCCATTCAAAATTTTCAAGGTGATGATTAATTTAAATTTTTATTGAATAAAAAGTATCTATGACATCTTTATACTCTAAATAAAATTTTAACATTTTAAAAGTAGAATTCCATCGTGTACAAATATCTTATGGAGGTGTCTTAGGTTTCTTAGACATTTGAGTACATAATTGTTTTCAATCATGTTTTCTAATCGATGATGATTTGATACATAAAATTATATTTCTAAGATTTTGTATAAGTATAGAAATAACTTTTAATGCATCTTGAATAACTAAATTTAAAATATAGCATGCACATCTAAGATAAAAAAATTAAGCATTAAGTATAGGATTTAGAGTTGGAATTAAAATTTTAATAGAACTAGTATCAATAGATGCATTATCAAAGGTAATTGAAAATATTTTATCCGATATCATGTATTCAGTACAAGTATTTTTTATATAACAAGCAATAGTAGATGCATCATGTGGTGGTGGAATTGGTTTAAAATAAATAATTCTTTTATGTAAAATAAAATTATCATCAATATAATAGGCAGTTACACAAACATAAGCCATTTGAGATAGTTATGTCCAAATATCAAATGTAGGTGTAACTCTACTTTTGAATTTTGAAAAAAAGTTAGCTAAACTCATTTTTTTTCTTTAAAAATTTTATTTAATTTATTTACATTAGTATTCCTACTCATACCACGTCATTAAGGATTAAAGTATTGAAGAAGGACATTTAATTTTGGAGAGTTAGCTACACTAAAAGGCATTTCAGTATGATAAATCCATTTACATAGTTCATACTCACAACTATCTTGACTAGGCATGTTAGAATTTTTCCTTGAAATATTTACAACATCTACATGTTTAAAAAAATAATGACGTCTCATTGTACTAGTACAAATATAGTTATCATAATTATAATTTTTTGGACAATATTTGTAAAATACTTTAACTACACTATCTACATTTTTTAAATTAAAATAATTCTATATATCAGAATTTTTTGATCTTTTTGTTAAATCAGATGAGGATGCATGAGTATTTATATTCTTACGGGTATGAGTACATTATGAAGATGGATGTTGAGAAGGAAGAGGAGATGATGTAAATTCGGGTATATTTAAAGGAGTATTTGTAAAATTATTATTTAAAAAATTAGTAGTTATATTTTTAAAAAAATGTTGATCATCAAAATAATTTTGTATATTATTAAGATTATTCGAATTCATAATTAAAATTTATTAATAATATAAAAATAAAATTACTACGATTAAATTTAACAAGAATAATAATTAACTAAAATACTATAAAAATTAAAATATACAAAACTTAATAAAAATATACAAAAATATAAGTAGAGATTAGAAAAAGGTTAAAGAGTGTCATTAATATTTTCCTTTCAAGTGAAAATTTCAATACTTTGCAACTTCATGCATTACTTCCACCTTTAATCTTCAATATTTGTAGAGAAATAAAAATTATAGAAATGAGATTGAAGAGAGAAAGAATGAATATTTGTTGTTATTGAAAAATGAGAACTAAGGATTGATATTTATAATAATAAAAAATATATAAAATTATTATAATATTTAGAAATGAGCCGTCATGCAAATGACCTTAAAGCCATTGCACAACGGCTGTCCATCCGTCAAACCGAACGGCTCTGTGCACAATGGCTCTGTGCTTATTAATGCTGCCAGTCTGCCAAATTTCGTATAAATTTTCTCCAAGCTGAATGGCTGAATGCCAAGGTTTCGATTGCGTCATGCATGCGTGAGGAAGAAGAACTGAAGAAGTGAGCAGAGGAGACTCACATAATTACATTATATTATATCATTGAAAAGATATAATGAATTGAGAAAAAAAAATCAAATGGGCCGTAAAAACTGGGCTCACCAACTTCTAATTTAACAAATGAATTGGACTTCAAAATTAATCATATTTGGATTATATTAAATGTATGTAAAAAAAAAATGTCTTTCTAGAAATTCAACAATTGAAGTAGGCCTTAATTAAAATTAAATCATACTCCCAACAAAATAACTTTCTTCAAAAAATAATTATAAAATATTAAAATAATAAAATATATATATATTTTATATTAAATATATAAAATTTAAAGAAGGATAACTTTTTTTAAAAAATTATTTTTTTATTATTACTATAACTTTAATTATATTTTTATTAATCACAAAATATAAATATACATATTATTTCTTCATTTGTATATATTAAAAAATATTTTTTAAAATAAATTCCAAAATTTAACTCATTAATATTAGATTATTACTTTATTTTTAACGCAAACAATAATCTTTAATTTTTTTTATACTTCCAAATGAATTATAAATTCTTTGTAATGAAAAGGTTATGTTATTTCAATAGTATTTAAGAAGAGTAATATTACATGTATGATGTATCTAAAATAAAATTTAAAATTGAGTTTTGAATGAAATTAAATGTTATCATTAAATAATAAAAGTTAGTAAGATAAATTTATAAAATTCACTTTAATAAATATAAAAAAATTAAATTTTGAATGAAAATTAAGGATTGTCATTAAATTTAGAATAGTGAGATAAATTTATAAAGTACTCATACAAATAATATATTAATAAAAATAATTATAATAATTTATCTATAATAATAAAAAATAAATAATAATGTATTATATTATATATATGTATATAATATATTTAAAATTAATGTGAAAATTATTTATCTAAAATTTTTAAATAATTTAAATTTTTAATATTAAATTATTAATTTAAATTTTAATATAATTATTTAATTTGATAAAATTATATAATATATATTGATAATATTAAATATATAAATTTATTAATTTTAATATTAAAATTATTTTATATTACTCATATATATAATTTTAAAATTGTACATATAAAAATATAATTTTAATATATCAAAATTATTATTTTAATATTTATATAAAAATTAAATATATAATAATAAATTAATTATTTATTACTTACAATTATTACTAGACTAACGGACTAACCCATTAATTCGACGAGTTAATACTTACTAGTCTCAATCCCTTATCAGGTCGGATCACTGTTATCATTTTCTGTAGCAATCACAATCCCAATCCCAGTCCCAGTCCCAGTCCCAGTCCCAGTCTCATTATACTAGTCCAAAACCAATTTATTAAACCCAATCCATTTGAACACCTTTATGTACGGCAGCGTCTAGGGTACGGATGTTGCTTGCCGCCAAGAACAGGCCTTTTGTGGTCAATGTTGGAATCAGGATTACCAAGGTCATTGTATACGTCATAATCATATATTCGGTCAGAGCTCTTTCTCTCTCCTTCTCCATTGCCCCTCAAAATCACCAACTCCTCTTCTCTCAGCCTTTTCAATCCACTTGGTGTCTCTGATGGCAAGTGTAACTGCACGAATATATTTGCACAATTCTCGGATATCAGTACTTAATTTGCTAATATTATTGTAAAAAAATAAAAATTAATGAACATTAATTTTAATATAGGATTAAAATCTAGATTTATAATAATAAATTAATTTTATATTATCATTTATTTATATATTATCCGATTATTAAAAAATTCTTATTATTAATATTAAATTTATAAGTAATTTTATTTTTCTAATGACAACATCCTTTTTTATATCTGCTATTTATTAATAATATAAAAGTTTTAGAATTTAAATTTTAATATGTATATATACACATAGGTACATATATACAGAGAGACAAACATAAATAACAAAAAATTAAGCTTCTTAATAATAATAATAATAATAATAATAATAATAATAATAATAATAATAATAATAATAATAAGCTTTGATATGCCTATACAATGCTCTGCTAAAAATTGAAGTTGTTTTCTATTGGATATTTTTTATTTAAGCAAACGAATCTTTAAGTCACTGGTCAAAAGTTTGAAAATACTTTTCTACATTTTTTTTAAATTAACTCCGAGAAATGAAAAAAAAATTTACATAAAGTTTCAATAAATTCTATTTCGGCCTATCCCTATTTTCATCTAACTTCGATCCTGTGCATAAACTCTGATATCCATCCTCTATATAACACTTCGATATTTGACTTACAGATGCATGTTAAATTGGATAAAATTAGGGGCTGACCTTGTCAGTGAAGAAGACTCTGTTAACAGGATTATCATGTTTTGATTGAATCCATGAATCGCAGGTGAGATTCATAGTGCCATCAGAGAAGCCATCGATCACTATTTCTTTCAGAAAAATCTCACTGCCTGTTTCATTCTCGACGATAACGGCACCCACTTTCCCAAAGTCTGCAGGTAATTCGAAGGTGGCCTCGTACCTCACTTCCTTATCTTTCTCATCGACCCTGTGTACATCGGCTTTTACAGTCTTCTTCCCTGAATTCGTCTCTGAAATAATTTTTAAAGAAAAAACAGTGGATAAATAAGGATTTAATTTATTATTTTATACTTGCTGTCAATGCAACAAGGTTAGTGGGAAGTCAGCATCCAAAGTCAATAAATGTGAAAGCACTTCAATTTTAATGGGATAAATTTAAAAATTAATAAAAATATTTTAAATGAAATACATAATTTAATATAACATTAAAAAAATCAATGAAAACACCCATGTCCATGCTAAAATATATATAATTTTATCACTTAGTAAATTAATTATAAAATAAGGGTTAAGCTTCAATACAAAAGATATGGGAAAGTACATATTTTTAAAATTTTATAAAAAAAATAGATTTCTTACATTTCTTTATTGAAACATCTAAGTTTTACGCACAATACAAATGGGAAATTTTTCTAAGAATTTTTTGTTCCAAATTTCAACTATGGAGTAGTAATTTTTTATATATTTATTCTACAAATAGTTCATACACGTAACACTTAATGTTTTTATGTTAAATTTTTGCAAAATTTGCAAAACTTTTGAGTGAATAACAAATCAATCATTATATTATTATTGAAGTTCTACGATACTGATAGATGATCATAGCTAACTCACTTATGATTAAAAGTTGCAACTTTGTTTTATTCTAACCATTTTCTTTTGGTTTACTTAAAAGAATTTTGTGCATGTGAAAATTTTGAAATAATAAATTAAATACATGAACTAGGAAAAACTTTGCTAGGCACCCAGCATGTACACATGCAAGACAAAGCAGTACCCCCCAAGAAAAATACTAATTCAAATATATAAAGTTTTTAAGGTTAAAGATATATAATGAAACGTTTGGCGGTCCTGTTGCCATTAAAAATATCTTTTTAAGAAAAATATTAATAAACAATAATTGGATTGCGACAAATACAAAGATCATAGAAATAAATTGCAATATATATATATATATATATATATATATATATATATATATATATATATATATATATATATATATATATATATAACGAATTGTTTTAAAATATCTCTAATAGACTATGATTGATTTATACAATGATAGTCTCTGTCATTGACTATTCAAAATTTTTTACTCAGCAATCACCGTTTAGCTTCCAATTTTTCTGACGATATTAAAATTTTTATATATATAAAATTATTTTGTTCACTAATTGTAAAATATTTTTTAAGTTTATTCCTTTTTGGTTTTTTATATTTTATGTCAATTGTAACTTGTAAGTTATTATTTTATATCATATCAATTTTGAGTATTTTATAAATAATGTTTAATAAAAAAGATAGTCAATTATATATAATTTATTTATTCATTCATTTATATAAAATGCCTCCACCATGCAAATCATTCATCTATCGAAAATATATCAAATCTTAATGTCTCGATGACGAATCAGAAAATTTGTCCTTATGGTTGAGTAAATCATAAAATTCAAAATTAATTTTTTATTTATGAAATTATAATACGAAATTATATTGAAATTTTAGGGTAGAAATGAAGATATTTTTGCATCAGCCGATTCTGAGGGGATGTTTGATATTTCTGTGACCCTTTTCCATCTAATATTGTTATTTTAAAGGAGACATCTTAAAAGTCTTACGCATGCAAATTGCTTGTTAAGGTTTGAAGCTGACTCCACCTTATTATATCAAAGACTTCTAGTTTTTTGCATTCTTTTCTATTCATGTAACGAATCAGTACTAAGTACCAATCTTTTTCATTTTGTTTTTGTTCTTAATTCATTACTTATGATATCCTATTTTTTCATAGATGGACAGATACATAGAAAATTAATTTGTCAATTTAAGAAATAAGTAGAATATAATTTAACTCGTTCGAACTTTAATTTTAATGGTATTTTTGCTTTTACTATGCTAAATTTATATACTTTCTCAAATATGCTCTTTTACAATTAAATTTGAAGTAAACTTTCATACCTGCAAAATATAATTAAATAGATCTAACATAGATGAATCGAAAATTTACGACCCATGCACCAACGAGAAAGTGGAAAAATGAATAATATTATATATATCAAAATAAAATTTAAAATTGACTTTGAATATAAATTACAAACTATGATTGAATATAAAATGGTAAAAAAATTATAAAATTTAATCCAATAAATATAAAAAATTTGAAACTCAAATTTCAAATCTTATTTTCAATATTTATATCATTTTTGGCATTGATTGTAGCTATTTTATAATTAATAAAATTGTGAATAAATTAAAAAATTATAATTATTGCTACGCAAAATATTGAAAAATTATAGTTGTGATGTGATTCGTAACAACAATTTTATAATAGTGCAGTTATTTATTACAATTTACATTCTTCAATACCGGAGGTTCTGGTTTTCGATATTAATTATTTCTTTGGCAAATTATACCTATCTTTCTTGAAGTTTAATATAATTATATTTATGCTCCTTTCTATTTTTAAAAATATACATTAACCTTCGATTTTTTATATTCACTTACATCTCTTCACTTTTATTTTAAATATACATCTATTTCTCTTACTTTTGAAAAAGAACAAATGTGAGTATATACTTCTAAAAATAAAAGATCAAAATATAAATATAATTGGATTGAATATTTTGGAAGTAAGTGTAATTTGCTCTATTTCTTTTATCTTGTTAACAGAAGGGTAGAGTACTAGAGTTTTGACGAGGAAATAACCATTTTTTCTTCTTTGGAGTTAAATTTTACATATGTTAAGAGTTTCAAAATTGGAAATGATATAATAATTTTAAAAATTATTAAATTAAAATTGTTTAATCTTATTCTTTACAAAATAAAATAGTTATAATCAAATAATTTCAATTTGACACTTGATCAGATACCTAGCAAGCACCTGCTTTGGAACGTGAAGTGCTAGAAATTCAGAAACAAAAACGAGAAACGAGAAAAACTTAATGGGATCAAGTTCAGCACTAACAAGCTCCAACGCAAGCGTTTTCCCGACCAACTCCGAAACCCCATGCACAACGCTCGAAAGAAGCCGACCACCAGTTTGCGTTATGGTCGCAGTGGCTTTAAATTTAACAGCAGTATCAGTACCAGTCATAGTCGCCATGGCAGCCTTCGTGGAGTTCCTGGAAGATGCAGCAGAGCAAGCAGAAACCCTGATTTTCTCCGTCTTTCTCAACAATGGTTTCAAGCACAATGAACTTGCAGTTCTCCTATGGTTGAGGCCAACATCTCGCCTGCTAATTTATATTGATTAACGAGAAGGAAGTGGTTTTTGACCGCTGTACCTGCATTATTGTCTTACTTCAGCATTTGGCTGACTAAATCCAAAGAAACTTTCCTGTTGACGTAGCGTTCGTCAATAAAGTTGGGAAATTTCGTAGCTGTTTCCCTGAAAGATGAAGGATGAGGTTTCGGAGTAGTATTGTTGCTTTAAATGCATCGATTAATTTTCAGAGATACGCAAAAAAGAAGATAAGGAGAAGATAAATTTAGAAGACCCGCATCAGCATCCAATGTGTTAAAGATGACTGACTTGTTCAATTGCTTTGGATAGAAAGACAATCTTCTAAAGCACACAATTCAGGGCAGAAATATATATAATTATCTATTTTTAAATAAAAATAAAAATAATAAATTATATTAAAATATATACATAATAATAATAAATCATATGAATATAATCATGTCTTTTTCATCAAATTGTATAAAAAAGAAGAGAATATATATTTCATTTCATAGTAAATAATAGAAAATATATTAGAAAAATTATTAATCTTTTGTTAAATAAAATCTTTTGAATTAAAGAATCTCTATATTTTATATTAGTTGTAATACTTTTTGTCTTATATTATGATAAGTGTCATCCTCATAATTTGTCACATGTTAATTTATTATTTTTTAATAAAAATTTAATTTATTATTTTTTCTTCAATTGAAAAATAAATTATAAAATAAAAAAATAATTTTATTACATTTATTAGTCATTAACAATAAGTAATAAATGTAAAGTTATTAGTTGTTCAATTCATTTATTCTTTCAATATTAAATTAATTTTTAATAAAAATTTAAATTTGAATTTGAATTTTTATCTATCACTAAAATTCACAATTACATATTTATTTTGTTTTTATAAAAATCTTCTCAAATTATATTTAAATTTTATTTTTTTCATTTCTTCATCTTTAGTCACTTTAAAGTCATTACTCTATTTTATCTTAGATGAGAATTTTTATTTTCATTTTTAATATTTATAAATTTATAAATAGCTAATTATTTTATTCTCATAAAAATTATTTTATTTTCATAAAAAAGTTTCTCAAATTTTATTTAAGTTTTTCTTCTTTTTTTTTTAAATCTTTAGTTACTTTAAGGCCATTATTTTTTTTGAAATGAATATTTTCATCTTCATCTTCAATATCTATAAATAATTTTTCTTATTATTTTTTATTTTTTACAGTTGCTTGATCCAAAGTTCTATTATGTTATTTAAGATGAGATGAGAAATTTTATTTTTATTTTCAATGTTTATAAATTTACAAATACCTAATTATTTCAATCTCATAAAAAGTTTCTCAAATTATATTTAGGTTTTGCTTCTTTTCTTTTTTAATCTTTAGTTACTTTAAAGCCATAATCTTTTTGGAGATGAAAGTTTTCATTTTCATCTTCAATATTTATAAATATTTTTTCTTATTACTTTTGATCTTTTACAGTTGCTTAATCCAAAGTTCAATTATGTAAATTCCTTTCTACAATTTCTTTCACTTCTTTTTTATATTATTATTATTGTAGTTTAATTGTCAGTGCTTTATTTCATTGGATTTTTTTTAGGAAAAATTTTATAATTTAATACATTCTCAATAGTTTGATGGATTCTTAATATATAAAATTATAAAAGAATATATTTTTTATATAGTTTATTTTATTAGGTAAATTTTTTTATCTATTTCATGTTATTCAATAGAAAAAACATAATTTTAGAAAAAATTATGGAAGGAGGAGAACTGCTATATAAACATATAGATTATTAGTTATGAAATTTACAAATTTGTAATTTACAATATATATAAATAGATAATTTTTATTACCAAATATTTATATGAAAATATTGAGATTAAAAAATGCAACATTTTATACTTTAAAATTTAAAAATTATTTTATCTCTATTATCATCTAATTTTATTTGAATTTTTTTATTTTTATGTTCATTTGATTTGATTAGAAATTTTTTTATCCTTATTTTCATCTCATTTTACATCCAATTTCAAATTTACAAACTTTCATCTATAATGCACTTTCTCTTTATCTTCATTTGATAAAATTATCTTTTTCTTCCATAAACAAATGAATAATTCAATTTGCACATATCTATTAAATGACATTTGTTATTAAATACCTTTATAAGTTATCTTCATTTGGTGAATTCTCACTATAATAATTGTAAATTTATTTTTTCATTTTACAATCTAATTAATTATTTTTTTTGTATTATGTTCCTAAATAATTATATTATTTCTCTTACCTTTTTTCCCTCTTTTATATCATTGACATATTTTTTCTTAAACTTTGATTAAGAGGTAAATCAATTCTTCTTCTAAAAATTTCATACCCACCGCACACTTTTTATTTATTTACTATTTTATAATTTTAATTATATCTGAGAAAGAAATTTTATTGTAATGCACTTTTTAAAAAATATTAAATATAAGTCAGTTATTAGTATTTTTCAACTAAAAGTTATTTGTCTCTTTCATATGAATTAAGAAATATTGAAATATTTGATATCAAAATATTAAATTTTAATCAATATATATGTCATAATTTATGAATTTTAATGAGTTATTTGTAATATAAAATTATTACTTTTAAAAATTCATTTTTAAAAGTTTAGTTTATGCTATAACATAGTAAATAAAAAATAAATTATATTTCTATTACAAAAAATTCATTCTTATCAGAAATTATATTATCAAATATTAATATTAATAATAATTATCTTGAAAAATAGTATTTGATTAATGCAATGTTTGAATTTAAAATTAATTTTTTTGGTAAAATAAATTCAAAATCAATTACTTGCTTGAATGTTGAGCAAAATAAGTGAAGAAATGACTTTTTTCTCCCTTATTTTTTTTTAATTTTTACTTTATTAGATACTTTTTTTTCAAATATCTTAGAGTTATGACTTTTTTATAAGAGTTGTTGGCTATATATTAATCATTTTTTAAATCTAATCTCTTATAAATAATTAATATATAATTATAATATTATATTATTAAAATAAATATTCATTCATAATATAAAATTATTACATTCAAAAGTTTGTTTTATGTTGTAAAGAGGTAAAAGATATATTGCCACTAAAAAATCTATTTTGATCATAAATCATGTTATTAAATATTAATATTAATAATAATTATATTGAAAAATAATATCTAATTAATGCAATATTTAAATTTAAAATTAATTATCCACTTAAATGTTGAATAAAATTAGTAAAAAATGACTTTTTTCTTAGAATTGTTTGATATATATTAATTAAATTTTCATGTAATCTTATTTATAAGTAATTAATATATTTTTATAATGTTATATTATTAAAATACATATTTATCCGTATAACGTAGGGCCGGGTGACATCTAGTAATACATATTAAGAAAAAAAATAAAACAATAGGATGATATTACTTGTGAAAGATATGTTTTTATACCTAAAATGTGTAATTTATTAATATTTTTAATGATAAACATATGAATTTTAAATTCAATAATAAAAATAGTTATGAAGCAAACTTTAATAATTACTACATTTACCAAAATATTACAACTTTAATAGTTACTATATCTATCAAAATATTATAAGTATTTATTAATTAGAAAATTATAGTTGTTTATTTTTAAATAAAAATAAATAAGTATAATAAATTATAATAATATGATTTTTAAAAAATTTAATATAATAAATAATTTATTATTGACTAAAATATTATTAAAGTAAAAGACGATTCAAATAAATGATAAAATATATACATGTTTTTTTATATTATTTTACATATAAATAATTAATAATAAATAACTAATTTTATTAAAAATATTTATATAAAAAGCTAATGGTATCAGTTAGTCAAATTAATTAATATAATAATCTATTAGCTAATTAATTGATAATGTAATCAATTAATTGTCAAATAGGTCTAATGAGATAAATCAAGTTGTGAGATTTTTTTTTAATTTTAACAATGCTACATAAATTAAAATTGGATTCTAAATGCTAATAAAAAATTGCTATTAAATATATGACAATGTGTTAAATTTATAAAATTTAATTCAATGGATATAAATTTTATTTTTAAATTTGTAAAATTCAATTGAATAGATATAAAATATTATTAACTTAATTTTGGATTTTAAATTTATAGCATTTTCAGTTTCATTTTAATTTTTTTTACTTAGAAATAAGATAGAATGTTTGAATTCATCAAATTCTTTAAAAGCTTACCACAGTAGTTACAGATTATTTAATCACTTAAAATTACTTCTAATTAATGAAATTTAAATTTAAAACAGATGAAATAAAGACAACAAATTTCATTAATTCATCAAATTTAGAAGCTAACTAATAAGAGTTTAACGTCGGCAGTATGATAAAAATTAATATCATACAAAATTAGAATGGTTGAATTCGATCCCTTTCAACTTCAAAGATTTAAAAATCAAACCTTTCAACTATACAAAATTTAAAATTAATATTCATCCTTTACTTAATTAATCAATTTATTTATCTTTGTACATTTTTTATATATTTTTGCTAATAAAAATTAATAAATTTTTTTATATATTTTTGCTAATAAAAATTACGTTATTATCATATATTAGTTTACATCATCATTTTCAGCACATAATTTTACAGCTTACTTTTAAATATTTAATTAAAATTTTATATATTTAACATTAAAATTATATGTGAAACAGTTGAAAAAATTGAATATATTGTGATTCTTTCTTAAAAAATTTGTAAAAAAATTATGTAATTTAATATAATAATTAATTAAGTAAATGATGGGTAGGATGATCCTAACCCTAAATCTTAAACTGGAGATTGGGGTAGATTCAGTCACCCCAAGCTTGGGAAAAATTAAAACTTTATCCCTACATTTCTTTTATTTTTTTAAAAAAATTATATATAGCTCCCCCACAATTGTGGAATCTTCATATAAATCTTTGAAAATTTTTATTTTAGTTCCTTCAAAAATTTAGGTTTAGCTTCACTCTGCTAATAGATATTAATTTTAAATTTTATATGGTTCACGAGTTTAATTTTTAAAAGAGGTAAAATTCAACTGGCCAAAATTAAAAGAAATATTTTATATTCAACAATGCTAGTTCTACTTCTTTATTTTTACTTCTTCATCCATATTTTTTCATTAAAATTTTTGAATTCTATCCTGAATGCCCTCAACTAAATAGTACGAAGAACCCTGTAAACGTGAGTTATTCTTGTTTCCGTTTTTTTCACGAGGAGATATTTACACCGTGATAGAGACGGGGAACCTAACACTCTTTGAAACTTGGGTTGCACGTGCACAAGTGCAAAAGCAACCACAAGTTGAAGATAAAAAATGAAAAAGGGGATATAGAGATCACTACCACATATAGCTGACGCGCTATGATGTGCGGGCTTCAAGTCACGCATTGCCATTTTACATTCCAGAGAAATATCAGTTTTGTAATTACATATACAACGAGACTGACTAGCAATGGTAACAAACTTCTTAATGAAAATGCGTAAATCTGTTATTTCACAATAAAATTAGCGTGATTAAATAAATTGTACGCATAATTGCGAATAGATACTGGTGGATAGATGTGGATCAAAGTTAACGTGGATGTTTATTTTGACACAATAATATTTTTAAAGTTATTTGAAATATTAAGATAATAAATCATAAATAAAACCAACATTTATTTGAATGTGTGACATTTTTGAAATTATTAAGAAACTTATCATGATAGTTAAGAAATATAATCAATGTCTATTTAAATGTAGTGGTATTTCTAAAACTATTAAAAAATTTAAGACATTGATTTTTCACTAAATCAACATCCTGAATTTATGGAAATCATTGCTTTTTGAAGCATTAAGCAAACTTAATATGTTGAATATTTTTAAGAATGGACGTTAAAAGTGATGCGAGTGGTGGTATTTTTGTAAATATAATCCTAAATTTATATGTTTGTTTTATATAAAAATCAATGTTATTTGTTGATGATGTCTATTATTCATTTTAAAATCAACCTTTAAAGTTTTTGTTTATATAACTTTTATTTTGTCCTCTATTCTGCTTTCACTCTTACTTTTTGAAGCTCACATTCTTCAATGATAACCTTCACTTTCATCATTTTTCTAGTGATTTTCAAACCTCCACTACATTCTTTATTTCATACATAGTGAACTTCAAACTTGTTTTCATTGTTATAACCATTCTCAAGTATGTTGTTCTATTTTATTTTCATCATTTTTTTCAATATTGGTGGATTATTAGACTTTGTTTGGTGGTGAGATATATATATATATATATATATATATATATATATATATATATATATATATATATATATATATATATATATATATATATATATATATATATATTTATCTGTTTGTGTATGTGTGTGTGTAGTGATATTGTAATAGCCTCTTTCATTGCTAAGTTTAGGCTATATTATTTGTTGGATTTGATGATGCTCTAAGGGTTTAATCACTCTCGAGATATATAATTTTGTTAATGCTCTATTTGGTGGTAATGTATTTACCATTTTAAATTGTTGTTTTTCATTGCTATAGACTGATTAATTAATATTTGGTATTTAAAGAATTACATATTAGAATATAATTAATGTTTACTCAAGCATCATTGTATATTTGTTTTAATGTTAGAAATATATACATCATAAACAATAAAAATAGCATTAATTTTATATTATTAAAAACTAGCAGTATTTATGTTGCTAGTACTTGTAAAAATAATATTAAACATTATTTTATCTTTCAAAGAATTGATTTGTAATTTCCATAATACCATGTCAATTCATTTTAATAACTAATATGATATGTCCCACCACTTACCCTTAAATCTTATCCCTTTTATTCCTTACACTTTTGTTCCAACCCCATTTCCTTGTTCCTTATTAGCTTGCCCACCCTACCAAATTCTAACTTCATCCCCCTTTTTCTCACTCCTTCGTCCTCTCAATTTCAATTGTATTCCTCATTACAGAACATCCTAACCAGATATAGAAACCAATATCTTTTATGACTCTATAGAACCCTAAGTTTAATGATTAAAAAAATTGAATAATAAAAGATTGAAAATATTAAAAGGTTATATATAATACCCTAATTAAAGATGTGTGCTTTATTAATTCAAGCTTGATACCTGTTATTCAACATGGTAGGTTTGCACTTTTTAGAAAAGCACTCTTGAATATAATACCTACATATATAATGAGTATTTATGAAAATCTAATGTATGATATTATATATTTTATATAAATAAATAGTGGAAATACTACCGAATGATAAAGAAAATGAATGAAATCAAGTTTTTTATTTATACAAACCGATAAAAGTTACATCAAAATAATAGGTAATAAAATATGTGTAATTGTGAAATTGAAGATTAAATTGCAAGGATAAACACAAAAATTAAAACAAATCTTTACATTTATATTTTGTACTTTTCTAGTGAGTGCTTAATTTACATATTTAATCATAGGCTAATGTAGCTTTTATCCTACAAAATAATTAATGAGTAAAAATATAAAATTATATAGAATCATCTTAATGATGAAAGGAAAGTATAGCTCATGAGATATAGCATCATGTTAGGGTTGGAAGAGTTTTAAGATGAAATTTGTAAATGATATTATGTTATATATTTTTTTTAATTTTTATTTCACTCTGCTTTAACCTTTTTATTGTTAAATTATGCCTAGGGTAAAAGTTTCCATGTTAGTAACTAAAAAACACCGATGTATAAAGATAGTTTAGGTGAACAATTCTTAAATATTAGATGTTAGTTAAGTACAAAATCCATTGTCCTTTTTAACAAAATGACATCATTTTAGTAACTAATATTTAATGTTGGTTACTAAATAGAATTGACATCATAATAATTAAATGTTGGTTATTAACAAAGAATAGATTTCTTTTGCTTTGACAACTTATTCATTAAAATTGAATTAATTATACACATTAAACTAGAATTCAACATACAATTTATATATATCACATTTTTATACAACACTTATATTTAGTCAAAAGCAAAATTCAATTATATTTATCACATAAACATATATCAAAATTGATAAAACATATGATCCAATTTATGTTGTCACAAGTGGTATTAAGGAATAATTTTAAAGTTTAAGTATCAATTTTGTGAGGATACTAATATCATTTTATAAACTGATCTTTTTTTCTTAAAATTTAACCTACCTTAAGTGAAATTGATAGAATTAAAATTTTTTATTACATTTTCATATTTTTCTTATATGATTAATCAGATACAAATAATAAAAGATTAAATGTAAATATATAAACAAATAAGAAAAGAGAAAGACAATTACAAAAATATATTATGTAATTTCATTTATTTTCATATTAGTACATCAATGTATACACCAAAAATATTATTATTTACAATAAACAACAAAGATGTTGAGAATATCAAAGATGGCTTCTAAGATAAAGAGTGCAGGTTGATGGCTTTTGGAATTAATTAATAAAGATGAATTTTGAGATAAAGGGTATAGGTTGTCATATTTTATACCAAGGCTAGAGAAAAGATTTTAGAATTCCTAGAATCCATCAAAATTATAAAAAAGTACTAGATGAAATTTTTATTAATTTTAGAACTTTTGTAGTAGTCAATTTAGTGTTGAATACGATGATTTGTATCCTCCAAATCAAAAACCTTCTTTTTATGGAAGGTATGGATCATTATATTTAGTAGAAATAGCTTTTGAGATGAACAACATAGATTGTCATATGTAACATTACCAAGACTTGTACTTGTAGTTTAGCAATGATGGTTAGGATTCCAAATTTTTTTTTTAAAAGATTCTTGTCTAAAGTCCTTTCAAATGCCATGTGGAATGCTTATGTTCATAGTCAAATTATGGATACAAGTCCTTTCAATGAGAAAACTACTAAAAAATAATGAACAACAAGTGTGTTATTCACAATAAGTATACATTAAAAAAGGACATTATACAAATAAAAAGAAAAAATAGGTCTCTTCTACTCATAATTCCTTTATATTGTTTGAGGGCTTCTAAGTTGGAGGGTATAAACAAATTGCTAACTGATGATAAATTATAATGACAAGAAGTTGCATATTGATTTACACATCTACAAACCTATCAATGCATGAATAGGCATACAACTTCCTATCACTATATATAATTTATCTTCAGATTGTAACCTAACTTTATATTTCTTCAGGGCTTTTGAGTTGAAAAGTGTAAATGGGTTTTAAACTGATAATAAATTATAGTGAAAAGAAGACATATAATGATTTTTGCATTTACAAACCTATCAATGTAATGATGGATATGTGACTTCTTCTCATTATAATTTATCTTAAGATTGCAACCTTTGCATTTTCTTAATATATCTAAATGTGTAAGAAGAATGATATTTATAAGTGATAGATACTCTTAAATTTTGATTATTAACAGAAAATTAATGTTTTAGATTTGACAATATCTCTAGAATGTAGCATTTGACATATCTTAAGACATTAGTCAAATACTTCACTGATGTGTAAACTTTTGACATAAACTTTTATAATAATTGAAGTGGCCTTAAATGATGATTATTTTAAAAACCTAACATCTTAAGTTTTCACAATTTTTTATAATCGCAAAAATTTCATTTGATACACATTTTTATGCTTTTCATGCTTTCCTAGTAAATTCATAACTTCTATTATTTTAGATGTGGATTAAATGCAAAATAAATGTCATTTAAGTATGCCATTTCCTCAATTAAAATTTATATATTTAATATTATTAATATATATTAGACAAAGTTATTAAAACAAATAATTTCATTATAATTAAAATGATAATAAATATTATGTGAGATTAAAATTATTATCATAAAATCTAAAAATTAAAAAAATAATTACACAAAGTAATTATTATAATAAAATATAAATAAAATAATTACGATAACTAAATAAATATATTAATTAGAATAATAAATTTATACTATTACAACCAAACAGTGATATATTCATATATATATATATATATATATATATATATATTGTGAATTTAGTTAATTAAATATTTGTATCCAATTCAATTAACAATGAAAATTTTTTAGATTAGGTCATGTGATTTTTTTACTCCTCTAATCGGGGAGTTTTTTATATTAAAAATTATTGTACCTTGATTTATTTATTTTTACAATTTTAGTTATATCCAATAATAATAAATAATATAAGTTTAAAAATGATGATGATGATAATAATAATAGTAATCTTAATAATAATTTATTTCAATTAATTAATGATATGAAATTAATAATGAATAAATAAATGATGTAATAATAATAAAATATATCCAATTATCAAATTCTCTTGAAATCATTTAGGTAACATTTGGTTTACAGGATCTTACAGAAAATGTGATTTCTCGAAATTTAATTAACAGAAATGTAATATTCCTATGTTTGGTTCACTATAAATTTTTCTGAAAATGTTTTAATATTACATTCTCATTTTATGGGAATCTGAGATACCCACCTCCCCCCATGGGAATATTTTTGGGGAATGTTGGGCTAAATTTTTTTTCAAAAATGTGACATTCCCAGGCATTTTTTTTTCAAAACTTGAACTAAATATGAAAATGTAATATTCCCTTAAAATATTTCTGAGAATGTTAAAAACATTTCGCAAATCAAATGCCACCTTAGTAAAAGTCGACCAGGTATTGGAATTATAATAACTTGATTTGACTCAATTTAGTGAAAGAATAACCTAATCTAAAATTGATTTAATGTACAAATTTTTGCTTCTTAGATTAATTTGATAAGATTGGATTAACTTATTTTGAAAGATTTATGAAAAGTTGACATGACTTATTCTAATAAAAAGAAAAGTTAGTCAAATATTCATGATACTTGCTACCTATCTTTAGATTTTTAAAATTTGAATAACATAAAAATTTTAAAATTATTATATTAAAATTATTAAATTTCAATTATTTATTTTTTAATAAATACAATCAAATAATGTTAATTTAATAATTTCTATAATTATTATATCATTAAAATTTTTAAATTTGCAATATACCGTAGAATTCATCCCATTTGTCAAAACCAAGGAAAAGTATAAAGAGGATAAACGGTGGTATGAATAATCAAATTCCGTCGTTTCCTCGTAACTTCAGAAAATGGAAATTTATGTCATTGATCACGTTCATGTGTTTTGTTTACATTCAAATATGCACAACTTGAGAAGATACGTAGGCAAACACTTGTGTTAAATTGATAGGGACATCACAACTTTAAGAGGTTAAAAGCTATTTTGATCATGAATTCTTTTTAAATATTTAATTAAGGATACAAATTTTCATACATAAGAAAAAGTCTTTTAGAACATGTTCAGTCTTTCCCACCGTAACTAATAAATTAATTAATAAATAATTAATAATATAATTGATAGTTGTTAATTATGAAAGTTGATAATATTAAAAGTATTTAATAAAATTAATTAATGAATTAGTTGAAAAATATTAAGTAAGATAAAAAATATATTAATATAGATAGATATTTATAGTAAAATAATTTTTATTTATTTTTGGATTAAATTATATTAATTCAATAAGTATATACCAAATAAGAATATAACTAATTAATTTATCGAAAATACCAAATCAGCTCATGTTCATATAGCACAGTACAGTTCCTGTTTATTGAAAATATCAAACCAGCTTTTGTTCCTACGGCAGAAATCTATTGTGAGCACATATTTTACAGAAAGATCTATAAGACAAAGAATTAGAGGATATTAGCCAATTTTCTGCTTGAAAACTCCAACCTCAAATGGAAATGCTATATGGAACTCCCTTTCCAGTAAGCCCGGGCCCTGAAAATGGCTTCATTAGCTCATATGGCACAGTGCCAGCACCATTTCTATTCCCCAAATTGCTGCCCGAATTTCTTGAGTCAATAATCCCTTCAATCTCCCTCAATTTCATACTAAATCTGTCAAATGCTGCTCTTATGGTTGGATTTTCAGCCCAAGATTTCTCCATGTATTGCCCTAAGTACTCTTCATCAGGTGAATGATCTGACAATAGATATAGAATTGTCATAACCACGGTAGCCTGGATTTGTGATGGAAAACATTCCAGGAGACCTTGGTCAGGTTTATTCAGAAACTTTTGCAATTCTTCCTCTGAAGCATCTTCTGTAGGCATCTTGTTTCTAGCAATTGTGGGTCTGTTTGGAAAATATCCTCCATATGCATATTGGGCAAAGTTCACTGCTGCATGATGTGCAGATGCCACCCAGGCTATAGTGGTGATGATCTCAATCAGGTCTTGCGGAGTTTTGAGCTTTGGCCACCATGGTGCATCCTTTTTGTCAGCGTGGCCGACCGTTCGGATTTCCGTCCACCATGCTTGCAGCTCATTATCTGACTCTATGAGGCTTGAGTTTGGATAGTAATGGCTGACATAACCTGTAACCCACTCTTTGATGGCATCCCATATTAGGAGCCCATCGTTGGCAAAAGGATAGTCATCAATAGTTAGCTTTAGGCCATGAGGTGCATTAGGATCAGCAATAGCCATTCCTCTGTAACAACAGAAACACCAGAATGTAACTGGTTAGGTCGGTTGCAAGAAAAGAACAAATGCACATTGAGAAGAAAAAAGCTAGCTTTACTTTTAGAAAATTACAATCTGTTGACAGTTACAAAATATGATATAATTTGTGTAGAATTGGTCTCACTTTCGGAAAGAAAGGTAGAATAAATTTGATTCCAATTATGTCACATGTGTTATATAAGGAGAGTTGTGAATGAATGGAAGTGCAGAAAACATATTTTAGTTGGGAATTACATTATGTTCTTCAATTAAAGTAGTAAGTCTTGCCAGTAACACCCCAGGAGAAACTATAAGGGCACCTTCTTTGACAATAGGATGGTTCAGCATTTTATTGAAACTCACTCCATATGAGAAAGCGCCTCTAAAAATATCTTTTAAAAATATCTAGCTTTATATCTGGATGCTAATGTCCATTTCCTTGTAAATATTTTTGCAGGGTGATGGCCAATCGGAGCCTCTGCTGAAAAGGCATAGGAAGTAATGCATTAAATTTTCATTTCATACCCAGGTGGGTGTGACTAAGTTTCAACTTGGTGGCAGTGTCTATGATCACTCAGTATGTGAATGAATTAGAAAATGTAGTTACTTTTTCACTTTAGCCTCTTTTTCTGTATAATTTTGTGGTCTAACAATTTTGTCCATGTATCATATTATAGGCAGATTTGTTTTATAGCAAGCAGCTGCAATCCCCCGGCCCCTTATCTTTTCTAAACAAAAAATAAAATAAAAAAGGCTTAAATATATTTTTGGTCCTTGTAATTTACAAATCGATTGATTCTGGTCCGTCAAATCTAAAGTAATCTATCTTCATTCTCCTAAATCTTTAATTTGAAGAATTTTGGTCCAAACGCTAACGTTCTATTTCAGTATTAACAGAACTATTAAGTGACTGTGAGTTAGCATTTTAAAATTCATATTCTTCATTTACTTTTTAGAAAAATAAAATTAAAAAAAAAAAAATCCATACTCCCCAGGTTCCCCTTTGTATCCCTGTTGTGTAATCCTCATCTTTCAATCTTTCAAGAGTCTTGCGAACGAAACTACTCGTTCTCTTAATCCGTCGAAGCTGTTGTCATGCCTCCCGATTGAGTGCCTACTATTGCGAAGTAGGTTTTCAATGTTGCATTGAAAGTGTTCCCAATTATTTGCATGATCCATGAGGATGTTAATCTGTCTTGACACTTTCAACAAAATTTTCAAGTGAACCAGACAAAAAGAGAAGGGAAATGATACAAATTAACCACCAATGTCGTTTGGGTATCTCAAAAATAGCACAAATTTAAAAACTAGTTACTAAAATTTGCTAAATTGAAAATGCAAAAAAATGAATATCTTGTGACGATCATGGTTCAAGATATGCTCTGATTTGTGAGAATTTGGTTTACATTTCTTCCACTCGTTATCTTTGTTTCTCATTTTTTCCTGGCTATCTCATTTTGCTTCTTGAACCTTCTGTTTCTCTTCTTCTTTGGACCAATCCTTTGTTTCTCTTCCATTTAATTGATAGAAGTTGTCGTAATGAACTTGCCTCTATTAGCTCATCTTCTCTTCTTTAAGAAAGCTTATTCTGTTTGCTTCTCTAACAATTGACACATAATTTAAAATTCACATAGTTTTCCATTTTTTTTAGGCTCAGCGTAAATGAATTTATGCATATTATTATGAATAAAATGTATTGTAAAAATAATATTGGTGCGTAGAAGCTTGGTAATCACAGTATTGTAAAAATAATATTATTCGCGTTTTTGCACTTACTTTGAAGTGGATCAGGGGCGTCGAAGCGTACAGCCTCCTGACTATCAGAAGCAGCCTTGATCAGCTTAGGAATGGCTCTTTGGAGCAAGTTGAGGCTGTCACTCTGCAGCGGTGGCAAGTTGAAGCCCTGTTTGAAAATATCATCAATGTCTGCAAAGCTTGCAAATCCAAGATTTTGATCTGTCAGAATTGTGTCCAAGGACTGTATTATTGTGTTCACTCCGTACGCTATTGTGGTCCCTCTGAATCGCGTCTGCTTTATATCAGCAAATGCTTCGTCACGTGGTACGTAGAAGCTTCCGCTTGTTTCCTCTGACTCGGGGTCTGCATATATGAAATCAAAGATTCATAAACTCGACCTTTTTCTTCTTATAAATTTAGCCAATTGCAGTTAGTTGGTGTAAAATTTTTATCTATTAGTGGCTTGACTTTTTTTAATGTAAAATATTTTATTGATGCAACCTCTTCCTATAAATTTAGCCAATCATTATTGGCTATGTGAAAATAATTTTCATGCACATATAGTACATGTCCTCGTTGTGATAAAAAATATAATTTATTTATTAGTTCCATGACATTCATAATCGATAAAAATTTTTCTTAATTTCAAAACATTAAAATTGAAAAAATGGAAGACATTATTTTTATTGATTGAAGGATAATTGAAAGTTAAACTAAAATGTATATTTAAATATAATATATATATTTTGTTTTTACAATTTCACCTTTTTCTAAAATATTAATTTATTAATAAGTTAAAACATAAATTAAAATAATACAGAAGATTAATATAATAAATTAAATAAATAACTATTTAAAAATTTTCAAATAGGAGGATCATAAAAAATTTGAATGTTTGAGGGTTTTAAAGGAGTAATTATAACCCTCAATTCCTTTTCCTTCCCTATTTAAAATTCTTAAATAACAGACAAATTAAATCAAAATTTTTTTCCTCACTCCTTTCCTCCGTTTCTTTCTCATCTAAACAATTTATAAATTTTATATTAATAATTAAAATTAAAATATTATTAAAGAATCACATAATTATCTAAAAAATTATATTACTTTATATTTTATAACCCTAATAATGTATATAAGATTCGATTGACGCAATTTATTCTTGACACTTTGTTTGAAGAACAGTGGTCTCGCTTGATACCTCCAAGATGTTATTTAAAATGATAATAATTGCAAAAGTAACAAGAGCACGCAATGTATACGTGACCTGCATGACAGTGCTTTCGACCCGTACGGCAGCTTCTAGGGTACGGATGTTGCTCGCCGCCCAGAACAGGCCTTTTGATGTCAATGCTGGAATCAGGATTACCAAGGTCATTGTATACGTCATAATCATATATTCGGTCAGAGCTCTTTCTCTCTCCTTCTCCATTGCCTCTCAAAATCACCAACTCCTCTTCTCTCAGCCTTTTCAATCCACTTGGTGTCTCTGATGGCAAGTATGACTGCACGAATATATTTGCACAATTCTCGGATTTCAGTACTTAATTTGCTAATATTATTGTAAAAAAATAAAAATTAATGAACATTAATTTTAATATAGGATTAAAATCTAGATTTATAATAATAAATTAATTTTATATTATCATTTATTTATATATTATCCGATTATTAAAAAATTCTTATTATTAATATTAAATTTATAAGTAATTTTATTTTTCTAATGACAACATCCTTTTTTATATCTGCTATTTATTAATAATATAAAAGTTTTAGAATTTAAATTTTAATATGTATATATACACATAGGTACATATATACAGAGAGACAAACATAAATAACAAAAAATTAAGCTTCTTAATAATAATAATAATAATAATAATAAGCTTTGATATGCCTATACAATGCTCTGCTAAAAATTGAAGTTGTTTTCTATTGGATATTTTTTATTTAAGCAAACGAATCTTTAAGTCACTGGTCAAAAGTTTGAAAATACTTTTCTACATTTTTTTTAAATTAACTCCGAGAAATGAAAAAAAAATTTACATAAAGTTTCAATAAATTCTATTTCGGCCTATCCCTATTTTCATCTAACTTCGATCCTGTGCATAAACTCTGATATCCATCCTCTATATAACACTTCGATATTTGACTTACAGATGCATGTTAAATTGGATAAAATTAGGGGCTGACCTTGTCAGTGAAGAAGACTCTGTTAACAGGATTATCATGTTTTGATTGAATCCATGAATCGCAGGTGAGATTCATAGTGCCATCAGAGAAGCCATCGATCACTATTTCTTTCAGAAAAATCTCACTGCCTGTTTCATTCTCGACGATAACGGCACCCACTTTCCCAAAGTCTGCAGGTAATTCGAAGGTGGCCTCGTACCTCACTTCCTTATCTTTCTCATCGACCCTGTGTACATCGGCTTTTACAGTCTTCTTCCCTGAATTCGTCTCTGAAATAATTTTTAAAGAAAAAACAGTGGATAAATAAGGATTTAATTTATTATTTTATACTTGCTGTCAATGCAACAAGGTTAGTGGGAAGTCAGCATCCAAAGTCAATAAATGTGAAAGCACTTCAATTTTAATGGGATAAATTTAAAAATTAATAAAAATATTTTAAATGAAATACATAATTTAATATAACATTAAAAAAATCAATGAAAACACCCATGTCCATGCTAAAATATATATAATTTTATCACTTAGTAAATTAATTATAAAATAAGGGTTAAGCTTCGATACAAAAATATGGGAAAGTACGTATTTTTAAAATTTTATAAAAAAAATAGATTTCTTACATTTCTTTATTTGAAACATCTAAATTTTACGCACAATACAAATGGGAATTTTTTCTAAGAATTTTTTGGTTCCAAATTTCAACTATGGAGTAGTAATTTTTTATATATTTATTCTACAAATAGTTCATACACGTAACACTTAATGTTTTTATGTTAAATTTTTGCAAAATTTGTAAAACTTTTGAGTGAATAACAAATCAATCATTATATTATTATTGAAGTTCTACGATACTGATAGATGATCATAGCTAACTCACTTATGATTAAAAGTTGCAACTTTGTTTTATTCTAACCATTTTCTTTTGGTTTACTTAAAAGAATTTTGTGCATGTGAAAATTTTGAAATAATAAATTAAATACATGAACTAGGAAAAACTTTGCTAGGCACCCAGCATGTACACATGCAAGACAAAGCAGTACCCCCCAAGAAAAATACTAATTCAAATATATAAAGTTTTTAAGGTTAAAGATATATAATGAAACGTTTGGCGGTCCTGTTGCCATTAAAAATATCTTTTTTTAAAAAATATTAATAAACAATAATTGGATTGCGACAAATACAAAGATCATAGAAATAAATTGCAATATATATATAACGAATTGTTTTAAAATATCTCTAATAGACTATGATTGATTTATACAATGATAGTCTCTGTCATTGACTATTCAAAATTTTTTACTCAGCAATCACCGTTTAGCTTCCAATTTTTCTGACGATATTAAAATTTTTATATATATAAAATTATTTTGTTCACTAATTGTAAAATATTTTTTAAGTTTATTCCTTTTTGGTTTTTTATATTTTATGTCAATTGTAACTTGTAAGTTATTATTTTATATCGTATCAATTTTGAGTATTTTATAAATAATGTTTAATTAAAAAGATAGTCAATTATATATAATTTATTTATTCATTCATTTATATAAAATGCCTCCACCATGCAAATCATTCATCTATCGAAAATATATCAAATCTTAATGTCTCGATGACGAATCAGAAAATTTGTCCTTATGGTTGAGTAAATCATAAAATTCAAAATTAATTTTTTATTTATGAAATTATAATACGAAATTATATTGAAATTTTAGGGTAGAAATGAAGATATTTTTGCATCAGCCGATTCTGAGGGGATGTTTGATATTTCTGTGACCCTTTTCCATCTAATATTGTTATTTTAAAGGAGACATCTTAAAAGTCTTACGCATGCAAATTGCTTGTTAGGGTTTGAAGCTGACTCCATTTTATTATATCAAAGACTTCCAGTTTTTTGCATTCTTTTCTATTCATGTAACGAATCAATACTAAGTACCAATCTTTTTCATTTTGCTTTTGTTCTTAATTCATTACTTATGATATCCTATTTTTTCACAGATGGATAGATACATAGAAAATTCATTTGCCAATTTAAGAAATAAGAAGAATATAATTTAACTCGTTCGAACTTTAATTTGAATGGTATTTTTGCTTTTACTATGCTAAATTTATATACTTTCTCAAATATGCTCTTTTACAATTAAATTTGAAGTAAACTTTCATACCTGCAAAATATAATTAAATAGATCTAACATAGGTGAATCGAAAATTTACGACCCATGCACCGACGAGAAAGTGGAAAAATGAATAATATTATATATATCAAAATAAAATTTAAAATTGACTTTGAATATAAATTACAAACTATGATTGAATATAAAATGGTAAAAAAATTATAAAATTTAATCCAATAAATATAAAAAATTTGAAACTCAAATTTCAAATCTTATTTTCAATATTTATATCATTTTTGGCATTGATTGTAGCTATTTTATAATTAATAAAATTGTGAATAAATTAAAAAATTATAATTATTGCTACGCAAAATATTGAAAAATTATAGTTGTGATGTGATTCGTAACAACAATTTTATAATAGTGCAGTTATTTATTACAATTTACATTCTTCAATACCAATACCGGAGGTTCTGGTTTTCGATATTAATTATTTCTTTGGCAAATTATACCTATCTTTCTTGAAGTTTAATATAATTATATTTATGCTCCTTTCTATTTTTAAAAATATACATTAACCTTCGATTTTTTATATTCACTTACATCTCTTCACTTTTATTTTAAATATACATCTATTTCTCTTACTTTTGAAAAAGAACAAATGTGAGTATATACTTCTAAAAATAAAAGATCAAAATATAAATATAATTGGATTGAATATTTTGGAAGTAAGTAAGTGTAATTTGCTCTATTTCTTTTATCTTGTTAACAGAAGGGTAGAGTACTAGAGTTTTGACGAGGAAATAACCATTTTTTCTTCTTTGGAGTTAAATTTTACATATGTTAAGAGTTTCAAAATTGGAAATGATATAATAATTTTAAAAATTATTAAATTAAAATTGTTTAATCTTATTCTTTACAAAATAAAATAGTTATAATCAAATAATTTCAATTTGACACTTGATCAGATACCTAGCAAGCACCTGCTTTGGAACGTGAAGTGCTAGAAATTCAGAAACAAAAACGAGAAACGAGAAAAACTTAATGGGATCAAGTTCAGCACTAACAAGCTCCAACGCAAGCGTTTTCCCGACCAACTCCGAAACCCCATGCACAACGCTCGAAAGAAGCCGACCACCAGTTTGCGTTATGGTCGCAGTGGCTTTAAATTTAACAGCAGTATCAGTACCAGTCATAGTCGCCATGGCAGCCTTCGTGGAGTTCCTGGAAGATGCAGCAGAGCAAGCAGAAACCCTGATTTTCTCCGTCTTTCTCAACAATGGTTTCAAGCACAATGAACTTGCAGTTCTCCTATGGTTGAGGCCAACATCTCGCCTGCTAATTTATATTGATTAACGAGAAGGAAGTGGTTTTTGACCGCTGTACCTGCATTATTGTCTTACTTCAGCATTTGGCTGACTAAATCCAAAGAAACTTTCCTGTTGACGTAGCGTTCATCAATAAAGTTGGGAATTTTCGTAGCTGTTTCCCTGAAAGAGGTTTCGGAGTAGTATTGTTGCTTTAAATGCATCGGTTAATTTTCAGAAATACGCAAAAAAGAAGATAAGGAGAAGACGAATTTAGAAGACCCGCATCAGCATCCACTGTCTTAAAGATGACTGACTTGTTCAATTGATGACTGACTTGTTCAATTGCTTTGAATAGAAAGACAATCTTCTAAAGCACGCAATTCAGGGCTGAAAAATGAGTGTGTTTGATTAGTAGTTTTTTAATTAGTTTTTGGTTGATTTTAGTATTTTCATTTATTTGATTAAGTCAATAAATTAATTTGAGTATTTAATAAATAGTTATTTTTATTAGTTTATTAATTCTCAAATAGTCATTTTGGAAAAAAATTAAGAATAATAAAATTTTAAAGTAACTAATTTGTATTTAATATAATAGAGGACGTTCTTTCCTATAATTATAATTTTTTTTATTTCAATCCTTGATGAATAAGAAAATATCAAAATTTATTTATTTATTTCTTAAAGCAAAATCTAATATATATAATGAATTATAATTATCTATTTTTAAATAAAAAATAAATATAATAAATTATATTAAAATATATACATAATAATAACAAATAAATCATATGAATATAATCATGTCTTTTTCATCAAATTGTATAAAAAAGAAGAGAATATATATTTCATTTCATAGTAAATAATAGAAAATATATTGAAAAAATTATCAATCTTTTGTTAAATAAAATCTTTTGAATTAAAGAATCTCTATATTTTATATTAGTTGTAATAATTTTTGTCTTATATTATGATAAGTGTTATACTCATAATTTGTCACATGTTAATTTATTATTTTTTAATAAAAATTTAATTTATTATTTTTTCTTCAATTGAAAAATAAATTATAAAATAAAAAAATAATTTCCTTACATTTATTAGCCATTAACAATAAGTAATAAATGTAAAGTTATTGATTGTTCAATTCATTTATCCTTGCAATATTAAATTAATTTTCAATAAAAATTTAAATTTGAATTTGAATTTTTATCTATCACTAAAATTCACAATCACATATTTATTTTATTTTTATAAAAATCTTCTCAAATTATATTTATATTTTATTTTTTTTTCTTTTTTCATTTTCAGTCACTTCAAAGTCATTACTCTATTTTATCTGAGATGAGAATTTTCATCTTCATTTTTAATATTTATAAATTTATAAATACCTAATTATTTTATTCTCATAAAAATTATTTTATTTTCATAAAAAGTTTTTCAAATTCTATTTAAGTTTTGCTTCTTTTTTTTTTAAATCATTAGTTACTTTAAAGCCATTATTTTTTTTGAAATGAATATTTTCATCTTCATCTTCAATATCTATAAATATTTTTCCTTATTATTTTTTATCTTTTATAGTTGCTTGATCCAAAGTTCTATTATGTTATTTAAGATGAGATGAGAATTTTTATTTTTATTTTCAATATTTATAAATTTACAAATACCTAATTATTTCATTCTCATAAAAATTATTCTATTCTCATAAAAAGTTTCTCAAATTATATTTAAGTTTTGCTTCTTTTCTTTTTTAGTCTTTAGTTACTTTAAAGTTATTATCTTTTTTGAGATGAAAGTTTTCATTTTCATCTTCAATATCTATAAATATTTTTCCTTATTACTTTTGATCTTTTATGGTTGCTTAATCCAAAGTTCTATCATATAAATTCCTTTCTACAATTTCTTTTACTTCTTTTTTTTACTATTATTATTGCAATTTAATTATCTTTTTTATTATAAGTGCTTTATTTCATTGAATTTTTACTTCTTAGGAAAATTTTTATAATTTAATCCATTCTCATTAGTTTGATGGATTCTTAATATATAAAATTATAAAAGCATATATTTTTTATATAGTTTATTTTATTAGGTAAATTTTTTATCTATTTCATGTTGTTCAATAGAAAAAACATAATTTTAGAGAAAATTATAGAAGGAGGAGAATTGCTATATAAACATATAGATTATTAGTTATGAAATTTACAAATTCATAATTTACAATATATATAAATAGATCATTTTTATTACCAAAGATTTATATGAAAATATTGAGATTAATAAATGCAACATTTTCTATTTTGAAATTTAAAAATTATTTTATCTCTATTCTCATCTAATTTTATTTGAATTTTTTTATTTTTATGTTCATTTGATTTGATTAGAAATTTTTTTATCCTTATTTTCATCTCATTTTACATCCAATTTAAAATTTATAAACTTTCATCTATAATGCACTTTCTCTTTATCTTCATTTGATAAAATTATCTTTTGCTTCCATAAACAAATAAATAATTCAATTTGCACATATCTATTAAATGACATTTGTTATTAAATACCTTTATAATTTATCTTCATTTGATGAATTCTCACAATAATAATTGTAAATTTATTTTTTCATTTTACAATCTAATTAACTATTTCTTTTTTTTTTGTATTATGTTCCTAAATAATTATATTGTTTCTCTTACCTTTTTTCCCTCTTCTATATCATTAATATATTTTTCTTAAACTTTGATTAAGAGGTAGATCAATTCTTCTTTTAAAAATTCCATACACATTGCACACTTTTTATTTATTTACTATTTTATATTTTTAATTATATCTAAGAAAGGAATTTTATTGTAATTCACTTTTTAAAAAACATTAAAAATGAGCCTGTCATTGGTATTTTTCAACTAAAAGTTATTTGTCTCTTTCATGTGAAATAAGAAATAATGAAATATTTGATATTAAAATATTAAATTTTAATCAATATATATGTCATAATTTATGAATTTTAATGAGTTATTTGTAATATAAAATTATTAATTTTAAAAATTCATTTTTAAAAGTTTATTTTATGCTATAACATAGTAAATAAAAAATAAATTATATTTCTATTACAAAAAATTCATTCTTATCATAAATTATATTATTAAATATTAATATTAATAATAATTATCTTGAAAAATAGTATTTGATTAATGCGATGTTTGAATTTAAAATTAATTTTTTTATAAAAAAAATTCAAAATCAATTACTTGCTTGAATGTTGAGCAAAATAAGTGAAGAAATGACTTTTTTCTCCCTTATTTTTTTTAATTTTTACTTTATTAGATACTTTTTTTCAAATATCTTAGAGTTATGATTTTTTTATAAGAGTTGTTGGCTATATATTAATCATTTTTTAATCTAATCTCTTATAAATAATTAATATATAATTATAATATTATATTATTAAAATAAATATTCATTCATAATATGAAATTATTACATTCAAAAGTTTGTTTTATGTTGTAAAGAGGTAAAAGATATATTGCCACTAAAAAAATCTATTTTGATCATAAATCATGTTATTAAATATTAATATTAATAATAATTATATTGAAAAATAATATCTAATTAATGCAATATTTAAATTTAAAATTAATTATCCACTTAAATGTTGAATAAAATTAGTAAAAAATGACTTTTTTCTTAGAATTGTTAGATATATATTAATTAAATTTTTATCTAATCTTCTTTATAAGTAATTAATATATGATTATAATATTATATTATTAAAATACATATTTATCCGTATAACGTAGGGCCGGGTGACATCTAGTGATACATATTAAGAAAAAAAAATGAAACAATAGGATGATATTACTTGTGAAAGATATTTTTTTATACCTAAAATGTGTAATTTATTAATATTTTTAATGATAAACGTATGAGTTTTAAATTCAATAATAGAAATAGTTATGAAGCAAACTTTAATAATTACTACATTTACCAAAATATTACAACTTTAATAGTTACTATATCTATCAAAATATTATAAGTATTTATTAATTAGAAAATTATACTTTTTTATTTTTCAAATAAAAATAAATAAGTATAATAAATTATAATGATATAATTTTTAAAAAATTTAATATAATAAATAATTTATTATAGTCTAAAATATTATTAAAGTAAAAGAAGATTCAAATAAATGATAAAAGATATATATTTTTATATATTATTTTATATATAAATAATTAATAATAAATAAATAATTTTATTAAAAATATTTATATAAAAAGCTAATAGTATCAGCTAATCAAATTAGTTAATATAATAATCTATTAGCTAATTAATTGATAATGGAATTAGTTAATTGTCAAATAGGCCCGATAAATCAAGTTGTGAGATTTTTTTTTTAATTTTAACAATGCTATATAAATTAAAATTGGATTCTAAATGCAAATAAAAAATTGCTATTAAATATAGGATGATGTGATAAATTTATAAAGTTTAATTCAACGGATATAAATTTTATTTTTAAATTTGTAAAATTCAATTGAATAGATATAAAATATTATTAACTTAATTTTGGATTTTAATTTTGAGATTTATAGCATTTTCATTTTCATTTTAATTTTTTTTACTTAGAAATAAGATAGAATGTTTGAATTCACCTAATTCTTTAAAAGCTTACCACAGTAGTTACAGATTATGTAATCACTTAAAATTACTTCTAATTAATGAAATTTACATTTAAAAAGATGAAATAAAGACAACAAATTTCATTAATTCATCCAAATTTGAAGCTAACTAATAAGAGTGTAACGTTGGCAGTATAATAAAAATTAATATCATATGAAGTTAGAGTGGTTGAATTGGATCCCTTTGAACTTCAAAGATTTAAAAATTAAACCTTTCAACTATACAAAATTTAAAATTAATATTCATCCTTTACTTAGTTAATCAATTTATTTATCTTTGTAAATTTTTTTATATATTTTGCTAATAAAAATTACAATATTATCATATATTAGTTTACCTCATCATTTTCAACACATAATTTTACAGTTTATTTTTAAATATTTAATTAAAATTTTGTATATTTAATATTAAAATTATATTTGAAAAATTGACAAAATTGATTATATTGTGATTCTTTCTTAAAAAATTTGTAAAAAAATTATGTAATTTAATATAATAATTAATTAAGTAAATGATGGGTAAGACAACCCTAAATCCTAAATCTTAAATTAGAGATTAGGGTAGATTCAGCCATCCCAAATTTGGAAAAATTAAAAATTTACCCCTATATTTCTTTTATTTTTTTAAAAAAATTATATATAGCTCCCCCACAATTGTGGAATCTTCATATAAATCTTTGAAAATTTTTATTTTAGTTCCTTCAAAAATTTAGGTTTAGCTTCACTCTGCTAATAGGTATTAATTTTAAATTTTATATGGTTCACGAGTTTAATTTTTAAAAGAGGTAAAATTCAACCAGCTTTATATTCAACAATGCTACTTCTACTTCTTTTGTTTCCGTTTTTTTTCACGAGGAGATATTTACGCCGTGATAGAGACGGGGCACCTAACGTTCTTTGAAACTTGGGTTGCACGTGCACAAGTGCAAAAGCAACCACAAGTTGAAGATAAAAAATGAAAAAGGGGACATAGAGATCACTACCACATATAGCTGACGCGCTATGATGTGCGGGCTTGAAGTCACGCATTGTCATTTTACATTACAGAGAAATATCAGTTTTGTAATTACATATACAACGAGACTGACTAGCAACGATAACAAACTTCTTAATGAAAATGCGTAAATCTGTTATTTCACAATAAAATTAGCGTGATTAAATAAATTGTACGCATAATTGCGAATAGATACTGGTGGATAGATGTGGATCAAAGTTAACGTGGATGTTTATTTTGACACAATAATATTTTTAAAGTTATTTGAAATATTAAGATAATAGGTCATAAATAAAATCAACATTTATTTGAATGTGTGACATTTTTGAAATTATTAAGAAACTTATCATGATAGTTAAGAAATATAATCAATATCTATTTAAATATAGTGGTATTTTTAAAACTATTAAAAAATTTAAGACATTGATTTTCCACTAAATCAATATCCTGAAGTCATGGAAATCATTGCTTTTAGAAGCATTAAGCAAACTTAATATGCTGAATATTTTTAAGAACGGAGGTTGAAAGAGATGCGAGGGGTGGTATTTTTGTAAGTATAATCCTAAATTTATATGTTTGTTTTGTATAAAAATCAATGTTATTTGTTGATGATGTCTATTATTCATTTTAAAATCAACCTTTAACGTTTTTGTTTATATAACTTTTATCTTGTCCTCTATTTTGCTTTCACTCTTACTTTTTGAAGCTCACATTCTTCAATGATAACCTTCACTTTCATCATTTTTCTAGTGATTCTCAAACCTCCACTACTTTCTTCATTTCATACATAGTGAACTTCAAACTTGTTTTCATTGTTATAACCATTCTCAAGTATGTTGTTCTATTTTATTTTCATTATTTTTTTCAATATTGGTGGATTATTAGACTTTGTTTGGTTGTGAGATATATATATATATATATATATATATATATATATATATATATATATATATATATATATATATATATATGTTTGTGTATGTGTGTGTAGTGATATTGTAATAGCCTCTTTCATTGCTAAGTTTAGGCTATATTATTTGTTGGATTTGATTATGCTCTAAAGGTTTACTCACTCTTAAGATATATAATTATGTTAGTGCTCTATTTGGTGGTAATGTATTTACCATTTTAAATTGTTGTCTTTCACTGCTACAGAATGACTAATTAACATTAGGTATTTAAAGAATTACATATTACTATATGATCAATGTCTATTCAAGCACCATTGTATATTTCTTTTAATGTTAGAAATATATATGTCATAAACAATGAAAATAACATTAATTTTATATCAACGAAAACTAGCATTATTTATTTTGCTAGTACTTGGAAAAATAATATTAAACATTATTTTATCTTTTAAAGAATTGATTTGTAATTTCCATAAAACCATGTCGATTCATTTTAATAATTAACATGATATGTCTCATCACTTACCCCCAAACCTTATCCTTTTTATTCCTTACACTTTTGTTCTAACCCCATTTCCTTATTCCTTATTAGCTTGTCCACCCTACCAAATTCTAACTTCATCCCTCTTTTCCTCACTCCTTCGTCCTCTCAATTTCAATTGTATTCCTCATTATAGAATATCCTAACCAAATATAGAAACTAATATCTTGTATGACTCTATAGAACCCTAAGTTTAATGATTAAAAAAATTGAATAATAAAAGATTGAAAATATTAAAAGGTTATATATAATACTCTAATTAAAGATGTATGCTTTATTAAATCTAGCTTGATACCTGTTATTCAACATGATAGGTTTGCACTTTTTAGAAAAGCACTCTTGAATATAATACCTACATATATAATGAGTATTTATGAAAATCTAATATATGATATTATATATTTTATATAAATAAATAGTGGAAATACTACCGAATGATAAAGAAAATGAATGAAATCAAGTTTTTTATTTATACAAACCGATAAAAGTTACATCAAAATAATAGGTAATAAAATATGTGTAATTGTGAAATTAAAGATTAAATTGCAATGATAAACACAAAAATTAAAACAAATCTTTACATTTATATTTTGTACTTTTCTGGTGAGTGCTTAATTTACATATTTAATCATAGGCTAATGGAGCTTTTATCCTACAAAATAATTAGTGAGTAAAAATATAAAATTATATAGAATCATCTTAATGATGAAAGGAAAGTATAGCTCATGAGATATAGCATCATGTTAGGGTTGGAAGAGTTTTAAGATGAAATTTGTAAATGATATTATGTTATATATATATATTTTAATTTTTATTTCACTCTGCTTTAACCTTTTTATTGTTAAATTATGCCTAGGGGTAAAAGTTTCCATGTTAGTAACTAAAAAATACCGATGTATAAAGATAGTTTAGGTGAACAACTCTTAAATATTAGATGTTAGTTAAGTACAAAATCCATTGTCCTTTTTAACAAAATGACATCATTTTAGTAACTAATATTTAATGTTGGTTACTAAATAGAATTGACATCATAATAATTAAATGTTGGTTATTAACAAAGAATAGATTTCTTTTTCTTTGACAACTTATTCATTAAAATTGATTTAATTATATACATTAAACCAAAATTCAACATACTATTTATATATATATATATATATATATATATATATATATATCACATTTTTATACAACACTTATATTTAGTCAAAAGCAAAATTCAATTATATTTATCACATAAACATATATCAAAATTGATAAAGCATACGATCCAATTTACATTGTCACAAGTGGTACTAAGGAATAATTTTAAAGTTTAAGTATCAATTTTGTAAGGATACTAACATCATTTTATAAGATGATCTTTTTTTTTTAAATTTAACCTACCTTAAGTGAAATTGATAGAATTAAATTTTTTTATTACATTTTCATATTTTTCTTATATGATTAATCAGATACAAATAATAAAAGATTAAATGTAAATATATAAACAAATAAGAAAAGAGAAAGAAAATTACAAAAATATATTACGCAATTTCATTTATTTTCATATTAGTACATTAACGTATACACCAAAAATATTATTATTTACAATAAACAACAAAGATGTTGAGAATATCAAAGATGGCTTCTAAGATAGAGAGTACAGGTTAATGGCTTTTGGAATCCATCAATAAAGATGAATTTTGAGATAAAGGGTATAGGTTGTCATATTTTATACCAAGGCTATAGAAAAGATTTTAGAATTCATAGAATCCATCAAAATTATAAAAAAGTACTAGATGAAATTTTTATGAATTTTAGAACTTTTGTAGTAGTCAATTTAGTGTTGAATACGATGACTTGTATCCTCCAAATCAAAAACCTTCTTTTTATGGAAGGTATGGATCATTATATTTAGTAGAAATAGCTTTTAAGATGAACAACATAGATTGTCATATGTAACATTACCAAGACTTGTACTTGTAGTTTAGCAATGATGGTTAGGATTCCAAAATTTTTTTTTAAAGGATTCTTGTCTAAAGTCCTTTCAAATGCCATGTGGAATGCTTATATTCATAGTCAAATTACGGATGCAAGTCCTTTCAATGAGAAAACTATTAAAAAATAATGAACAACAAGCTTTTTATTCACAATAAGTATACATTAAAAAAGGACATTATACAAATAAAAAGAAAAAATAGGTCTCTTCTACTCATAATTCCTTTATATTGTTTGAGGACTTTTTGAGTTGAAGGGTACAAACAGGTTGCTAATTGATGATAAATTATAATGACAAGAAGTTGCATATTGATTTACACATCTACAAACCCATCAATGCATGCATAGACATACAACTTCCTATCATTATATATAATTTATCTTCATATTGCAACCCAACTTTATATTTCTTAAGGGCTTTTGAGTTGAAAAGTGTAAATGAAATTTAAATTAATAATAAATTATAGTGGGGAAAAAAACCATATAATGATTCTTGCATTTACAAACCTATCAATGTAATGATAGATATGCGACTTCTTTTCATTATAATATACCTTAAGATTGTAACCTTTGCATTTTCTTAATATATCTAAATGTGTAAGAAGAATGATATTTATAAGTGATAGATGCTCTTAAATTTTGATTATTAACAAAAAATTGATGTCTTAAATTTGACAATATCTTCAGAATGTAGTGTTTGACATACCTTAAGACATTGATTAAGTGCTTCATTAATGTGTAAACTTTTGACATAAACTTTTATAATGATTGAAATGGCCTTAAATGATAATTATTTTAAAAACCTAACATCTTAAGTTTTCACAATTTTTTATAATCACAAAAATTTCATTCGATACACATTTTTATGCTTTTCATGCTTTCCTAATAAATTCATAACTTCTATTATTTTAGATGTGGATTAAATGCAAAATAAATGTCATTTAAGTATGCCATTTCCTCAATTAAAGTTTATATATTTAATATTATTAATATATATTAGACAAAGTTATTAAAACAAATAATTTTATTATAATTAAAATGATAATAAATATTATGTGAGATTAAAATTATTATCATAAAATCTAAAAATTAAAAAAATAATTATACAAAGTAATTATTATAATAAAATATAAATAAAATAATTACTATAACTAAATAAATATATTAATTAGAATAATAAATTTATACTATTACAACCAAACAGTGATATATATATATATATATATATATATATATATATATATATATATATATATATATATATATATATATATATATGTTGTGAATTTAGTTAATTAAATATTTGTATCCAATTCAATTAACAATGAAATTTTTTTAGATTAGGTCATGTGGTTTTTTTACTCCTCTAATCGGAGAGTTTTTTATATTAAAAATTGTTGTACCTTGATTTATTTATTTTTACAATTTTAGTTATTCCAATAATAATAATAAATAATATAAGTTTAAAAATGATGATGATGATAATAATAATAGTAATCTTAATAATAATTTATTTTAATTAATTAATGATATGAAATTAATAATGAATAAATAAATGATGTAATAATAATAAAATATATCCAATTATCAAATTCTCTTGAAATCATTTAGGTGGCATTTGGTTCATAGGATCTTACATTCCTAGAAAAGTGTACATTCCTGGGAATGTGATTCCTCAGAATTTATTTAATAGGAATGTAATATTCCTATGTTTGGTTCACTATAAATTTTTCTAGGAATGTTTTAATATTACATTCTCATTCTATGAGAATCTGAGATACCCACCTCCCCTCATGGGAATATTTTTGGGAAATGTTGGGTTAAAAAGATTTTCGAAAATATAACATTCCTAGGCATTTTTTTTAAAACTTGAATCAAACATGGGAATGTGATATTCCCTTAAAATATTCTCGAGAATGTTAAAAATATTTCGTAAACCAAACGTCACCTTAGTAAAAGTCGACTAGGTATTGGAATTATAACAATTTGATTTGACTCAATTTAGTGAAAGAATAACCTAATCTAAAATTTTTTTAATGTACAAATTTTTGCTTCTTAAATTAATTTGATAAGATTGGATTAACTTATTTTGAAAGATTTATGAAAAGTTGACATGACTTATTCTAATAAAAAGAAAAGTTAGTCAAATATTCATGGTACTTGCTACCTATCTTTAGATTTTTAAAATTTGAATAACATAAAAATTTTAAAATTATTATATTAAAATTATTAAATTTCAATTATTTATTTTTTAATAAATACAATCAAATAATGTTAATTTAATAATTTCTATAATTATTATATCATTAAAAATTTTAAATTTGCAATATACCGTAGAATTCATCCCATTTGTCAAAACCAAGGAAAAGTATAAAGAGGATAAACGGTGGTATGAATAATCAAATTCCGTCGTTTCCTCGTAACTTCCTTCAGAAAATGGAAATTTATGTCATTGATCACGTTCATGTGTTTTGTTTGCATTCAAATATGCACAACTTGAGAAGATGCGTAGGCAAACACTTGTGTTAAATTGATAGGGACATCACAACTTTAAGAGGTTAAAAGCTATTTTGATCATGAATTCTTTTTAAATATTTAATTAAGGGTACAAATTTTCATACATAAGAAAAAGTCTTTTAGAACATGTTCAGTCTTTGGCACCCATTTGTATAAGTAACTAATAAATTAATTAATAATTAATAATATAATTGATAGTTGTTAATTATGAAAGTCGATAATATTAAAAGTATTCAATAAAATTAATTAATGAATTAGTTGAAAAATATTAAGTAGGATAAAAAATATATTAATATAGATAGATATTTATAGTAAAATAATTTTTATTTATTTTTGGATTAAATTATATTAATTTAATAAGTATATACCAAATAAGAATATAACTAATTAATTTATCGAAAATACCAAATCAGCTCATGTTCATATAGCACAGTACAGTTCCTGTTTATTGAAAATATCAAACCAGCTTTTGTTCCTACGGCAGAAATCTATTGTGAGCACATATTTTACAGAAAGATCTATAAGACAAAGAATTAGAGGATATTAGCCAATTTTCTGCTTGAAAACTCCAACCTCAAATGGAAATGCTATATGGAACTCCCTTTCCAGTAAGCCCGGGCCCTGAAAATGGCTTCATTAGCTCATATGGCACAGTGCCAGCACCGTTTCTATTCCCCAAATTGCTGTCCGAATTCCTTGAGTCTATAATCCCTTCAATCTCCCTCAATTTCATACTAAATCTGTCAAATGCTGCTCTTATGGTTGGATTTTCAGCCCAAGATTTCTCCATGTATTGCCCTAAGTACTCTTCATCAGGTGAATGATCTGACAATACATATAGAATTGTCATAACCACGGTAGCCTGGATTTGTGATGGAAAACATTCCAGGAGAGCTTGGTCAGGTTTATTCAGAAACTTTTGCAATTCTTCCTCTGAAGCATCTTCTGTAGGCATCTTGTTTCTAGCAATTGTGGGTCTGTTTGGAAAATATCCTCCATATGCATATTGGGCAAAGTTCACTGCTGCATGATGTGCAGATGCCACCCAGGCTATAGTGGTGATGATCTCAATCAGGTCTTGCGGAGTTTTGAGCTTTGGCCACCATGGTGCATCCTTTTTGTCAGCGTGGCCGACCGTTCGGATTTCGGTCCACCATGCTTGCAGCTCATTATCTGACTCTATGAGGCTTGAGTTTGGATAGTAATGGCTGACATAATCTGTAACCCACTCTTTGATGGCATCCCATATTAGGAGCCCATCGTTGGCAAAAGGGTAGTCTTCAATAGTTAGCTCTAGGCCATGAGGTGCATTAGGATCAGCAATAGCCATTCCTCTGTAACAACAGAAACACCAGAATGTAACTGGTTAGGTCGGTTGCAAGAAAAGAACAAATGCACAGACAACTGTAATTGAGAAGAAAAAAGCTAGCTGTATTTTTAGAAAATTACAATCTGTTGACAGTTACAAAATATGATATAATTTGAGTAGAATTGGTCTCACTTTTGGAAAGAAAGGTAGAATAAATTTGATTCCAATTATGTCACATGTGTTATATAAGGAGAGTTGTGAATGAATGGAAGTGCAGAAAACACATTTTAGTTGGGAATTACATTATGTTCTTCAATTAAAGTAATAAGTCTTGCCAGTAACGCCCCAGGAGAAACTATCAGGGCACCTTCTTTGACAATAGGATGGTTCAACATTTTATTGAAACTCACTCCACATGAGAAAGCGCCTCTAAAAATATCTTTTAAGAAGGGACTCCATCATTTTCCTAGAACAGCAAGCAGTCAACCAGCAAAAGGCTGGAGTTGGGAACTAATTACCTGCTAATGAGATCATTGGGAAGTGCCTGCTGATCAAACTGCCATTTCTGGTCATACGCCGCAGAACTAAGCTCCATGGAATATTTTCTAGGTGAGAATGAAATTTCAATAATCCCATTTGCGCTGATAAGTACTTGACGGGCAAGGGCATTGATCTCCATAGTATATCTCAGATGAGGCTTCAGCAATTTGTAGATTGGATGCATCACACTGAGCTGCCTGTTTGTTGCAATTACATAGGGTTCTGTAGCACAATGAGTTCTTAGCCTACAACATTAACAAACACGTATGTACAATGTTAGTTTTGACTGAATTTCTATATCAATCCCATAGTGAACTAACTGATGAGCTTTGAGTAATGCTCTCACATCACAACTTTGTTAACATATGAAAAAGATGTTATTCAATACAATAAGATTAGCTCTTTTACTTTTTTTTTAGTCTCAATAAGATTAATCATTTAAAGTTAACCTCATATGATTTTGTATCCCTAGCGTTTAATTGGAGATTTTTACTCTCATATTAGCTAGGAGGAGATGAGGTAATGGTGAGAAAGAACATATGTTATAAATTTTCAGTTTAATCTTGCTTATTGTTAATATACTATTTTTTTACTATATATTTTAATATGTTTAATGAGTAAATAGAGATTTTTACTTTAGAGATATAAATTCAAAGACATGTTTAAGAATCTTCTATTAATTTTATATTTCTCTCTCTCTCTCCCCTCCCCTCTCTCCCCTACTAGGAATCATCATTTACTTACATTAAATTAGTAAAAAGAATCATCATTTACTTATATTATTTTTTTTTTACGCGAAAGAAGGAACAGGAGGAGCAGGGTTGTGCCACTACTAGGATCTAGATGGGTGCCTCCCTATCCTTTGAACTCCCATGTAGTTTGAAATCAGGAAAGTTTCTCATTAATTTTTCTTTTTTAGTCCGTATGGTATTATTCTTTTTTCCCCTAAAAATCATTTTATTTCTCATAAAACTTTAATATTTTTTAATTGGTTTATAATATTTCTTTTCACACTATCATAATTCTAAATTAAGGTCTGTAATTCCAATACTGCATACAATATTATTGCTACAATACTGTAGTTACAACCATTTTGCTCCTTAGTGAAAGTATATTCTTACATTAAGGACAATTCTTATTCAGAATCACGTCTTTATATATTCTAGAAAAATAAAACAAAATGTCGGATGGAACATACCAATGGCTCACAAGCTCATGATAACCAGAATCATGAGCATGAACATGAGCTTTGGCAAGCCTCCAAAGCCAAAGATCAGTTGAATGACGACAAAAAGCTGGAAACACTTGCTTCCATAGTGGCTTCCCATCCATAGGTGGCCTTGTCAGCTCAATAGCCAGAGGCTTCAATGTTCCTTTCTCTGTAAGGAAGAAGATCGTTCGTGATCCATATAGTGTTGTCCCCTTGATCTGTCTCACTTTGCTCACATATGGTAGCAGCAAATCATGGTAGTCCAAGATGAACAGCTTCTTCTCTCTTATGGCCTGAATTTATTCAAATTGATTAGTTTTAACCCCATTTTATTATCAGATTTTGTATAAACAACTTAAATGAGAGCATATACATATACAATTTTTCTTAATAACAGACGTCATAAATCACTTAATAAGTACTAGTTAAGTGTCAATAAATCACTAAGGATGCTAACAAATAGAAATTTTCATATATGATCCAAGTTATTTTGGGTTTTAATCTATATTTAGTTACCAATTATGTTAGAAACACAATGGAGTGTGTCAGGATTCATACGTGGTGGGTAGTAACTTCTATAAAGTTAGATAACAATTTTCTTAAACTTAGATAATAACTTTTTTAAATTTAAGTAATAATTTTATAATAACAACTTCAAAATATTTCTTATTAGAAAAAAAACTACCTAATTTTAGAAAAGTTACTATTGGATATGTATTGATGTGACTTTATTGGTGTGTCTTTAGTATTTTTTTTATTTAAATAGGTATTTTGAGCTATATTTCTTAGAGAATAATTTTGTTTGAAAACATTGAGAAAGAGTTTTGTTATACCACGTCCAATCCAAATATATTGTAGCTTTTTAAAAAATTAGCTTAAATATTCGTGTTTTGAACAAATAAATTACTGTTTCAATTCTTATTTATCTGTCATTTTAAAAAATTATTGTATTTTTTTAATCTCTTAATTGAAGGCTTTAAGAAACCAGTAAAATATTGATTTTTTTTTTTACTTTGCTCTACTACGTCCTATACTAAATACTAAATGTTTAACCATTCCACGCTAGTTTACTTGTCATAAAAGATTATGTAGTGAAGTGTGGGGATTCTTTTTTTAATAATTGAGACTATTTATATAATTTTCTACTTAATTCTTTCATACTTTGAACAACTGATGGAAATGAACCAATTTAATTAAGCTAGTTTTAAATGCAAATAAATTGTTGTAAAAGAACTTATCATGATAAATAAGTTTCAATGAATATTACTAAAGTGTATCTACATTTACTAAAAGCCATTGATGATTTCGTACCTCTTCAACTGTGTATCCATCTATGGCTCCCTGGATCACTTCTGTGGTGATTGCTGATTCTGGAGGACCATAGATCTTGGGGTCCAGTGTGCTTCTCAATGGCCATTCCTACATTAATTAACAATACAATATCCAAAACAAAATAGGATTCTTCAACAGACATAATAAAATCGAAGGAATGGTTCGGTACCTACTAAAAAATTTTGCAAGTTTCTAAGAAAGTTTAATGACAAAATTATAAAAATTACAATTTTTTAATAAAATTTTATAGCTTGTTTCAAATAATTGTAATTGTGTATGAATTTTGCACGTAATGAGTACATAAAAGGTTACATTTCCTTCATTGAAAGTTGCAATGAAAATATTTTTCAAAAATTTCTCAATTTTGTACAAATGTTATAGTTTCAATAAAAAATGCCAAAAACATATATATATATATATATATATATATATATATATATATATATATGTATATATATACAAAAGTTATAAAAGTACGTTTGAACTCAATTTTTTAAAAACATTTATAAAATGAATTCAAGCAAATATTTTCTTCAACTGAATGTTTACCTTCACCAATTCTATATATATATATATATATATATATATATATATATATATATATATATATATATATATGCAAAAGTTATAAAAATACGTTTGAACTCAATTTTTTTAAAACATTTATAAAATGAATTCAAGCAAATATTTTCTGCAACTGAATGTTTACCTTCACCAATTCTATGCTATATGGATTGACACCTGACAGAGTCTCCCTGGCAAATTCCTCATCCGAAAACCAAAAGAATCTGTCCCCTGAAATTTTTGCAACTCAATCATAAGTTTTATTTTCCGATTTATTGTTGCATAATAAGTACTAATTATTTAATTAATAGGTAAATTCAATTCAGCCATGCTCTCATAGAAAGTACTCAAATAAGTATCACTTCTTCGCCGGCAAATAGGCTGTTAAATTATCAAATTTGCAACCAATTTAAAAAAGGAGTTAAATTTGATCTTTTGGAAGTGTAAATGAGCTTTGCAGAGTCACTTACCCATATAATATTATCATTAGAAAATCATTAAATTTTTTTAATTATTTGTAAAATTTTTGAATTATAATAGTTTTTTTAACGATACATTATCTTCTTGTTCACTAATAGTACTGTAAAAATTTTACATTAACGTTAAATCAAATTTAAACTCATAAAAATAAGCCAAAACTAAATTAATAAGCTGATCTTAAGCAATTTTAAATTCAAATGAATCCTAACATACACACTCTCCTCATCTCAAACTTAGGCCGGAAAAAGTTTTGAAGTAATCTGTCTTAAATGTGAATGTACCAGTAAAAATATGAATTAATTTATGCGTTTTTTTATTCAAATTTTCGTGAATTTATGTGTTTGATCTCCTAAAAGTGAAAAAATGAAAATAAAAATTCAACTATATAAAAGAGCTCATTCGAGTTGCTTCTCTAACAATTGACACAAATTAAAATTCACATAGATTTTTTTCTTTGAGCTCAGCAAAGATGAATTTATGCGTATTATTATGAATAAAATGTGTGATTTCAATACTGTGTACATATCATTATTCAAACTATGCTATTATTATAATAATCTTTTTAATCACAGTATTGTAATATTGCGTAAATAACATTATTCGCATTAATGCACTTACTTTGAAGTGGATCCGGATCGTCAAAGCGCACAGCCTGCTGGCTATCAGAAGCAGCCTTGAGCAGCTTAGGAATGGCTCTTTGGAGCAAGTTGAGGTTGTTGCTCTGCAGCGGTGGCAAGTTGAAACCTTCCTTGAAAATATCATCAATGTCTGCAAAGCTTGCAAATCCAAGATTTTGATCTGTCAGAATTGTGTCCAAGGACTGTATTATTGTGTCTACACCGTACGCTATTGTGGTCCCTGTGAATTGCGCCTGCTTTATATCACCAAATGCTTCGTCACGTGGTACGTAGAAGCTTCCGCTTCTTTTCTCTGACTCTGGGTCTGCGTATGAAACCAAAGATTCACAAACTCGAGCCTTTTCTTTCTATAAATTTAGGCAATTCTAGTTAGTTGATGTAAAATTTTTATCTATCAATAGCTTGACTCTTTTTAATGTAAACTATTTTATTGATGCTATCTCTTTCTATAAATTTAGTCAATCATCATTGGCTATGTGAAAATAATTTTTATGGGAATATGATACATGTCCTCATTGTGATAAAAATAAATAAAATTTATTTGTTAAGAGTCATAATCAACAAAAATCTATCTTAACTTCAAAATATTAAAATTAAAAAAATTTATTTTTATTGATCTAAGGATAATTGAAAGTTAAACTAAAATATAGACTTAAATATAATATATATTTTTTAAAAATTTCACCTTTTTCTAAAATTTAATTTATCAATAAGTATTTAATAAGTTAAGATATAAATTAAAATAATACAGACAATTAATATTGGAAATTATAGGTAACTCTTCAAAAACTTTCGAGTAAGTGGATTATAAAAAAATTGAATGTTTGAGGGTTTTAAAGGGGTAATTATAACCCCCAATTTTTTTACCCACCTTATCTAAATTTCATAAATAAGAGAAAGAATATACTATAATTTTTTTTGTCACTCCTACCATTCAATTCTGCTCCGTCCCAGCAACTCATAAATTTCGTATTAGTAATTAGAATTAAAAATTATTAAAGAATCATGTAATTATTGAAGAGAATTTATATTATTTTATATTTTATAATCCTGATAACATACATGATATCTGATTGAAACAACTTATTCTTCACACTTCGGTAGAGGAACAGTGGTCTCACTCGATACCACTTCGATGATTGTATATCCAATATGTTATTTAAAATAATAATAATAATTGCAAACGTAGAAAAAGCACGCAATGTATTTGCGACCTGCATTAGAGTGCTTTCGACCAGTACGACAGCGTCTAGGGTACGGATGTTGCTTGCCGCCAAGAACAGGCCTTTTGAGGTCAACGCTGGAATCAGGGTTACCAAGATCATTGTATACATCGTAATCATATATTCTGTCAGAGCTCTTTCTCTCTCCTTCTCCATTGCCTCTCAAATTCACTAACTCCTCTTCTCTCAGCCTTTTCAATCCACTTGGTGTCTCCGATGGCAAGTATGACTGCACGTATGTATTTGCATAATTTTCAGATATTAGCACTTAATTTGCTAATATTATTGTGAAAAAATATGAAAATTAATCAGCTTTAACACATGGTTAAAATTTAATTTATTTTTATTATAGTTATAAATCAATTTTATACTAACACTCATTTAAATATTATTATAGTATTAAACAATTATTAAAATTATCTTATTATTAATAAAAATTTATAATTAATTTTGTTTTTCTAATGACACAACATCCTCCTATATATTCGTTATTTATCAATAATGTAAAAAATTTTATACTTTAAACTCTAATATATATATGAATAACAAAAATTAAATATGATGATGATAATGATATAAAATAACAAGCTTTGATATGCTTATATAATGCACGGCTCAAAATTGAAGTTGTTTTTTCTAAGATATTTTTATATTTAATATTAAATAAATAATATGCTTTTATTATTTCAAAATTTTTTTATTATTTTTTTTAAGATACTTTTTATTAAAACAATAGAATCTTATATCACCGCTCAAAAGTTTGAAAATTTTAGAAAAATTTCCTACATTTTTTCTTCTTCTTTTTAAATTAACTCCTAAAAATAAAAAAAATTTACATAAAATTTCAACAAATTCTATTTCAGCCTAACCATATTTTTCTCTAACTTCGATCCTGTGCAGAAGCTCTGATATCCATCCTCTATACAATACTTCGATATTTTACTTATACATGCATGTTAAGTTGGATAAAATTAGGGGCTGACCTTGTCAGTGAAGAAGATTCTGTTAACAGGATTATCGTCCTTCGATTGAATCCATGAATCGCAGGTGAGATTCACAGTGCCGTCAGAGAAGCCATCGATCACTATTTCTTTCAGAAAAATCTCACTGCCCGTTTCATTCTCGACGATAACGGCACCCACTTTCCCAAAGTCTGCCGGCAATTCGAAAGTGGCCTCGTAATTCACTTCCTTATCTTTCTTATTGGCCCTGCGTACATCGGCTTTTACTGTCTCCTTCTCTGAGTTCGTCTCTGCGATAATTTAAAGAAAAAACAATGGATAAATGAGGATTTAATTTATTATTTAATGCACCAAGGTTAGTGGCGAATTCAGGATTCAAATTCACTAAATATAGTTTCAATTTTCAATGGCATAAATTTAAAAATTAATAAAAATATTTTAAATAAAATATATAATTTTATGTAAAATTAAAAAAATAATAAGATCATATGTTTATAATAAAATATATGTAACTTTGCTGCTCAATAAATTAATTGTAAAATAAGGGTTAAGCTTTGATACCAAAAGATATGTGTAAGTACATATCTGTCAAATTTTAGAAAAAAATTCAAATCTTTTACGTTTCTTTATTGAAATTTCTAAAATTTATGTACAGTACAAATGAGAAATTTTTCTAAGACCCTTTTTTCTTTTACTTTTCAACTTTGAACTATGGAGTTATAATATTTTGTATATCTATTGTACAAAAAGTTCATACACACTTATAATTGTATAATTATAAAGATTATAACACTTATTGGTTTTATGTTAAATTTTTGCAAAATTTGCAAAACTTTTTAGTAAGTAACAAATCAATTAGATTTTTATTAAAGTTTTACGATATACTGATATATGATCCTGGCTAACTCATTTATGATTAAAAGTTGCAACTTTATTTTATTCTAACTATTTTTCTTTTGGTTTACTTAAAAGAATTTTGTGCATGTGAAACATTTGAAATAATAAATTAAATGAACAAACCATTAAAAAAAAAAAAAAACTTTGCTGGGCACCCAACATGTATTTATGTAAGACAAAACAGTACCCCACCCAAGAAAAAGACTAATTCAAATATATAAAGTTTTTAAGGTTAAAGATATATAATGGAATGTTTTGTGTGGTCCTGTTGCAATTGAAAATATCTTTTAAAAAAATCATAATTTATATAAAGTCGAAAAAATAGTAAACAATAATTGGATTGCAACAAATATAAATATCATAGAAATAAATTGCAATATATATAATGAATTGTTTTAAAACATCTCTAAATAGACCATGATTGATTTAAGGACGCAGTATTAGTCTGTCATTGACTATTCAAAATTTTTCATTCATCAATCACCGTTTAGCTTTCAATTTTTTCGAAAATATTAAAATTTATCAACCATTATTTTGCCCAATTTTATAAACGACCATGTTATTCGTTTTTCAATTTATTCAATTTTTTAATATATATATATATATATATATATATATATATATATATATATATATATATATATATATATATATATATATATATATATATATATATATATATATATATATATATATATAATTGTTTTATTCACTAATTGAAAAATATTTTTTAAATCTATTCTTTTTCGGTTTTTAATATTTTATGTCAATTGTGACTTATGAGTTTTTTTTTTTATATCGTATCATTTTGAATATTTTGTAAATAATGCTTAATAAAAAAGATAGTCAATTATGTATAATTTATTTATTCATTTTTTTATATACAGTCCCTCCACCGTACAAATCATTCATCTATTGGAAAATATATCTAATCTTGATATCTCAATAACAAATTAGAAAATTTGTCCTTATGATTGAGTAAATCATAAAATTTGAAAATTAATTTTATATTTATGAAATTATAATGTGAAATTATATTGAAATTGTGGGGTAGAAATGAAGATATTTTTGCATCAGCCGTGCGGACCTCGTGTTTGACATTTCTGTGAACTTTTTCCAATTAATTTTGTTATTTTAAAGGAGACATTTTAAAATAACAAAATTAAGTTTTACGATATACTGATATATGATCCTGGCTAACTCGTTTATGATTAAAAGTTGCAACTTTATTTTATTCTAACTATTTTTCTTCTGCTTTACTTAAAAGAATTTTGTGCATGTGAAAATTTTGAAATAACAAATTAAATGGACAAACCATAAAGACAAAAAAAAAAAAACTTTGCTAGCTAGGCATCCAACATGTATATATGTAAGACAAAACAGTACCCCACCCAAGAAAAAGACTAATTCAAATATCTAAAGTTTTTAAGGTTAAAGATATATAATGGAATGTTTTGTGGTCGTGTTGCAATTGAAAATATCTTTTAAAAAAATCATAATTTATATAAAGTCGAAAAAATAATAAACAATAATTGCATTGCGACAAATACAAAAAATCATAGAAATAAATTGCAATATATATATAATGAATTGTTTTAAAACATCTCTAATAGACCATGATTGATTTAAGGGTGCAGAGTTAGTCTCTGCCATTGACTATTCAAAATTTTTTATTCACCAATCACCGTTTAGCTTTCAATTTTTTTGACAATATTAAAATTTATCAAGCATTATTTTGCCCAATTTTATTAACGACCATGTTATTCGTTTTTCAACTTATTCATTTTTTTAATATATATATATATATATATATATATATATATATATATATATATATATATATATATATATATATATATAATTTTATTCACTAATTGAAACATATTTTTTTAAATCTATTCTTTTTTTGTTTTTAATATTTTATGTCAATTGTGACTCATGAGTTATTTTTTTAATATCGTACCATTTTGAATATTTTAGAAATAATGTTTAATAAAAAAGATAGACAATTATATATAATTTATTTATTCATTTATTTATATGCAATCCCTCCACCATACAAATCATTCATCTATGGAAAATATATCTAATCTTAATATCTCAGTAACAAACTAGAAAATTTGTCCTTATGAATGAGTAAATCATAAAATTTAAAAATTAATTTTATATTTATGAAATTATAATACGAAATTATATTGAAATTGTAGGGTAGAAATGAAGATATTTTTGCATCAGCCGTGCTGACGGAGTGTTTGACGTTTCTGTGAACTTTTTCCAACTAATATTGTTATTTTAAAGGAGACATTTTAAAAGTCTTACGCGTGCAAATTGCATATTAAAGTTTGAAGCTGACTCCACTTTATTATGCCAAAGACTTTTAGTTTTTTGCATTCTTTTCTATTTATGTGACGAATCAGTACTAAAATACTAGTCTTTTTCATTTTGCTTGTGTTCTTAATTCATTACTTATAATATCCTATTTTTTCATAGATGGATAGATACTTAGAAAATTAATTTGCAAATTTAAGAAATAAGTAGAATATAACTTAATTCGTTTGAACTTTAATTTGAATGGTATTTTTGCTTTTACTTTGCTAAAATTATATACTTTCTCATATATGCTCTTTTACAATTAAATAAGAAATAAACTTTCACACCTGCAAAATATAATTAAATGGATCTAACATAGACGAATACAAATTTATGATCCATGCACTGACGAGAAAGTGAAAAAAAAAAAATCAGTAATATTATATGTATCGAAAATAAAATATGAAATTAATTTTGAATGTATATTAAGAACTATTATTGAATATAAAATAATGAAGAAATTTTGAAAGATTTAATTTAATAAATATAAAAGGTTCGAAACTCAATTTCAAATCTTATTTTCAATTCTTATATTATTTTTTATATTAATTGTAGCTATTTTATAATTAATAAAATTGTGTATAAATGTAAAAAGAGACTATAAGTATTGCTACACGAAATATTGAAAAATTATAGTTGTGATGTGATTCGTAAAAACAATTTTATAAAACGATTTAAATCCTTCAATACTTGAGGTTTCGATATTAATTATTCCTTTTTTGCAAATTATACTTATCTTTCTTGAAGTTTAGTATAATTATATTTGTATTCCTTTTGATTTTTAGAAATACATATTAATCTTCCTTTTTTTATATACACTCGCATTCCTTCATTTTTATTTTAAACATATATTTATTTTTCTTATTTTTTTGAAAAAGAATAAAAGTGAATATATATTTTCAAAAAATAAAAAAATTGAGTGTGAGTATAATTTGAGTGAATTTCACGAGAGCAATCGGCACTCTTTCTTTTATCTTGTGACAAGTAGAGCTTTTAAGAGGAAATAACTTCTTTTTTCTTTGGTGGTGAATTCTACAGATAATTTGATTGAATATCACGACAGCAATCGGCACTCTTTCTTTTATCTTGTGACAAGTAGAGCTTTTAAGAGGAAATAACTTCTTTTTTCTTTGGTGGTGAATTCTACAGATAATTTGATTGAATATCTATCTTTTAAGAGGAAATAACTTCTTTTTTCTTTGGTGGTGAATTCTACAGATAATTTGATTGAATATCACGAGAGCAATCGGCACTCTTTCTTTTATCTTGTCAGAAGGGAGGTAGAGCTTTTAAGAGGAAATAACTTCTTTTTTCTTTGGTGGTGAATTCTACAGTATTTTAAGGTTTCAAAATGATGTAGTAATTTTAAAAATTATTAGATTAAAATTATTTAATTATATTCATAATAAATTTAATAATTATAATCAAATAATCCTATTTTAATGATTTTAGAACTTGGTCATGAATTTTGAAATACTTAGGTGACCAATCAAGCTCCTGCTTTGGAACATGAAATGATAGAAATTCGGAAGCAAAAACGACAAAACTTACTGGGATCAAGATCAGCACTAACAAGCTCCAACACAAGCGTTTTCCCGACCAACTCCGAAACCCCGTCCACAACGCTCGAAAGAAGCCCACCACCAGTTTGCGCTATGGTCGCAGTAGCTTTAACTTTAACAGCAGTATCAGTAACAGTTGTAGACGCCATGGCAGCCTTCGTGGAATTCCTGGAAGATGCAGCAGAAACCCTAATTTTCTCCGTCTTTCTCAACAATGGTTTCAAGAACAACGAACTTGCAGTTCTCCTATGGATGAAGCCAACATCTGGCCTGCTATTTATATTGATTAACGAGAAGGAAGACGTTTTTGACTGGTGTACCTGCATTATTGTTTGCTTCAGCATTTGGCTCACTAAACTCAAAGAAACTTTCCCTGTTTTCCGTCAGAGACGCTATTCAACAAAGTTGGGAACTTTGGTAGCTGTTTCCCTGAAAGAGGAAATGATATATGGAGAGAGAGAGAGAGAGAGAGAGAGGATGAGGTTTGGTAGTACTATTTGTGCTTCAAATGCATTGCTTAATTTTCAGAGAAACGGGAAAGAGAAGATAAGGAGAACACGAATTTAGAAGACCATCAGCTTACTGCGTTAAGGAAGACTGACTTGTTCAATTGCTTTGGATAGGAAGACAATCTTCACTTGGATTCTATTGCATAAAAGATGATGAAATAAATTTATAAATTTCAATTCAATGAATATAAAAAAAAACTTAATTTTATATTTATTTCAGAATTTATACATTTTTATTTTTATTTTAATATATTTTTAGTTAGAAATAAGATAAATTGTTTGAATTCACCGAATTTTTTAAACGCTTACCGCACTAGTTATAGATCATTAAATTACTTAAAATCACTTCCAATTAATAAATTTTAAATTTAAAATATAGATGAATAAAGACAACAAATTTCATCAATTCAGCCAATTTAGAAGTTAATTAATAAGGGTTTAACATTGGCGGTACAATATACTTAAGAGGAAAAGATGTGATTTTTTTTTAAAATTTTAGAACGATGGAATTTTATTTCTTTCTTCAACTATACAGAATTTAAAATTAATATTCATTTTTTACTTAATTAATCAATTTATTGATTTACATAACTTTTTCTAATAAGAATCACAATACTATTAAATATTAATTTACCTCATCCATTTTAACACGTAATTTCATAATTTATTTTTAAATATTTAATTAAAATTTTATATATTTAATTTAATTTTATTGATTATATAGCATCAAAATTATATACGAAAATATAACGAAATTGATTAGATTGTGATCTTTCCTTAAAAAATTTATGAAAAAAATTATATAATTTATTACAATAGTTAATTATGTAAACGATGGGCAATGGCTGCGCCACATCGATGATTTAGGTGGCTAAATGGGGAAAATTAAAATTTTACTCTTGCATTTGTTTAAATTTATGTATAGCCCCCAACATTTACAGGATTTTCATATAAATATTTGATTAATTTTATTTCAGTCTTCTCAGAAGTTTTGGTCTAGTTTTGCCATTGATGATGTGTATTAATTTTGACTTTTACATAATTCACAATTTTAATTTTTAAAGTTAAAAGAGATAAAATTCATCCAAAATTAAAAGGAATATTTTGTATTCAGCATCAACTGCGTTAAGACTGACTTTTTCAATTGCTTTGGATAGGAAGAAAATCTTCAATTCAGGCAGATGCTCGAACTTTATTTTAAATTCATTTTCAGAATTTATACATTTTTATTTTAATATATTTTTACTTAGAAATAAGGTAAATTGTTTGAATTCACCGAATTCCTTAAAAGCTTACCGCAATAGTTATAGATCATTAAATTACTTAAAATCACTTCTAATTAATAAAATTTAAGTTTAAAATATAGATGAATAAAGACAACAAATTTCATCAATTCAGCCAATTTAGAAGTTAATTAATAAGAGTTTAACATTGGCGGTATAATATACTTAAGAGGAAAAAATTATTTTTTTTAAAAAAAAATTTAGAATGATTGATTTTTATTCCTTGTAATTTTGAAAATATAGAAATCAAACTTTTCAACTATATAAAACTTAAAACTAATATTCATCCTTTACTTAATTAATCAACTTATTGATTTATGTAAATTTTTCTAATAAGAATCACAATATTATTACATATTAATTTACCTCATCATTTTTAGCATGTAATTTCACAAATTATTTTTAAATATTTAATTAAAATTTTATATATTTAATTTAATTTCTATGAATTATATAACATCAAAATTATATGTGAAAATATAGCAAAATTGATTATATTGTGATCCTTCCTTAAAAAAATTATGAAAAAATTATATAATTTATTATAATAGTTAATTGTGTAAACGGCGGGCAAGGAGCGCCCCGTGTTGATGATTGGGGTGGCTAAATGGGGAAAATTGAAACTTTAGTCTTACAGTTTTTTTTTTAATCTATATATAGCCACACATCAATTATGGGATTTTCGTATAAATCTTTGGTTAATTTTATTTCAGTCTTCTCAGAAGTTTTGGTCTAGTTTTGTGATTGATGATGTGTATTAATTTTAAGTTTTATATAATTTACAAGTTTAATCTTTAAAGTTAAAAGAGAAAAAATTCAGCTAAAATTAAAATAAATATTTTGTATTTGATAATGTTACTTCTACTTTCTTATTTTTACTTTTTCATCCATATTTTTTCATTAAAAAATTTGAATTCTACTCTGCATGCTCTAAACTAATTAGTATGAAAAACTCTAAAAACGTGAGTTAATCTTGTTTCTGTATTTTTTTCACGACGGGATATTTTTGCCGTGATAGAGATAGGGCACCTAACATTCTTTGAAACTTATCTGTGCATGCACAAGTGCAAAAGCAACCACAAGTTGAAGATAAAAATAAAAAAAGAAAACAACAACAACAACAACAACTGCTGGACATAGAGATCACTACCATATATGGCTGCCGGCCAAGATGTGTAGACTTCAAGACATGCATTGCATTTTTCCATTCCAGAGAAACATCAGTTTTGTAATTATATATACAACGAGACTGACTAGTCACGATAACAAACTTCTTAATAAAAATGTGTAAATCTGTTCTTTCACAATAAAATCAGCGTGATTAAATCAATTTTACACAAAATTGCAAATAGATATAAGTGGTTAGACATCAATTAAAGTTAATGAAAATGTTTATTTTAACACAATGATATTTTGAAAATTACTTGAAATATTAAGATAAGAAGTTATAAATAAAATCAATGTCTATTTGAATGTGTGACATTCTTGAAATCATCAAAAAACTTATCATGACTGTTAAAAAATATAATCAATGCCTATTTATATATGATAATATTTTTAAAAATATTGAAAATTTCAAAATGTCAATTTTTTATCAAATTGATATGTAAAATTATGTGAACAGTTTGAGCAAACTTTGTACATCGAATATCTATAAGATTCAAGGATAGAAGTGATGCGAATGGTGGTATTTTTATAAATACAAGCCTAAGTTCATCGGTCTGTTTTATATAAAAACCAATGTCATTTATTGAATATGTACGTTATTTATTAAAAGATCAACTTCTAAAGTTTTTGCTTCCATGGCTTTTATTGTGTTCTCTTTATTATGCTCACTCTTACTTTTTGAAGCCTTCATTCTCTAACAATAACCTTTGTTTTCATCATTTCTTTGGTGATTCCTAAACTGTCACTACGTTCTTCATTTCATGTGTAGTGAACTTCAAGCTCATTTTTCATCACATAATTAATCTTAAGTACATTGTCTTGTTTTATTTTCAATATTTTATTTTCTAATATTGATAGATTATTAGACTTTGTTTGGTTGCGACATATATGTGTGTGTAGTGACATTGTGGTAGCTTTTTTTACCGCTAAATTTAGGCTTATATTGTCTATTGGATTTGATGATGCATTTAGGGTTTAGTCACCTTTGTGATATATTATTATGTTGATGCTCTATTTGGTAGTGATGCATTCATCATTTTAAATTGTTGTCTTTCACCACTATAGAATGGTTGATTAACATCAAGTGTTTATAGAATTATATGTCAATATACGACTAATATTTAATCAAGTGTCATTGTATATCTATTTTAACATCAATTGTATAACTATCATTAATAATAAAAATAACGTCGATTTTATATCACTAGAAATCGACATTATTTATTTTACTAGTACTTAGGGAAATAACATTAAATGTTGTTTTCTTTCAAAGAATTGATGTGTAATTTCCACAATATCACATTGATTTATTTTAATAATTAATATGGTATGTTCCACCACCCACCCCTTAAACCTTATCCTCTCTATTCCTTACATCCTCATCCAAACCTTATTGCCTTGTTCCTTATTTGCTCCTCTACCCCCCAAACCCTAACTTTATCCCCCTTTTCCTCACTCTTTCATCCTTTTAATTTTCCTTGTATTTCTCCTTACAAAAAATTCTAACTAGAAATAGAAATCAATATCTCATATAACTCTACAAATTCTAATTTTAACTATTTTAAAAAATAAAGTGAATAATAAAAGATTGAAATTTGTGAAAAATTATATACAATACCCTAATTAATGATAGGTGCTTTACTAAATTTATTTTGATACCTGTTGCTCAACGTGTTATATTTAAACTCCTTAGAAAAATACTCTTGAATACAATACCTATATATAATGAGTATTTATGAAAATATAGTGTATGATATTACAAATTTCATATAAATAAATAGTATATAATACCACCGAATGCTAAAGAAGATGAATCAAATCAAATTTCTTATATGTGCAAACTTGTAAAAGCCACATCAAAATAATAGATAATAAAATATATGTAACTATGAAACCAAAAATTGAATTGTAAGAACAAATACAAGAACTAAAACAAATCCTTATGTTTATATTTTGTTCATTTCTATTGAGTGTTAAACCTTATATCTTTAGCCATAGATTAATAAAACTTCTATCCTGTAAAATAATTAGTGAGTAAAATCATAAAATTGAAAAGAGTCATCTTAAGGATGGAAAGAAAACATACTTTGTCAAATAGAGCATTATTTTAAGGTTGGAAGATCTTTAGCATGAAATTTGCAAATGACATCATATTATGTTCTTTTTATTTTCATCTGACATTGTACTTTGACCTTTTTATTTTCAAATTGCACTCAAGGTAAAGGTTTCTATGTCTGTTATTAAAAAATAATAACGTATAAAGATTGCTCAAGTCAATAACTCTTGGATATTGGCATCAATTAAGTACAAAATCCATTATCATTTTTAACAAAACAACATCATTCTAGTAACTAATGTTTAATATTAGTTATTAAATAGAGTTGATAACATAATAATTGAATGTTGATTATTAAAAAAAATTAATTTTTTTACTTTGGGTTCATTAAAACTAATTTAATTATACATATCAAACCAAAATTCAAAATGCAATTTATATATATGAAGCTTTCTTTTTTATGAAGGGTACGAATCATTACATTCAATAGAGATGACATTGAGTTGAAGAGCATAGATCATCATATTCAATATTACCAGGACTTGTACCTCTAGTTCAACAATGAGCATAAGAATTCTAGAAAAGAATATGAAAGAATTCTTGTCCAAAGTTCTTCCAAATGCCTTATAAAATGTTTTGTGTTCATGATTAAAGTGTGGCTAAAAGTCCTTCCAACAAGAAAACTATTAGAAAATAATGAACAAGAAGTTTTTTATTTAAATAAACATACATTTAAAAAGAACATTATATAAATAAAAAATAGGTATCTTTTTCTTAAAATTCTTTTATATTATTTAAGGGCTTTTAAGTTAAAAGGTATAAATGAGTTATAAGCTAATGATAAATTACAATAATAAGAAGTTACATAATGATTTATGCATTTACATACCTATCAATGTATGAATGGATGTGCAATTTATTCTAACTATAATTTATCTTCAAATTGCACCTTATCTTTATATTACTCGAGAGCTTCTAAGTTGGGAAGTGTAGATAAGTTGCAAATTAATAATAAAATTATAATAAAAAGAAGCTACATAATAATTCTTGCATTTACAAACTTATCAATGCAAGAATGGATATGTGCCTTCTTCTTACCATAATTTATCTTCAAATTGTAACTCATCTTTTCATTTTCTTGATATCTCTAAAAGTGCAAAGAGAATGATATTTATAAGTGGTAGGCAACCTTTAGACATCAACAATTAATAAAAAATCAAGATGTCTTAAGTTTGACAATATCTCAAGAATATGGTGGTTGCTGTACCTTAAGACATTGGTTAATTGATGTGTAAACTTTTGATATGAATTATCATGATGATAGAAATGACTTTAAACAATGGTTATTTTAAAAAATAGACATCTTAGATTTTCATGATTTCTTGTAAACACAAAAATGCCATTCAATATACATCTTTTGGTTTTTGTGCTTTCCTTGTAAATTCATAACTTTCATTATTTTAGATGTTGGTTGAATGCAAAATCAATGCCATTTAAGTTTACCATTTTCATAACAAGAAAACTTTGGAATGTTTTTAAACTTTTATTCTGTAAACAGTTGATGCTATAAGCATTTATAAGTGATGTGCTTTAGTTAGAAAATATATTCTTTGCAAATTATTCTATTGTAACTTAAAGGCTATTAGAAAATACACTAACCATTTTACATATTCATGTCAAATTTGATAATAAAAAATAACATCTTTCCAACTTATAAAATTTTATTTAAATTTCATTCATTGATTATTTTTTTTATATAAGTACAACTCAATTTAGAAATAAATATGATGCCAATAATTAGATAACAACCTTGATGTCATTTCTTTTTACATATTTTTCTTATACAGATATAAATACCAAAGCATTCAATGTGAATTCACAAAAATATGAGAAAGAAGAAACCTAGTTACTAAAATTTATTATGCTATTTTATTCATTTCCATATCAACAAATGCAATTTTATACTAATATTACATAAATAAAAAAAGAAAGGAGGTTATGCAATGTTCAAATTTATTTTGATATTTAATTTCTTTTCAAATCATTACATCTATATGTATTCCATAAAAAAAAACCTACACAAAAAGTATACTAGATTATTAATACACATTTATGGCATTGGCATTACATTTTTTGAATAAACCCTAAACCTAAAATTAAAATTCATGTTGTAAATTCTCATGTGTTGAAGAATGTAGATATATTTTCCGTAATTTGAAGTGCTCTATAATATTTTACAAACATTAACAATCTACTTTCTACACTAAAGTACTAAGTGTAATATGAGGACAACACACCTATCCTACTGCACATTTAGAAATGCTTTAAATTTTATGGAAGTAAGAGCATCCTATCTAACCATGCTTATCTTTAACTCTCAAATATTTGATTGCAGGAGATATTTGTGATTGGATGGCATTCTTCCACAAGATTTGAAATATTTCTAGATATGCAATAACATTGAGTATGATATCCTTTTATGTAGCCTAAATGCAAAATGAAGTTGGGAAGAAATTTATAGATAGAATGAAAAGTAATGGATGTTAATTATTCATCCAAAATTGAATTCCTATGTATCATGATTTTCAAGGTAAGTGACAATTGTCATAACTGTAGACATTAACTAATTTCAAAACCAACTTGTGAAATTTTTACATTTCCTAGAAAGGCACTTCAACTACCTTTTGGACAATCGTTATGTAGAAAACTAACATCCTAAGTTTTTATGCCTTTTTGAAATTGTGTAAGAGCTAAACATTAAGCATTAATCATGTTTAAAACTAACATTGTAGGTTTTTCACTATTTTGAAAAATGTCCATGTTAACATAAATATTAGTTATAATTAATGTTCATCATCTTAAGTTTGAATATAATTTTAAAAATATCACTATATCTAAATAGATATTTATGATAATAGTAATCAATGTCTATTCGCCAACATATATTAATGATTTTGTAATAATGTGTGCCATTGCATGCTATTGTAGTGATCATTAGGCTTAGGGTTAGTATATCATGGAATGAATTTTGTTTGCTCCCTTATTATGTAAATTAGTGAAAAAGTTTGTAAAATATGATATTTGTTGTAACTTAAGTTTAATTTCTTGTAATGAAAGTTATATAATTTGTTATTCCTACCATGTAAAATTTGTTATAAGTATAATTTATATAACTACCATTTTCTTGATTAGAATATAGATCTTTATGGAGAGGTAGCTGCTCCCACTTAAAAAACCAAAAAGAATCCCATAATGTTAAGGTCCATTGTTGTGGCGTAGACTAAGGTTGAAAAGTTATATGTTGAGTTTAATACCTAGAAGAAGAGAATTGGTCTAAATAAAATACCATTGAGTAGTTATATTGGACTGGTAGCACATACCAAAATATTAATAGATTATATAAACTAGAAGTGAGTTTTGCTACCATTGTAAGATAACCTTTGTGATAAGGTTTTGGTATATACATTTGCTTGTTTTACTTTGTGTTAAAGACATTTAAAACTATATTCTTATAATAATCACTTATGTCTCTCTTATGTATGTTTTTTTTTTCTTGTAAAGTGTCTTCAATCTTTCCAACACTCATTAAATGCATATAAAATTACTATCATGAGTGGTGGACCAATGGAATGATTTCAATATAAGGTTAAGGTAGGAATACATCAATCCTAAAACTAAGAACAAACAACACCTATTTTGGAAATTTAACTTTATTAACCAACATTCGTGGAAGAAGTTTTTAGAATAACGCAACATTGAGCATTTCTAGGTAAATTTAGGCATTCTAAGTAGCTAATTATCCTCAAGGACTTTTATACATATTATTTATACTTGGGAACTAATATATATATCCTTTTTTCAATAGGACTTAAGTGTAGAAAACTAGGAAAGGTAAGTGAAAAAGATATATCCACATAAGCTTTCACAAGGAACCTACCAAAATGCTGGAGTAAGATTTAGTGAAAGAGAGAATTATTTTAATTGAGGGCGATGACATTAATAAGGCACCTATTTCTCACGTAGAGTTATGAAAAAGAGTTAAAGTTGACTCCGACGGATAGTACTTAACCTTAGAAATTCCAACAATTGTAAAGAGAATTACAAGTGTTTAGAATAAATTCAAAATGTGTTGTTTGCTTTTAAAGCTTATATTTCATGTGAAAATAATCTAATTATTAATGATTTGTTGAATATTATAGGATAATCTCATGCAACAAGCTTCCTAGTGTGAGTTTTGACTAGTTGGGAAGATAGACATCCTAACCATAGTGCTGGAATTTAAGGGGTATCCCAATCATGTTTGAAGTGTTGGACATGGTGTTAGTATGATAACCCTGTAATATTTTAAAATGTTTTATATAAGAAACAATCCATTAATTATTATAGTTAGATTTAAAATAAGAATTTTAATTGAAAAAGGTTACAAAAATATAATTTATTGTCATGGAACGTGGAAATAGAAATTTATAAAAAATAGTTAAGAAAAGAAAGAAATAACATATGTATGAATATGATAGATTATTATAATGAAATCTAGGATAAATTATGTATAGGGGATAATTAATTTTTTAGTGGAATTGAGATAAGAGTTTGCATGAATTAGTTAAGAAAAAGTAGATGAAATAAAATGTTTAGAGATTAAGGCTTCATTTATTTTGTTAAAAGGTACTTTTCATAGAAAAATGTCATTTACAAGTATTTGATGAAAGAGTAACATATCATTTGTATTTGTGATTAAAAAAATGATACCTACAATTGTAATAATAGAGAAAAGCAAATTCTTCTTTAAAAAAGAAAAAGTTACTTTCCCGAAATTCTTTATATTTAACTTTAAACAAATAAAACACTTTTCCTCATCTTAACATTACTTTATAAAAAATATTTTCTATAGAGTCTAAGAGTGTTTAGAGGTAAGTATTTAAGTATGGACAAGACTTAAAGTACTTTTTCATTTTTTGCCCTTGCTCCTATATCACAACCCATTTTTTGGTCTATTGTGATCGGCATCAAGACGTGCTTCACTAGCCTTTTTCTTCTCTTTTTTAAAAAAATTCTTGTTATTTTTATAAAATTTTTGGATAATTTTCTACTAGTAAATTTTTTATAATTATATTTTTAAAAATTTTAATAAGTGATCAAATTAAAATAGTAAATCTTACTATTAAAATTTTAGAAATATAATTGAAAACCATATAGGCAATTATTTTTTTCTATAAAATATTGTGATGGATGAAAACTTCACAAGGATGTTGCTTTACGGGAAACTTGTGAGGTTTTATCTTTCTAACAAGGATCTATTTGACACTAGAAATAGTTATGAAATCAAAGGCAAAAAAATCTTTTATTTGAAAAATGTGATAGTAAGAATAAATGATAAGAATTTATTTTTAAAATAAATGAAAACTGATATTGTGATCATCCAAAAAAAAGATATTATTAATTTTTAAAATTTTCAAAATAGTAAAATCAAACGAAATAAATTTAAAATAAAACTCAAGAGGAAGAAAGATTATTGACTTCTTTGAAAATTAATCTTACTATAAGATAGATACAATAAAATAGGACCAAGTTAGTAAAAATTAAAAAATTCAATGATAATTATTTGAAATTGGATTATTATTTTAAGGAAGGGAATCACAATTTATAGAAAATAATTCCTCTAAAATTTTTTTTGATAGATACTACCAAGAAAACTAGCAATCTTTCAAGAAAAACTTCATAATAACAAATTGAGGAATTTCTCTAAAATATGATGTTTTTGCATAAAATTCCTTCATTACTTTCCTTGATACATAAAAATATATTTTTATTATTTGCAAAAATTATACAATTGTCAAAACTTTCAAAATATAATCTTGTGTGAAATAACCAATAAGAGAAATCATGTTAGGAAAATACTCTAAATATAACATAAATGAAATATGCAAATATTAGGGATATTGGGCATAGTATAGCCTTGTGGCCTATTACAACCTAAGCTCATAAATTATTAGACTTGACTACGAGCTCTTAATAATTATATATAACTATACTAAGCAAAAGGTGATCTCTATTGACAATTAGTAACAACAACATAAGCTTCCATTAGACTAATGATATATTTGAAAAATATCAATCAATGAATAGTGAGTATAAATACTCAGTGAATTATTACTTTACCTTTTTAACCAAAAATATATATAAGAAAATATATATTAAGAATAATGAAATTTTTACCAGCATATCTTAACATTTGATAAATTCATAATTGTATAAATATTTTTATCTATTTCAATAATAAATAGAAAAAGATATGCAAATTTCCACTTTATTATTGCCACCATCCTTATCTTCCCTAAGCTAACTTTATCCCACTCATTGGTATAAAAAGGGCTCTAGGCCATAACTTCTCCCATTCACATTATGTAATATGCACCTTTTTCAGCAATTACAGTGAATATAGCTTCTTAAAATTTCAACACTATTTAGTTTATCTTTTTTATAGTAAAGGTAGTCTCTTAGGTTTTCGACAATCTCTCAAGTTTTCGATACTATATTTATTTCTCTTTATAGTGAAGACAACCTTTCAAGCTTTTGACATCATTTTAATATATCAAATAGGCTATCATAAGCTTTCATTTTATGGTAGGATCAAAATACCATCTTTTTAATAGTCATCATTTAAATACCATAAAATTCAAGATCATGTGAGCTTAAGTTTTTAATTTCATTTTGACAATAATAATTCAAGGTCAATCACAATATTGTATAAAATCATAATTGAACTACCTCAACTAAGCTAACAATATTCACATATAAATTTAAAGATGAGTATTGAGCATTACCTCTTTCCTTATAGGACTACATGACTTTCAATAAGTCAAAGTAAAGTAAGAAAATATAGGTAATACTCAGTTCAATTACTCATGAGTTCCTTCTATATATTCTCTTTGCTTATAATAATTAAAGTGTGTCCATGATTAGGTTTTTACAGTAAAAATGTTTCTTCAAAATTAAAGAGTTACTCTTCTTATACAAATTAAATAATAATAATAAAATAATATCTTTTTCTTGCGCCTAATATGCCTAAAATATTCAAATTTCTTTTTCTACTATTAATTTTTTATTATTAAAATTAAACCTCTTTTTATGAATATATATATTATATAAAAAGTAGAGGTTGATTGGATGACTCACAACACTGAACCACCCATCCCTTTTTTATGTTAGTCTTCCTTAAAGGAAAACTTAAGGTTTTGGAGGTGTCATCACGCCACCCTCCAGATCCTTATTTTATTTTTTCAAAAAATATATTTTTTATTATATATATTTATTATTACAATATCATTTTTGAAAAATTAGTAATATATATTTTAAATCTATATATATTTCTTAAACAAAAATTAAAAAGAAAAAGAAATTTTTTCACACACAAATTTTTAAAGTGATTCTTGAGAAGCACCTAAAATATTAAGAATTATATTATTTTCATTTGAATAAGTAAATGCATATTCTTAATAAAATAATTTAATATGAATAGGAAAGAATTTTTATCAAGTTAAGATAATCAGAAGCTTATAGTGTGAGATTAAAATGCTGGCTTTTTGTCTTTAATAAAAAGAAAAGGAAGGTTTTTGGAATAAAATGGTAGGGGTGACGAAAAGTGAAGAAGTGTTGTGAAAATATTGAGATGTAGTAGATGGCTTTTATAAGCAAACAAGCGAGACATGTAGTTAAGGCATTTGTGAAATAACTAAGAAATAAAGATTAGTATGTTAGTGAAAGCGATTAAATTTTAAATAAATATTTTTTCACATTTTAGTAATAAAAGGATATAATGTAATATTAGTGTACAAATAAAAATGATATTTGTTTTATATAAAATCTTTATATAGATAAAATAAGCAAAATTTAATGATTGCAAATCTATTTTTAGTTTTGTGAATTTTACTTATTTTCTCCATAACTTTATATCACTTTGTCAAATACTATATATGAAACGAAATCAAAAAATTATGATTTTGGTATCAAAATTTTGCTCTTGAACTCTACTTTCTAAAACATCCTTTTCCTCAAAAATTTTTTATACTTTTTTGATTTTATAAAATTCAAAAAGTCATAAATGTGGTGTCAACTAAAAAAAAAACACATGGCTAACTACTCTCATAACTTTCTTTAACTTTCATTTACCTTTGCCTTAATGGCAAATTTATTGCCCCAAGTTCATATTTTTAGTAAGTTTAGTGGCCTTTTTTATAATATAATATTATTTACATGATATTTTACTTCTTTTTTTATATTTTTTAGCTTTTTCTAATGGACTTTTCTCCTACCTATTTGCTACTACTCATACTTCTAATTACCTTTGGCAATTCTAATTAAGTCAATTTCTTGATAGATGTTACATCTTACCTCCTTATATATGTGTGTGTGTGTGTGTGTCCTTATCTGTAGTCTTTTACCCCATTTTTCTCCCAAAAACACTATCTCCCACACTTTTTCCTTGACCTTTTCTTATCCTTCTTTCCCACCTCTTTCAATAGGGCAAAGGGCATTAAACTCTATTAAATCTTCATGCTTTAATCCACTTAAGGTAAGACCTCGTAAATTCTAATCTTTGCTAAGTTTCTTCTTTATTTTACCTTCAACTTTTGGGGTGATAACAGTTTTGCTTTGAAAAAAGAATTTGGAACTCTAACTTTAAAATTTAATGATTTTGAATGATTAGAAGCACAAATTCATTAATTGACTACCTCTTCTAAGGAAGGTAAGTAAACATTCTAACTAAATCTTGAGTGGTTTAGAAGATTTGAATGATTTAAATCAAAATAGTTAAAACTTTCCTTATTTACTTTGAACTATGGAGAATCATTGTGGTTAAATGTTTTGGATATGGATATCTTCTCAAATATAGTGTAAATAGTTACAATGATGCAAGATATAATCACTTGACATTGAACAGTGTTCTTGAGGATTTTTTTTTCCAAAAAATTAGGCCATAGTTGATTGCACATTGGACTATGCCTTAGAAAATTGCTTTCTAGGCAAGTTTATATATTTAATATTATCAATATATGTTACACAAATTTATTAAAATAAATAATTATATTAAAATTAAAAAGATAATGAATATTATGTAAGATTAAAATTATTATCATAAAACCTAAAAATTAATAAAAAATAATTACACAAAGTAACTATTATAATAAAATATACATAAAACAATTACAGCCAAATAGTGATATATATATATATTATGAATTTAATTAACTAAATATTTGTACCTGCTTTAATTGACAATAAATTTTTTTAGTTGGGTTACTCCTCTAATTGAAGAGTTTTCCGTATTAAAAATTATTGTGCTTTAATTTTTTTTACTATTTAATTATATCCAATAATAATAATAAATAATATAAGTTTATAAATGATAATAATAATAATAATAATAATAATAATAATTTATTTTAATTGATTAATGATGTGGAATTAGTAATGAACAAACAAATAATTTAATAATAAAAAATATTATGAGTTAAAAAAATCCATTTAGGATTGATAAAATTCAACCTAGGATTGAAATTGTAATAACCTGATTTGATTCAACTAGTGAAAAGATAGTAAGATTTAGAATTGACTTGGCATACAATTTTTACCTCTTATATTAACTTGATAGTATTGGATTAGCATATTTTGAAAGGTTTGAATAGTTGGCCCGACTAATTCTGATAAAAGGAAAAGTTAGTCAAATATTTACAATACTTGCTACGGTATTTTTAACATTTTAAAGTTTGAATAACATGGCAAATTTAAAATTATTATATTAAAATTATTAAATTTTATATATTTTTTAATAAATATAATTAGATAATTTTAATTTAATAATTTTTATAATCATTACATGATTCAATATTTTAAAATTGCAATATACCGTAGAATTCACTCCATTTGTCAAAACCAAGGAAAAGTATAAAGAGGATGAGCGGTGGTATGAATAATCGAATTTCGTCACTTCCTCGTAACTTCCTTGAGAAAATGGAAAATTATGTCATTGATCTCGTATTTTGTTTATCCTTAAATATGCACAATTTGAGAAGATATATTTGTGTTGTGTTGAGAGGGACATCACGACTTTAAGAGGTTAAAAGCTATTCAGATTATGAATGCTTTTAAAATATTTAATTAATGGTACAAATTTTCATAAATAAGAGTCTTTTAGAACATGTTTAGTTTTTGGCACTGCCTCATATAAATAATTAATAAATTAATTAATAATTAGTAATATAATTGATAGTTGTTAATCGTAAACGATGATAATATTAGAAGTACTAAATAAAATTAGTTAATTAATTAGTTAAAAAAATATTAAATGATATAAAATTATTAATATAGATAGATTTTAAAGTAAAATAATTCTTATTTATTTTGACATCAAATTATATTAATTCAATCAATATATTTAAAATAAGAATATAATTATTTAAAATTTAATTAATTATATTTTATGATATTATATATTTATTTAATTAATTTTTTATTTTTATTCAAAACAAGAAGATAACTACAAAAAATTTAATTTATTATATTTTTTGATATCATATATTTATTTATTTTCTTATTTATGTTAAATTAATAATCATAAGTCAAATATTTGTTTATAGGGCATAAGTTGTCAATTAACTAAATAATGAGAGGTAAATTTGAAAAAAAAAATTGATAAATTATAAACTATAAAGTGTAAGCTATTCTATGTTATCACAATTGAACTTTTTTTCTAAATAAATTAGTATATGAAACATCTCTAAAAATTAATTTATAGTTTATTGATCAAACTAATAAGCAATATGCTATATATTTAATACAACAAAAATACTCTTAATATTACAGTTTTAGACTTTATAGTTTATTAGAAGATTTAATATAGTCTTTATATTTTTATTTGACACTTCTTTTATTGTGTGATAGTAAAAGTAACATATCACTTAAGACACACGTAAAACTTGGATTTAGACTTAGGATATGATAGTCTTATTAGAAAATAAAATTTCTAGAAAGTGCAATTCTTATGAATTTTAGAAAATAAAATTTATTTTCTTTTCTTGGGTTGGATAACATGGAATATTTTCTCTTATTTGAATCAAAAAGGGAAACTTCTTTTATCAAAAAATAAGGTTATATATATAATCTTTATCTTTAAGATTTATCGTATAATAATAATTTTATTATTAAAATGTGATTTAGATAGAAATCAAAAAATATTTAATAATAAAAATTAAAAGTTAATTTTGTATTAAAAATAAAATCCAAAGAGGGATATTTAAATGAATAAAAATTAAATAAAGTTTCTCAAGTACATACCATAAAGTTTTCTAATCAAATCATGATATATGCATTAATTACCCTACTTAAAGAAAACTATCAATTTATTAATAGTTATAGTAATTATCAAATTGTAATTATTAATTATAATTAAATAGAAGAATCACACAAATATCTAATATAATCAGAGGAATTTATGACAAGTACTTAAAGAAATATCGCGACCTAAAAATATTCTTATTTAAAATTTAATTAATTATATTTTATAATATTATATATATTTATTTTATTTTTTATTTTCATTCAAAATAAGAAGATAACTACAAAAATTTTGATTTATTATATTTTATAATATCACATATTTATTTACTTATTTATATTAAATTAATAATCATAAGTCAAATATTTATTTACAAGGCCTAAGCTGTCAATTAACTAAATGAAGAGAGAGATATTTGAAAAAAAAAATTAATGAGTTAGAAACAATAAAGTATAAGCTACGCTATGTTATTAAAATTGAACTCTTTTTTCCTCAATAAATTAGTGTATGAAATGCCTTCAGGAATTAATTTATTGTTTATTGACCAAATTAATAAGTCATATGCTATATATTTATTACAACAAACATGCTCTTAATATTACAATTTTAGACTTTATAATTTTTTAGAAGATTTAATATAGTCTTTATATTTTGTTTGACACTTCCTTTATTGTGTGATAGTAAAAGTAACACGTCACTTAATACCCATGTACAACTTGGATTTAGACTTAGGATTTGATTGTTTTACTAGAAAATGAAATTTCTAGAAAGTGCAATTCTTATGAAGTTTTAGAAATGAAATTTATTTTGTTTTCTTTGGCAAAATAACTTAAAATATTTTCTCTTATTTGAATCACAAAGGGAAACTTTTTTTATTGGAAAATAAGGTTATATATATATATATATATATATATATTTTATCTTTAAGATTAATTATATAACAATCATTTTATTATTAAAATGTTATCTAGATAGAAGTTAGAAAATCTTTAATAATAAAATCAAAAGTTAAGTGTATTTGGTATTAAAAATAAAATCCAAAGAGGGATATTTAAATGAATAAAAATTAGATAAAGTTTCTTAAGTACATACCAGAAAGTTCTCTAATCAAATCATGATATATGCATTAATTATCCTATTTAAAGAAGACTATTAACAAATTGATAGTTATAGTAATTATCAAATTATAATTAAATAGAAGAATCACACATATGTCATAATATGATTAGAAAACCTTAGTTATGACCGGCGTAAAATCCATTATCCAATTTCCACTAAACTAATCTATTTTGTTCACCATATTCTTGAATATTAAACTAAAATGTGTAGTAAAACAGAGTCAACAACATTTAAGAAAAGAGGGTATTTCATTCATCAATAAAGTTTACAAAATATAATAAAGTTATATTTGCTATAATTCCTCCCAAGTTAAAGATAAGTTAGTTTAACTAACTCAGAAGAATATAGTTCATGATTCATTTACCATTAACCCATACAAAACAAAGCCTAAAAACTACTAATCTAGTAAAATATCTTATATTACCAAAACCAAACTAGAAAGGTTTTTGCAAGTTTAACTCTAGGGAAATGGTGGTAGAGGGTCGACTTATGTATTTGCAAAATAAAATGTAGAATAGGTAAGTTCATAATTCAGTGGGTAAATACTTTAAACTAGACAACATAATAATATTTCAAACTTATTGATTGGAATTACCCTCTTACAAGACTTAACAAATAAAACATCTAATTTATCAATTAAGATGCACCTTTAGAGACATATTATCTTATATCAAGCCATATTAGGATAGCTAACAACAATATCAACAAACAATACATAAATTGTTATTAATAAAAGTAAATAAACCTCCTTATGACTCCTAATTGACATTATACCCTTAAAAGCTCATCATTACACCTCCTGCTCAATCTTATATCTTCATAAGCCATTGTTAATATCTAATGTTTGATAATCATATTATCCCCTATCATCTTTTCTAATAGCACAAATCACATTTCATTTCTTTCTTATATCATAGCTCAAACCATTGTACCTATCCTTTTTCATGACAAGATCATGCCTTAATGCATGGCTATACACAAAATAAAAGTTCTCACCATTTTAATTCACATTAGATTTTTGATAATTCAAATCATATTAGGCATATGCATCTTAGAGAAAGGATAAAATATCATTGATGATATTCACATGTCATTCTCATGCTTAAACAATCTTTAAATAAGCAATTCTAGTGGACACCATTATTAATTTGCAAAACAAGTCAAGTGAAGTGCTTCACAAATTGTTCCAAGCCTTCTACTAACATTTTAGAAGAAATGAAGTGCTTTATTAACTATTTTGGGACCTTTAGTAACATTTTTAAAGTAACAAATCATTTCGCAAATCATTTCTTAGCCTAGTGAAATTTGGATATGAGAAGTGTTTCACATATAAGTGATTCATGATTTTTAAAAAGAAAAATTTATTGTTTATTTAACCTAAATGCTAACCAACCAACATAGGTCCTTCACCAACCCATTCTCCACCACAATGTGCCATTAGTACCCTACATATACATCAATTTCAACATCAAATCAAGCTAAACATTACTATTTAACACCATTTAAACCCTTTTAGCATTAGTATAAGAAAAACATAAAATTAGTGATCACAAGACAAAACCATCAAATTCTTAGATAATAGAGTTAGAATATTTATTTACTTAGTATAGAGGAAGTTGTTAGATGGTAGATTTGCGATTATTTAGCCTTAATCACACAAAATTTTAAAATCTCTATAGTTAGGGTTCCATTTCTACATTTAATTCAATATACCCCAAATTTCACCAAACCAAGAGGAAATAAGGAGGAATTCAAACAAATGAGGAAATTCTTACTTAGATTAAATGATAAATTTGAAGAAGATTTGTACTTCCTTGCCTTGATTTGGATAAAGAATAGAAAAGGAAGGAGATGAGTTACGAGGAAGAAGTTGTTAGTTACACCAAAGAAATAAGGAATAGTGCACAAACATTTTTGGAATATATTTTAAATCTCCTATATACTCATATATTCACTAACAATTACTTAAAACCTTAAACATCTTTATTCTATTTATTTTTTCTCACCTATTCCTCCCAAAATACTCATTCCAAAACACACTAAAATATTAAATTTTATTTTATTCAATGTTTTATTCATATTTATTTGCTAAATTTTTCCCTTTATCCATATAAATTTTGCTTTAAGCAAGGACATACAAGTTTTTTTAATTAATTTCATCATATAATAAAATTCAAATTTCTATATTTTAAAGAAAGTGTAACAATATTTTTCCCTTTAAAAGAATTTGTTTTCAAATTCTTAAAGCTCTCATTATCATATGGTATTATGAAAATATAATGATATAACAATAAGGGGTATTTTTATCTAAATCTAACTTCTATGTAGTCTTTTCCATTTTGTGGTATTCCCAATGAACTTTCACGAATTGAACTTCCTTGGACCTTCATTTTGAACTCGACCTTAGTTTTTGAACCTTTTCTATTATTATGTTAAGTGTAAGTTTGTATTCTAGCTTGATATATGGATGCTAATGTCCATTTCAAATTTTTTTTGCAAGGTAATGCCCAATCAGAGCCTCTGTTGAAAAGGCATAGGAAGTAATGCATTAAGTCTTCATTTTATACCTAGGTGGGTGTAAATAAGTTTCAACTTGATAGTAGTGTTTATGACCACTCAGTATGTGAATGAATTAGAAAATGTAGTTACTTTTTCTCTTTAGCCTCTTTTTCTATATAATTTTAGGGAAATTCTAAGGTACCCCAGGGGTTTCTAAATCTTGGGTGGTGTGGCACAATCTCATCTATTAGATGAGATTATCTAAGTCTTTGGTAATCTCATCCAATGGATGAGATTGTGCCACATACCCAGGGTTTAGAAACCCCTGGAGGCACTGTAGTCTTCCCCATAATTTTATGGTCTAACAATTTTGTACATGTATCATATTATAGTCATTTGTTTTATAGCAAGCAATTGCAATGCCCTTGCCCCTTATCTCTTCCAAAATAAAAAAAGAAGGCTTAAATATATTTTTGTTCCTTGTAATTTGCAAATTAACTGACCTTGATCTCTCAAATTTATCTTCATCCTTTTAAATCTTTAATTTGAAGAATTTTGGTCCAACCATCAACATTCTATTTCATTACTATGAAACTTTCTAGCAATAGTGATTTAGCAATTTTAAAATTCATATTCTTCAATTATGTTTTAGAAAAATAAAATTAAAAAAAAATTCCTCACTCCCTATATACTCCTTCATATCGCTATCGTGTAATTCTTATCTTTCAATCTCTTAACAGTCTTGCAAAAAAAAATCATTCTTGTTCTCTTGGCCTAACAAAGCTATTGTCATGGCTTCCGATTAAGTGCCTACTAATGCGAAGCAAAGTGTCAATGTTACATAGAAAATGTTCCTAATTATTAAAGATCCACTAGGATTTAGCCTTTTAAACAAATTTTCCAAGTGAACCAAACAAAGGAGAAGGGAAATGATACAAATTAACCACTGATGACATTTAGGTATGTCAAAATTTGCACAAATTTGAAAACATAGTTATTAAAATTTGCAAAATTGAAAAAATAAAAAATGAAAATCTTGTGACGGTTGTGGTTTTAGGATATGCTTTTATTTCTAAGAATTAGGTGTATATCTCTCCCACATGTTATCTTTGCTTCTAAATTTTTCCTTACCATCTCATTTTGCTTTTTGAACCTTCTATTTCTTTTCTTCTTTCGACCAACCCTTTGTTTCTCTTTTATTTAATTGATGAAGTTGTCAGATTGGACTCATCTCCACCAATTCATCGTCTCTTCTTTTCTCTTCACCAAAACTGCTCTTTACATCACTATTGTAAATTTACCATCATTCTTTGCTTTGCTTTAACTTGGATTCAACACTTTTTTACAAATTTTAAGGATTGGAACTTAGAGATGGAGATGAAGTAGAAGTCTCATGAATATTTCTAGATTTTTTTTCCATTTGGTTAGTTTTTATTTGATGTAGCAAATAAATTTTGCAAAAAAATAAAATAAAATTATGACAAATCAACCATTTTTGTTAGAAATTGGATAGTGAATTAATAATTGGACCTAAAGTGATCTTATTTAACCTTTTGAGGGATCAAAATAGATTGATTTAATTTTAAGAAGCCAAAATCAATCAATTTGTAAATTATAAGGATGAAAAATGCATTTAAGTTTAAAAAGAAAACAAATACATAGGAATAGGTTTTGGAGAATTTTGGCAGAAGGTTATCTGCCGATATAGGGGATTAGTGGGATGACTTAAGTGCCTATCTGTTAGAAGTTTGCAATCCACTATTCATAAGGATTTGAATTTTGTAACAAACACAGACCCAATAACTATTGAGGAAAGTACTGAAATTAAATTATTTGAGGCGTATAAAACACTATTACTCACAACTTAGAGCAAGAACAACAAATTATAAGTATGAAAAGAAAAAAATGAATGAATACAACTAAAGAGTATGAAATAAAACACGAATTGGATAAGGCAAACTTTTGCTCTCAATGATATTGCTTTTTGTACCATGTGAAATGTGAGGAAAGCTAACTCTATATATAGCATATAAGGAGTGAACCTTGGAGAGATAATTGGAGAAAATACCTCTTAATATCCGTGGGTATATCAAAACGTTGAAGAAAATCTCTAAATGTTGGTAACTTCAATTCTAGTTCAAAATGATAATCTGTTTCATTTGTAAAACTAATTTAAAGAATAAAGCTTTTGACTTAGTCAAAAAAATTAATGAAGATAATCTTTTGAAATATAATTACTTTTATTCAACAATAACAACAAAATTTATGAACCCGCAAGTTACCAAGCATACCCTTCAATAAGATCAGAATAAGAAATAGGAGTTGTGTGAGTAAATTATTAAGGAAATTCTACAACAGTCAACAGTGCCAAAATATTTATGTATAATATTTAATGTTCACCTTTGCCCCCTAATCTATCCCATCCCAATCCTCTGTCCTTGGCTGGATTTTCTGGGGTGGAATCCTCTCTTTCGGATGGAAAGTGAACCCTGTGTTGATTAATGTACCCTAGCAATCAATCAATGAGAATATCGAATTGACTTGTTATAGAGAACTAGTTCTATTGTTTTACAAGTTCATGTAGTTATGATGCAGGAAGTACTATCTTTTGTCCGGTTAGATTAGAGTAGTTTTCCGTTGAATATTTATAATCTCTTTTGGCTGGTTCTGGTTTGTTTTGTCTAGCAAACAAACATCCGATTCAATTAGAACGTTTTCTTTATTCTCTTATCAATTCATGACAATCCAATATGGGGCATAGTTGAGAAGTCCTGAAATATATGTAATAGTATTGGTGAATTTGATCGACAAGGAAGTGATTCTCGAATGGAAGTTGCATACTTTATTTATTTATTTTCATTTTTTTAAATGAACAATCAGAAAAGGCTGTTCTGTAGCACAGAACAGTTCCTGTTTATTGAAAAATTATCACATCAGCTTTTGTTCCTAGCAGAAATCCAGTGGGAGTACATATTTTACAGAAAGATCTGAGACAGAGTATTGGAGAATATTAGCCAATTTTCTGCTTGAAAACTCCAACCTCAAATGGAAATGCTATATGGAACTCCCGTTCCAGTAACCCCAGGCCCTGAAAATGGCTTCATTAGCTCATATGGCACAATCCCAGCACCATTTCTATTCCTCAAATTGCTGTCTGAATTCCTGGAGTCTATAATCCCTTCAATCTCCCTCAATTTCGTGCTAAACCTTTCAAATGCTGCTCTTATGGTTGGATTTTCAGCCCAAGATTTCTCCATGTATTGCCCTAAGTACTCTTCATCAGGTGAATGATCTGACAAAACATATAGAATTGTCATAACCACGGTAGCCTGGATTTGTGATGGAAAACATTCCAGGAGAGCTTGGTCAGGTTTATTCAGAAACTTTTGCAATTCTTCCTCTGAAGCATCTTCTGTAGGCATCTTGTTTCTAGCAATTGTGGGTCTGTTTGGAAAATATCCTCCATATGCATATTGGGCAAAGTTCACTGCTGCATGATGTGCAGATGCCACCCAGGCTATAGTGGTGATGATCTCAATCAGGTCTTGCGGAGTTTTGAGCTTTGGCCACCATGGTGCATCCTTTTTGTCAGCGTGGCCGACCGTTCGGATTTCGGTCCACCATGCTTGCAGCTCATTATCTGACTCTATGAGGCTTGAGTTTGGATAGTAATGGCTGACATAATCTGTAACCCACTCTTTGATGGCATCCCATATTAAGAGCCCATCGTTGGCAAAAGGGTAGTCTTCAATAGTTAGCTCTAGGCCATGAGGTGCATTAGGATCAGCAATAGCCATTCCTCTGTAACAACAGAAACACCAGAATGTAACTGCTTAGGCTGGATGCGAGAAAAGAACAAATGCACAAACAATTGTAATTGGGAAGAAAAATGCAAGTTTCAATTTTAGCAAATTACAATCTGTTGACAATTACAAAATATGATATAATTTGAGAAGAATTGGTCTCACTTTTGGAAAGAAAGGTAGAATCAATTTGATTCCAATTATACCACGGGTGTTGTATGAGGAGAGTTGTGAATGAATGGAAGCGAAGAAAATATTTTTTAATTGGGAATTACATTATGTTCTTCAATTAAAATTTTAAGTCTTGTTAGCAACACTACAAGAGAAACTACTAGAGCACTTTCTCTCACAATAGGAGGGTTCAGCATTCTACTGGAACTCACTCTATAAGAGAAAGTGTCTCTAAAGATATCTTTTAAGAAGGGATTACGTCATTTTCCTAGAATAGCAAACAGTAATCCAGCAGAAAGGCTGGAATTGGGAATTAATTACCTGCTAATAAGATCATTGGGAAGTGCCTGCAGATCAAACTGCCATTTCTGGTCATACGCCGCAGAACTAAGCTCCATGGAATATTTTCTGGGCGAGAATGAAATTTCAATAATCCCATTTGCGCTGATGAGTAGTTGACGGGCAAGGGCATTGATCTCCATAGTATATCTCAGATGAGGCTTCAGCAATTTGTGGATTGGATGCATCACACTGAGCTGTCTGTTTGTTGCAATTACATAGGGTTCTGTAGCACAATGAGTTCTCAACCTACAACATTAACAAACACGTATGTACAATGTTAGTTTTGACTGAACTTCTCACACCAATCCCATAGTTAACGACGCCGTTGAGTAATGTTCATATCACAACTTCGTAAACATATGAAAAAGAAAATATTACTCAATAAGATCAAATTTTCTTTACTTTTTTTGTTCTGTTGTTAAGACTAATGATTTAAAGAAAGTTTATTTTATCATAGAATTGAACATCATATCATATGAATTTGTGTGACTAGAAAGTAAAAGGAAATTTTTACTCTTATATTAGTTATTAAGTGGTGAGGTGGTTGTGAGGAATTTGGATAATATATTGTAAATTTTAAGTTTGAATCTTCTCACTATTAATACATTAAAAAAGGATTTTTACTCACATATTTTAATATATTCCATGAATAAATAGAGATGTTTACTTTACTAAGTACAAGATAGATTCAAACATGCATAAATTCTACTTTTCAAAATCTTCTTTTAATTTTATATTTATATATCTTTTTCACTATAATAAAAGTTATCATTTATTTGTTGACAACTAATATTAAAATTTTTCAGTAGTGAGATGGAACAGGAGGAGGAGGAGGGTTGTGCCATAATCAATGTCTAGGTGGGTGTCTCTTCCCAAAATGTTTTGAAATCGGGAAAGTTTCTCATAATTTTTTATTTTTGTTCTTATGGTATTTTTCATATTTTGCCCCTAAAAAACATTTTATTTCTTATGAAAATCTAATAGTTTTTAATTGGCCTCTAATATTTCTTTTCACACTATCATGATTCTAAATTAAGGCCTATGACTGCAATGTTGTATAAAATGTTACAGCTGCAATATTGTAGTTACACTAAATTTCACAATTGCAATTTTGCTCCCCAATACCTATGCTCTTTCACATTATTTTGTAATTTTTCCAATTGCAATGTATCTGCAATCGTAATTTAGAATCATTTCCTTTTCTATTCTAGCAAAGTAAAGAAATATAAAAGTAGGATGGAACATACCAATGGCTTACAAGCTCATGATAACCGGAATCATGAGCAAGAACATGAGCCTTGGCAAGCCTCCAAAGCCAAAGATCAGTTGAATGACGACAAAAAGCTGGAAACACTTGCTTCCATTGTGGCTTCCCATCCATAGGTGGCCTTGTCAGCTCAATAGCCAGAGGCTTCAATGTTCCTTTCTCTGTAAGGAAGAAGATCGTTCGTGATCCATATAGTGTTGTCCCCTCGATCTGTCTCACTTTGCTCACATATGGTACCAGCAAATCATGATAGTCCAAGATGAACAGCTTCTTCTCTCTTATGGCCTGCGTTTAATCAAACCACATTTTGTAATCAGATTTTGTATAAACGATTTAAATGACAGCATATACATACACAAATTTTCTCAGACAAATCACTTAATATATACGCACTAAGTATTAATACATCACTATGGATCCCAACAAATAGAAATTTTCATATATAAGATCCAAGTTACTTTGAATTTTTATCTATATTTAGATAGCAAATTTACTCAAGACCCAATGGAGTGTGTCACATTTCATATATACATATTCTGTAATAACTTCTATAAACCTAAGTCGTAACTTTCCTAAATTTAAGTAATAATTTCATAATAACAACTTTAAAATATTTCTTACTTCTGAATAAAAAAATTATTATTTAAATTTAAGAAAATTACTATTTGAACTTTAAAAACTTATTATCAGATACTTATGGGTATAACTCCACCTGACGCGTCTTTAACCTTTTTTTCTTTTAAATAAGTATTTTTTGCTATATTTCTCATAAAGTAATTTTGTGTGAGAACGTTGAGAATGAGTTTTGTTATACCATGTCCGATCCACATATATTGTAGCTTAAATATTTGTGTTTTGGACAAATAAATTACTTCCTTATTTCTTATTTATTTGCCATTCTAAAAATATTGTTTTATTTTTTTTTATCTCTTAATTTGAAGATTTTGAAAAACCAATAAAATATTGATTTTTTTTTAACTTTGCCTATTACCTATACTACTTACTAAATGTTTAACCATTCCGCACAATAATTTACTTGTAATAAAAGATTATGTTGTGAAGCGTGCGGATTTTTTTATTTTTTTGTAAATAATTGAGACTATTTATATAATTGTCTACTTATTTCTTTTATACTTCGAACAACTGATGAAAATGAATCAATCAGTATTTTTTTACGTAATTTTAAATGCTAATAAATTGTGGTAAAAGCATTTATCATGATAGATAAGTTTCAATAAGCACTGATAAATTAAAGTGTGTCTACATTTACTAAAAGCCATTGATGAATTTGTACCTCTTCAACTGGGTATCCATCTATGGCTTCCTGGATCACTTCTGCGGTGATTGCCGATTCAGGAGGACCGTAGATTTTGGGGTCCAGTGTGCTTCTCAATGGCCATTCCTACATTAATTAACAATTCAATACAATATCCAAAACAAAATAAGATTTCTTCAACAGACATAATGGACAACTAAAATTTTTTTGCAAGTTTTTAATGTTAGTTTAATGAAAAATTTATGTTTTTTTATAAAATTTTGTAACTTGTCTTAAATAATTGTAAGTGCGCATAAATTTTACATGTGGCAAGTACACAAAAGAGTTACATTTCCCTCGTTCAAAGTTATATGAAAATATTCTTTAAAAACTTCTCAATTTTGTATAAGTGTTACAACTTCCTATAAAAAAAAATTGCAAAAAGTATAATTTTTTTCTTACAGAAGTTATAAAAAGACTTATCAACATTTTTTTTTCAAATTTATAAAATGAATCCAACCAAATATTTTCTGCAAGTGATTGTTTACCTTCACCAATTCTATGCTATATGGGTTGACACCTGATAGAGTCTCCCTGGCAAATTCCTCATCCGAAAACCAAAAGAATTTGTCCCCTGAAATTTTTGCAACAAGATCATAAGTTTTATTTTTGAATCATAAGTACTAATTATTTAATTAATTAATAGGTAATTTCAATTCATTCATGCCCTTATAGAAAGTTCTCAAATAAGTTTTATTTCTTCGCAGTCAAATCGGCTGTTAAATTGTCAAATTTGCAGCCAGTAAAAATAGGCCAAAACTAGATTAATAGGCTGATCTTGAGCAATTTTAAATTCAAACGACTCCTAAGGCCGGAAAAAGTGTCGAAGTAATCTCCCTCAAATGTTAATGCACATTAAAAGTATCAATTAATTTCTGCATATTTTTTATTCAAAATTTCATAAATTTATGTCTTTGATTTCCTAAAAGTGAAAAAATAAAAATAAAAATAAAAATTCAACTATTTAAAAAGGCTCATTCTAGTTGCTTCTCTACCAATTTACACGTAACTTAAAATTCACTTAGATTTTTTTTTTTTGGGCTTAGCATAAATGAATTTATGCATGTTATTATGAAAAAAAACGTGTGATTTCAATATTATGCATATAACATTATTCAAACTATACATATTATTACAATAATCTTTGTAATCAGTGTTGTAAAAATAATATTATTCGCGTTTTTGCACTTACTTTGAAGTGGATCAGGGGCGTCGAAGCGCACAGCCTCCTGACTATCAGAAGCAGCCTTGATCAGCTTAGGAATGGCTCTTTGGAGCAAGTTGAGGCTGTCACTCTGCAGCGGTGGCAAGTTGAAGCCCTGTTTGAAAATATCATCAATGTCTGGAAAGCTTGCAAATCCAAGATTTTGATCTGTCAGAATTGTGTCTAAGGACTGTATTATTGTGTTCACTCCGTACGCTATTGTGGTCCCTGTGAATTGCGTCTGCTTTATATCAGCAAATGCTTCGTCACGTGGTACGTAGAAGCTTCCGCTTCGTTCCTCTGACTCTGGGTCTGAGTATGAAACCAAAGATTCATAAACTCGAACTTTTTCTTTCTATAAATTTTGCCAATTCTAGTTAGTTGATGTAAAATTTTTATCTATCTGTAGCTTGACTTTTTTTAATGTAAAATATTTTATTGGTGCAATGTCTTTCTATAAATTTAGCCAATCATCATTGGCCATGTAAAAATATTTTCATGCACATATGGTACACGTCTTCATTGTGATAAAAAAAAACATAATTTATTTGTTAGTTCCATGAGATTCATAATCAATAAAAATCTATCTTAATTTCAAAACATTAAAATTAAAAAAAAATAAAAAAACTTTTTTATTGATTGAAGGATAAATGAAAGTTAAACTAAAATGTATACTTAAATATAATTTTTTTTTTACAATTTTACCATTTTCTAAAATGTTAACTTATTAATAAGTATTTAATAAGTTAAAATGCAAATTAAAATAATACAGAAGATTAATATAGTAAATTAAATAGGTAACTCTTCAAAAACTTCTGAATGAAAGGATCATAAAAAATTGAATGTTTGAGGGCTTTAAAGGGGGTTACTGGTCAAATTATTCTGAACTAATTTAACCAATAAACCTACGGAAGTGATGCAGCCTGGTTCAGGTAGGTTAACCAAGAGCTTTAATTTAATGAAAATTTAGAATTGCAGTCCAAAAGATTCGACCATAAGAATAAGTATTTAATAAGTTAAAATGCAAATTAAAATAATACAGAAGATTAATATAGTAAATTAAATAGGTAACTCTTCAAAAACTTCTGAATGAAAGGATCATAAAAAATTGAATGTTTGAGGGCTTTAAAGGGGGTTACTGGTCAAATTATTCTGAACTAATTTAACCAATAAACCTACGGAAGTGATGCAGCCTGGTTCAGGTAGGTTAACCAAGAGCTTTAATTTAATGAAAATTTAGAATTGCAGTCCAAAAGATTCGACCATAAGACCCTCCGGCCAGCATATGCCTTTCTACCGCTAGAACCAACATTTGCTTTGGTACGATAACTACAAGCGTTATATATAATGTATATAAATTTCTACTTTCCTCATTAATTTTTTTATAAATAATATATATTATATACTATATATAATTAAATTATTCTTATTTAGCTAATATTTAATTTAAATTTTTCATTAAATTAAAATAAAGCATAATTTTGGCATTATAAAATAATATTAAAATTATAATAAATATTTGTAACTAAAATAAGATTAATATTTATTATTTTATATTTCATAAATATATTTATACAATTTCAATTAATTTAATTATATATATATAATATATATAATTTATGCATATAAAAATATTAATCAATTAAATTATTCAATTCAATTGATTAATTGATCTTTTGACCTAATTATCTTATTAGATCAATGATTAAATTGAATTTAAAAATATTGATTAACACCACTTTAATGGTTATATATACAAAATGTTATTTAAAAGAATAATAATTGCAAATGTAATAAGAGTTAAGAGCCCGCAACGCAAATGTGACCTGCATTAGAGTGTTTTCGACCAGTACGGCAGCGTCTAGGGTACGGATGTAGCTCGCCGCCAAGAACGGGCCTTTTGAGGTCAATGCTGGAATCAGGATTACCAAGGTCATTGTATACGTCATAATCATATATTCTGTCAGAGCTCTTTCTCTCTCCTTCTCCATTGCCTCTCAAATTCACCAACTCCTCTTGTCTCAGCCTTTTCAATCCACTTGGTGTCTCTGATGGCAAGTATGACTGCACGCACATGTTTGCATAATTCTCAGATATCGGTACTTAATTCGCTAATATTATTGTTAAAAAAGACAAAAATTAGTCAATTTAATATATAATTAAAATTAAAATTTAATCTATTGTCATTGTCATCATAATTATAAATTAATTTTATATCATTACTCACTTTTACATTATCATATTATTAAAAAATATTAAAATTCTCTTAATATAATAAAAATTCAATTATTTTTATTTTTCTAATGATATAAAATCCTTCATGTATTTACTATTTATTGATAATATAAAAAAAATTATATTAATAGTGAATAAAATTTAAACTAGATGATTAACAAAATTAAGTTTCAAAATAATTATAAAAAACTATGATATAGCAACAACAAGTTTTGATATGGATATACAATAAAATGGATGGCCAACAAATGAATGCTCAAACTGATTATATTTAATATTAAATAAATAATATTTTTTATTATTTTAATAGTTTTATAATTACATTTTTTAAAAAAAAATATTTTTCATTAAAATAAACCAACCGTAAGTTGTGTTTTGGCCGGTTGTGACCAATCGAAAGTTTAAGAAATTTAGAAAACTTTCTTAATTTTTTTAATTTTCATTTTAAAAAACCTTTTAACTCCTAAAATTTAAAATAACTTTACATAAATTTTTAATAAATTATATTTCGACACCACCATATTTTTGTTCTCTAACTTCAACCTGCCCGCCAGAGCCCTAATATCCTCTACAACACTCTGATATTTTACTTATACATGCATGATAAGTTGTATAAAATTAGGTGCTGACCTTGTCAGTGAAGAAGACTCTGTTAACAGGATTATCATGCTTCGATTGAATCCATGAATCACAGGTGAGATTCACAGTGCCATCAGAGAAGCCATCGATCACTATTTCTTTCAGAAAAATCTCACTGTGCGTTTCATTCTCGACGATAACTGCACCCACTTTCCCAAAGTCTGCCGGTAATTCGAAAGTAGCCTCGTACTTCACTTCCTTATCTTTCTCATCGGCCCTGTGTGCATTGGCTTTTACAGTCTTCTTCTCTGAGTTCGTCTCTGCAATAATTTTAAAGAACAAAACAATGGAAAAATGAAATTTTAAATTTTTATTTTATATTTACGTGTCAATGCAGCAAGATAATTAATGGCGATGTCAGGAACCAAATCAGTAAAGTCTAAATATTTTTCAATTTTTAATGGAATAAATTTGAAAAATTAATAAGAATATTTTAAATAAAATATGTAATTTTATGTAAAATCAAAAAAATGTTTACATATATTTTGTCTACGTTATAATATATGTTACTTTGCCGCTAAATAAATTAATTATAAAATAAGGGTTCAGCTTTGATACCAAAAAATATGTGTAAGTACATATTTTTAAAATTTTATAAAAAATTCATATTTTTACATTTCTTTATTGAAACTTCCAAAATGTATGCACAATACAAATGAGAAATTTTTCGAAGAACTTTTTGCTTTCCAAATTTGAACTATGGAATTGTAATTTTTTTATATATTTATTATACAAAAAGTTCATACACACTTATAATTTTTTATAATTATAAAAATTTTAACTCTTATTGTTTTTATGTTAAATTTTTGCAAAATTTGCAAAACTTTTGAATAACAAACCAATCATTAGATTTCAATTGAAGTTTTACGATACTGATGTATGATCATAGTTAACTCATTTATGATTAAAAGTTGTAACTTTGTTTTATTCTAACTATTTTCGTTGGGTTTACTTAAAAGAATTGTGAAAAAATTGAAATGATAAATTAAATGGATTAAAAAAAAAAAAACCTTTGCTAGGCACCTAATATGAATCAATTTGAGCTCTGGGAAAGATCAAACTTTTACTCAAACTTAAAATTTTAGGAATCAAATTAATAAAAATCCTATTTTAAGGACTAAATTAACAGAAATTAAAAATTTGGGGACTAAAATAGAGTTTTAGTCTAAGGTTTTATAGTTAAAGATATATAAAGGATGTTTTGTGGTCCTGTTGCAATTAAAAGTATCTTTAAAAAAATCATAATTTATATAAAGTAGAAAAAATAATAAATGATAATTCGATTGCGACAAGTACAAAGATATAGAAATAAATTACAATATATATATTTACACACACAAAATGAATTGTTTTAAAATATGTCTTCTGGAGAATGATTGATTTAAGGATGCAGCGTTAGTCTCTCTCATTGACTATTCAGAAATTTTTATTCACCAATTAGCTTTCAATTTTTATGACAATATTAAAATTTATCGGCCATTATTTTGCTCAATTTTATAAACTACCATGCTATTCGTTTTTCAACTTATTCATTTTTTTATTATAATACAATAGTTTTATTCACTAATTGTAAGATATTTTTTAAGTTTATTCTTTTTTGTTTTTAATATTTTATATTGACCTGTGAATTATTTTTTATACCGTATCAATTTTGAGTATTTTATAAATAATGTTTAATAAAACAGATAGGTTATTCATTCATTTATATACAGTCTCCCCACCCTACAAATCATTCATCTATCGAAAACACATCTAATCTTAATATCTCAATAACAAATTAGAAAATTTGTCCTTATGATTGAATAAATCATAAAATTTTAAAATTAATTTTTTATTTATGAAACTATAATACGAAATTATATTGGAATTGTAGGGTAGAATTGAAGATATTTTTGTATCTGTCGGTGCTGACAGGGCGTTTGGACATTTCTGTGACCTTGTTCCAAGTAATATTGTTATTTTAAAGGAGATACCTTAGAGTTCTTACGCATGCAAATTACTTGTTAAGGTTTGAAGCTGACTCCAGTTTATTATACCAAAGACTTCTAGTTTTTTGCATTCTTTTCTATTTATGAAACGAATCAATACTAAAATACTAATCTTTTTCATCTTGCTTTTGTTCTTAATTCATTAGTTATGGTATCCTATTTTTTCATAGATGGACAGATACTTAGAAAATTAATTTGCCAATTTAAGAAATAAGCAGAATATAATTTAACTCGTTTGAAATTTATACTCCCTTTAATTTTTAGAAATATACACTGACCTTTCTTTTTCTTTTTTTTTAAGATATATATACACTTATATCTCTTCACTTTTATTTTAAATACACACTCACTTCTCTTACTTTTGAAAAAGAACAAAGGTGAATATATACTTCTAAAAATAAAATATTGAAGTGCAAGTATAATTGGATTGAATATTATGGAAGCAAGTGTAATTTGCCTTATTTCTTTTTTCTTGTGACAAGGAGGGTAGAGTTTTTAGGTGAGGAAATAACTTTTTTTTTCTTTGGAGATAAATTTTATAGTATTTTAAGAATTTTAAAATTTAAAATGATACGATAATTTTAACAATTATTAAATTAAAATTATTTAATTATATTTTTTAAAAAATTAATAATTATGATCGAAATAATTCCAATTTTACGACTTTACCACTTCATCAGATCCCCAGCGAGCACCTGCTTCGGAACGTGGAGTGATAAAAATTCAGAAACAAAAACGAGAAACGAGAAAACTTACTGGGATCAAGCTCAGCACTAACAAGCTCCAACGCCAGCGTTTTCCCGACCAACTCCGAAACCCCATTCACAACGCTCGAAAGAAGCCCACCACCAGTTTGCGTTATGGTCGCAGTGGTTTTAACTTCAACAGCAGCATCAGTACCAGTTGCAGTCCCCATGGCAGCCTTCGTGGAGTTCTTCAAAGATGCAGCAGAGGCAGCGGAAACTCTAATTTTCTCCGTCTTTCTCAACAGTGGTTTCAAGAACAATGAACTTGCAGTTCTCCTATGGCTGAGGCCATCATCTGGCCTGCTATTTATATTGATTAAGGAGAAGGAAGTGGTTTTTGACCGGTGTACCTGCAATATTGTTTGCTTCAGCATTTGGCTAACTAAACCCAAAGAAACTTTTCTAGTTTTAGTTAAAAACGTAGCTTTCAACGAAGTTGGCAATTTTCGTAGATGTTTCCCTATAAGAGGGAGGGTGCTTAATTTTCAGATATACGGAAAAGAGAAGATAAGGAGAAGACGAATTTAGAAGACCCACATAAGCATCTACTGTGTTAAGGAAGACTGACTTGTTCAATCGCTTTTGATAGAAAGACAATCTTCTATCGCAGACAATTCATATAAGGGATTAGTGTGCTTGGCAAATAATTTTTTTGATCATTTTTCAATTCATTTGAGTATTTTTAATTATGTGGCTAAATCAATTAGTTGATTAGAATCTTCAACAAATAATTATTTTTATAAGCCCTCAAATAATTCATAATTATAAGTTTTTTAATTTCAATTCTTGATAAATAAAAAAAATATTAAATTTTATTTATTTTTTAAAAAATTAATACATATAAAAATTATAATTATTTATGCTTAAATAAAAACTAAATAAATTTAGTAAATTATAATAAAAAATTACATGAATACAATTATATCTTTTCTATCAAATTGCATAAAAAAGAAAAGAATATATGTTTCATTTCATAGTAAATAATAGAAAATGTATTAAGAAAACTATTAATATTTTCTTAAATAATATCTTTTGAATTAAAGAATAATACATATTAAACAAATAATATTATGATATTAGTTGCGAAAGATATGTTTTTATACTTAAAATATATAATTCATCAATATTTTTAATGATAAACATATTAATATTAAATTTAATGATAAAAATAGTTACAAAATGATCTTTAATAATTATTGTATCTATGGAAATATTAGAAGTATTTCTTAACTAAAAAATTATAATCTTTCATTTTTTTAAAGGAAAGTTAAATAAGTATAATAAATTATAATGATATAATTTTTTAAAAAAATTAATATAATAAATAATATATTATAATCTAAAAAATTATTAAAATAAATAAATAAATATTGAAATAAATGATAAAATATACACATATATTAATATGTTATTTTACATATAAACAACTAATAATAAACATTTAATTTTACTAAATATCCTTATATAAATAGTTAATAGCATGAGTTGTTTAAATTAACTAATACAATAGTATATTAGCTAATAGCTAATTCAATTTGTTAACTATTAATATAATTAATTAATTGATAAACATGGCCAATGAGATAATCCAGGATTTTAGATTTTTTTATTTAAGCAATGCTATATCCATCAAAATTAGGTTCTAAATACAAATTAAAAATTGTTATTGAATACAAGATGATGTAATAAATTTATAAAATTCAATTTAATTGACATAAAAGATTTGTAACTCAACTTTAGATCCTATTTTTCCAAACTTATAGCATTTTTATTTTTTAACTTAGAAATAAGATAGATTGTTTGAATTCACCAAATTCTTTAAAAGCTTATGGGAGTAGTTATAGATCATTTAATCACATAAAATAACTTCTAATTAATGAAATTAAATTCTGAATACAAATTAAGAATTGTTATTAAATATAAGATAATGTGATAAATTTATAAAATTTAATTTAATAAATATAAAAAATTTGTAACTCAATTTTGGATCCCAATTTTAAGACTTATAGCATTTTTATTTTTATTTTAATTGAATACACCAAAATTTTTAAAAGCTTACGGGAGCAGTTATAGATCATGTAATCACTTAAAATCACTTCTAATTAATAAAATTTAAATTTAATATATGGATGAATAAAGACAAGAAATTTCATTAATTCAGCCAATTTAGAAGTTAATTAATAAGGTTTAACATTGGCATTATAATAAAAATTAATATTATAAGAAATTTAGAATGATTGAATCTGATTCCTATCAATTTGAAAAATTTAAAAATCAAACGTTTCAACTATATAAAATTTAAAATTAATATTCATCCTTTACTTAATTAATTAATTTATTGATTTACATAAATTTTTTAACAAAAATTACAGTAGTATTATATATTAGTTTACCTCATCATTTTCAACACATAATTTTATAGCTTATTTTCAAATATTTAATTAAAATTTTGCATGTTTAATTTAATTTTTATGAATTATATAACGAAATTAATTATATTGAGATTCTTTCTTAAAAATTCATAAAAAAAATTATGTAATTTAATATAATAAGTAAATGATGGGCAGGGCGACCCTACTTTGGAGGTGGAATTTAGCCACCGAAGATTGGGAAAAATTAAAATTTCACCTTTGTGTTTTCTTTATTTTTTAAAAAAATATTTATATGTAGCCCCCAATAATTATGGGATTTTCATATAAGTCTTTGAAAAATTTTATTTTAATTCCTTCAGAAATTTTGGTTTAACTTTCATTAAATATTAATTTTAAGTTTTATATAATTTATAAGTTTAATTTTTAAAAGAGGCAAAATTCAATCGGTCAAAATTAAAAGAAATATTTTATATTCAACAATGCTACTTTATTTTTACGTTTTTATCCATATTTTCGCATTAAAAATTCGAATTCTATTCTGACTGCCCTAATCTAAATAGTATGAAAAACCTTATAAACGTGAGTTATTCTTGTTTCTGTAATTTTTCACGAGGAGATATTTACACCTTGAAAGAAAGAGATAAGGCACCTAACATTTCCTGAAACGTGTGTTGGACATGCAGTGGTGCAAAAGCAGCCGCAGGTTGAAGAGTAAAAAAAAGGAAAAAGGAGACATAGAGAACACTACGGTACATAGTTGGCCAGCTTGGACTTCAAGCGATGCATTGCATTTTTCCATTCCAGAGAAACGTCAGTTTTGTTATTATATAGACAACGGGACTGACCAGCAACGATAACAAACTTCGTAATGAAAAATGTGTAAATCTGTCCACTCACAATAAAATCAACATGATTAAATCAATTTTCACACGTAATAGTGAATAGACGATCAAAGTTAACATAGAAATTTATTTTAACATGTGATATTTTTTAAATTACTTAAAATATCAAGACAAAAGATTATAAATAAAACTTATCTCAACAGTTAAAAAATATAATTAATATTTATTTAAATGCGACAATATTTTTAAAATTATTAACAAACTTAAGGCATCAATTTTTTATTAAATTGACAATTGAAATTAAACAAACTATTACTCTATAAAGTATTGAGCAAACTTAATACATAAGACATCTTTAAGAACTGAGGTTAAAAGTGATGCAAGCAATGATACTTTTGTAAATATAACCCTAAATTTATACATATGTTTTACATGAAAACTAATATCATTTGTTGAAAATATCTATTATTTATTAAAAAAAATCAACCTCTAAAGTTTTTACTTGCATAACTTTCATTTCATTCTCTATTCCACTTTCACTCTTATTTTTTGAAGCTCACGTTCTCCAATGATAACCTTCACTTTCATCATTTCTCTTGTGATTTTCAAACCTCCACCACATTGTTCAATTCATTCATAATGAACTGTAAATTTGTTTTCATCATTATAACAATTCTCAAGTATCTTGTCCTATTTCATTTTCATTATTTTTTTTTAATATTGGTAAATTATTAGACTTTGTTTGGTTGCGAAATATATATACATGTGTATGTGTGTGTAGTGACATTATGGTAACATCTTTCATTGCTAAGTTTAAGTTTATATTATCTATTGGACTTGATGATACTTTTAAGGTTTAGTTCCCTTTGGGATATATAGTTATATTGATGCTCCACTTGGTGGTGATGCCTTTACCATTTTAAATTGTTGTCCTTACTACTATAAAATGGCTTATTAATATCAAATGTTTAAAGAACTATATGTCAATATATGACCAATGTCTACCCGAGTGTAATTGTATATATATTTTAATGTTTGTTATTTAATCGTCATAAACAATAAAAATAACATCAATTTTATATCAACAAAAACCAATGTTATTTATTTTGCTAGCACTTAAGAAAATAACATCAAATGTGATTTTCTTTTAAAGAACTAATGTGTAATTTTTCATAATATCACATTGATTTATTTTAATAACTGATGTGATATATCATACTACCCACCCACCCCAAAACTTTATCCTCTTATTTCTTACCTTTTCATCCAAACCCTATACCCCTCTTCCTTATTTCTTTGTCCACCCCTAAATGTTAACTTCATCCCTCTTTTCCTCATTCCTTCTTCACCCAATTTCCCTATATTCCTCCTTATAAAACATCCTACTTAAAAATAAAAACTAACATATCTTATGACTCTACAGAATCTTAATTTTAATAATTTTAAAAAATAAATGAAATAATAAAATATTTAAAATAGTGAAAGCTAATGCACTATACCCTAATCAAAGATGGGTGCTTTGCTAAATTTATCTTTATACCTATTACTTAACACATTAGGCTTGCACTAAGGAAATGCACGAGTCAAGTTCAAGTGGGTTATGGGACATTGGACACTTAATCAAATTGTTGTTGGGTACCTATGTGAGAACTAGATTCTAATCAAGTAGAGAAATAACTTGAAATATCAAGTAATGAATACATTATGGGTGGGTTAGACTAGATTAACCCAAATTGATTTTTACCTTAGGCTTTTTTAAGGCCTAATTTATTGAATTTTTGTAGGCTTATGGTATTATTTTTAGGGGGCAAATGTAATAGAAGAATGCCAAGACAAAAACCTATCTTAATTTGGAATTTTCATACATTACATCATTAAAAATTACATTTTCCTTACAAGAAAAAAAATAGCCAAATAAACTATAAGTTTGGAAAAAAAATAGACTGAAAACTAACAAAAACCTTTATTTCTTTTTCACATAAGTGCCCCATATAGAATTGAAATTTAGCAAAGGAGGAAAGGTTGTACAAATATATATATATATTCTTACAATATGGTACCTTTTAGTTCAGTGATTTAAGGCTATAATGTAGCATATTGTATTGAATATTTACGAATTCCATTTCCTGCTTTATGCTTACAAGAAATACAATAATTTCTAATTACATCTATCTAATAAACCACCTAATATCAAATAATTAAGGTGCCCTAGAAAAAACTAACATTGCACCTTAACAATTTGATTGTACTATTCATTACTCAACACTTATAGTTTGCAAATTGCTACTTACAAAAGAGAATGACATGCTTCATTAACACAACAAAAGCATTTGTTTAGGTGGATGTTAGCAACATATTCATTCTTATATTTACATCCCATACTCATGAAAAAAAATTGCTTACAATCAACCATCAATAAGCCTAAAGAAATGGATTTCAATTATGACTATGAGCTTTATATACCTTTACAATAGCACCATGCAGTGTGAAAAAAATTCAGTTAGTTAACAATTTATAACAAGTGATAAAACTAATTTAAATAAAAGTAGAAAGGAAGAATAACATACTTTTCAAATGAACAACTCAGTTAATAGCCATAGGCTGCTATTGTGTCCTCGCTATCCTATATGAAAGTTACTATCCAATACCAGTAAAAAGTTATAACCCACCACTAACAAGTTCTAAGACAAAATATTAGGGGGGAAATAAAGTTACTATAAGTGAAAGTGTAAAAGAAATAGGTAAAAACAAAAATGAAATAAAAACACAAAAGTATATTTGTTTACCTTCCTCAATCTTCTCATAATCCATCAACTTTTCCATAAGATCCAATACCTCTTTAAGAGATAAGGTTGGTTTCAACCAATTCTATCACAAATCAAAACTTCATCCACTTTAGATGATAATGATGATATAAAAACATTTAAAACGTTACCCGTAATAAAGAATGCAGATTCTAAAGCTACTATAGACACTAAAATAGTAAGCACATCTCTTGTAGTAAGATAGAACTGAAAACCTAGAAACACTTGACTTCCACCATTCTAACATATCAAAAGATTGCTCTCCATCAACATATGCTTCAGCCAAATATTTCTCCAGTTTATTCTTTACTTCAATAGAATCTTTAGCTTTTAAATAGGATTTAGAAGCTACAATTCTTGCTTTGTGAACCTTATTATCTTCTTGAACACCACTTTCCTTCAATTTAATAGCTTAACCTGCTTCAAAAGAATTTTTGGGTTCATGTAGCTTGCAATGCCATATATAAAACTAAAGTAAATCTAATTTGATCTTGGCAATCATATCATAATAAGTTATAGGATCATAAATGTCATCAAAATTCCATTTTACAAAGGCAATCTTGTACCTAGGGTCTAAGACATTGGCAATAAAGAGAAATGAATTAATGCTCTCTAATTTCCCCTAATGTTTGTCATATTTTTTTCATTATTTCATTGGTCATGCAAACAATATCATCACTTTCTTCCCATTTAAGTGATTCAAATTCAATAAAAGAGAGTTAAGGAAAAGCATTGTTAGATGTGACATATTGTAATCCAAACAACTCCAATGTCATATCATAGAAAACTTTAAGAAATTTTGTAAAATCCCTAGAATTGGCCTAATCTTCTAAAGTAAAGGACCATTTGTTTTATTATTAAAGTATTCTAAATAGATTGATTCATCATCTTCTAGCCTTTCAAATGCTTCTTGGAAGATTAGATAAATTCCAACATGAGATATGTTGAATTCCATTAAGTTAGTACATTTAGGCTAACTACTTTTTTGGACTTAATTTTAGCTTATTCAACATAAGATTTACACTACAAGAAAAAAGCTTTTTACCGATGACATTTGTCATCGGTGTAGTCTTTTCAGTCGTCGCTAAATGAAATTGTCATCGTAAAAGATATCGTCAATAAAAATTCATTGTTGAAGGGACCAACACCGACGACAATATTGTCGTCGGTAAAAATGTAAGTTTCTACGATGACAAAATCGTCGGAGAAAAAATTTTCAAAATTTAAAATTTTTTGAATTTCACTCTTTGTCATTGTTAAAAATTATTTTTAGCAATGATATTTCAATTTTTAGCGACAACAATATTGTTGTGAAAAAATTTTCAAAATTCAAAATTTTTTAAATTTCACTCTTTAACAACAATAAAGTCATTGTTAAAAATAACTTTGTTGTCACTAAAGTCGCTAAAAATAAATTTTAGTAATGACATTTTAACTTTTAGCGACGACAATGTCACTGCTAAAAGTTTAGATGAAATTTAAATTAATTTATAATTTATTAAACTAATTAATAAATTATAAATTAATTTTTAAAAATATTTAATATATTAATTTATTAAAAATTAATTTAATAAGATATAAATTATTTTAATTTATATATTTATTTCTTATTAATATATTTTTATATCATATTATAATTTTAGATGAATGTCAACAGCCTAGCATGGTATTTATCTGCAAATGCATCTGCACCTCCTTCTTGATTTTCCTTATTTTCTTTCTTAGAAAGTTAGGTCAATTTGAAAAAAAAAATCAATTAAAGTACAGGTGCAAATATAGATAAATGAGATATACTAGCCCTTCCAATCAGTTTTAGCAATTTCCCATAATCTTTGCTGCTCAAAGAATTTTGTGCTCTATAGAAAAATAGAATCAAAGATATTTTAAGGAATTTGAAAATAAATTCATGATTATATTACAAAAATATATAAATAAAAAATATATTATAAAAATTATATAAATTAAAAAATAATACATTATAAAAAATAATAAAACTAACACTTACCTAACGGCTCGCTCTATACTGTCATCCCTCTCCTGCATGCAAAATGAGAGTTAAATGGCGAAGGAGGGTATTTATAGAAGAATCCTTTAACGACGATAATATTCTTGGTTGTCATTAAAAAGTCATCGTTAAAGACTACCACAGAAAATTCATCCTTTAGCGGCGACATTTGTCGTCGCAAAAGTGTCATCGCTAAAAGTCACTTTTAACAATAACAAATATTATCGCTAAATACTAACCTAAAATGTGGAGTGAAAAAATTCAGCCTTTAGCAGCTACATTTGTCATCGTTGAAACTGTCATCACTAAAAGTTACTTTTAGCGACGACATTAAAGACTAACCTAAAATGTGGAGCGGGAAAATTCAGCCTTTAGTAGCGACATTTGTCATCATTAAAAGCGTCGTCGCTAAAAGTAACTTTTAGCGACGACAAATGTCATCGCTAAAGACTACTCTGAAACATAGAGCAGGAAAATTTAGCCTTTAGAGACGACAAATGTCATTGTTAAAAGTTGGCTAAATTTTCCCGCTCTACATTTAAGCATAGTTTTTAGCGACAACATTTGTTGTTGCTAAAAGTCAATTGTCATCGTTAAAAATTATTTTTTCCCTCCAAAATTTTTCCACCTAGAAAAATTTGCGCCCATGAATTTTTTATGTATTAACGACGACTTTGTCATCGATAAAAACTTGACAATGCATCACCGACGATTGAATGTTTGTCGTCACAAAAAGTGTCATCAGTGTTGGCATTATTTCTTATAGTGTTATATTTAGCCAACCTAAATAGGGAAGATCTAACATATCTAACAACATTCTTAATTGCATTAATAAATGAATGCAATTCTTTCAAATCCTCATTCACAATCAAATGACTTATATAAGTGTAACATCTAGCATGCAAATACTTACCATCCAACACCAAACCATTAGCATTTTTAATTCTTTTTTTAAAGTAAGAAATTGCTATATCATTGTTAGATGCATTATCTACTATCATACTAAACACCTTTTCAATTACTCATTGTTTTAGGTACATTTCAATGTGTTTTTCCAATAACATTCTTAATTGTATTAATAAATGAATGCAATTCTTTCAAACCATTATTCACAACTAAATGAACCATATAAGTGCAATATCTAACATACAAATACTTACCATCCAACACCAAACTATTAGGATTTTTAATTCTTTTTTAAAGTAAGAAATTGCAATATTATTGATAGAAGCATTATCTATTATCATACTAAACACTTTTTCAATTCCTTATTGTTTAAGGTACATTTCATTATGTTTTTCCAATAGTTTCCCCCTTGTGATTAGGAATCAAACAAAATTTTAGCATTTTTTTCTGAAATTTCCATTCTTTGTCAATAAAATGTGCTGTGAGTATTATGTAATTTAGATTTTGGATAAGAAATCAATAATCTGTGGTAAGACTAACTGTAACATAGTTACTAGCTAAATATATGCCTAATTTTTACTATTCCATCGCATATAATTTAAGACAATCCCTAACGATAGTTCTATATGAAGGGATAGAGAATTAGGTTTGCAATTATTATAAAAGTGCTTAAACCCCACATCTATCTACAAGCTTGAATGAAGTTAGCCAATGCCTTTTTACTACTGGCTACATCACACACTTAATTTGAAATGATCACATTAGTCTATTCCTTAATTTTCTTAGGTTTAAATCTAATTAGTTTTTTATTTAAGGTTAAAAAATAAATCATATAGGAACTTAGGACAAACCCTAAGATTCTTGTTCATGTTATTAGCACCATAATACTCAGGATCACATAAGTACCTCTTACCATAGTGAATACATTATGTAGTAGGTTCTGTTACCTCATTTTCTGACACCATCATAAAGTGTTCCTATCATAATTCTTTTTTCCTTAATCCACTAACTGTCAATTTTTCTCTCCTTAGGTTCAGCATTGGAGTGGCATCACTTGAAGGTTAGCTCTTCCTTTTTGGTTTTGGCCTCTTAGATGGTCTTTTATTCGCTACCAATGTTAGTTCTAAAGGTGAATTTTCCCTAATTGGCAGTTTCAATTTTGAATTAGCATTTGTTAAATTTGTAAACTCCATATGACAATGAAAAAGAATAAGATGGCAAAGACATACAATAGTACAAAATAGAATAATGCAAGCAGCTAAATAATTTCTTATAGATCCATAATTTCTCACATTTGCAATCAAAAGTGCCTAAACTAAATTTTTTTCCTAAACCAAAATTGTTATAGATAATGTTTAATTATTCAAGTATGCTAGTTTTCTTTTTCCAAACAAACTTAAATTTTTTTTTAACTAAACAAAAAAGACAAAGTAAAACCAAAATTGCATGATAGTAAAGTAAATAATTATCAATATTTTAGAAAAACATGCCATATGGAATAGAATTTAGGTTGCAATATTAATGAAAATTTTTCATTAACATGATAGTAAAGCTGACAATAGCAAAAGTAAAGGATATAACATATGAAATAAAATAGAAATACATGAAAAGGAAATCTATTTTCAAGAATTAAGGTATCTTTTTGGAATTTGGCTTTCAATTTTGGACATAATTATTACAAGTGATGTGGAAGTAAATTATGAATAAGTGTCTTTTTCAATTTTTTTGGGAGCCATTAGATGATAATTTAGTAATATAAGTTAGATCTAAATAGCACTACTCTATTCTAACTTTGTTTTGACAATTGAAGGCAAGCTTCTTGGTAGGTTTCTACATGAGCACAACACTCTTATGATCTTTTCTTTTAGTATGCTTTCTATGTTAATGGGTCTTTCAATGTAAATTTAGTCTCTCATGCTTTGTTTCCTCAATAGTGAAACAATTTCTTCTTGTCAATTAGAAGGTAAATGCTAATGATATTAGGCTTAAATTAATTATTACAAAGTCAAAACATAATGTTTGGCACAAAGAAGAAAAAATAACATGCATAAAAGTAAAAGTAGCTAAAGGAGTATATTTGAAAGTAGACAATCACCAATTTATTGATCCATTTACAAACATTCCAAAATCTAATCTCATTCTCCTTCAAAGAAAATTATGAAAGTTATGTTATAGCATAGGTTAGTAGTTCAAAGAAATGACTAAATTGAAGAATATAAAAGAAGTGGAGGCAAGCCATTTTTTAAATTTCATCACAATGTGGCTAATAAAATTGTGGAGGAATTGATGTTAGCTTCTACTACATGGTAGAACGTATGAACAAGATTGAAAAAGCAAATTAGTAAGCACCTTTCTTCCATTATTGATAGTTCTATTATAAGTATCGCTATCTTTAATCCAAAAAAATAACTCAAGTATTAAGAGTTTGTTTTGTCATAATCCTTTATAAATTAAAATTACTTATATTATCAGTATCTCTTCTTTTTTCAAATCAAATTCATTTGTAAAAATAAAACCCTTCAAAATTTTGGTTTTGGTTATAATGAGCAAAGCTTTCTTTCCTTTCAAGGGTAAAATAGAAATAAGAAAAGAAAATATTAAGGATTTCAATATTAGAAAATTAGAAGCAAAGGCCATGAAGAGTACATGGTTAAAAAAGGAAAAACAATACATCTCAATTACAATGCCTTATTTACCTTATGAATAATGTTTCAAAATTTTAATGAGCTTTCTTGAAAAAAGGAAAATAAAACAAAATGGGATGAACTCAAGCAAAGAAGAAATGGATGACATTGTAGACTGAAGCACAACTTTTTTGCTCGTTGGAGTAGTGGCTTTGAATGATGCTATAGGGTGGATTGTAGTTACTTAATTGTAACCCAATTTTCTATAGAGGCATCTTGCACCTAAGCTAAAGACAAAGAGAAAAAGGAATAAAGGTTAAGTTAGAATCCAATTAAGAGATCATGAGACACACAAAAAAACTCTTAACATACAAAAAAAAAACCATAACTCTAATAAAGATCCAAAATAATAAGCTAAATAATAATTTATCAAATCAATCAAACTTATTCAGTGAAACACTCACCCTAAGCCTAGAAACCTAAATTAAAATTTGATTTAGGGTTTGAATTTTACCTTCACAATTCTATCTTAGCCACTAATGATTTCGCTATCTTTAACAATCATAAATGACATAAATCACCACCATAAGGGTGGATACTAACCAATAATCCCAATACACTTTCAAATGCCATGGTTTCCAAGGTAAAAATTCTAATATTAGTGATTTATGATGTGAGGGCTTGACTTAGTTGGCACAACATAAGGGATTTTCCATGAAAAAGGCCATAAAAGGATAGATGGAAGAGAAGAAATATGATGAAAAAGGTGGAAGACAAGAGATGCTGGAAGGGAACGACACTAATAATAGGAATGTTAGGGTTAAGAAATTAGGGTCTAAAAATAAATTTTAAAGGTTGAAATAGTAAGTGAGGCAAACATATAAAAGCTCCTACACAACATTATTTTGGTTAATAATGGTCAGTTAATTATAATTAGCTAATGGAGGCAAGTTAATTTTAATCAAAAGCGAGTCTAAAAATGCTAACCTAGACATAATTGTATAAACCCATTTTATTTGCCCTTTGATCATGTTATTAACCTATACCTAATATGGCCTAACTAACTAGCCATTTTGACATTAGGTTTAGGTTAGGTCCAATAGGTTGGATAAAATGTCCACCCCTAGTTTACACTCCTTAAAAAAGTACTCTTAAATATAATACCTATATATACAATGAGTATTTATGAAAATGTAGTGTATGATATTGCATATTTCATATAATTCAATAATAGATAATACTAATAAAAACTAAAGAAAATGAATGAAATCAAAATTTCTTACCTGTGTAGACATGTAAAAGTTATATCAAAATCATAAGCAATAAAATATGTATGATTGTCAAATTAAAAACTAAATTGTAAGAATAAACACAAAAACTAAAATAAATTCTTAAATTTATATTTTATAACTTTTCAATTAGTGTTAAACCTCATATATTTAGTTATAAGCTAATATAGCTTCTGTCCAATAAAATAATTAGTGAGCAAAACTATAAAACTAAAGAATATTATCTTAAGGATGGAAAGAAAGTATACCTTATCAAATAGAGCATCACTTTAGGGTTGGAGGACATTCAAGATAAAATTTAAAAATGATTCCATGTTATATTTATTTTTTATTTTCATCCCATAGCATGCTTTAACTTTTTTATTTTCAAGTCACATCCTAGATAAAGGTTTTCATGTCAATTACTAAAAAAATACCCATATATAAAGATAACTCAAGTAAATGGCTTTATTAAAGCATACACACCACTATTAATGAATAATTGCCTAAAAAGTATATATTAAAGCAATTTGCCTAGCATCCTAATTCCATAAATAGTCCAAAAAATGTAACCAAGAAACAAAAGTTTGCAAAATCAAAGTTAAAAGTTTCCATAAATTTACCAAAAAATAAGATTTCATTGGACAAAAATTAATAATCAAGCTTATTGAGTTCTTAGAATATAAAAGAGAAGATTCTTTGAGTTTAAGTAAACTTACAAGATGCAATCTTCCTTTGAAAGGCTCTGTAAGTTTTTCTAGTTATGTAGGAAATGGGTTTAATAAGGAGAGCCATAAAAGTAGTAAAATAATACTTGTATTTCTAAGAGAATTGAATGTGAACATTTTGGTTCTTCAAGATATGATGACAAAGGAAACAAATGAAATGAGACCTTTCCTTGATTTGGATTAATTTATTAATTTTACTTGCAATTCTACAAAGGAATTATGCAAATTGGGTTACAAATCCTAGAGTAAGAAAAAGAGAGAGATAATTTTAAGCTAAAATTTTGAAATATCATGATTAATGAAAACTAAATAAGCATAAACTTATAAAATGACAAAAATCCCTTTTCTAAAGTATAAATCCTCTGTAATCCCCCAAATTAACTACATCACAAAATTTCAATTTTAGAAAAATAGATCAAAACTAACAAAAATTAATTAAGTTAAAGCTTTACTTGATGTTAACTTGTCAAGTATAGCACCTCAAGTTATCTGAGTGTCCATTTTTCCAAAGCCATAATCACACAAAACCATGTTCTTCTAAGCCTTAAACATGAAATAACAAGCGCTCTTAATTCAAAATGAGAAAAAGCTTCTAAATAGCACATAAAAGAAAGGATAATATTGATCATTCATAATTAGCTTTTAAAGAAATTTATAATAAAATGAACAAAAGAGTCAAATTTGGAATACCCCTCACATTTTCTCTATTAAGTGGACTAACATGTAGGATTTCATACTAGAGGGAAGGTTTATATAATTAAAACAAACAATAAGAAAAGGCAATGTGTTTTACTGTTTATTCAATTCCTATCTTTAGATTAGTAATGGTTATCCTTGGTGGTTAACTTAAAATCTCTATTTAATTATTTTAATACCCATTTTAGAATTTTTTATATTTTTCTTAGGAGATAGTATTTGCATTAGTGCTAAATTGGTGTAAGTGTTAACATTAAAATCTTCAATAATCTTTCCTATAATATATAAAACCTGATGAAGAAAAAGGATAAATATTCATTTTAAAATAAAAGTTAATCTTACTAAACAAATATCCACTCTACAATAAAAGTTAAGGAACATTAAAGATGCTCCACTATAGTTATGCACCATTGGATTAGATGGTCCAGATTAATTCTATATATGTTAAATGAAATTTAATGATTTATGACTATTAGTGTATCGTAAGGTAATAAATCTTACTTTTTTCTTAAAAGTTAATTTTAACTATACATGTGGCATCTCTATTTTTTCTACACTATTTATATACAATAGTCATCAAGAGAATTCATGTTATAAGTTAAATTTTTTGTTATAAATCTTTCTAGGTGAAATAATCAGAATTGCTACATATACTATTTATTTTTTTAATTTGAATTTTAAAATTTCTTTTGAAATAGGTTGACAAGAATAATTAAAGGAAATTCAAACATGGGATAAAATTGATTAGTCTTGAGATTACATTCCTTTAATTATCAATTATCCCTCTAATATTGAATTTAATTTGATTGGCATAATTTTAAATTCTAAATAGGTAATTCAATCAAAAAACAATATTTTTATCTTCCTTTTAGGAAATTTGAAAATTACGATTGACCATAAATGCCTAATTAATCTTTTGGAGCTATCATTTCTCCTCTAATTTGTTAAAACTTGTCAAAATATCTATTTTCACATTCCTTTATTAACCTTCTTATTTTCTCTGCTCCAAATCCTACCAAACTCATCTAGATAACTTTCAATTCTCTTTACCTTTACTATAGAAAACCCTAACCTAAAAAACTCTTTATCTTCATTGCAACGCATGTAAGAATCAAAGCCTTACGAGTAGAACTCTTTTGTGGTTAGGAATGGAGATTAAAGCTACCTAGATCATTAGTTTTCAATTCCTTCTATCAACTCAATCTATCTATAAAATCCAAATTAACTTTGATAAGAATATGGTGGATATGGTATTCTTCTCTTACAAACTCATTTTGTTTTTTGCACTCTAATATCTACTTAATTAGCATATATTTTACTATTTGGTTAGAAGCAAAACAATGTAGAGACAAGCAATATTAGCTGTTGTCACTTATTACAAATTCTTATTTATTGTCAATATGGTAATTATTTTTATTTGTTTATTGTTACAGAATTACATATACATCAATTTTGTACCGATGTCTAATCGAGTATCATTATAAATTAGTTTTAGTATTGGTTTTATAATTATCATAAATAATAAAAATATTAATTATTATATTAAAAATAATTGATTTTTTTGAAGCATCATGAGAAAAAACATTAAATCTTAATTAGTTTCAAACAACCAATATTAAATATTTAAAATACCACATCAATGTTAATAAATAATTAATGTAACATATTTTATCACCTCCAACCCTAACCACCTCCCCCTATTCCTTTCTCCCTTATTCTTCCTATTTCTTATGTATTCCTTCTTATAAAACATTCTAACCAGAAGTAAAAATCAAAGTCCGCTACAACACTAAAAAAAATTCAATTCTAACAATTTTAGAAAACTCTCCTTCAAATTATGTGTTCAATTGGTATGATAGTAGCTATTAGCAAGATTGAAGTAGCCAATTGATATACTAAAATGCTTCGTAACCCGTATTTGGATAAGGTGAGTCTCCTTCCTTATGGCAATAGCTTGGCTCTCCAACGATGCCTTATTTCTTAAAAATAGTAGGATATGTAAACTAGGCTCGAACAATCTTCAAAAATACCTTATTTTATTGGGACGACTTTATTATTTATTATTCTCATCTCAAATGAAAATTAGTCTCATACTTGATAAAAAAAGATATGGGATATCTTGAGTGTAAATTAAAAATTGGATTTGAACCCAAAATTTAAAGAGAATAAAAATCCTAAAATAATATCTAGTGTCATTACATTTGCATTTTAAGAATATTTTTTTATTTGATTTTTGAAATGATGTCCTTTCTATGGTTTGTTTGTCTTTATGGATTTAGATATGTGCCTAAATATTTCCGTAGAAATCTTGACTCCTAAGTTATTTTATTTCCTAAAACTTTGACTTAAATGTAACTTCAATCCTCAAAAATATAAATTATGTAATTTTAATCTCCTAATTTAAAATGATCTATTTTGATCCTTTTAAATATTAAATTGGTGCAATTTTATTCCCTTATTTGGTTTTTGTCGATTTCCATTAATTTAAATTAATTTCTGTCAACTTATGTTTGATCTTTAAGAATTTACTACACTATTTTTTAATAAATCACTTTTTTTAAAAAATTATAAATAATTAACTCTTAAAATAATTTAATTTTTTATATGTAAATTCATTAATTTTGTTTAAATTTTTTAATATTTAGACAAAATTTTCCATTCATAACATGGTCATCTTAGATTAATATAAATGAAGTATTAAGTGAAAATAATATTATGATGTTACGAAATTAACAAAAATTAAATAAGATGATCAAAATCATATCAATTTAATATTTAAGAGAATAAAAAATAGCTTATTTTAAATTAGGGGATTAACATCATACAATTTATATTTTAGGGGTTAGAGTTGCATTTAAGTTGAAAACTTTTTTATTTAGTTCATATGGGTAAAAATAGGTTATGTTGAATTAAATTTTATCTTAAATAGATCAGGTTTACTTTATAAATTATTAGTTTGAGTCTAACATATTAGCTTATATAAGGCCAAAATTTGGAAACAATTTGATCTGGTTAAAAAGTTTGACCTAATCTTGTTTATTAATTTATTTAAAAGTCTACTTATATAGATAAACCTTCAAATAAGCTGACAAGTATAGGTCTTTAAAGCTAAAATAAATCAATAATTAAATAAAATCTATATTTATAATAGTATGTATTAGAATTTTATTAATATCATATATATGTATATTTTGTAAATGTATATATTATATATAAATAAACTAATTATTTAAATAGACTGATATGATAGATTTACGAGTTAAACCTACAAAAAATAAAAATAATTTGTTTATTTAAATTGATTTATATATTAATTATAGTCTAACGTGTTTTGAGCTAAAATAAGCCAAATGTAGGTCAAGTCATAAAACTTTAATGGCCTAGCAGGAAAGTATTTGGACTAAATAATATTATAGATTTCTGCATTTTCATCCTAGGTCGAGACATCTCACAAAAACCATCCAATATATGTTTAATGTTGCTACAGCTAGCGGACTCAGTGAACAAATAGAATTAGATCATTAGCATATAATAAATGACTTGTATGAGTAGCATTTCTCCATGCTTTAAAACCCAGGAGAAGGCCTTGTTGTCGGCCTTCAACAGCATAGAAGACAACACATTTATACATAAAATGAATATGTAAGGACAGCGACGAAATTAGAGCAAAATGATTAAGGGGCCTGAAATAAAATTTATTAAAAATTTATAAGAAAATTTCTTATATTTTGGGAGCTAAATATAAAATTTTAAAAATATATATATATAAGAATTGCAGAGAAATATTTTTTTAATTTTCCTAAATTTTGGGTGGTTAAAGCCACCTCAAATCAAAACGCAGTTGCAACACTAGATATAGAGGTAAAAGGTCTCCTTATCTGATACCATACAGGGGTTCGAAAGAATAGGTTGTATCTCCGTTGATTGTAACTTTATATGAAACACTGAGAAATAACCTGGATCCAAGATTGGGGGAATTGCATTTTTGTTAGCACTTGATGAATGAATTCCCATGAAAGCTTGTCTTTAAAGTTGCCCAATACGTCTTTTTTCTCTTACAATATTTCTTCAAGACTTGCATCAGTTCAGTTGCCAAAAGGATACTTTCTGAAGTAAGTCTACCTAAAATTAAAAAAATGGTCCACAATCATTACGGGCCATATTGCAATTGCTGACCAAACATTATTCATGATTTTTTACAATTTTAAATTACTATAATTGTATTTTTTTGCATTTGTTAACATCATAATACAACTACAATCGTAATCATAATTTAAATCCTCCTGAAGGTATTTTGATAAAGTGCTATGAGATATCTTCTGAAGTGCACCTCGCTAATGAACTTATACATTACATTAATTACAGAGATTTATTGGTTGTATAAATATGATTTAAAGTTTTGAATAGGCATATACCCTAAATCTAGGAAGGACCAGAGGCGGAATCAAATGAGGTGAGTAAGGGTTACAATATCTCCAAAAATTTTAATATCTTTATTTCTATATATAGTAATTTTATATCGACTTTCCAAAAAAAATTTAAATTATATATATTCTACAAAAATTTTAATATTTTTGAGCTCATCAAGTGAAAAATTCTGGCTCTCTTAGTAAGGACAATACCATGTGGGACATCCTTTCCTACTGTATGCCAGAACTGCTGTAAAAAAACTTCAGGCCGGGCACTTTATTTGAAACGATAGTTAATGAATTAATTTGACTAGGGGTAATGAATAAAAATATATCTGAATTTATTAAAATTAGTGTAAATCGATTACAAGTCAATTTTTTTTAATTTTATTTATTTTTTAAAAATTAAAAATTTTATAATTTTATATTAATTAAAGTGTAATATTTTCATAATTTCATATTACTTGAATTTAGATTATTTTTAAAAAATATTGATAATATAAATTATTAACATGTTACTTATATTTTATTATTTATTTATTTACATCATTAACTTATATTTTTATTAATTTTAATATGATTTATTATTATAAATATATATAATACTAACAGTAATATATATGTATATATATACATATAATTTATATTTTTAATTTAAAACTAATTCCACTAATAAATAAATGATAATAACTTGTTTGATGTAATGATGGATTCAGTTTTAAAAACTATGCTTCAGACAATGATAATCTCTCCGTGGAGATAAAGCAGTCCTACTTGTAATTGTTTCCAAACCCAAAATGGAAGGAAGAGGAAAATCCTTCCATCATCTTTGCTGGGTTCCTCTTGTTACAACTTTAGTTATTATTTTCTTTGACTCACATTTCCTCTTTCCAATTGTTTCAGTGTTCAATCCATAATTATGATATATTTTCCACCTGGTTCTGATCCATTACTAAGCCTTTCAACTTAGCCCAGGCCCAAATGTAAACTGAGGCTTTGCCTCCAGAGTCAAATAAGACGAATCCAAAGGAGCTAAATTGCCTTTTTCCTTTCTTTTTCGTTATCATGAACATAAAGACTCGTGAGGCTTAATCGGTTTGAATAAATTATCAGAATATTATCTTTTTGGATCTGTTTGACTAGACTGTGAATGACCCATTATGAAAACAAGACTTGTATGTTTCATTTTTGGGCTCACAAATTGATCGGCTTACAGAGTAATGTCCTGTTTCTGGTCATGATGTATTTTGAAAAAGAGATAAATATTGTTTTTCCTACCTGGAAAAAATTCCCAAAACGTCATAGTATAATGCTTGTTGAAAGTAGATCAAATGGTGACAATATTAGGTCAAAGGTTGAAGATAGAATCAAATGATTTAGATCGTCATTCATAGATAAGCAAAAAGACTACATAGAACAGCAAAAGCTTCTAAGAAAGGATCGGACCACAGTTCTCTAGAGAACACGAGGGTAAAATAGATAATTTATTAATTTATTCTCCTTCTTCATTTATTGGCTCAACAGATAGTAGGTTTTAATAAATGAAAGGCTAATATACATCCTTAACATATGAGCGGTTGAAATTAATGAGTTATTTGACTAGCATAAAAATAATTTTTCATGAAAATTTTAATTTTTTAAAAAATAATTTTTTTATGTAAATTTTTTTAAAAATATTCAAAATTATTTGGTTCACACATAAAAAGTGACGTTTCTTGAGATGTAATTTTTTATTTTTTATTTTGTTTAATTTTGAATATCTCATAAAATATTAATAAAATAATTATTATATTCTTAATATTATTATAATATAAAATAATAAATTTTAATTATTATTAATTAAATTTAATTAAGATAATTTTATTATTATATTTATAAATAATATGAAAAATAGAACTTATCTAGAGAGAAAAAAATAAATAATTTTTTATATTCTATAGAAAATAAAATTTTCTGAAAAATTTTATTTTTTTCAATTTATAAGATAATAATTAACTAAATAATTTATCAATTTTTTACTTCTTAAAAAATAAATCTTTCCATACTATTAAGGTAAATCAAATAATCTCTAAATTTTACTGAAATATGCATGTTGCTCATTATTTTAACGCCCACTTTGAATACACAAGAGTATTGTAATTAATTAGTAGCAATAAGGACATTTCTTGTATTAGACATGATAACTTTATAATTAAAGTATGCAAATGGCATATTATTCATTTACAATACATAAGGAAATGAAACTTCGGACTTTTGGACAGAAAGTATCTATCAACAAATCAATGGGGGCGTTAGTGGGAGAGGGACATGAACAGAGGAAGCAGTGGAAAGTAATTTGGAACTTAGTGCAATTAAGGAGAAGTTTCCAGCCATTTTTCATTGCATATCCTCATATCCAGCCTTTTCCAGTTTGCCGTATACATTTGTTCTTTTCCCTGCCATTGGTCCGGTCCCAAGGGACCAATTTCTTACAGACTTCAATTCCATAGTGTTTTTCTCGAAGAGCCTCAGCACCTGGCTAGTAGGGGAGGTGGGAGTTATAACTGATCTTGTCCTTATGATTCCGAATTAGATAGTGACAGCTCAACTTTCGCACGACGTATTAAATTTTTTTATCAAATTTAATATATATATTTTTCATATTTCAAAAATAAATATTATAAAAAATTATTTTAATGTTATTATATTTTTCATAAATAAAAAATTATATAAAAAACAAAAATATATAGATATTATTCTCCTTTTCTTTATATTTTATAATTATAAAAATTTAATATAAAATACTGAAATTAGTAATTAAATAAAAATTAAAATTTAAGAGATTAAATATTCAATTCTATTAAATTTACATATTTTAAAATTAGTTTAAAAGTATAATAATTTTTTTTACTAATAAGCACATTGTGACTTATTATGTACAAGTACTATAATAATTTATAATATGAACATATACAAATAATTCACTAAGAATATAAAATATATTTAGATAAAAAATATTCTACCTAAAAGTAATTTTAAATTTAGACTATTTGAAATATCAACTAATAAAAATATTAATGAAACTATAAAATTATTGATTTAAAGTTCAATATAATTTAAAATATAGTAAAAAAATTATTATAATAATTATTAAATTTAACTAGCAATATGAAAAAATAGCATTGTAGATCAAATATTTTAAAAATATATTTGTAATATAAAATTTAAATATATATTTATTGTAAATTAAATAAATTTTAGTAAAATAAAGTGACAATAAATATAAAATATATGCTCATATTAGATATGTAAAATAAGACCTGTGACCATGAGTAATATGAGTAACCCGTAATCATGGGTTAATGTGGACAACTTAACATAAAGCCTGCATAATCGAAGGCTTAATTGTAAGTAAAAAATTAACTTTTTAATTATTTTTTTCTTAATTTTAAGCTAAATATATATATAATTCATCCTAATTATTTTTTAACAAATTTAATCTAATTTATATACTTCAATCTAATTTTTCTTACTCAAATAATTTAATAAAAATTAAAATATTAAAATATAATTTATAAATTATATAATAAAATAATTAATAAAAATATAAAAAATACTTGCATGCCTGCCACCCACCCACCCACGAGCAAACCAACATTACATGCAGGGTAGTGTAGGCATGCTACCATGAAATCCGAATTTAATACATGCTTATGCAATCAAACCCGCATGGACAAAAGTTCATATAAGTTAAGCCCGTATAAGCCTGTCAATTTCATATAAACTAGCCCCACCTATTTTACAAGCCTAGCTCATATAAGCATTATAATTGTAATAATATTAGGAAAATAAGCAAGAATATTATAACGATTTACAATATAAATATATATAAATAATTTTTTAAAAATATAAAATATTTCTAAATAAAAATAAATAATTATAATATTTTTAAGATAAATATTAAATATAATCTATTATTAGATTGTAAAATTTTTCATTTATTTAAAAGATGATAGAAAATTAAATAATTATAATATATTAAATTTAAAAAAAGTAAATTAGTCTAATAAAATATAAAAATGACTGACATTTTATTAAATATTTTTTATATAAATCTTTTTTAGATTGTTTTAGGAGGGAATTTTTTTACTTTGGGAGGGAAATTTATAAGTAGAAATATTTTAAAGGAAGAGTATAAATATAGAAATAGATAAATGGGCATATAACATAATTCATTAAATATATAAAATATATTTAAATAAAAATAAATAATAATAAAATTTTTAAGTCTAATATTCCATAGAAATCTTTCTAGAAAATATTTTAAGTGAATTAAAATTTTCACACAGGTATTCTATTAAAAACATTCAAATCAAAAAAGTTGATAGGACAATTAGGTGAAATTTAAAATATTCATAATAATAATTTTATTATGAGCCTAACTAGAATTTTTATGAAAACTTTATTAAGAATTAAAGTAGATAAAAACCTAATTAAAAATTGAATAATAAGTTTAAAAAATTTACATAAGAATTTCTTAGAATTTTAAAATTCAAATAAACCAAAAAATAAAAATTTGAGTTGAAAAGTTAATAGATTAATATAAAAACCCTTGAGTTGACCTAATTAAAATTTTCAAGCCCAAACTATGTATGAAAGTTCAAATTTTAAAAGCTCAAATAAGGCTCAAAAGTATTTAAAAATTTAAGGGTAAAAATATAAGAAAATAAAAAATTAGAGTTATTTTGTGATAAATCTAATTTGTCCTTATTATGTGAATTAATTCTATTGATTTATAGAGTAATTTTTCCTCTAATTTTTAGACCACTTAGACATCTCCACTCCTCAATCATTTATCCTAAGATTTTTTTCATAATTTAATAAAAAATAAATTTATAGATGTTTTTCTTAGTAAAAAAAGGTTAGAATTATATATATATATATATGTATATATATATATATGTATATGTATATATATATATGTATATGTATATATATATATATATATATATATGCACATGGGCCATTTAGAAGCAAAAAAATTCTACTTCTTTTGGCTAGCAGACTTTGAAGAAAGGAGAGGAATTTGGTGAAGACTTCAAGCATTAATAAGTTGCAAAAAATTCTTCAAATAGCAACTTTGAATGTTGTAAGGTAATTAACGATTCTCCTTCAATTTCTTTTAAGGGAGTACTTAGTTTACAAAATATTTTTAACATTCCTTAAAATATTTTAAGAGAATTATATTCCTATATTTAGTTCAAATTTTAATCCTAACTAAATTTTTTTAAAAAATATTTTCATAGGATGGAAATATTAATACTAAAATAAAAAAATAAAATCATTCTCATATTTAATTTTTCTTTTATTTATTACTTCATGAAATAATTTTTAATTCAAACTAAAAAATAATTATCACTTTTTTAAATATTTTTGTTATAAAAATGAAATAACAGTAATTTTTAATTGCAATTCCTTTTCTATTATTGTTTCTAATGTTCAAAAGATTATTTTAATATATTCATATATACATATGATTTCTTTCATTATAGAATTATATAATAGGCTTGAATTTTTTTAAAAAAGGCATATTTATATATAAAAATATAAAACAATAATATTGATTTATTATAAATAAAGAACATATTAGTTGTTAAAATACAATACATAAGTATTAAAATATAATAAAGTATAAAATACTTTTATATATATTTCAATGAATTTTTAGATATTAAATATTAAAATTTAATTTATTAGGTGTTAAAAATTTTCAATTACCTATGTAATTTTAAATAAAAATATGATTTATTATATTATATTTTATAATTAAAAAAAATTGATAATGGTATTTTTGAAAAAAATTTAAAATTTCAAAGAATATCAAATATGGGAATATATATATATATATATATATATATAAGAATTCGATAAAATATTTTTTTAAAAATTTATAGTGAATCAAATATAAAAATATTATATTTTTATTAATTAAATTCCTAAAAATTATATTCTCAAAAATATAAATTTTCTTGAGAATGTAAGATTTTACAAACTAAATACTACCTATGGGTTTCTAATTATCTTCTCTCCTAAATGTCTAAAATCTTATTTATTGTCATGAAGCTACTTCTTTTTATCTCAAAAAGTTATTGGAAATTTAAACAACTAAGGAATTAAGGTGGGTGGCAACTTCACCTATTTTAGGGCTATCTTAAAGAAATAAATGATGTTGTTGGTTTTTGCCTTCTTATATTCTAATTGTAGCATATTATGTAGGGTTCTTTTTTTTTCTTTTTTAGTTTTCTAATTGATATTATGATGATATGTTGTTGGTATGTTGATATTAAGGATAATGGGAAAAGGATTCAACAAAGTTGTTTAAAAAGAATGAAGATAGAAAATTGCTAGAATGAAAATAGTTTCTCTCAAGTAATGCTAAATTAAAAGTTTTAGATACCCAATACAACTAGGGTTTAAAAAATTTCAAAATTTCTATTCTAAGAATTTTAAGATCATAATTTGTGTTGAATGATTGAAAATGAATTTGATAATTTTTTAAAATTTTTACATGTATGAAAAAGTAAATTAGTAGTGAAGCACTTAATTCTGTCCATTCCAAAACCCTATGTTAGCTAGTCTCGGGTTTTCATTTTTCTAACCGATTAAATGATTGAAATTTTTTTTGAAATTTTCAATAACAACCTTGTGTCAAAATTTGGTAACAATAGGAGTTAATTTAATTGCTCAAATATTAGTTTATTTTGACAGCTCTAATGCAATCTGAAACTGTGTATTCTAAGCTCATGCCTTTAATGCACTAACAAACCCATGAAATTAATTATACAGCACTCAATTTATCCTTCATTTAACATATTAGAAATGTTATAGTAAAATTTGGTAACAACTGATTTCCATTTGATTGATGAAAAAGGGCTTTGATTGCATATGTCCTTATGTTATCCTATTTTTAAATTTCTCTTTTGGGTTTTGTGTGAACAGTACCTGTGGAGGCAATTTATGCGATTTAATTATTATATCTTATGTAATAATATGTTAGAAGGATTAGAATATATTGTGGTAAAATTTTGGATTGGTTTAAAAGCATAAAAAGGCTCTAACTATGACATATATACAAGTACAATTAAGATACTATGAGAATTATTGAATAAAGGAATTTCAATAATGCATTAATAAATTATATAAAACGCTTATAACATGGTTAGTATTTGACTTTATCTATTGAAAAAGATTAAATAGTTGATATTTTGACATTTCATCATTGATTATTATGAATTGAAAAGGGGAGATATAATATCTTTCACAAAAAAAAGAGAGAAATGATTAGTAGTAAAGGAAAAATGTTAGTGGTTTTAAGTTTAGGATGATGGGGGATAAGATTGAATTGAAAAATATAAAATGAAATTTGTATATCTATTATTGTCATATTCCATAATAAATTATACCAATTATATACATAAGAAAATTTCTTTATATAATGCTAAATAAGAATTATAAGTAAAGGAATAGCAAATCTTATATGGTGAAAATATTTTGAATAAGGTAATGAATAACCATTCACTAAGTATATTTTATACTCACTCTTTTATTTTATTAAATTAATTACAAGTATCAATCATGATACTTGTGTAGAAACCTGCCAATCTCTTTATGATACTACGAGATATTTTTCGATATATGTATAGTTTGCATCATCTAAAATATTATGTAATTTATATGTTGTCTAAATATTTTTTTGATGTGTATATGTATATGTATAATAAGCTCTAGAACTTCTAATATATATGATTTTATATTTTGAGTTTAGATGTCCATATCATGTGTTTTGCTAAATAGATAAAGGTATTAGCATACTATAAAAGTTTGTAAAAATATTTATTTAGCATGCTAGTACTAATTAGGTATTTTAATGCTAGTCATGATAATTATAAAATGGGTCTTGACATTAAAATAAATATTAAATATGATTTGTTAGAAAAGTATAATTTTTATTCATATAAAAGATAATATAAAATTAAATAATTGCAATATGTTAAATTTAGAATTAAAGTAAATTAGTATAATGAAATAAGAAAATAATTGACATTTCATTAAATACTGTTTGACCAAAAAAAATTTAAGGTTGTTTTGGGAAGGAATTTTTTTTATTTTAGGAGGAAAATTTGTGAACGAAAGTGTTTTAGATAAAGATATAAATATAAATCATTTTGAAACAATCAAACTTTAAATGTTACATGTACAAAATGTATTAAATATTGGCAAATCATAATCGTAGCCTCAAGGATCATGTTTAAGATTCAGTAAATATGGCTTATTTGTTGTTAATTTTAATTTTCAAGAGAATTTTATAAATAGTATTAATTAATAATTTAATTTTTAACTATATTATAATTATTTTTAATTAATATTATCCTATGATATTCTTTTGAAAATTGAAAATAACAATAAACAAATAGTACTAAGGATTATTAGCAGAGCCCTTAAATATTGAGTTAAATTATTTTATTACTCCTTCCAATTTTATTCAATTTTTAATTTGAATTTTATAGTTTAAAGTTGTGGAATTGAAGTTTATATTTATTCTTAATTGGATATCTCATATTATATTTTGTTAAATTTCACTGGTAATCGGCGCACGCGTTCATTGCTTTATTAATGTTGCTTGACAATTGTTGATAAATAGATTAAATATCAATTGAATTTATGTTTTAAATGACAAATAACATAACAGAAAATTATGGTATTTAATGGCTGATTTTATTTTTATTAAGGAAATTTATAATTATGTCCCTCTCAAAAATTTTTCTTAAATGTTAGATTATTAATAAAACCTAATGGAAAAATGATATGAGATGTTCAATTAAAAAAAATAAGGAATTGAATTTGATTTAATCTCAATATAAATCAACTTTACTTTATCACTCATTTATATATTGTTATATTAATAAAAAATTGTTAAAAATTCTTAATTATTATTTTTTAATGATGTATCTTATTTTTATTTATTAATAGTATAAACTATTTTATACTTGACGATGGATTAAATTTAAACTCTAAAAATAAATATAAGAATTTAATCTCAAACTATTCAAGATCTAAAGATCTTATTGAAAATTAAATAAAAATTTAAGCAACTGAAAAATGTTAAACTTAAGTATTGCTTGGGTATGGAGAGCTTCACCTCCTAAGTTTGATATAGCAATTAAAATATTAATTATTGATTAATTTTGGCATGTAACAATCATGATTTTTCTCTTACTAATAGTATAAATTTTACTAATGATTACTTTCCTTGAAAAATAATTAGTGTAAAAAATTTTAGTAAAAAAATTATGATTAAAAATAAAATTTTTCTCATTAAAAATTTTTACACCAATTATTCTTAAAAAATAATAATTATTAAAAATCATGCCATTAGTAAAAAGAATCATGATTATTACACATTAAAATCAATTATTTTAATCACTATGCCAAACAAATTTTAAGAAAGAGTTCTATCTCTAAAGAGCTTGGGGAATTAAATATTCTTAACTCTTAAAATAAATGAATTAAAATTAAAAATATAAATTTTAATATATTAAAGGCAATTCAATGATTAAAATACTTAATTTTTTAAGAGGTAAAACTCCCTCTAATACAACCTTTTTAATTTTAGTTCACTTATTTTGAGATTTGAGTAAAGATAATTCAATAGTAAAAATACTCAACCTCTTATTTACATTTGATTACATTTGATTGAATGGAATAAAATGGAATGACATGAACATGAGAATGGAATGGAATGTAATGACTATTCTATAATTATATTTGGTTTGGTAAGAAATTGAATAAGTATTTCATTTCATAATTATATTTGATACAATAGAACCTTATGGAAGTGGAATTAAAAAAATCTATCAATAATAATATCCTTGAAAATAAAAAAATGCAAAAACCAATACATTTTTATATGAAAAATGATATTATTTTTAATTATTTGTAATTTTTTATATATTTAAATATATAAATAATTTACATTAAATTGATTAACTTAAATATATTAAATAATTAAAATAAATTTAATTTAAAATTATATTATACTCAATTAAAATGATATTACAAATGAATGCATAATAACACTCATTCTATATTAATTTAATTTGAAGTGTTTGCTCTTAGTTCAAAACCAATCTTAACGGGCACATTTTACTCATTTATAGTGTATGTTGTTAAAAAATATGGATGACTTAAAGCATATATTATATTTATTAGCATTATACATTTAAAAAAAAAGTCAAATCCAACATATTTGATAAAAAATTTAAAATATTTTCATACTTATAATAAAAATAAAAAATTAAATAAGATTTATACTTTTTTATTTTTAAATTTTTATATATTATTTTTAATTATTACTATAAATAATATATTACTTTTTATTAATATATATAAATAATATTTTTATATAAATATTTTCTAATAAAATATACAATTAAAATTACATTTCATTCCACCTTTACACTCCATTTGCTAAAAGAAAATTTTGAGGGGAAAGAATTTGGAGAGGGGAAAATGTAGGAAAATTTAGAATTTCCCCTGTCTAGCAGCAGGGTGAAAGAATTTTCGAGGCAAAAAAAGTAGGCCTCACGAAAATCCATTTCCCCTTTTAAATGGAGAGAAATCCCAAACAGTAGCAGAGATTTTTCCCACTTCCACCAACTCCGAATTTTCCATTTTTTATTTATTTAGAAATTATTTTTAACCATTGCAATTTTCTAATTTTTTAATTTTTACGTATTTATAAATGATTTTATATAGGTTTTGTTTGGCAAATAGCTGATAATTGTAATGGTTAACTGATTTAATTAACTGATGGTTAATTATATTAGTTGATTTGGCCAACTGATTACATTGACTGTTTGAATAAAGGTACTTGGTAAAATCATCTGTTTATGATTCTGTTTATGATTAGTTGTTTATATGTAAAATGACATATAAGGGTATGAATATATTTTATGAATTATTTGAATATTTTTTTATTTTAATATTTTAAATTTTATATATTAATTAGTATATTAAATTTTCTTATAAATAATATATTATTATAATTTATTATTAAATTATTAAATATTTTTTAAATTAAATAATTTTTATAAATAATATTATATATTTAGTCTATTAAATAAATTTTTAATTTATTATTAATTTATTAGATATTTTATAAATAATATATTATTATATATTAAATATTTTTTAAAATTAAATTAATATACTTTTTATAATTATTAAAATTTTAAAAAAAAATTAGAAAGGGCAAAATAGAAAATAAATAATATTCATATGCTTGATGTAATTAACTGTTTATCAAATATCAAAATTAGTTGATTACCAAACTAATTAATAGCCAATGAAAAAGTTGTTGACCAAACATAACCATAGTTTCAATTTTGCAAATTTTTTTATTTATTCGTAAATTATTTTTCATCATTTCAATGTGCATATGTTGTTTACAATTGTAATTTTTTTCCTTTGCCAGCTTCTATTATAGAATCAGAGTTGGAAGAGTGTGAAACTTGTGAGTTGAATTTTTTGTTTCCAACTCTTCCCGTATTCAATATGTAATGAATTTTATGATTGTGAATGAAAAATTTAACAAGAGAAATGGCAATTACAAGTTGATATTTTTTTATACATTATGAATATATTATAGTGTGTATATATATCTATCATATACATTAAATTCCAATAATTTCACTGAAAATTATGTATGGAAGATGAGAATGCTACGAAAGATGCATTACATATACATACAAATTTTTATATAATAATTATGTATGGCTGGAAAATAAAAAATTAATGAAAAATATATAATAAAATAAGTGTAAATATGGTAGCTCGTAAATAACAATAAGAGTTGATTATACAAAAAAAAATGATTTTGATTATTTTCTTCTTCAAATATAAACTAATGAGATCAAATGATCAGTTAAAATTTTGAATTATTCCTTCATTTCACATAATAACTTTTTGTCAAGATTATTTTAACAAATTATTGGACAAGTGTTTGTTAGGCAGGATGATTAAAATAGTTCGATACCTTTATATTTAAATATCATAGTAATTATTATTTTCATTATTAATATAATTTGTAATGACATCAATTGTTTTAAAAATAAATGATATAAAAACTTGATATGGATAACAAAATATAATTATTGCCACTAATTAATTGTATGTAATTATCTCATTTACGAAATAACTACACAATAGATTTCATGAAATTATGTTATAACAATCTCTACACTTTATATGTTAAGGAAATTATAATTATTTTATCTTATCACATTTTCTTTTTCTTCAAATTTTTCCCCCACCAAATAAAAAAAAACTTTCTTTTTTATTTTCTTTCTCTTTTATTTTTTTTCCTACCAAACAACTTATGAAAAAATTCTTCCTTCTTCAATTTTTTTCTTTCTCATTTTCTTTTCCTCCTAATCTCTTCTCAATTCAAACAAAAAGTTAGAGCGGAGAAAGGCCCCTTCTTGCATCTTAAAAAAAGTGAGTACCAAATCATGGGGAAAGGAAAAATATTATCTTAATTCCAAAGTAAGACATATAAATTAAGGCACTATTTTTTATTCTAAAAGAGAAATATAAAAACAATAGGGTGAGATGGGACTCACGTGACGGATCCAACCCACTTGACTCTTCCAATCTCTCTTTTCTAAAATAAGAAAGAGTTCCTTACTCTAAAAATAAGTAATATTTCTAAGGAAAGTAGGGGCGGCCTAGCTCAATAAAATGTATATCATCAAATGAGGAGATGCTCTAACTCTCCACGTGAATAGAAGCAGTCAAAGGAAGTACAGGTTGCAAGAAGAATCCGTTTCCACATATTAGCCATATCACTTTACTTACGTCGATACACGAGACAGATAACTTATAACTTCCCAGTAAGTGATAATTAATGCCTACAAATTAAATCAAGCATATCTGCCAACCATAGTGTCATCTTCAAGTAATGTCGACAGTTTTTCTTTTTTTTTTTCCCCCCTGAAGATGGATCATGTTGAAATTCTAAGTTTTGTAGATAGTTGGAGAAAGATTTTAAAAATTGGAGTCCCACTCTTCCCACATTTTCTTTTTCCTTTCAAGCAACGCGACTTACACGCCCGGTTTTGACCGCATAAACTGTGACAATTTATGACAAAAAAATTAAGAATTACAATTAATTAAAAATATTATTTTTAAATTTATAATTATTTATTTTTTTTGTTTTTATTAAATATTTTGATATTTCATTTTATCTTTTAGTACTCACTTTTTTTTCATTCTCAATTCTAAATAAAAAAAAATTCTTAACTTATAACAGGATCATTGAATCAACAAATTTTGCCTGATATAAAAAGAAAAGTGTAAGAGAAATGAGTAAATGAGAGTATAAATAACAATACTCTTTCATTTTTTGCTCATCACAAAGTAAGTGCACAAAGATTAAAGATAACAAAAAATAACTTTGTAAAATTGTTGAATATTTAAAATAATAGGGATAAATTTAAAAAATAATAAATATATTCTTAATTTCTCAATATAAAAAATAAATATAAATAAAAAAATTAGTCCTAAAACAACATATAAAAAAAGGTCGAAACAGCTGAAAAAATAAGAAGGATTAAAATAAGATTGTGAACTCAGTTTTTCTTGGAAGATATTCTCTTTTATGAAAAATTTTAATGAAATTATATCTTTTGGCCTAACCTAATCTTATCTATTTATAAAATAACTATAACATTTTGTAAACGTATATATTATATATAAATATATTAACTATTTAAACAGATTGGTGTTTATGGGCCAAACTTACAAAAAAATAATAATGATTTATTTATTTAAATAAATTTATTTATTAACTATAATCTAACCTATTTAGATTAAAAAGTTAAGATAAAATAGGTCAAAAATAGCTAAAATAAGTCAAAAGTAGGTTAAATAATAAGATTTTGATAGCCTAGCAGGAAAGTATTTGAAGTAAATAATATTATAGAATTTTGCATTTTCATCTTAGGTCGAGACATCTCATCAAAACCATCCAATATTTGTTTAATGTTGCTACAGCCAGTGGACTCAGTAAATAAATAGAATTAGATCATTAGCATATGATAAATGACATGTATGAGAAGCATTTCTCCTTGCTTTAAAACCCTGGTGAAAGCCTTGTTGTCAGCCTTCAACAGCATAGAAGACAACACATTTTTACATAAAATGAACATGTATGGACAGCGACGAAATTAGAGCAAAATGATTAAGGGGGCTGAAATAAAATTTATTAAAAATTTATAAGAAAATTCCTTATATTTTGGGAGCTAAATATAGAAGTTCAAAAAATATATATACAAGAATTGCAGAGAATTTTTTTTTTTAATTTTCTTAAATTTGGGTGGTTAAAGCCACCCCAAATCAAAATGCATCCTCAACCCTAAATATAAAGGTAAAGATATCCTTATCTAATACCATACTGGGGTTGGAAAGAACAGATTATATCTCCTTTGATTATAACTTTATATGAAACGTTGAGAAATAACCTAAATCCACGATTGGGGGAATTGCATTTTTATTAGCACTTGATGAATGAATTCCCACGAAAGCTTGTCTTTAAAGCTGCTCAGTTTGTATTTTTACTCTTGCATTGTTTCTTCAAGACTTGCATCATTTCAGTTGCTAAAGGGATACTCTCCGAAGTAAGTCTACCTAAGATTTTAAAAAATAATCCGTGTAATATTATAGTTACAAACCAAACCCCATTTATGATTTTTCACAATTTTAAGTTGCTATGACTGTATTTTTTTTTTTTTTTGTATTCATTTGCATCACAACACAATTGTAATCACAAACACAATTTAAATCCTACCTAAATGTACTTTGATAAAGTGCTATGAAATCATCTAATATCTTCTAAAGTCTAAGCACTAGCACCTTGGTAATGAACTTATACATTACGTTACAGAGATTTATTGGTAGTGTAAATATGATTTCAAATTTTGAATAGGCACCCTAAATCTAGGAAGGACCAATGGCGGAATCAAAGGAGTTGAGTAAGGGTTACAGTCTCTGCAAAAATTTTAATATCTTTATTTTTATATAAAGTAATTTTAAATTGACTTTCCAAAAAAAATTTTAAAACTATATATATTCAACAAAAATTTTAATATTTTTGAGCCCATCAAGTGAAAAATTCTGGCCCTCTTGATAAGGACAATAGCATGTGAGACATCCTTTCCTACTGTATGCCAGAACTGCTGTAAAAAAACTTCAGGCCGGGCACTTTACTTGAAATTAGCAGTATCAATTCCTTCTTGAGTTTGAGCCAACTGCCACCCAAGTACTTCAATCTGATTTGATAATTTACCAAATACAGCTAATATGGAAGAGATTCTGGTATGCTGTTGGGACCAAGCATTCTTTATAACATATTCACATTGAGATGAGTGATCCACGTAGCTTGAAGATGGAAATTAATTAAATTTTCTATAAGCCTGATGTCTATTAGTGCTTCACTGTCCGTTTTTAACGAAAACATCTTCTATGGAAATTTTGTTATAAACTTTAAGATGGTAAAAAAAATTATAATTATTTAATATTAAATAGGATAATATTATGATAAATTCTATCTTTTAAAAGATTGAATATTTTCATATTATTAGATTTTGTTTAATATATTGGTATTTATATTTTTAATTTTAATTTATTTTCTTTAACATATAAAAAATAATTTAATAATAAAATATTCATCCTCTTAAAAATAAAATTCTCTATAATATCATTTTATTAAATATAAATAATACATAATAGAACTCTAATATTATTTTATTAAATTCGAATAATATGTGACGAAAAATACTACCCCCTACTCCGGAGGAAGATGTCTTTTTCCTATCTGTGAAGATTTCTTGGGTGGACTTCTGTCTCCCACTCGGGAGTACCAAGTGGGAGATGGAACGGCTTGTTTACATGTGGCCAAACAACTGTTGGTGGCGGACATTTTTTGTCACAATTTTTGCCGAAGAAAATAAACATTTGGCCCATCGCACCACAATTTTAAAAATGGGACTGAAAGAATAAATTGGATCAGTGAATTCATGAATCAGTTAATGAATTTATTTGATTCGGGGTAATGAATAAAAAATATATGTGAATTTATTAAAATTAGTATAAATCGATCAAAAGTAATAAATTAATTTTTATAAATTTTATATTTTTTAAAAAAATAAAAATTTTATAATTTTACAATAATTAAAGTATAATATTTTCATAATTTTATATTATTTGAAATATTTCTAATATAAATTATTAATATATTACTTATATTTTATTATTTATTTATTTATATCATTATATTATTGCTTTAATTTTAATATAATTTGTTATTATAAACATATATAATACTAATACTAATATATATAATTTATATTTTTAATTCAAAATCAATTCAAAATGACCAAATTAATTTTAAAAAGTATGCTTTAGACAATGATGATCTCTTCGCGGAGATGAAGCAGTCCTACTTATTTTTGTTTCCGAACCCGAAATGGAAGGAAGAGTAAAATTCTTCCACCAGTTTACAAGTTATCATCTTTGCTGGGTTCCTCTTGTTACAACTGTAGTTATTATTTTCTTTGACTTATACTTCTCCTTTCCAATTGTTTAAGTGTTCAATCCATAATTATGATATATTTTCCACCACCTGGTTCTGACCCATTTCTAAGCTTTTCAACCTAGTGCAGGCCCGAAGGTAAACTGAGGCTTTGCCTCCAGAGTAAAAATAAGACAATTCCAAAGGAGCTAAATATAAGAGGCGGGATCGCAATCTTTCTTTCTTTCTTTTTAGTTATCATGAAGACTCGTGAGTCTCAATCGGTTTGAATAAATTATCAGAATATTATCTTTTTGGATCTGTTTGGCTACACTGTGAATGACGGCATTATGAAAACAAGAATTGTGTGTTCAAGAGACAAGCTCAGGTAGAAAATTGAATTCTTCATATGTCTTGTTTAGTCGAATTTTAAATATCTTAAAAAGTATTATATAATACTAACCCCAATGTCAAAATGACGAATACTAATTTGTGGGAAATTAGAAGTGAGCAAAATGTATCGGAACCTACTACATGAATGAAAATGACGGTGTCCTCTTCGTTTCTCAACTCACTAATCACACTTAGGGAAATTAAAAGCACATTAAAGACTATCACAAATAACGGAAGTTCGGATGAAATCTTCAGTACTGCCTATCACCTTCCTGAACTGGCCTGGATTTGTTAACCCTTTTTTCCATTCCATTACGATTTTTTAAATGAAAATTCTGAGTTACTACGAAATTGATGAAGCTAAATAAACACGTAATACGGAACAGAGAAAAGAGCCATGGAAATGAAGCACTGCATCGTGAGGTACAAGGAAAGGGCTGACGGCTTCACCTTTACGCCGTTATTCCCGCCTTGATATGGATTCTGGTATGGATAATTCGTTCCTAGCACGCAATTGCCAAATTGACATGGCATTTCTGGTGCTGAAGGTGGCGTTTCGCCTTCACAATTACCTGGACACGTCGGTGTAGGTGGTGGCAGAGACTCACAATCACCTGGACAAGATGGTGACGGCGGTTTTGGTGGCGGCGGGGGAGGTGATGGTGGCGGAGGCGGCGGCGGGCACTCAATAACAGCAGGTGGTGGTGGGGGTAGCGGTTGACAAGGATTCTCGCACTCAGCGCATATCGTGCATGGTACTTGGTCTTTGGCCAAAATTGATGTTGAAGCTAATTCTGCGATTGATACAAGAACGGAAAAAGAAAGCAGCAGAGAAATTAAAGTGGCCATGAATTTTGAGATGGAAATATTGTAACTTGAGGGATCTCGAGAAGCAGATGAGAAAATATATATAAGCAAGTGGGCGTTAAGTGGGCAGTAAGCATGTGTATTAACGAGAGATTATTTGTCGGTGTTTTATCTCGCACGATATCGTCGGCAAAGCTACAAATAAAAGCACATGTTGTTTAGATACACCCTTAATATTTCAATAAATGAAAGGTTAAGATACACCCTTAATATTTCAACGGTTGAAATCAAATTTTACTGTAATACACATGTTGCTCATTAGTTTAATCCCACTGTGAGTGTGTATTGTAAACAATTAGTAGCAATAAGGAGATTTCTAGTATTAGACATGATTTTATCATTAAAGTGTATAAATGGCATATTGTTCATTTACTATAAATAAGGAAATAAAACTTCGGACTTTTGGACGGAAAATGTCTATCAACAAATCATTAGGGCGTTAGTGGGTGAGGGACGTGATCAGAGGAAGCAATGGGAAGAATTTGGAACTTAATAATTAAGGAAAAGTTTGTATTCATTTTTCATTCCATATCCTCGTCTCTCGGGAAATTCTAAATTATCTCTAAAAATTAAGTATCCGTAAAATACATATCATTAAATAAAATTATTAAATTATTATTAAAAATTTTTATAATTATACTTAGTAACTTGTATTTTATCAAGTCACATCGGATAATAAATTATTAGGATAACTTAATAAGCAGCACATCTCTAACCTTTCCCAGTTTTCCATAGTGTTTTTCTCGAAGAACATCAGCACGTGGCTAGTAGGTGGGAGTTACAACTGATCTTGTCCTTATGATTCCGAATTAGATAATGACAGCCCAACTTTGGTACGATATATTAAATTTTTTTTGTCAAAATCAATATATATTTATCATATTTGAGAAATAAATATTACCAAAAAAATTACTTTAAAGTTAATATAATTTTTATAAATAAAAATTACAATTAAAAATATATACATATTATTCTTGTTATCTATTTTTTTATAAAAATCTCATATTTTATAAAAAATTTAATATAAATTAATAATTAAATAAAAAATTAAAATGTTTGAGATTAAATGCTCAATCTCATTAAAATTATATATAAAATTAATTTAAAAATATAATAGTTATACTTTTCTCTAATAAATATATTACGACTTATTATGCATAAGTATTATAATAATTTATAATATGAATATATACAAATAATTCACTAAAAATATGAAATATATTTAAATAAAAAAAATTCTACTTAGAAATAATTTTAGATCTAAAGTGTCTGAAACATCAACTAATAAAAATATTAGTAAAATTATAAAATTATCAATTTAAAATTTAATATAATTTAAAATATAGTGAGAAATTTATTATAATAATTACTAAATTTAACTAACAATATAAAAAGATAGTATTGTAGATCAAATATTTTAAAAATATATTTATAATATAAAAGTTAAATATATATTTATTATAAATTAAATTAATTTTAGTAAAATAAAGTAATAACAAATATAAAATATTTGCTCATATAAGCATTATAATTATAATAATATTAAGTAAATATCCAAGAATATTATAATAATTTACAATATGAATATATACAAGTAATCTATTAAAAAATATGAAATATTTTTGGATAAAAATTAAATAATTATAAAATTTTTAAGATAAATATTAAATATAATTTATTAATAGATCATAAAAATTTTTATTTATTTAAATGAGGATAGAAAATTAAATAATTATAATATGTTAAATTTAAAAAGAAAGCATATATTAGTCTAATAAAATATGAGAATGACTGACATCTCATTACATAGTCGTTGACATAAATTTTTTTGACATTATTTTGGGAGGAATTTTTTTTTTATTTTGAGAGAAAAATTTATAGATAGAAGTATTTTAGAGGAAGAATATAAATATAGAAATAGATAAATGGGCATATAAAATAATTCATTAAATATATAAAATATATTTAAATAAGAATGAATAATTATAAAATTTTTAAGATAAATGTTAAATGTGATTCACTAAAAATTGTAATTTTTTTATTCATTTAAAAGATAATAGAAAATTAAATAATTGTGATGTATTAAATTTACAAAAAAAGTAAATTACTATAATAAAATATGAAAATAGTTGACTTTCATTAAATGTTGTTTGACATAAATTTTTTTAAAGTTGTTTTCAGAAGGAAAATTTTTTTATTTTAGGAGAAAAATTTGTAGATAAAAGAGTTTTAAAAAAAGATATAAATATAGATCATTTTGGAACTATCAAACTTTAAATGTTACATGTACAAAACGTATTAAATATGGCAAATGATAATTGAAGCCTTAAGAATCATGTTTAAGATTCAATAAATACTCCTTATTTATTTTTAATTTTACTTTTTAAGGGAATATTATGAATAGTATTAATAATTTAACTTTATAATTATTTTTAATTAATATTATTCTATAAAATTATCTCGTAAATTGAAAATAGCAATAAATGAACGATATTTATTGATTTTTGAGCATAGTACTAAGGATTACTAGCAACGCCCTTAAATATTGAGTTAAATTATTCTATTACTTGTTTCAATTTTATTCAATTTCTAATTAGATTTTTATAATTTAGAATTGTGGAATAGAAGTTTATATATATTTTTAATTGGATATCTCGTATTATTTTTATTAAATCGTATTGGTAATCGGCGCACGCGTACATTGCTTTATTAATGTTGTTTGACAATTATTGATGAGTAGATTAAATATCAACTGAATTTATGTTTTAAATGACAAATAACATAACAGAAAATTATGATATTTAATAGATGATTTTATTTTTGTTAAGGAAATTTGGAATTACATCCCTCTCAAAAATTTTGCCTAGATGTTAAGTTATTAAAAAACCTAATGTAAAAATGATATGAGATGTTCAATAAGAAAAAAAGACATTGAATTTGATTAACTGTTAATATAAGTTAACTTTACTCTATCACTCATTTATGTATTACTATATTAATAACAAGTTATTAAAAATTCTTAATTATTATTATTTTTTAATTTTTCATTTATTGATAGTATAAAATATTTTATACTTGACCATGGATCACATTTAAACTTTAAAAATAAATATAAAAATTTAAATTCAAACTTTCAAGATCTAAAGATCTAATTAAAAATTAAATAAAATTTAAGCAACCGAAGAGTGTTTTAACTTAAATATTGCTTGGGTATGATGGAGAGTCAAAATAATTGATTATTAATTAATTTTAATATATAATAATTATGTTTTTTCTCTTACTAATGGTATGAATTTTAATAATGATTGCTTTTCTTAAAAATAATTCGTATAAAAAATTATTAAAAAATTATGATTAAAAAACAAATCACAAATTTTAACTTATCATTTAATCATAATTTTTCTCATTAAAATTTTTTATGCTAATTATCTTTCAAAAAATAATTATAATTAAAAGTCATACTATTAGTGAGAAAAAATTCATAATTATTACATATTAAAATTAATCAATAATCAACTATTTTAATCACTATACCAAACAAGTTCTAAGAGGTTGAGTGTTTTCACCATTGAGGATTATATTTTTAATTTAAGTAGTAATGCTATAGAGGGTTTTATCTTCAAAAAGATTGAGTATTTTTACTATTGAATTGCCTTTTCTTAGCTCTCAAAATAAGTAAATTAAAATTAAAAACATAAATCTTAGTATATTAAAGGCAATCCAATAGTAAAAATAACCAATCTCTTAAGAGGTGAAACTTCCTATAATACAACCCTTTTAATTTTAATCTACTTACTTTGAAATTTGAGTAAAGATAATTCAATAATAAAAATATTCAACTTCTTATAATACATTTAATTGAATAAAGTAGAATGAAATTAAATGAGAATGAGAATAGAATGGAATAACCATACTATAATTGTGTTTAGTTTGGTAAGAAATTGAATAAGTATTCCATATCATAATTATATGTGATACAACAAAACTTAATTGAAATAGAATGTGGGAAAAAAACTATTAATAACAATAATACCCTTTAAAATAAAAGAAAGTGTAGAAATCAGTACATTTTCATATAAAAAATAAGAATATTTTTTTTATTTATAATTATTTATGCATTTAAATATATAAATAATTTGTATTAAATTAATTAACTTAAATATATTAATTGATTAAAATAAATTTAATTTAAGATTATATTATATTCAATTAAAAAGATATTATAGATGAATGCATAACACTTATTCTATGTTGATTTAATTTGAAGTGTATACTTTTAATTCAAAAATAACCTTAACAAGTACATTTTATTTTTTTGTATTGTATATTGTTAAAAAAGTATGGATGACTTGAAGCGTATTAGTGTTGTATGTTCTTAAAAAAACTCAAATCCAATATATTTGATAAGAAATTTGAAATATTTTTAAACTTGTAATGAAAGCGAAAAGTCAAATAGGATTTATAATTAAAAATGATAATTTTGAAATTTTGAAAATTTAATAAAGACAATATTATAAGCCCAATTCAAGAATGATGAAATGAATCATTCTATCAATTTTGTTATGAAATAAATATTTGATCATTTTTTAGAAAATAAAGATTTTTATTCTATGATACTTATTAAATACACTATTCGCTCTCTCATTTCCATTTAAGGCTTTGTTTATTTCATCTAAAAATATTTTTACAAAATATAATTATAAAATATTAAAATAAAAAGAAAATATTTTACTTATTTAATATTAAATATAAAAAATTGAAAAAAATAACTTCTTTAATTCTTAACGAGAGATTATTTGTCGGTGTTTTATCTCGCACGATATCGTCGGCAGAGCTACAAATAAAAGCACATGTTGTTTAGATACACTCTTAATATTTCAATAAATGAAAGGTTAAGATACACCCTTAATATTTCAACGGTTGAAATCAAATTTAACTGTAATACACATGTTGCTCATTAGTTTAATCCCACTGTGAGTGTGTATTGTAAACAATTAGTAGCAATAAGGAGACTTCTAGTATTAGACATGATTTTATCATTAAAGTATATATATGGCATATTGTTCATTTACTATAAATAAGGAAATAAAACTTCGGACTTTTGGAGGCTAATTTATCAAATTAATATTTTTTACGAAACTTATTTCCGTTTTACCGTCTTTTCAAAACTTATTACTAAATTACGCAGGGATGCGGGAGGCACCATTTGGTATGGCGCCACATGGGCGGAGGCGCCATCTAAAATGGTGCCTTTGGCCTGCTTTGAGGGCGCCATTCAAAGTGGCGCCCTCGATTCATTTTTTCCACTTTTCCTTTTAAAAATAATTAATTTTGATATCATTTGAAAATAAAAATTATAAAAATAAATAATATATGATTGTTACTGAAAATAAATTTTTGAAAATAAATTACTCATTTTATAATTATATTTGATGTCATATAAAAATATGTTAACTCCACTTTGATATCTAATACATAAATTTATTATAGGAATTAAATAAGAAAGTAGTTAATGATAATAATATAATGAATAGAAATAATAAATATTTAGTAAATAATTAAATATTATTTTAAAAATATATGATCAATAAAGAATAATTACATAATTTATATTAATATCTCTCAAAATTTGATGTAATGACACTTAATTTTTATCAATTTTTGAAATTATAAACTTCCAACGCTTAGAATTATATTATTACAAGTAATTATTTAATATGTTACTACACATAAGTAAATTTATTGAATTATTCAGTAATATTCTTTATTTACGAAGTTGAAGATTGTTAAAAATGAAAAGAAATATAATGTAATAAATATATTTTTCTTATTTTATATTTATTCCAATAATATTCTTGTTACTTTGTATTTATCTCAATAAAAGTTTTTTTATTTTGTAACAGAGTAAATGCGAACTGACGATTATTTCGTTTCAATAATCTTTTCATTTTGTAATGAAATCAAAATTGTAACATCAATTAGTTATTTTTTATTTCGTCATAATGATAAAATATTTTGGCAATGAGAGGGAAAAGTACCGATTAATTATTTTTTAAGAAAATTTTATTCGTTTCATCGTTCGTTCGAAACATTTTATCGAAATAAGCTCAGAAGATACGTACAGCGATGGAGAGACACCAAATGACGTGTAGAGGTACGTTAGACGAAATGGTGTCATTCGTGCTGAAGGGAAGGGACGACAGGCGATATGGCACCTCTGGCCTATAGCACCCTCGCTCCTTATTTCTAAGTTAATTAGCCGATGACTGTGTCGACTGTGCACCCAAGAGACTTGTATTTTTGTGAAAGTATGATAATTAATATTATTTATTTACTTTTACACAGTAAATAAAAAAAGAGTAGATAGGTTAAAATAACAAAATACATTTATTTCATAAATTATTTTTCGCTTCATCGCAGTTTCGGAACTATTTACCAAATTACACAGGGCGGCAGACTGTTTGGCGTCATCACCCGCGCTGAAGGCACCATTCAACATGGCACCTTCGCTACAACGAATTTCACTGCGCGGGCTGGGAGTCGTCATTTCACTTAGCACCTCCCCAGCAAACTTAAGTTTATAACTTAGGGGACTGAGAGGCGCCAGGTGAAATGGCGCCTCCACAGCCCCATTTTATAAATTAATTACATTTTATAAATTTATATATTTATTTATATAATTTTGATTTCATATTTATTTATACAATTTAATTAAATTTTATAAATTTATATATTTATATAATTTTAATTTTGGAAAAAATTTATATATTTCAAAAATTATATATAAAAAAATTACTTTATTAATAATTTGAAAAGATAGTAATCCATATAAAAAAATTTATATATTTTAAAATTTATATAAATAAATTTGTATATAACAATTTACTTACGAATTTGTTTACAAATTTTTTGATACAAGTTTATCACGTATTTTTTTTATAGAAATTTATTTGCAAATATATTTTGAAATTTATGTAATTTTATTATAAATAATAATGAAATAAAAATTATATAAATAAATATATAAATTTATAAAATATAATTAATTTATAAAATGGGGCTGTGGAGGTGCCATTTCACTTGGCGCCTCCCAGCCCCCTAAGTTATAAACTTAAGTTTGTTGGGGAGGCGCCAAGTGAAATAGCGCCTCCCAGCGAAGGCACCATGTTGAAAGACGCCTTCAGCGCGCCCGACAACGCCAAACAGTCTGGCGCCCTGCGTATTTTGGTAAATAGTTCCGAAACTGCGGTCAAGCGGAAAATAGTTTATGAAATAACTGTGGTATATTTGGTATTTTAACCGAGTAGATAATTATAACAGATGTGAAAGTATGATAATTAATAATGTTAGTTATTATATTTGGGAGATGTCCATGTCATCAATTTTTACAAAAAAACCAAATATTGCAATGATTTTGAAATTTATTATTATTTGTAATTGTTCCTGCGCAAGCAATTAAAAATGTCGTAGTAATTAAAATCATTCTAAATGTTAATGTTTGGCAATAAAGTAGTAAAATTATCCTAAATGTTTATGTCTGACAATAAAGTAGTAAGAAAAATGTACATAAATATACAATAAACATAGAAAAGAAAGCTAATGTCTACGTAGGTGATGTCCAGTCCCACATCCAGGATCGGTAATGTAGCGGCCGTATCTACTAACCCTCTGCGCAGGCTCGAGAGTCACATCTCCGGTGTCTGTGTCTCCTCTACCTCCAGCTCCCGCTCTGCCTCTACCCTTGGCCCCCGCTCTGCCTCCACCTCTACCTCTATCTACAAGTTCTGAGTCATCTGTCATCATGGCACCATGTGCTAATCCCTGATCCTGAGTATGCCAATCAAATACAGGACGATATGGCTGCGATGGACCAGCATCATTGGAAGGAAAGGCATAGAATGCAGATGAAACTCCTGGTACGTGTGGAAATGCTTGGAATAAGGATGGAACAACAGGAGGAAACTGGTACATCTGGGGTGACGACGGCCTATATAGTACAGTCGGGAACATGGTGGAGGATGAAGGGTCATCAGGTGCAGTAGGGTGCACATGAGATGAGGCAGTAACATCAGGCATCATCATCATGGTCTTCTGGGCAGTCGACGGTGGAATCTACTGCACTGTCGAAGCGAACGGAACATCGGCCTGCGATGTATGTCGTGGAGCAGTGCGACGTCGTCGGCGAGAGCGAGGCTGATCATGGTCACCCTCCGCAGGGTCTGGGATATGATGGGCCTGGGGAGCTGGCTCCGCATGTGAGTCAATAATCACATGATCAACCTGCTGAATCGCATGAAAGATGGACTCTGTCGCTGATCTAAGCGCATCGAAGGTGAACATAGCCTACCCCTCAGGAGTAGTGAAGTCCTGTAGTGAGGAAACCTCATCTACCTATGCAAATTTTTGACATTACAATTAGTTATAATACTAATGCATTTAGAGAAAATCAGATACAGAAAACTAGCTGATAATATTACCACAAGATCTAGCGCTCCCCCAACGGGTGTAATACATCGCCTGGTAACCCGTCTGTACCATGTCATGTAATCGGAACGTGGTCCCAAAACTAGGCGTGTCGTCGGCTCGGCGGTAACGCACAAGTCTCGTTGGATATCCCAGAGCGCAATATACGGCTGATGGCGGATGTGCCACTCCTCGTCATGCCGACCGGATAAGTGAAGGCAGTGGACCTCCGCCACCTGCTTCGGTGGCTCTGGAATAGCCTGACGTAGTCCAAACTGCCGCAAAACCCTATCAGGCTGGTGCCACTCGACAATCTGAAAGTGAATGAGCGGCACCACCGCTGTCCACGTGTCACTCCCGTCAAAGCAGTATTGAGGCAGTGATGCAGTGACCTCCTCAGTATACGGGATCCAGGCGATCTGCAATTGCAACTTTAGGTTGTCATTTAAATACGATAATGGAATGGACAAAGCCCTAAAATAAAGAAACTCATTATCCCCTGCGTACCTGGTCAAGCCGAAGACAGTCCAGTACGTATCTATAATGGGGTAGGCTGTGTGCCGGACTATCCTGGAACGTCTTCTGATAGTGCCACCTGCCAAGTTCAATAATAAAGTTACACAACTTCGTAGTAAACTTAATTATAAGTGAATGTTGAAAAATTTTCTAACCTACGTGTTAAGGGGTCAATCCCTGCATCCCCCTCTGGTATGTCTAACACCGCTATCGCGGGGGCGATGGTGGAAAATCTATCCCAAGCCCAGAGCTGGAGTAGTAGGCAACAACCTCTAATCTCCCTGTAATCCGGAGCGGTGGCCTTGCAGAGCTCTCTGTACAGGTAGGCAAGGCAAGCAGACCCCCAACTGTACGTCCCAGCCTCATGTAAGTGTCCGATCAATGGTAAGTGCATGAGGTGGACATATGTGCCGGAATGGTCTGGAAATAATTTCCCACCGATGAGTCGTAAAATGTAAGCTCAGGCAAATCTCTGCACTGTCACCTCATCCGCGTCATCCGAAAGATGAGTGAAATGCCTCTCCAACCAACTCATCCTCAGTTGCCCCCCTCGGATGACATTCTCATCCACCGGTAACTGGAGTCCCAAATACTCCTCTATCAGGCCTCCCCATCCCCACACAGTGGGCCCCGTCACTATTCGTCCGTCAATGGGTAGGCCGAGCTGAAATGCAACATCCTGCAGGGTAATGGTTGTCTCTCCCTACGGCATGTGAAATGTATGTGTCTCCGGCCTCCACCTCTCTACAAGAGCACTGATCAAGTGATGGTCGATCGCCACAAACTCGCACATTGCCAAGCCGTAAAAGCCTGCTTCTCGTAGAAAGGGGATAATCAACTCTGGCAGCTGCTGGTGATGGTGGTGATGTGCTCGTCGAATCCTAAGCACACGGTCAGGCTGCGAAAGAAAAAAAATACCAATCATCACGTCTAACAATTCAGAAATGGTTTATATAAAATTTAATTAAGATCTAACTATTTCCATACATGGCCAGCCCAAATCGACTGGGATATATGTGAGGCCTGAGTCGTCAGCAGTGAAGGATCTCGTGGTCCAGGATCAACGCGTCGGGATGTGGATGCCATCTGTCATGACAAGCATTGCATTAACTTAATTTTTAAACACACAGTAACTTAATAGACTTGTGCAATTTAAGTACAAATAATATATCTTAAATTTAAATTATGACATACATAAATAATAACCCAGAACATAATTATATGTGTTTTTAAAATTATAATCTCCGTATAACACTTGTAATAACCTAAAAATTATGTGTTTATTCCATGTATAAATTTATAAAATTCAATTAATTAGATATTAACTATTATGAAATGCGAAATGAATTGGGGTAACATACATATACACAATGACGTGAAAATCTACAACCATAAAAAAAATACAGTGTGCGACCGTTACACTTACGATATTGGGTAACAGACTCTGTAACATATATGCGAAAGTACATAATAAAAATCAAGGTGTAGAAGGGCCTTCCTCCCCATGTAGCAGTGGGCAGCGCCTACGATTATGTCCTTCCATCTTACAATGACTGCATTTTTGCTTTACACCGCTCTCTTGAGGCCAATCCATCTCATTTCTGATCCGGGTCGACTTTAGACGTCCCCTTGCATGTAATCTTCCATAATTTGGAACTAGGAGAGGAAATGGTGGTAGGTTATTCCATTGCAACCACTCCCCGATAGGCCACCACTCATATTTGTAGCAATTCAGTAGTGTGTCAAGTCTGTATACGGTATCGACATATGGTTCCCAGGATATGTTGATTGAGGCACAAGCAGCAATAATATGAGCGCAAGGATACCTATATGCTTGGAATTATCTACATTCACATTGCCCTTTGTCTAATAACACTTGGACGACCTTTCCACATGACCCCCTGGCCATATCAGGGCCCTCTACCACCTCAAATCTAGTCCCTTGTCTATTATAAGCACGAACATGGTAAGAAGAAGCACGGGACTGGATAGACGCAAGCTCCTGCCTGAATTTGCTTGCATATCTGTGACCTTGTTGTAGGTCAGCGTGTGCTTCTTTTGCCCTTTCCACAAAGTACTTGACACACCTATGGTATGTTTGTTGGACAAGGCCTGTGATTGGCAGCTTCCTCAATCCTTTGAAGAGGCCATTGATGCACTCTACAATGTTAGTCGTCATATAACCATATCTTCTGCCTTCGTCATAAGCAAGCATCCACTTCTCGTTCGGAATAGCGGTCAACTTTTTGTGGATCTCCTCATTGACCTTGCTAAGATTGTCCAATTTCTCCATAACCTTTTCCCAATTGGGCTCATACGCTGAACATAAGGAGACAAATAAGTTAACCGGGTTGAACTACCAGGTGGACAAATTTATAGAAGAAAAGTTCAACAAAGAAATTATGCTATAACACATACCAATCTTAAGGACAGCTTTCCTCACATTGCCATCCCTGCACTTCTTGTGAACATTGCTGGCAATATGTCTTATACAATACCGGTGATAAGCATAAAGAGGCTACCATCCCAAACTTTCGATGGCTACAGCATCTTTTATAACTCGGTGCCTATATGATATCAAGCATATTCCTTGCTTGTTCATGACATTTACCCGCAGTAATGCCAAAAACCAACTCCAGTTTTCATAGTTCTCCCTGTCAACAATGGCAAAGGCAAGAGGAACGGGGCATTTGTTACCGTCCTGGGTCGCAGCAATCAGTAGCACACCCCTGAACTTGTCATACAGATGCATGCCATCAACTTGTATGAATTGCTTGCAGTAGGGAAATGCGGCAATGCATGGCTTGAAAGCCCAGAAAACTCGGTTGAAAACATGTTTCCGCGGATCGACATGATTGTCAGTTGTGACAAATTCTTAGGACTCCAACTTGAATAACGCCTGGTCACAGTAGCCTAAAATGTCCAACCACTTGGGAAGAACTTCATACGATTTATCCTAATCACCGTACACCTTGACAATTGCCTTTTGTTTCGCCTTCCATGCTTTCCTATACGTAATCTTGTACCCGTACATGCCTTCCACCCTCTCTTGTATAAGCGAGATTGGAACATCTTGCTTCATTTTAATCATCTCCAGTATCAAGGAACTGATATACTCGGAGTCCAGAGACTTGTGGTCCTGAGTCAAACTGGCATTAACACATGTGTGGGGCCCTGAAAATCTAGTTATGGTCCAAGTGTTACAATTCTTCAATTTCGCCGCTCTGAGGTGGAAATTGCATTGGTCCCCAAATTTATCACACTTCACGCTTGATCTTCTGGTATCCAACTCCTCTACGTAATAACTGTGATGCCTTCTGATGTGGTAATGCTTGATTGCAGCAATTAAAGCCTCCTTGCATTCGAACTCTTGCCCAACCTGTAAGTCCTCCATGTCGTAATCATAGGTTGGTTTCATTATTTCTGGAAATTCATTTAGATTCTGTATGGCATCCCAATCAATGTGAGAGAAGACAGCAGCTTAGGGGACACCATATGATGTTTGTGCAGCATTACCACTACTCACACACCGCGTTGGTACACTGTCTCCATGTGTAGTCGCACACTTTTCGTCATCAGTGTCACGATCGTCACCGCTACTGTAGGACACCTCATCGTCTTCAAAACCAGACTCTAGGTGGGCATCCATTAATACGGGATCGATAGATTCTTCCTATACGACCGACAAGGCACTTGACGAACCTATCAAGGTATGTGGTGCATTTACCGGAAAAACACCTGCAACAGATGAGTCCAACGCAGGAGTATGACCATCAGAAATTTGGAACTCAAATCCACCTGTGTAAGGAGGGCCTTCCCGCACCATCGAACAACCAGTGTTGACATAAGCCGCTGGATCCACGGGTGGTGCAGTTCTTGGAACTCTTTCATCAAAACCTAGGTTGGCAGCGCGCACTTCGGATGTGATCACGTCCACGTACAATTCCATAGCTGTCATCGTCGGATGTTGTTCGTAGCTTGCTATCGCACATGCCAAGTCTTCATCGTCGTCCAATTCGTATGCCATGTACTGAGCCTCTGTTTGATGCTGTGGAAACCTGTAAACAATCTTCCCCACAGCTTGATCTTCGTGAAGCTTCAGTCGGGCATGAATTCTCTCCCGCAAAACATCCATAGTGCTGCATCCTCTTAATTTCAATGCCTTTGGAGGAGGTCCATCGTACATTATCCCCATTGATCCCTCAACAATTGTACCATTTGAATATATAAATGCAATTAAACTTTTCTTCATCTTCTTACTTTTACCTGCACAATACTCGCTGCACCCCCACAACTGATAGATAGTCTCATATACAAATTTTGTTCTCGTAAATGAGTATACTAGTATTTAATACTATAACAAAAAATGAATGCGATGTATTACTATTTTGCAAGGTATTCTGTTAATTCTATGTAATAATAGGATTATTTTTTCGACCAAGCTAATGTTATTTCTTTTCCAAAACTAATATAAAATTTGACTATATAATTTTATCTATGATTTTATTTATCTCTTTCAATTATTATTTTTCTTAGTGATTTTGCACAAATTATACTAATTAAATTAGTTAGCCAATCAAGTACACTATCTTTCTTATTTTTAGGGCTTTTTTTCTCCGTTCACACCTACTACTAAATAGCAACCAAAATTACGTACACATCAATATTGCCAATACCTCCATATATATTTTAATACTTCCTAGATAAACCAAGGATACCTATATTTTCTTCAAGTACTATTTAAATGCAAAACACTCCAAATTTGCAATAACAATATCCTACTTTTTTAAGACTTTTGGCTACATTCACATTTCCCGGGATCTTTTTTAGTACCTCTCTTATGATACATTAAGATTGCACATGAAAAAGTTCTCTAAATATAGCTTTCACCTAGGTCGTAAGGCCTATATTAGGACATCCTTCTTTATCTCGTTTGTTATTCTTTTAATAGCACAACCTATCACAATACATATAAAGTCCTACGAAATTTCATAAATCATAACTTCACATCTTAAATCATAATTACACATCATAAATCATAACAATCAAAATAAAATAAATAAATCTATATTATAAATATCATAATATTCTAAATAAATTTCTCTACTGATAAAAAAATATTTTCACTATGACTACATAAAAATTATAGTATAAGCATAAAATTCCTAAAAATACTAACCGGTAAGTATTCGGAGAACTAAACAGAAAAAAGCCTCTGCATGAAAAAAAAAATTTTTAGATAATTTAATAACTTCAATCTCTAAGTAAAAGTTATTATATATTATTGTATCAATTAAAAAATTATGCAATAATCATGTTAAATTAAATATATTTTGTAAGATAATATATTAAGGGAACAAGCATAACAATATATATCAAATTTTATTGATGTATATTCAATTTAAAATATATTGTTTGAATTTTTATATCAAGAAAATATTAATAAATTTTAAAAGATAATTAATTTTTATTCTTAACTCATCTTATTAAAACTAAAATATATATGTTGTTATTTCAATCAGCGTTTTCTGTAACATGAATTTTTCAAAAAAACATATTTGATCATTAAAAAAAAATTATGTCAAAAATATGATATTATATTAAATTAATATTATTCAATATATTTCATTTCAACTTTTAATACAATGATTGAAGAAATAAAGAAGAAAATCATCTGCAAGGTACATGAAATGGAGAATAAATTATGTACGAACTGTAAACCCTCTGAGAACTTTCAGTTGATGTATTTTAAATTTAAAATATACTATTTAAAAATTATCATTAACAAAAATTTAAAGATATTTATATAAATAATATTTAATTCAATCACTAACTTTTTCCTATACATTATAATATGAAATTATTTATTTTCCCTAAAAAAAAGTATATTAAAGCTTCAATTCACTTAAAATATTATCATAAATTATAAAATATAATTAATGATTGTAAAAAAAATATTGTTAATAACATGTTAGTTTTCTAAAAAATATAACATGTAAAGTTTCAATTTTTTCTAAATCCTAGATCATCACTTCACACTATAAGTCATAACAATCAAAATAAATTAAAAATTATAATATAAATGTAAAAATTTTACAAATACTAACCAGTAAAAACCATAAACTATCACAGATCACATATATTTATATAATTTTTTTCTAAATCCTAGATGATCATTTCCCATCATAAATCATAATAATCAACATGAAATATAAATTATAATATACATACAGAAATTATAAAAATACTAACCACTAAAAAATATAAAATAACACATATCATATAAATTTGTATAAATCTTTTCTAAATCCTAGATCACCATTTCACATCATAAATCATAATAATTAACATAAAATAAATATTATAATATAAATACAAAAATTATCAAAATTTAAGCAAATAAAATTTATAAATTATAACAAAAATTTCTTTCTAACTCCTAAATCATCATTTCATGTCATAAATTATAATAATTAATTTAAAAAAATATAACATAATAACAAAAATTATAAATATACTAACCAAGTAAGAATTGACTGGGATCAGATTTGCTTCAAAGCAAAAAATGCTTCCGAATGAAATGCATAAAATGAAGAATGGATGATGATTTATGAACGAACTGTGGCTGCAAGTTTTGCAAATGAAGAAGAGAAGCAGAGCAGCAACGAAATGGCGCAACTCCGGCAGCTGAGAAATGGCGAGATGGTTTCTGAATGTTTGAGTGAGGGAGGGCGAGGGGGTATTTATAGGGGGAAGGCGCCTGATGAAATGGCGCCTCCCAATTTAAATTCAAAAAAATTTGAAAAAATGGCGCCCAGGGCGCCTTTTGAAATTGCGCCTTCCCTACGGAGGGCGCCAGTTTGAATGGCGCCTCCCATGCTGGAGGGCGCCACTTCAAAAGGCGTCTCCAAGGGGGAGGACGCCATTCTGAATGGCGCCTCCAACCCCTTCGGGTGTCAGTTTGAATGGCGCCCTGCGTACTTTGATAATATGTTTGGAAATAACTGTAAAATGGTAAATTGTTTTGAAAAAATGCGTAAACTGGTATTTTACCCACTTTTGGACGGAAAATGTCTATCAACAAATCATTAGGGCGTTAGTGGGTGAGGGACGTGGGTGAGGGACGTGATCAGAGGAAGCAATGGGAAGAATTTGGGAACTTAATAATTAAGGAAAAGTTTGTATTCATTTTTCATTCCATATCCCCATCTCTAGGGAAATTCTAAATTATCTCTAAAAATTTAATATATGTAAAATATATATCATTAAATAAAATTATTAAATTATAATTATAATTTTTAATAATTATATTTAATAACTTATATTTTATCAAATTACATCGGATAATAAATTATTAGGATAACTTAATAAGCAGCACATCTCTAACCTTTCCCAGTTTTCCGTATACATTTGTCCTTTTCCCTAGTATTGGTCCCAATGGACCAATTTCTTACAGACTTCAATTCCACAGTGTTTTTCTCGAAGAGCCTCAGCACCTAGCTAGTAGGTGGGAGTTATAACTGATCTTGTCGTTATGATTCCGAGTTAGATAATGATAGCTCAACTTTGGTACGATATATTAAATTTTTTTTTGTCAAAATCAATATATATTTACCATATTTCAGAAATAAATATTACCAAAAAAATTACTTTAAAGTTAATATAATTTTTATAAATAAAAATTACAATTAAAAATATATACATATTATTCTTGTTATCTATTTTTTTTATAAAAATCTCATATTTTATAAAAAAATTTAATATAAATTAATAATTAAATAAAAAATTAAAATTTTTGAGATTAAATGCTCAATCTCATTAAACTTATATATAAAATTAATTTAAAAATATAATAGTTATACTTTTCTCTAATAAATATATTACGACTTATTATGCATAAGTATTATAATAATTTATAATATGAATATATACAAATAATTCACTAAAAATATAAAATATATTTAAATAAAAAAAATTCTATTTAAAAATAATTTTGAATCTAAAGTGTCTGAAACATCAACTAATGAAAATATTAGTAAAATTATAAAATTATCAATTTAAAATTTAATATAATTTAAAATATAGTGAGAAATTTATTATAATAATTATTAAATTTAACTAACAATATAAAAAGATAGTATTGTAGATCAAATATTTTAAAAATATATTATAATAATTATTAAATTTAACTAACTGATCTTGTCCTTATGATTCCGAGTTAGATAATGACAGCTCAACTTTGGTACTATATATTAAATTTTTTTTGTCAAAATCAATATATATTTATCATATTTCAGAAATAAATATTACCAAAAAAATTACTTTAAATTTAATATAATTTTTATAAATAAAAATTACAATTAAAAATATATACATATTATTCTTGTTATCTATTTTTTATAAAAATCTCATATTTTATAAAAAATTTAATATAAATTAATAATTAAATAAAAAATTAAAATTTTTGAGATTAAATGCTCAATCTCATTAAACTTATATATAAAATTAATTTAAAAATATAATAGTTATACTTTTCTCTAATAAATATATTACGACTTATTATGCATAAGTATTATAATAATTTATAATATGAATATATACAAATAATTTACTAAAAATATAAAATATATTTAAATAAAAAAACTCTATTTAGAAGTAATTTTGAATCTAAAGTGTCTGAAACATCAACTAATAAAAATATTAGTAAAATTATAAAATTATCAATTTAAAATTTAATATAATTTAAAATATAGTGAGAAATTTATTATAATAATTATTAAATTTAACTAACAATATAAAAAGATAGTATTGTAGATCAAATATTTTAAAAATATATTTATAATATAAAATTTAAATATATATATTTATTATAAATTAAATTAATTTTAGTAAAATAAAGTAATAACAAATATAGAATATTTTCTCATATAAGCATTATAATTATAATAATATTAAGTAAATATCCAAGAATATTATAATAATTTACAATATGAATATATACAAGTAATCTATTAAAAAATATAAAATATTTTTAGATAAAAATTAAATAATTATAAAATTTTTAAGATAGATATTAAATATAATTTATTAATAGATCATAAAAATTTTTATTTATTTAAATGAGGATAGAAAATTAAATAATTATAATATGTTAAATTTAAAAAGAAAGCATATTAGTCTAATAAAATATGAGAATGACTGACATCTCATTACATAGTCGTTGACATAAATTTTTTTGACATTATTTTGGGAGGAATTTTTTTTTATTTTGAGAGAAAAATTTATAGATAGAAGCATTTTAGAGGAAGAATATAAATATAGAAATAGATAAATGCGCATATAAAATAATTCATTAAATATATAAAATATATTTAAATAAGAATGAATAATTATAAAATTTTTAAGATAAATGTTAAATATGATTCACTAAAAATTGTAATTTTTTTATTCATTTAAAAGATAATAAAAAAATTAAATAATTGTGATGTATTAAATTTACAAAAAAAAAGTAAATTACTATAATAAAATATGAAAATAGTTGACTTTCATTTAATGTTGTTTGACATAAATTTTTTTAAAGTTGTTTTCAGAAGGAAAATTTTTTATTTTAGGAGAAAAATTTGTAGATAAAAGAGTTTTAAAAAAAGATATAAATATAGATCATTTTGGAACTATCAAACTTTAAATGTTACATGTACAAAACGTATTAAATATGGCAAATGATAATTGAAGCCTTAAGAATCATGTTTAAGATTCAATAAATACTCCTTATTTATTTTTAATTTTACTTTTTAAGGGAATCTTATGAATAGTATTAATAATTTAACTTTATAATTATTTTTAATTAATATTATTCTATAAAATTATCTCGTAAATTGAAAATAACAATAAATGAACGATATTTATTGATTTTTGAGCATAGTACTAAGGATTACTAGCAACGCCCTTAAATATTGAGTTAAATTATTCTATTACTTGTTTCAATTTTATTCAATTTCTAATTATATTTTTATAATTTAGAATTGTGGAATAGAAGTTTATATATATTTTTAATTGGATATCTCGTATTATTTTTATTAAATCGTATTGGTAATCGGCGCACGCGTACATTGCTTTATTAATGTTGTTTGACAATTCTTAATGAGTAGATTAAATATCAACTGAATTTATGTTTTAAATGACAAATAACATAACAGAAAATTATGATATTTAATAGATGATTTTATTTTTGTTAAGGAAATTTGGAATTACATCCCTCTCAAAAATTTTGCCTAGATGTTAAGTTATTAAAAAATCTAATGTAAAAATGATATGAGATGTTCAATAAGAAAAAAAGACATTGAATTTGATTAACTGTTAATATAAGTTAATTTTACTCTATCACTCATTTATGTATTACTATATTAATAATAAGTTATTAAAAATTCTTAATTACTATTACTTTTTAATTTCTCATTCATTGATAGTATAAAATATTTTATACTTGACCATGGATCAAATTTAAACTTTAAAAATAAATATAAAAATTTAAATTCAAACTTTCAAGATCTAAAGATCTAATTAAAAATTAAATAAAATTTAAGCAACGGAAGAGTGTTTTAACTTAAATATTGCTTGGGTATGATGGAGAGTCAAAATAATTTATTATTAATTAATTTTAGTATATAATAATTATGTTTTTTTCTCTTACTAATGGCATGAATTTTAATAATGATTGATTTTCTTAAAAATAATTAGTATAAAAATTTAGTAAAAAATTATGATTAAAAACAAATCACAAATTTTAACTTATCATTTAATCATAATTTTTCTCATTAAAAATTTTTATGCTAATTATCTTTCAAAAAAATAATTATTACTAAAAGTCATACTATTAGTGAGAAAAAATCATAATTATTACATATTAAAATTAATCAATAATCAACTATTTTAATCACTATACCAAACAAGTTTTAAGAGGTTGAGTGTTTTTACCATTGAGGATTATATTTTTAATTTGGGTAATGCTATTGAGAGTTTTATCTCCAAAAAGATTAAATATTTTTACTATTAAATTGCCTTTTCTCAGCTCTCAAAATAAGTAAATTAAAATTAAAAAAATAAATCTTAGTATATTAAAGGCAATCCAATAGTAAAAATAACCAATCTCTTAAGGGGTAAAACTTCCTATAATACAACCCTTTTAATTTTAATCTACTTACTTTGAAATTCAAGTAAAGATAATTCAATAATAAAAATATTTAACTTCTTATAATACATTTAATTGAATGAAATATAATGAAATTAAATGAGAATGAGAATAGAATGGAATAACACTACAGCAAAAAAGACTTTTAACGGCTACATTTGTCGTCGCTAAAAGGTATTCGGTCGTCGTTAAAGAAAAAGTCGTCGCTAAAAATGTCGTCGGTGTAGGTCCATCCTTGAAAAGGTCATTAGCGACGACAATTTGTTGTCGCTAAAAGTCCGACCTTTTGCGACGACAATGTCATCGCAGAAAACAATTTCAAAATTCAAAAAATTTTAAAAATTAATTTTTAGCGGCGACATTGTCGTCGCTATAGGGAAAGAAGTCGTCGCTGAAGATTGACTTTCAGCGACGACAAAGTCGTCGCTGAAAGGAAATCTTTTATGTCGTCGCTAAAAGTAAAAAATATCAGCGAAAGTCTGATCTTTAGCGACGATATTTTACCCTATAGCAACGACAAGTGTCGCCACTAAAAATTTTTTGAATTTTTTTAAAAAATTTAAATTCAAATTGTTGTATATTATAAATAATATATTATCTAAAATATTCTTTATTTTAATTAACTTGAATTGTTTAATATTTTTTTAAATTTAATTTAATATAAATTATACAATTATAATATATTAGTAATTTTATTAATAATGTCTAACAATTTGATTCAACATAAAAAATTAATACTCATAAAGTAATGGTAAAAATAATATGGACTTCCTAGTTGTAAATTATATTTATAAATTTTATGCTAAGTTAAATTTAAATAAATAAATTTAAAATTTACAACATACAAAATTAAATAATATGAAATTTCATATTGAATTAAACATACTATCAATTCTATTAATTTATTACAAATTATTTGAGTAAATTAAATATATTATTACACAAAAAAATATTATAACTTTTATTCACGTACCTCAATGGTAAAAATCTACTGATCAACTCTGAATACTCTCCACGAACTAAGCTAAGTGCTAATAATAACTAACAAATTAAAATATGCAACATACAAAATTAATACATATCAACATATATAAAAAATAAATATATTAAAATAAAAAAATTTAAAAGAAAGAGAAAGTTCAGAAACTTACCTTAATTCCAAAAATTTTAAACGCGCAAATGAGGAGGGAGGAGGCGCCGCGAATAAATAACCAAAACTTTCACCGACGACTAAAAAATTTTGGTCGTTGCTGAAGGCTTTAGCGACGACCGAGGGACTTTCAGCGACGACATTGTCGTCGCTAAAGCCTTATCTCAAAATAGGCTCTAATAAATTTTCGGCGGCATAATTTGGCCTTGGGCGGCAAAATTTAGCCTTCAGCGGCAACAATTGTCGTCACTGAAGATTCAAGACTTTCAGCGACGACACTGTCGTCGCTAAAGGGTGGAGTGTCATCGCTGAAAGTCTTGGCTTTCAGCGGCGACAATTGTCGTCGCTGAAGATTCAAGACTTTCAACGACGACACTCAACCCTTCAACGACGACAGTGTCGTCGCTGAAAGTCTTGAATCTTCAGCGACGACAATTGTCGTCGCTAAAGGCCAAGACTTTCAGCGACGACATTGTCGTCGCTGAAGGGTGGACCATCAGCGACGACACTGTCGTCGCTGAAAGTCTTGAATCTTCAGCGACGACAATTGTCGCCGCTGAAGGCCAAGACTTTCAGCGACGACACTGTCGTCGTTGAAGGGTGGACCATCAGCGACGACACTCCACCCTTTTAGCGATGACACTGTCGTCGCTGAAAGTCTTGGCCTTCAGCGACGACAATTGTCGCCGCTGAAGGCCAAATTTTGCCGCCAAAAATTTTTTAGGCTTTTAGCGACGACTTTTGTCGTCGCTAAAAGCCTAATTCCTTCTCGCCCTTTGTGCGTCATTTTTACCGACGACAATGTCGCCGGAAATACCTTTAACGACGATCGAAATTTTGTCACCGTTAAAAGTGTCGTCGCAGTTGCTTCTTTTTCTTGTAGTGTAACCATACTATAATTGTGTTTAGTTCGGTAAGAAATTGAATAAGTATTCCATATCATAATTATATGTGATACAACAAAACTTAATTGAAATAGAATGTGGGGAAAAAACTATTAATAACAATAATACCCTTTAAAATAAAAGAAAGTGTAGAAATAAGTATATTTTTATATGAAAAATAATATTATTATTTTTATTTATAATTATTTATGCATTTAAATATATAAATAATTTGCATTAAATTGATTAACTTAAATATATTAAATGATTAAAATAAATTTAATTTAAGATTATATTATATTCAATTAAAAAGATATTATAGATGAATGCATAACACTTATTCTATATTGATTTAATTCGAAGTGTATACTTTTAATTCAAAAATAATCTTAACAAGTACATTTTATTTATTTGTATTGTACATTGTTAAAAAACTATATTGTTTTTGCATTGTACATTGTTAAAAAACTATATTGTTTAAAAAATATGGACGACTCGAAGCATATGTTATATTTATTAGTGTTCTATGGTCTTAAAAAAACTCCAATCCAATATATTTGATAGGAAATTTGAAATATTTTTAAGCTTGTAATGAAAGTGAAAAGTCAAATAGGATTTATAATTAAAAATGATGGTTTTGAAATTTTAAAAATTTAATAAGGACAATATAATTATAAGCCCAATTCAATAATGATGAAATGAATCATTCTATCAATTTTGTTATGAAATAAATATTTAATCATTTAATAAAATGATCATTTTTAAAAAAATAAAGATTTTTATTCTATGATACTTATCAAATACACTATTTTCTCTCTCATTTTCATTTAAAGTTTCGTTTATTTCATCAGAAAATATTTTTTACAAAATATAATTATAAAATATTAAAATAAAAAAATATTTTACTTATTTAATATTAGATATAAAAAATTAAAAAAAATAACTTCTTTAATTCTCAGAAAAATAGTTTTCTCTATATTTAAATCTTTATATATTATTCTTTAATTATCAATATAAATAATATATTATTTTTATTAATATATATAAATAATATTCTCATAAAAAATATTTTTCAACAAAATAAACAAATTCTTAATTTTATTTCATTCCATCCTCATAGCGGAGAAAGGGTCCTTCTTACGTCTTAAAAAAAGGGAGTACCGAAACGACCGGAGCGGCCGTCGTTCAATAAATCATCGAAGGAGGGGATGCTCTGACTTTTCAAATGAACAGAAGCCGTCATACATTATAGACCCGGCCTATTCATACCAACTAAACAAAGGAAGTGCAGGTTTCAAGAAGAATCCGTTTCCGCACATTAGCTTCATTACTTATACATGAGACAGATAACTTACAACTTCCTAATAAGTGATAATTAATGCCTACAAATTAATTAAGCATATCTGCCAACCATAATGTCATCTTAAACTTCAAGTAATGTCAACAGTTTTTTATTTTTTTTCTTTTTCCTGAATGTGGACCATGTTGAAATTCTAGGTTTTGTAGATAGTTGGGGAAAGATTTAAAAACTTGAGGGTAGTCCCACTCTCCCAACTTTTTTTTATTTTTATTTTTTTTCCTCTGGCAACGCGACCTACACACCCGGTTTTGACCGGATAAATTGTGATAATTCATGACAAAAAAAAATTAAGGATTTACAATTAATTAAAAATATCATTTTTAAATTTATAATTGTTTATTATTTTTATTTTTATTAAATATTTTGATATTTCATTTTATTCTTTAGTACTCACTTTTATTTCATTCTCAATTCCGAATCAGGAAAAGAAATTTTTTTTAACTTATAACAAAATCACTAAATCAACAATTTTTTTCTGGTATAAGAAGGAAAATGTAAGGGAAGTGACTATGCGAGAGTGTTACTCTTTTATTTTTGCTTGTCATATAAAGTAAGTGCACAAACACAAAAGATTAAAGATAATGAAAAATAACTTTATCTTTTTTTTATAAGTATAATTTTAATAACTAAGCATTCGTTAATATACAAAATTGTTGAATATTTAAAATAATAAATATAAATTTAAAAATGACAAATATATTCATGATTTCTCAGTAGAACAAATAAATATAAATAAAAAATTTGTCCTAAAAACATATTAAAAAAATGGTCAAAACAGCTGAAAAAATAAGATGGATTAAAATTGGCTTGTGAACATAGTTCTTTTTGGAAGATATTTTTTATGAAAAATTTCGGTGAATTTATATCTTTTGGCTTAATCTAATTTTATCTATTTATAAAATAAAATAGATTTAATTAGAAATGACAATGGAGAGAGTATAGGTAAAGAATTAAGATCCTGGTATCCATTTCCATTCTAAAAGATTCTATCTTTTTTTATTCTCATATCCGCATAGATAAAGTCTTTAATATCCATTTTCATTGCCATCAAATATTTAAATCTATGTACCCCTTCTCATTTCATCATTTTAATTAAACAAAGCAAATTTATTTATATTTTATTATTTTTAATAAAAATTAAAGATATCCAATTTTTTAGTCCTATTTGTCTAATTACAATTTATCTATATCTTATTATATTTACAAAGTTTATATATATTATAATTTTTTAATTACATAATAATTACTTGAAGATTCTCATGAATTCTTTTGTTAATATTTATATTTAAAAAAATTATATTTAACTTAACTAATTATAAACATAGCTTTATAGATTTTTTATTATATATCAAATTTATATATAAATACATATTATTAAATTATATATTATATACTATAGGTATAGGGAGAGTTAGATAATATAGTTTTTATATCTGTACCTACACCAATAAAATCTTTATAAAAATCACCCTACTCGTATCCATATCCATTTTAAAAATCCTATATTTATATTCAAATGGATAAAATTTGAGGATATTCATTAGATAAGGGTCAAATTGTCATCTCTATGTTTAGCCAAGCTTTTGACTTATTTTATAAAATATGCTAAGTCATATTATTTAAAGTCTAAGTTATTAACCTATAAAGCCTGCCCCTATTTTTTATATATATTAAATTATATAATATATAAATACATATAATATTTAGAAGGAAAGTTCATACTTATATATATTAGGCCATTTAAAAGTTTTAACACATCCTAATTCTCTTAATGTTAGTTTATATTATAATTTATAATTAGTACTGTGATATGTGTGTGTATAGAGAGAGAGAGAGAGAGAGAGAGAGAGGTCAAGGTCAAGTTAAAGTTGAATTAGGTTCAAATTTAATTGAGCTTTGAATTTTATACTTATTGATCAATGTAAATTTAAATTAAAATGTTATCATTAATTTAAATTCGAGCAACTTTTAATATTAGTTGAATTATGCTAAATAATATCAAAAGACAACTCAATTCAAGTTCTAATAATATTTTTAACAAAAAAAATTTACTGATTGTCAATAGGTCTATACATACCAATAAATTAGGCTATGTCTTGAAAATTTCATGAATGAATTAGATTAGGCCAAATTCTAAGTATGTTATAAATTTATAGGTTAAGTTAGCTAATTTTATTTATGCAAGTATGACCTATTTTAAGTAAAGCTTATCTTAACCTAATCTATTTATAACTTACGTTTATTTCAATAAAATAAAGTAGTAATATATTATTTATAATTCTTGATAAAAAATTATGATATTTAGTAATAAAAAAACCAATTCTTAAAATAAATGATTTTTTTTACCATATCTTGCACATTTAGCATTAAATGAATAGACTATTTTTCATTATCTCAACACTGTCAACTATTTTCTTACTTTCCCCTTAAAACTGACGGTGCACACGTACTACCATATTTTCTAGTTATTTTATGAAAGTAACGTCTTGTAATTTGCTTTTTTATTTTCTCTAAATTAGGGGGAAAAAACTGAGACCAAGTCAACGCTTTTTTCTTGATTTATGTTCTCTCGTTGTTTCATCAAATCTAGTGCTTACTTAATTGGTTCTCTAGAAGATACTAGCAAAGCGATGGGTGATCTTGCTTTAGAATTTGCAATAAAACTTTCGTGAAGCAATTGACTTTAGTGATGCACGCGAGGGTGAATCAAAATAGGCTACCTTTGGAAAGTGATGGGGAAAGAGTGTAATTGAAGGGATAAACCTCCATTTATTGTTTGATGGCACATCACTAAATTTAATAGTTTAAATTTATTAATTTACGTAATATTATATAAATTTAGTAAAATTTAATAGTTTAAAATATTAATAAATAAATATGTAAATTTATAAAATATAATTAATTAAATATTATATTTTTATTTTATAATTTTACTTAATTTAATAATTAATTTTATAAAATACTTTTTACATAATTAGCTAGCTAACTTATGAACTATTTATATAAAATAAAACCTAAAAATGAAAATGAATTCACATATTTTTTAATATGATTAATAATGCATAATAAAAAGGTAACAATGCAATATTCTTTTAAGTTACAGTTGCTAATTAATTAAGAAATAAAAATAATAAAATTGAATACAATTGTAATAAATAATCATACATAAACCAAAATAAATATTATGAAGAAATTAGGGATCATGCTTATAATTATAATAGTACATGCAAATAAAAAAAATCTACATATAATTCAGTGCATATGATCAAAAGTTATTTAGTGGGTTGTCTTTCTTGCTAAAATTTACATAGACACATATGAATTATTATTACGCACCTAAGGAAAGACATAAATTTGTTGTAATAATTATTTGACTACAAAGTCAATTTGTATAATTTTATATTGGTTGTATGTTTAAATTAATGACATAAAGACGTACAATCTTAGTTATTAATGCTTTTCTTTAATAGAGAAATGTTAAATTTGAACTTAATTATTATAATTGCTTATTAAATTTTACATTTTTATTTCATGTTTAGTTTAAAATTTTTATAGATACATGCTTCTCATTCTAAATAAAACAAAAAGACCATTACTTTTAAAATATATATATATTTTTGTGATCTACTGATAGGTCTATAAGAAAAAAAATCTATATTATTAGGATTTTAACTTTTTTATTTTCCTTTAGATCATATTTAATATTACCTTTAATCTTAAAGATTTTATGATACTTTCTAATTTTACTATATTTATTTTTATATGTAATATATGATAGTGTCAATTTTTATAATATTCATTAATAGGTTAAATTAATAAATAAACATAAAATAAAAAATGATTATTGACCTAATTTTTATCTTCATAGTATCACATAATATCATAAAAGTTAATAAAAATTTATAATTTAATTTTTATCTCCATTATATAATAATTATTTTATATAAATTATATCTAATTTTAATTTTATAATAAATTTCCTAAATTATATATCAACTGTGATAGTGTATTAGGCTCACTACCAATGCAATTTTTTTTCATCTTAGAGTGCACATCACTTGCCAATAGGAGTAATCATTTTTCAATCACCCGTCAATACTCGACCAGAAAAATTCAATAACAAGCAACGACAACAAGTGAAAGGAAATCAATGGGCAGAAGCGAACCAAATTTTTAATGAATTTCAACTTAGCGATCGGTGGCAGATGGACATTTTCTAATCCAAAGAAAATTGAAACCGATCAAGTGATGAAATGAAATGACTTCATTTCATTTAGTCCTCTATGTTTTGAAGGAGACCTAAGGTGAAAAAGCCATCTTATGCAATGTGCCATATTTTTTTCTGATTTATCCCTAAAGTGAAACCTTACCAAAAATCGTCATTTACATTCTTCTTTGAATTTGCCTCACCATTTCTTACTGATGCCTCTTCGTCATTTTCACACAAGATTGTTGCCATATTACATTTCTCCTTTATCCAGCACTTCACAAATGGCAATCACTATAGCGATGCAATATAGAGATAGAGAAACCTTGAAACAAAATTGAAGGTAAGAGGATTGGTACAAATAGAGTTTCATTTATTTATTCCTCTTATTTTTTAGTTCTGTTAAGAGTAATTTCCTATTTTTCATTTTAAGTTTTGATTGATTTGAAAGCCATATATCATCTATTTAAGTTTTATGTATTATGCACCATCTTCTCCTTTTATTCATAGTAATTGGGCTTATTTTCAAGTACTCTACCTAATCTAAACAAAACTGTTTCAAGCCATTATTTATGGTTTCATTCAATTAAGAAAGTTCTATCAGTTGATTTTGGATGGCAAATAAAAATCAATAATTGCAAGCAGTTGGTTGGCCAAAGGGCACAAAATCGTCTATAACCGACCACTGCACAACCTTACTTGCCAACTTATAAGCTAATGCTTTCTTTCCTTAAGTAGTGTGCATCACTCTCCCTTAAAGCACTTATGTTTTCCTTTCTGAGAAATTTCACCGATTTATTTCCATTTTGAAGGAATATCCCTAAATATATATTAGCTGTGGTATTGTATCAAACTCACTACTGATACAATTTTATTTGTATTAGAGTGCACATCACTTGTCAATATATAAGTTAAAGCTTTCTTTTCCTAAGTGATGTGCACCACTCTCCCCTAATAAATCTGTATTTTCCTTCTAAAGAAATTCCATTGATTTATTTCCATTTTGAAGGGATCTTAAAATTTTCATTTGCTAATACTTTCGCATTTTCTTTTCAAAGAAATTTTTCTAATTTTGTTTTTTCCTTTTTGAAGAAATCTCATAGATTTTATATGTTAATACTTTCACATTTGCCTTTTGAAGAAATTTCATTAATTTCATTTCCTTTTTGTAGTAATCACGTTGATTTCCTACAATGATTTTTTGTGTTGATACTCTTACCATACTTGATTTCCAATTGTAACAATTATTGAATCTTTTCCCTTTTGATTTTGTAGAAAATTACTTAACATTAAGAAGTTTGTTTGGGTATAAATTCATTTGATTTATTATTGCATTCTCTTTTTTTTTTAAATTTTGCATTTCTTGTTTCTTTTATTTTAGGTCATTGCTATGTAGTTTTTTGTTGTCACATTGTTGCTTTACCTCACCATTACTTATTGGACTAGAGCTATCTCCATTTAATAATAATTAGCCCAAGTCTTAACTATTCCACCACTAGATTTTACTAACCTTTATCAAAGTATTTTCTCAAATTGTCATGTTATTCTTACTTTTCCTTTTTTTTTAGGAAAATTTCAATTTTAGAATCTAAATTTTTTTAAATTATTATTTATATTTGGATTTTTTAATTTCATCCTTTTTCTAGTTTGAAATGTTTAGATTATTATCCATCTTCTTTTAAATCTTTCTTAATCCTTCTTTCTAATATTTGTTCGATGCTAGATTGTATTTATCTTTCTATTTGCATCAAGTAAATTTTTTTTTGCATTCTTTTGATTTTTTAATTTTTGCTACCAAAATTATATCCATAAAGATGATAAAAAATTCAAAGTTATATGTGGAGTATACATTGAATATTGATGGTACACTATTTGGTTTTCCCACCAAAATAAGGTTTTTCATTATTTTATTATTATTTTTTTCATATTGATGGTGCATTGAATTTTTTTCGATGCATTTGTTTTTGCAATCTTGGAACAAAGGCAAAGGACATGGGTTATGGGCAATATATATCAATAAAGACAAGATAGAGGGCTATATTTGTGAAGCCATTGTATTTACTATTTTCTATTTTCTAGAAAATTGGCAACAGTAGCTTCTTCTTTCATTTTTATCATCCTAGAATCTAAAGCTACCTTCTTTGTATATATCAAAGAATATGTTTGTGGCATGATTTGATTTAATTATCAAGAAATTCTATGATTTTTATATTATCATATACACTAAATCTTCATATAATTAATGATCCAACTAAGTTTAATAATGTTAATAGATGTTTATTGATAAACAAAAATGATTGTTTGACCAATAAGCCAATGAAAAATACACTCAATTTGATTGCATTTTCATATTAATTACTAAATATATCAAATTGTTAATAATTTTGTTTTCATTTAATTCTCATATATTGCAAATCTTAAGAAGTATACAATTTTTAATAGCATTCTTATTTGATTATTTCTACTTTAGACAATGCAATCCTATTTGTTACTATTAATGTGCTTTTAAAAATATGGCCATAAAGAAAAGATAAAGAATGCAGTTGTGGACAACTTGAACAAGGAAAGGAGCACATTATAGACAAGTATATAGTGTTTGTATAATAAGTTTCTTTGTTTATGTAATAATCTTTACATTTATTACAAGATTTCATATTCATTACTTTTCTAAGTATTATGATAGTTTAGTTGATGAAAATCCTGTTTGTTACTATTAGTGTGCTTTTAAAATATGGTTATGAAGAAAAGATAAAGAATGCAATTTTGAACACCTTAAACAAGGAAAGGAGCGTATTATAGACAAGTATATGGTGTTTGTATGATAAGTTTCTTTGTTTATGCAATAATTTTTGCATTTATTACAAGATTTTATATTCATTACTTTCTAAATATTACAATAGTTTAGTTGATGAGAATCATCTACCATTAAGGTTTTAAGTTGATTATCTTAGTGAAATGTTAGCATTTTTATATTGCTTTATTGCATGTTAAATAAGAATTATATTATGATGTAAATGAATAAAAAAAATTTGTTATATTAACAAAGAAAAAATATATTAAACAAATGTTCTCAAAAAAAAAAGATAGCATATTTTTGTTCAAAATATGCAACAATATTGATATTGGAATTGGATACATAATTTCCTAAATAAGGGATATATATATATATATATATATATATATATATGAAAGAAAATAAAATTATAAAAAGCATTCTATTGATGAATATTTAGAAAAAAAGCATTTCGTGCTACGACAAGGTTATTAAGAGGATATAATTGATTGAATTAATATAGCAATGACACAAAATATGAAAATTTAAAATTATTTGACAATACAATATTATATCTTCCTTTTATTATTTTTGTAATGTATATTTCTTTTAACGCTTCAATTTATTAAATTTTAATACATATTAAATTGAATTTAAAGTATATCCATTTCATTTAATTAATTCTTAAATTTATAAAATAAATTTATTACTAATTATATAAAAAATACACATTTATAGTTAATACAAACCTATGCATAACACAGATTAAAAACTAGTTAAATATAAATCCGTACATCTCGTAAGTCTATTTACAAATATTATTTAAATTAAATATTCTTTGTTCACATCACAATTTTTAGCAGAACAAATTGAATTTTAGCATGAAATATTATTTAAATTAAATATTCTTTGTTCACATCACAATTTTTAGCAGAACAAATTGAATTTTAGCATGAAATTTAACATTTGATTGGAGGTGCGTAAAATGCATTTCCCCTTTCAATCTGATGATTAACCCTTTCTCCTAACGAGACACTGACACAGACACAGGTCACACAGCTATAGGTTTATAGCAGGAAATGCTAGTAGTTTCCAACTAACAACAAGTTTGAGGGGAGACAGAGTTTCAACCACACGATGCAGCGAACAAAGTAAATCTTGTCCCAGAGGTAAGGCAAATCAACGATCGGACTGTTGAATTGAATATTGAGGGATGGGAACTGGTATGACGTAGTTGAATCGGCCACCTTGTTAGCTCTCCTACCCAACCGTTTTCCATAAATTAACAAAACGAGCCCACCATTTTTCTGTGTCCCTTATATTCGGGGTTGCCCTCTTCATTTCTGTGTAAGTGGGTCTCTCTCTCTATTGAGTATTATCCTCAATTCAGTAATCCTCCCCTCATTTCGTTTTCTTTTGCTGGAACTCCAATTGGGTAATCATCGTTTTCCTCCTTGTTGAGTTCAACTTGTTTGTGCACTTGGATTTTCAGGATGCCATTTTTTCTTTTTTTCTTTTGAAGTTTCAGAATTTAGGAATGTATTTTACTTGCTTGTGGGTTTAATTCAGAAAAAGCTTGGAACCTTCCAGTTCATGCGCTGAAGGTTGTATGTGTTGCTGTGATTGCAAATTTGGTGGTTAATCTGTCAGCATAATTTTTGCACTGGATATTTGGAAGCCATGGATTTATGAGTCTGATATGAATATCTGTTTACTGCTTCTTATGCATTTTAGTTTGGAGGTTTCACAGGTTCATAAAGTTTGTTGCTGACACTGTTTGGTGAAGTGGAGCTGTCAAGGTTTAAAGATGAAGATCACTTTGGTTTCGCGGAGGGGAAAAGAAATCATTAGGGGTGGCATTGAACTTAGTGATTCTGTATGTCTTCCTCCTCTGAATTTTTATCTTCTTATGTTGTTATCTACTTATCTTTATTGTTCTGAGCAACGGAATAAAAAGTTGGCTGGAGTTTTGTCAGTTTGATTTATGTTTAAAATTTTCATTCTTTTTGTTAAATTTCATGATGGAGACCATTTTTCTTCGCTATAGGCTATTGTAGCAGAACTACAGGAGGCGATTCATGGCAAGAGTAAGTGAAACGTGTTTTTCCTTTGCTTATCTTATACATGAATTAGATTGAATAATTAAGTTTGTATTTTTAGCAAGAAGCGAAATGCAGTTACTCTTAGGATTCGTTTGTAGTTATGTGAGGGGTAGAAAGCTGGAAATTTCTGAAAGTTTTCCATCAAATATGTATATCAGCATTAGCTATTGTTCCTAAAGGTACTTTTTATAAATTGGGCAATGCTTAGGTGAGTACTCAGATCCTTTTTTTTTTTAATGTGCGCGCAGGCGGGGACATACTTGCAACTTTTTCATAAAAATTAGTTTAATCTCTCAATGATAATAGTAGCTTGTTAAATAGTTGAGTAAGTGCTCTTTCAAGGCCAAAAATAAAATAAAATAAAATATAACTCAGTGCTGTTCCATTACTGCATCCCTGCTTTTCCTATCCCTCCTTTATTACCAAGCCTGTGTTCATTGGTCTATTTCAATGTAAATGGTTTCCTATTATCTCCACTCCAGCAGTAGAATGCTCAGACAGTAACAATTGTTGAAGTCCACCTATAAAAAAGGAAAAAGGTTTTATTATCATTTACAACAACCCGAAGTAATTTTCATGAGATTCTTATTTACACTAAGCCTTAAATAATTTCCCTTTCAACAAACACCATTCTGTTCAACTTCAAATTATATTTTCAATTTTTTTTGGTAAATAAAATATATTTCCTTTTTTTGGTTGTCAGAATTGGTTCTATTTTCTTAACTCGATTATAATGTAACTTTACAAGATTGTTTGTGAAAGTTTCTAAAATATCTTATAGGTTTGGAGAAGCAAAAGAAAATTGTGGTCATTATTCTAAACAAAACAATGTCTCAACTATTTGTGGATTTTGAGGTGTGTGACAATAGTTCTGCACCCGAGCATTTGCCCGGGCTGCATACAGTGCTGTGTCAAAAACTATTATAGCCTTTCCGGTGCTTGAATAGTTGAAAGTTGTAACAATGGCCCTTGCATGGTTTTTGGTTCAACTTGGTAATCTGAGGTGTGTGAGAAATATTATCACCGCACATTGCGATGGTTATCTGCTTTTATCTAATTTTGAAATTGTCTGACATATTTGTAGAAGAAATCCAGTATTGTTTACTTAGTCTTCCCTGAGGGAACAAGTAATTAATTAAACTAAATTTAAGTAAACTAGCATACTTTTGCATTTGACACTAAACAATCAAGTTCCAGGACATGGAGTTCTAGAAACTCCTAAATTCCATTTCTGTAGTTCTGTTAAGAGTATATAGTCTTGGGTTTTTTTTTTCTGTTCTTTTCCATTTGAACTACTCTTTAGCAAGAAATGGCATGCTTCTCTCTGGGTGTAGGTGTCTAGGCAGCATTCAATGTTTTTATCACAGATCATTAACATGACTTGTATGTTTCCTACCAACAGCCAAGAAGTACTACCCATCGAGGCAACGCTTAACGCTTCCACTTGAACCAGGATCAAAGGCGAGACCTGTTGTCCTTGACTACAAAAAAAGTCTTAGTGACTACACAGATGGAAATTCAGGCAAATTAACTGTAGTATTCAAGGACTTGGGCCCACAAGTTTCCTATCGCACTCTTTTCTTTTGGGAATACTTGGGTCCTTTGGTTATCTACCCTATCTTTTATTACTTCTCTGTTTATGAGTTTTTTGGCTACAAGGGTGAGCGAGTTATCCACCCTGTGCAGACTTATGCCATGTACTATTGGTGTTTCCATTACCTAAAGCGTATTCTGGAAACATTTTTTGTGCATCGCTTCAGCCATGCAACCTCACCCCTTTCCAACGTATTCCGCAATTGTGCTTATTACTGGACATTTGGCTCCTATGTTGCTTATTATGTGAACCACCCACTATACACCCCTGTTGGTGATCTCCAATGGAAGATTGGATTTGGGTTTGGGTTACTCTGTCAAGTAGCAAATTTCTACTGCCACATATTGCTGAGGAACCTTCGCAAGCCTGACGGTGATGGAGGATATCAGATTCCACGTGGCTTTCTATTCAATTTTATTACATGTGCAAATTACACAATAGAGATTTATCAGTGGTTAGGCTTCAATATTGCAACACAGACTATTGCAGGTTACGTTTTTCTTGTGGTTGCTGCTCTTATCATGACCAACTGGGCTCTTGGAAAGCACAGGCGTTTGAAGAAAGTGAGTTTCTTTACTTTGTCAAGCAATTCAGTTTCAGACATTGTTTATTCTTATATATATCTATCCATGTGTGTGTGATCTATCTGAACTTTTGCTGGTAAAGGATAGATACCTGAGCTTCATATCCTCGCGTGGACTAAAAAAAAAATTGGTTTTTAATCAATATGCAATAGAGATGTTTGTTAGTGGTGTGTGCTAACCAAATTAATTATAGCTCTTGTACGTAATATGATTATGTCCGGCTATCATATGTACAAGGTGAATTATTTTTCAAATTCTATAAGATGGAACTGAGATGATTGCTATTTTCCTGTTTGCATATCTTTTTATTATTTTTATTTTTTTGTATCTTGATTCTGATCTTTGATATTGCCTGCAGATATTTGATGGAAAGGAAGGAAGACCAAGGTATCCTCGTCGATGGGTGATTTTACCCCCCTTCCTCTAGAAACCAGAGTCACTGATGAGGACATCACCTTAACTCACAAAGAAGCTCAGATTTAGATTTGTAGCATGATGAAATCGTTGGTGATCCTTGCTTGTCAGATATGAATTTGTCTCTTAATTTCGTAGAAACTTTTGGATATGAAGTTGGGTTCCTGACTATTTAGAAACTTTTGCTGTAAAATGCAGATTTATGCTTAATTGTGCTGTTTTATCTTATTGTGTTTTGGATATGTATTTCTTGTAAATTTTGATCTGTTTTATCTTATTAATTGTGCTGCCTTTTTATGCTTCTGTTTAATTATGTTTGGCTGCTCTCTTGATTGTCACCAATCTTTCATTCGTTAGCTCAATAAATGAATATATGAGATTTTAGGAAAAATGCAAAAATCTCCAGTAAAGTTCGGAATGATTAGATTTCGTCTTCTTTACTCTGTGGTGGTTGGGTCTTGCATTTGTTTCCGAGCTCTCAAAGTTGGAGGGGTCAAAATCCCATTTCACCAATAATGCAGGAAGTATTTTGTATTTTTCTTGAGATTTCATTTTCTAGCCCATAGATAATGGATTCTAATGATTGTTTGTTTCAATCGGCAGCCTGATTACGTGGGTCTGTGATCGAAATATTTCATATGGAGTCGCATTATTATGTTTAGTAGCCGGTGATATTTTTGTTTTCATCTAAATCTACAAATTTATGTTTTGTAATTGTTCACTATATATTTACTTCCTCTACTCACTTCACTGCCACAAGTGGTTATATGCGTTGATTGGTAGCAGGTAGCTGTTTCAGAGATGGATTACAATGATGATCGCATAGTCAATATATCCCCATTACAAGAACTTACATGTCTAAAAAACATCATTGGCAACTGGCACTTTAGTGACGACACTAGATGTTACCCTAGAGGTTTTCTCTTTTAATGTTCTGGCTCTGAATTTGAAACCAATATGTATATGTTAAGTAATTTATACTGTCATAATTAAAAAAATAAAAAATAATTAGACAGGTCCCTTGAGTAATAATTGAGGTCAAAACACGGACTTTTGTTGTCATCAGTTTGCACTTATTCAAACTAGGGTTGAGTTGGAGCGCCTCCCCATGAATAAAATGTATTATTTCGTGGAATTAAATATTCTAAAAAATTTTAATATTTTTAAGGATGATATTTTTAAGAATTAAATTCAAGAGAATATAATAGTTTTACATTAAGTTCAACTAGAAATATTTTTAGAAATATTATAATATTATATTTTAATTATTTTAAATATTTTTAAAAATATTATTTAATTATTAAAAATATTCTCATTAAGATTTAGTAATTATTAGTAATTTGTAATAATCGATGATAATCACTAATAATAAATGATGATGATAGTAGTGACAAACAATAATCACTGATGGTGAGTAATGTTTGGTAGTGATTATCGAACAGTGAGTAGCAATTAATATTAGTTATTGAAAATAAAAAATGGGCAGTGATGATCATTAGAAATAAGTGATAGTTCGCAATAATCACCTGATAATAGATGATGGCCAATGATCAGTAGTGATTGGCAATAATCATTAGTAATAAATAATAATCAATAGTAATTATCATGATGATAGTGGTGACGAATAATAATCACTGATGGTGAATAATAAATAGTAATTAATAATAATAAATAATGATAATAGTGATGACGAATAGTAGTCACCGATGATGAAGTAATGATTGGTAGGTGATTATCGACAATGAACAATAATTAATATTGGTAATTAAAAATGAGAAATGGATAGTGATAATCACTAGAAATAAGTGATAGTTCGCAATAATCATCAACAATAAATAACGGCCAACGATCAAGTAGTGATTAGCAATATTCATTAGTAATAAATAGTAATTAATAATGATTACTAATGATAGGGTGATAATTGATAATTGTCATTAACAATGATAGTGGTGGATAGTTGTAACCAACAACGAATAATAATAAATGACAATGACTAACAATGAGTGATTACAGATAATGACCACCAATAATAGATGATTGTGGTGGATGATAGTCATTTTATATAATGAGTAATTGGTAATGAATAATAAATAATTGATAGTGATCATTGATGATAAATAATGATGAACTAATAATTACCAAAAATTGATAATGACTAACAATGAATAGTAATCAATAATGATTATCAGTGATATATAATAACGAATAATAGTTAATCGCAATAATTGATAAAATAAGTAAAATAATTTTTTTATATCAAACATTCTCATATCACACAAATATAAAATATACACTTCTTCCTATAGGAATATTTTAGAAGACTATTAAAAACATCCCCAATAATATTATTTTTAAAATTTAAATCAAATATAAAAATCTCACATTTTTTAAAAATATTGTTAAAAATGTAAAAAATATTCTACTAACCAAATATAACCCAAAATTTACTTCGAACTTGCAAATATTAACACCAGTTTAACCCGAGCCCTGCTTGAAAAAATCAACCTAGTTTCACTCAGCCCTCGATTCGTTCTATTCACGAGTTCATTGATGCACGGGCACTCTCTTCCTTGGTGCTTTGGTTACCCACCCTCCCTCAAAGCCTTGTAGGTACGGTAAATTCGCCCCGTTGCAGGCACGCCGTGTGTACAATTTAGAACCTCGAATACTCGGTGGATTATTTTAAAGAAAAATTGCAGCTTATCCGTATGTGCTATAATTTAAACTTATCTTGTTTACATGTGAATTTATTTTGTTCACACCTTACCTATTTTAACTATTTTTCCATCAAAGAACAAATGAAAACTATTTTTCTGTCAAAAAATAAATAAAATTATGATTTTTTCCAATATTCAAAGTTACAAAATTAAGAAACTAAAATTGTGTAAAATACAATTTTGGCACCATACCTTAATTTTCAGCTATGATTCGAAACTTCATCAGTTGACAGATCAGATAGTCCGCCTATGAAACCCTTCTAACCAAGCTCATGCTCTTGATTTAATTTTGTAACTTTAATGGAATAAAAAAAAGGTCATGTGACAAAAATAGGAATATTTCAAACTTTTACGAAAAATTAGACAAGTTGGTTCAAATGTAAAAAATGCCAACGAAACAAAACCACAAATGGATCAAATTTAGCACTTCAAACCGGAAGTAGACTAAGTAAGCTTTGGGTCTGGCAACTCAAACTATCATTAAAACTATAATATTGCACAGCTTCAATTATCAAGTATTTGAATAAATCACATGCATTAAATCAACGGTAATTGTCCCCACAAAAACAACCACGCAAAATTGATCAGGACAACAGTGTTCCTAGTGACAAACTACGGTATCTGAACCAAAATCTCAGACCATGGTCTAATGATCACCAGGCATGGTCTTGATAATATCAGAGTCACCTGAACAAAATAATATCAATGAATTAGAGAAAAACAGGAATGAAAACAATTTGTAATCTGAAAATATTAATGGAGGCATAACTTACCAGGATCAATAATGCTAAGACAGCAGACTCTGTAATATTTTCCACATGCTGTGCCCAGATCTACGTTGTCTGGAATAAACAAACATCATTTTTATCAAAGATCTTGTTCACCGAGACATAAATACAGATAGTAGTGCCATATCTATATCTGTCAACAAATGCTTCCCATAACAATTTGAAGTAAAATATAATTTCACAACATGGCCAAACAAGGATCAGGCAACTTCTTTAAACTGCGTTGTAGCTGATGTGCAAATCAAAATGAATTCATTCCCTGGAAAGTGAACTCCAATATGCTGCACTTCCTTACCACCTCTAATGAAGCAACAGGTGCAAGTGCGTCACACAATCCCACAAGAAAGTTCAATTTTAACTTTATAAAGCAAGAATTTTCTCCTATACATATACACATACAAATACAAATATAGAAAAACTATCCCCGGTGAGCAAACTCAAGCTGTTGAACATGTAGAATAAAAATTTAACAAATTTGATACAAAAACATTTCTACAGGTCCAGTGACTAAACCATATTTATAGATATACAACTGAAGACTGTATATATCCTCTATATAGACATGCAGGATTTAGCTACAAAAGGCCAGCAGAAAACTTTGCAACAATTGTTTAGATACTATTGAATATAGGAAAAATAATTTTAAGTCAAAAAAGGAAAGAAAAGTTATTCCATATTGCAATTTGCGAAAGCTTTTAAATTAAGAACTTACTTCCAGCATAGTGATGCACACCAACTTTGGCCAACATAGCATAGTACTCTATCTCAGACTTCTTCAAAGGTGGGCAGTTATTGGCAATGATAATCAACTTCCCTGCAAATTTAAGGAAAATGTTTATCACAATTGTGAATCCCTTGAACATTTAAAAAAAACCTAAAACCACAACCAATTATAATCTTTAAGATATATTCACTGCTGATTTAATTGTTTCACAGTAGCTAAAAGAACTGCCTCTATCCAAATGTACCAAAAAAGTATATTTCATTACAGTTCTACACCATCAATCCACACACTTTGAAATATTACTGCCCAACCAATATTTACCTTAAACCAGCCAAAACAACCAAGATTTCCCCAACAACCACAACACTGTACTTCAATCTAAATATTCCCCATTTATATGGAAATAAAAATCCCCAATAGACCTAACACTCAATTCAGCTCAATCGAAGCACAAGGATAAGTGGGTAAAAATCGGATCGAAGATAACCATTCAGAAGAAATTATTATACCTTTGGAGTTCCTCAAAGACTTAAGAACAGTCTTGTAACCCAGAGTGTACTTCCCACTCTTCATCACAAGAGCGAGTCGGTTATTGATGCTCTCATGAGTCTTCTTCTGCAGAAATCAAATCATTAAAAAATGGTCATTTCCCGCTTGAAACAAGAGCAAATAATCCTTGAGGAAATAGAAAATCCTTGGAAAACTCTGAATCAGATACGAAATCGTAAAGCTCCTCCTACGAACAAAATCAATACTGCCCAGCCGGAAACAGTGCGCATTATATCGAGATGAGAGAAAGCTTACGGTTTTCTTGGCGGCTACCATGGTTGTAGACTTTGAATGCAAGTGCAGTGTGTGCTGTGAGGCTGGAAGAAACCCTAGCTAGCGGCAAAATGAACAACTAGAAATATAAAAGACCGGCCCCGGTAGAGTTTTGAGAAATAATAAATTTGAATTGAATTGGATATTGGACCTATCGGAGCTCAGTGTGTATCATTGGTATTGGGCTCCTGTAATTTTTTAGGCCTATTAACTTAATGGGCCTGTTTTGTGAACTTAGCAAAGCAAGTATAAAAATTAAAATTAACATTGGAGTAAAGTCTCTGTCGTTTTTGTAAAATTCACTCTCCTTTTTTCACTTTTGTCTCTATAAAATTTTTTTATCAATTTCATTTTAGTGAAATATTAATTTAATCAATTTCATCTTTAGGTTATGTCTAAATGAAAATTAATTTCTTCAATTCCGCCATTCTCGGAACAAAATTGGAAGGAACAAAATTGATCAAGAATATTTCATAAAGGAAAAAGATTAATTTCATATAGATAAAAAAGGATTTTTACTCTTCAAATTATAGTGGCAAAAATACCCACGTTAATGAAATTATTTGTTAAGCTCTACTATTTTCAGATCCATAATTCCTACTAAGTGAAAGTTCTAAAAGTAACTAATGTTGTATTCAAATTACAAAAAAAAGCCTCAATGAAGTACAAGAAATTTTATATATTAGTATGAATTCATGGTATGCACAGGTATGATAGGAATAATAATTTTGTTGCATTTAATGTAATTAAAAAAATACAAACATTAATCTAACTAATAAAACTATAAGGATTTTCTACTCATTAAATATAAATTATAAAACTATATAGCAGCAATTACAACAGTAACAAAGGTTTGACAATTTAGAGAATCTAGAGTAGTAGATAGTTATTATTTTATAATCAGGTAGAATTATTCAATGAATTATCGAGCAATAATCCTATGTAATTATGTCATTTATTTATATATCTAGTGATCGAAAATTAAGTTCCAAGGCATTATCCCTTCATGTAGAATTATAAAGTTTAATATTATCTCAATACGATATGATCTTATATTTCTCTTTTGACTAGATTTGACATAAAGTAATGGATTTCTTGTAGAGCAATACTAAATTTTAAAGATTTGCTTTGAAATGATAAAAAAATTGACAATAATTTGACTCATATAGGTTGTTCATGTGATAAGAAGATCAATCCCCATTATTTTAGGAAAAAGGAAGTTTTAAGAGCAGATTTTATTAAAAGGTTTTTTATGTCATGTCATATTAATTGCTCACGTGACCAGAAAATCAATCTTTCATTTTCAGTTATGGTCGGTTTTGGTTGAGAAATGAAACGTCCATCTTTGACCGACTGATTACCAAAAACGACTAAAAAATCGACCATATTTCCATATGCACAACCGTGGGTAAATATACGTTGCATTGGTTTTAAAACAGTTGGTAGTCTTCCTTTCTCATTTTTGTACCACACTACACAAAATTCATAAAGCTTTCGTGTCTGTTCCTGTTTGGAAGGAATTTACAATGAGAAGTAACCCAAAAAAATAAAAAAAATGATTGTGGAATAACTTTTCCTTCTTATTTTAATATATTAGTGGTAGGGAATAACGACAATGAAAAATGATTAATAAAGTTCCTCATTTGAATGTTTGCAAAATACTAAAAAATCTCCAATTTTATGCCTAGTAACATAAAACTTCCAAAAAAACGCTTATGATATAATTTGTCCTTCTTTTTCCTCCGCCACATAGCTAACAAATTAGTAGACGCTTTTGCAAGCTTTATTTTCACGTAAAATTCCCCCACCGCACAAAAGGAATGAATTTTCTTGTGGGATGTTAAATAGGAATGTCGATTTGGAGAGGAAATTTCCAGAAGAAAACCATTCCTTTTCGGCGGTGAGAGAACAATACACATTGGTCTTGTGACAATCCAATATGTAGCCATGATTCGGGAGTATAGACACAAATGTTGTATGGCTGTTGTCAGCTTATGCTGCAAGACATTTAGTTTGTCAATGTTGAGTTTGGAACTTGGAAAACTACGAACAAAGGATGTCACCAAACGTCTCGTACGTCCTAGGCGTATGTGTTGCGATGGTCTGAACAAAAGATGGTGATCTCTGGAAGATGAGTTAACTACTAAAACTCACCCACAACTTGGATCATGAACTGTAACTTCATCACAGAGTCAGAATAGCTAGTAATCACCAAGCAGTTATCTGACGATAAATTCGTCCCATCGCTAGCAATCACTTGCTAGCCAAACAATTATGCTTGTTAGAGCTATACGACAATAAATTTGTCTAATGATTAATAATCACATATTAGCTAATAATTGTTGAACAAATAACATATTTTCTTACAATCTTAATATTTTATAATAATATTCCAACAGGAGATATTTAATATAAACAAATGAACCTAAAATTGAGGTTCTTTTCCAAGTATTAGAATTATAACCAGATATTCTTCTCATTAGGACTGTTGATTCTTTCAAACTGCTCGACTTTCAGTATTTCAGCCAAGATGATTCCATCCGTTATTCATGGATCCATTTGTTTACTATTTTTAAAAATAATTTTTTATTTTTTTAAAAAAAGAAATTTCTATTTGATAAATTATTTTCAAAATCAATTTTTAAAAATTGTTCTTAAAATTCTCGTTTTAAAAATAAAAACAAAAAGAACAAGTTTTAAATATCTCCTAAACTTACTTTTTTTCATTCTTGATGACAATTTTATAATTAAACTTTTGCTAATTTCTTTCACTGACTATCATCTATTCATTATTTTTCTTAATTTTTAAAAATAATTTTTTAAAAACAAAAAACATATCTAATCACACCTAATACTCACTACACAGAGAGACGACACAACTACAATTAGTTGTGTTTTCCATTCTCAGTTGAACACAACTGAATGTAGTGCCCCCCAAAAAAAAAATGCTGCAGACTTAGAACAGCATCAATCAGATTTAATAAACTCGCTTGATCCACAAACTAGTAACTCAATATGATCTACGACAAAATCACATCACTAGAAAGCTAGGACAAAGTCATAATTTAAAACCAGTATGAATATGATTTCTCAAAGGCATGCTTTTACGTCATATGCATTAATTCAAACGGCTCTCTCGTAACTGGGAAATTGCAGAGTAATAATTTTCTAGTATTTTAATAAATCACGTACATTAAATTAAGGGCAATTCCTCTTCACATAAACAAGCACGAAAAATTCAATCCAACAACATGGTTTTTAGTGACAAACAATCATGGTAACCGAGAATCAAGATATCTGCTTATTGTTCACCAGGCATGGTCTTGATGATATCAGAGTCACCTGAAAACAGCAATATCAATTAGAGAAAAGGGAGTGAAATCAACTGCTAATCAAGAAATATTACTGAACAGCATGACTTACCAGGATCGATAATGCTAAGGCAGCACACTCTGTAATATTTGCCACAAGCTGTTCCAAGGTCTACGTTGTCTGCCATAACAAGATGTATTTTTTTTTCTCTTTTAAAGATCTTCATGACAACATATACACGTCTATAAATATCCACCAACAAATGCTTCTCTATTAAAAATTTGAAGCTAAAACAACCAGAAAACAGCATTCAAGATCCAAGCATTAAAACTAAATTTAACCGCAATGCAGAAGTAAAAATCAAAATAAATTCATCCTCTAAACAGTGAAATTTAACAAGATAATTCCAGACTTCCCCCATCACAGCCATCGTACATATGCATCAAAAAAAAAAAATTCCAACAAAAAACTTCAATGGAAACTTCATAGAGCGAGATTTTTGTCCTAGACTGACATGCACCAGAATGGAAAACCCTTCTAAGTGAGGACAACAAAGCTGTTAATCATGTGGAACGATGGAAGAACAATTCAATGAATTTGACATAATAAAAACTTTATAACAAATTTGTATGACCTAATCATATTTATAAATATATAAAGGATGCAGAATACACATATACACTATACAGAGACAAATAGCCAAGTAAGATTTAAATGCACACGGCCAAAAGTGAAAAAAAAAAAAAAAGGCCAACAGCCTCCACCATCATACTCGACACCACAACATTCCATGCAACATCACATGGATATTCTATATTGCGAAAGTAATTTAAGAAAGTAAAGATAGAAAGCAGAGCGATCAAAGAATAAAGAATGATGCATCTAGAATGAGTTGATTGATAAGTAAGATAAATAAACAAGACAGATGCCCTTTAATATAAGAACTCACTTCCGGCGTAATGATGTACACCAACTTTGGCCAACATAGCATAGTATTCTATCTCTGATTTCCTCAAAGGTGGGCAGTTATTAGCAATGATAATCAGCTTTCCTGAAAACAATTTAAGAATAACCCCTTAGGAAAATCACAAGCAATCTCCGGGAATATATTGGCTTCAGATTCAATTGTTTCAAAATAATAACGGAATTGCTTCTACCATAACGGTTCTAAATCATTAATCCCACAATACGAAGTTGCATTGTCCAAACAACATATCATTTACCTTCAAACAACTCCAACAAACAAGAATTACCCTAACAATCACAATCTTGAACATGATACTATAAATTCCGTCTCCATATCGAAAACAGAGAAATCCCAATAGATATCCAATCAATTCAGCTTAATCGACCACAAAGATAAATAGTTAAAAATCATATCGAAGATAGACATTCGGTACGAATTATTATACCTTTGGAGTTCCTCAGGGACTTGAGAACAGTCTTGTAACCCAAAGTGTACTTCCCGCTCTTCATAACGAGAGCGAGACGGTTGTTAATGCTTTCATGCGTCTTCTTCTGTGGAAACGAAATCATTAAAAAAAAGGTCACTTCCCGTTTGTATCAAGAGAAAATCATGGCCAACGAAACATGAAATGTCTTAAAAATTCTGATTCAGAAGTGAAATGGCTAGGCTGCTCCATTGAATAAAATCAACGCTACCCAACTTGCCAATGTACGCATGAGAAAAAGGAGGGAGAGAGAGCTTACGGTCTTCTTGGCAGCAACCATAGTTGAAAGCTGTGAATGCAATGCGTGTAAGCGCGGTAGCCGGAAGAAGAAACCCTCGCCGGCGGCAAGTGAGGAAGAAGGCAGCAATATAGAGCGTCTCTGTCACTAGGGTTTTCTTTTGGGTTCGGATTGTTCGGTTCTGAGAATTATAAACTTTGGACTGGATATTGGGACCCCTGGGGTTTCTCAGCCTAATTTGATTATATGGGCCTATTTTCCTGGCTTAACAAAGCATATATATATATATATATAAGCAAAAACATTTCTGCACCATAATTATTACTTTAAAGTAAAAAGAGAGTGAGAAAGGACCCGTTTGAATTAGCCTAAAAATAACTTAACTTGACTTATCTATTTTAATAAGTATTTTTATATTATTTTTAATTATTTGACTAAGCTTAAAATGTTAACTTAAACTCGTGATTAAGCACTTTTATTATTTAGGAGTTGTTTGGTTGATACAGAAAATAACTCTTTATAAGAAATTAAAATTTTAAGAAAATAATTTCTTATATAAGTTTCTTGTGAAGTATTCAAAATTGTTTGGTTGACATATAAAAAGTAATATTTTCTTAAAAAATAACTTCCTAAATTTTATTTAGTTTAATTTTAAATATTTTAGAAAGTATTAATAAAATGACTATTATATCTTCAATATTATTATAATATAAATTAATAAATTTTAATTGTCATTAATTAAATTTAATGAAAATAATTTTATTATTATATTCATAAATAACACAAGAAATAGAACTTACTTAAGAGGAGGTGAGTAAGTTATTTCTCATATTTTATGAGAAATAGAACTTATTGAAAGTTATATTTTCTTCAGTTTGTTAAATAATAACCAACAAAATAATTTACCTCTTTCTTATTTCTTGAAAATTAGAATTTTCTATATTATTGATACGAATTAAACGGCCTCTTATTTTTCCCAGGTTATCTATTGAGGCTTATGAAAACAAACTTTTGCGGAAGCAGGATTCAACTTACACAGTACTTGATTAATGAATTTTTTTTATAAAATTATCTTCAAACAACTTTGAAAGTTACAATCTTAATCTTATTTCAGAAACAAAATTAGACACTTATCTTTGTCTTTCTTAAGTTTTTCTTCGATTACAGCCGTCGTTACCACTTGAGTCTATAGAGGTAAAAAATTTTTCATGTTTTTATTTGATCTTTGCTATTTATTTTGTGTATTTTAGTTTGTGAGATGTTTTTAAATTATCAAAAATCTTTATTATCTCTTTGTTTATCTTTTTGTTTATCTTTTTGTTTATCTTTTTGTTTTTACGAACATGAATTCAATAACTAGATATTTTAGAGAAGATAGTCTATAATAACTAGCATAAATAGAGAGTAGGAAATGGATGAAAATGACATGCAACAACCCAGAATCAAAATAGAGATCTGTAATAGTACTCTATTTTTTATATCACAAAACAAAGTATAGAGCACCATGAAAATCAAAATCATAAAACGATTATAGTTTATTTATAATTTCGTCTCCATTCAGCCATAAAACGAGAGGTTTCCTCAGCTTCAACAAACTAGTGAAACAAAATGATTAACTTGGAATGATTCCAAGTTAAACCTTTGATGTTAGCTTCAACAAAGCCCTCCTAGCTTTAACAAACACTGTGTGATTCATAATTTTCATTTTGGATTAGTTTGTTATTATTTTCTACACTTTATATTTTTCATCCTAGTTACAAATGGAGTGCTTTGTCTTTATTTGCACTTTTATGTAACTTTTCGTATTTTTTAGTGTATCTGTGCAGTCCAGGAACCAGGTAGTTGAGATTAACGGTGGCAAAAAGAATTCTTGTTTTGTAAAGTTATTGCTGGTAAACCTTTTAATAAGTAATTTTAATTAATTCTCAGAAATCTGGCTTGAATTATGATTTTTGTTTTCTTAATTCCCTTACTTTTTCACTATCATGTCAAAGGAGGACAGCTTATCTATATAGAAATATTGTGCAAGGCAGTTATTAAATATGGTGTAGAAAATTCATCTATCTGGTCTTATGCAACGTTTGAGAAAAAATGGAAGAGGAGATTGAGAAAAAAAAAAGTCGTTATCAAAGCACACCTCACAAGGTGACAACAAAATATTGGAGTCGCAAAAACAATGAGAGCTTCATTGGAAAATACCAAACACAACACAAAAATACAAAACCAATTAGGCGGTTAGCTTATTTTCAGTTTCACAAGCAGTTTAGGTAACATTTTATATCCACTATAGTGGATTGATAGGTAAAACTTTGAACTTCAATACGAAATAGAACATTCTATATAACAATTTTTATAGAAACTTCCATGGAATAAGGTTTCCCTTATCTATTTGACATTGAGATATGATTCACATGAAATACGTTCACTGCAATCTTTCCAAGAGATAACTGGTGCTTCATCAAATCATTTGAGAATTAGCATTCCAACTACAAAATTCTACAAATACTGCTTCCGGTTATTGGTATGAAATCAATAGCCAACTATTGCCTAAATCTTGCCTGTTAATGCAGCCTGTTACACTATAATAGATGATGGGATAATGCTGAAACAAGGTAAACACCAGGAAACCAATAGGCATAATAATAGTTACAATGAACAAGATCAAGTCACAAGACACCATAATTATGCAAAAGGCATCATCAACTGTCAGCCAGAGTCAAAACATATTCTCCATCAGCATGGTCAATTCAAGGAGAAGAGCTTGAGGATTAAACATAGATTAGTTTATCAAAAATTGTAACTACTGCTGCGATGCTGCTGTTGATGTTCCAGATTCTGCTGGTGCAGACCCAGCAGGTCCAGATCCCGAGTGACCAGATAACCCCAGCTGCATAGAATGCTGATACTGCTGATTCATGGCTGGAGGCTGCGGTGGAGCCATTGCTACATTGTATGGCTGTGGTTGTGGATACTGTTGATAAGGGGGTGGCGGTGGCATATATCCATACTGAGGGTAATACTGATGATGGTATTGCCCAGGTGGTGGAGGCGGCATCATAGGATGGGCAAAATGCTGCACTTGCTGCTTATCTGAATTAGGTTTGTTCTCCCCTGACCCAGCAGGGCGACTGGGAGCACCATCTTGAGATGGAGCAAGAGCACCCATTCTTTGAGGATCCATTGATGGATAATAACTTCTATCTGGCTGAGGAGGTGGCGGAATGTTATAGTAATGCATCCCTTGAGCTTGGTCCTGGTTCTGCTGCTGGGATATTACTGCTCGTGGCAATAATCCACTATGAGCCACAGATGCCTGCTGCCTTGCTTGATCTGAGCTTTCTGAGTCGGGTTTTGCTGTCTGAGGTCTACCCCACATGAGCTTTAGTCTCAGCCCCTTGATAACAAGTTTGTTGGAGAGCTCTTCTGCTGCTTTCTCAGCACCTTCTCTGGTTGTGTAAGTTACAAAAGCACAAGCCCGTTGGAGGACCATCTTGATGGATTCAATTTCACCGTGGGCGTAAAAGTGATCCCTCAGATCCTGTTCAGTGACTCTAGCATCAAGCCCACCCACATATAGAGTTTTAATACTCTCATCCTCAGGAGGCTCCAAGGAGGTCATTTCTCCTGCTTTGCCGAGTAGCTTCAATGCCACTGGATCATTCAGTCTGCAGGTTTTAAAAGAATTCACAAAATTATCCATTGGTATAAGGAAACAAATTGAAGCAACTTTAAAAGCTTCAGTAATTTACCAAAATTCTTATGCTCACTTGTCTCTTCATACACACCCTTCTTCTTAAAGTTAAAGCTGTACATGATAATATATGATGCATACTCTGCTAAATGTTTATCGCCTAAGGAATTCAATGGCACATTGGTATTTGATAATGTGTGTGTTTTAAAGGCATGCTAGGCCTCTTTGATAAAACTTCTCTTGCTACAGATTAACGTGTGCAGTGGGACAGAAAAAGGCAAATAAACATGTTACTAACAGTAACCAAGATTGCAATTTGCAAGCAAAGAATGCATAATAACTTTGGTCATATCTGATTACAAAACCTCTAACTATCTCATTTTCATGTGTTGGCTACACTTGTGATCAACAACCCCCCCACCCCCAAAACTTTGGATCCTTGTAGGCTAATGCCAAATCAAGGTCAAAGTAAAAAAATAAGAAGAAACCAAGAAGAAAGGTCCTCAATTATACTGTTATAGGCATAATTACACCATTAATTAGCACAAGAAACAATATGTAATTATAATATCTCTGCATGTCTTCATGCAGGTCTTCCAGTAAAGAGTTTAAATTAATGCCTAAGAACAAATCCTGGACAATTGAACCTACCCATAGTAACGATCTTTAATATTTTGCTGCGACAACTCTCCAGTTACAGGCATCTCATGCCTGTATGGACACTCAGCTCCTCTAGTACACTCACCCCTGATGTAGAAACTGCAAATATGTGCCCTGTTTCTTTTATAATATGGTGTTGTCCTTTGAAGCTTCAGAATAGTATCATTTGGGCGTGTTTTCCCATATGAGGATTCATAATCTATACCAGCTCTAGCCTGCACCACAATTGAACTGTTAGTAAAAAGATTATAATGAAGTAACGGCCACAGCCAACTAGTCAAAACAGTAATGAAATTAAAAGCACAAGCATATTGATAAGCACTACAGAAACTATAAATTTTAATGACTGGTGACAAAAGACTAAAGTAGAGAGCAAAAGTGAATTTAAATGGCCTTAAGTTAGTTCTAGGCCCATTAAAAGATACAAACATAACATACTTATATATAACACAATAATAATAATAAGAGAAAATGAACCCTCTTACAGGTCCAAAATTCTACAAAACCATAGAAGTTGCAACATAATTATTCTTTCTTGTCTAACATACAGATTGAAATAAAGCTTACGACTGCCTAAAATTACCTAAAATAGATGAAAAGGGGGTGATAAAGTAGATGACATAAGGGACGAACTTTAAGAGACTTGAGTCAACTTATAACATGCCTAAATGGAGCCCCCAAGGGATCAGAGATGAACGTATATGCTAGTTTGGTTTATCAAATGAAAAGAGGTAGCTTAGGTTTGAGCATTTAGATAAATGAGCACATGCAAGTTGCAGGCAAGTTCATGAAATACATCTAGAACCATGTTATCAGGTAATGTTATTGGCTTATAGCATAATTTGCAACTGCATTGATGATATGGAGTGAGAACAACATGAGAAAGCTTCTGATGCTAGAATTAGGTATATCAAGTTATAACTGAATACAAGACTTCTTAAACAGAAGTTCATATTACTTGCCTGCAAAAACACAGAAACCACATAGAAACAAAACAGTTTAATCTAAGTAGCCTGCATTTCAATTGGTGACTTCAATTACAATACACAAAATTAATCTTTTATATAAGAAATGGGTTCCAATATCCCCCCCCACCCCAAAAATGACATGGGATGCAGACATGTAAATTGTCTCATGAAATTTAACTGCTCTAGAAAATAGCAGGCGTTAATACAATGTCAAAAATAATTTCTTTAAAATAAGCCACTGTCAATAAATGGTCTGAGCAAAGAAAGAGTTTATTTAGCAGGAGAAAAAGGGAGGTAAACAAAAAGCATAAGGAAAGAAACAGAATTCTTCACCTGGCGGAACATTCCAACAGGCACATAAAACAAGTCTATCAAAAGAAAATGCAAAATCATTACAGCCAACAGGACATAGAAGCATGTACAACAACTTCAACAAAGGCAATTGATTCTCATGAAAAAGTGCTGAGAACAGTGACAATACAATGCAATTATATTCAGGTGTAATGAAATGCAATAAAAAGATAAGCTAACATCTGCTTTGTTCAAACCTTCACAAAATTAAGCTTGTTAATTCGATTATTTGTAAATAGAGCATGATCAAACTTACACATAAGGACTAATTCAAAACATAATAAAATCATCCAAAACAACAGTGTGTGGAAAACAACTGAATAGGCAAACCTAATCAGGTTTTCAAGTAGGCCTCTAGGCCTCTCATGGCAGTGAAGCAGGGATTAAAAGTCATTGGTTTATTTGGTTTTGGTTCTTAAACAAAACTACAATTTTTTTTTAAACAAACTCTAGCACATCCCGGACCCCTATATCTCATCTAAGTTATCTTTCTTCATGCCCATATATAAATGTACAAACTCACTAATCTCTATGCCATTAGCATATGTACTGATGCATTTCTGACGGTCTGTAACATGTATTATCAATTTTACTAAAGAATTTTTCATTATGAGGAACCTCAGAAAAGGCAACATTTAACCAGTATTGCCAAAAGCAATAAAAGTTCAGCAACAGGAGTCCATAAGTGATAATCTTTGTATTAGCCAAACTATAAAAAATTGATCATAACTACAAGATAACGTTACTTTCATTCACCATTCCAGTTAAATGCAACTATCATCTACTATAAGTACACAATATAATGAGAAATCATACCTTACGATCATGCTCCTCAGCAAAATACTCTCTATTAACATCACTCTTTGGAATGGCATCATGAGAACTAATGCTGAGTGCAGTATCACGGACTTGAACCGGCAGCCCATATTCAAGATCCAGAAGGCAAACTTGACAAACATTTTTCAATTTACTACATGTCTGGCAGATCTCAGATTTCTTATATCTTGCATCTCGACCAGGCCTCCATCTGAAAACAGTGAATGGTCGCGTACAAATCTTGCACTCCTTATCATACTCTGCCCTTGTCTGCATCCAAAGATGTGCATAACAAAGCAATTAAAATATCATTAAAATAGATAAGATATAATAACATATGCTCAAATGTGAAAAACCAAAAATTATCTACTATTTATTCAGTATTCAATGATTCCCTTGACAATCTGTCTCCCACAATGCAGTGCAAAATGACAAAAGTATAATGTAGTCCCCAGATTTATCACCAGATTTATCACTCTGCGCATGACATTATTAATGTTCTCATATCGAAATCGGTCTAAATATCAGTAGGAAGTCAATATGTTGGACAAAGACCTAAGTGAGTTGTACCTGGCTTAATTACTAATGTGGTGTTAAGAGAGGGACATACCCAGACTCCTCTTTTAGAAGTCAAGTACGAAAAATCCTCAATTCCACTTAAAACAGTTCTAAAAAGAAAAAAAAAATGCAACTGTACCAAACAAGAAACAATCCTCGGTTCCAAACCCATGGCATCTGCACATTAAAAGTTCAAACATCCCATTTGTAAAATTGTAAACACTGCTGTAAAACAGGTTTTCTTCAATTGTTTAACTGACTGGTTTATCTCAAGTTTTTAAGTGATGAAGACATGAAGTACCTTAATAGTTAAACCTATAAAGTACAGCCGCAAAAAACGTGGCTATTCTGCTTTATCTGACTAGTTATCTCATCAAAGTAGCATATGTCTTGTTCCCTGTTTATCCATTTAAGATCTGAATCGGATTTTTTTATTATTATTATTATTATCAAGCTTCAATTTTCACGGGCACCAACAAAAGGCAAAAGATAGTAAGATACCCTCAGAATTGACTCAGATTCTTCCTTACAAAATAAGGGGTTTCCTGTAAATTTCTTAAAACCATGAGAAAAAATGCACCCCAAGAACTTAAAAAACAAAAACCCAATCTTCAATTCTGCCAAGCAAAAAATCAATAAATCATAAATGGGCTAACAAAACATACCATACGAACGTAAGGGTTGTCACCAAGGCATGATTCACAGATGATAGGAAAGTCAGAGCGCTCCCAACCATCAGCTTCATGGTCCCTCAGCAACCTATGCGCCATCTTCGATGAGAACTTGGTTCAATAATCTCTTCTTCTTTGGTTCTGTCGTACAATTGCTTTGCTTCTTCAACCAGCTGGTTACTTCCAATGATTCCAGAAAAAACTAACCAGTGATTTTTTTTGTGGAGGGAACAACGGCGAGCATTGTGCTCTGCTAATCCCCTCGATATCCATTGTAATAAAGTAGAGGAGGAAATAGAGAACGGGTCGGAATTGAACTCCTTGTTTGATGGTTTGACCCGATTCAGTTTAGGGTCGGTGACACCCGCGATGTTCGAAATGAGTCGTGGACATTTGTGTAATTCTACGGGGCTGCGTTTGGATATAGCATTTAGAAAACGCAAGGAATTTGAAATGTAGGGATTTTAAATGAGTTCATTTTAATTTCCTTCATTTGAAAAAATATTTTGTTTAGATGGCACTTGTTTGTGTTAATGCATTCTTAGGCACATATTTTTACGAATTAATAAAAGGTTAAGTAGCAATATTAATATCATAGATATTTTCTCTCGCATTGAAATGATAAATAAATTATTTATAAATATTTTGTTTTATTATTATTTTATCTTAAATTATAAGAATTTAAATTGATTTTTTATAATGATGTATTATGTTTTACATTATCACTTCATATTTACATTTCAAATTATAAAAAATTACGAAATTTAATAGATAACTCACTCAACTGAAAAAATATTTTCTAAAATATCTTTGAGATTTATAACAATACGTTGATGTGAAAATGGAATCGCAAAAGAATCAGGACTGAGACAATAACAGAAAGCCTTTCCAATTCCACTTAATTAGTCGAATTTTAAATTCCTCACTCTAAGGCAATGAAATGCCCGATCAAAATTTCCGGAAAATTTCAAATCCTTTCCTTTGTGGATCCAAACGAGTTATTTAATTGAATAGTATTTTAAATACTCTAAATAAATACATTACCGGATTAAAATGTTGTATCCAAATACACTGTAATTTTTTTTAAAAAAATTACATTTTATTTATGTGTAATTTCATCTTTTTTTTTTCATTTAAATCTTAATTGACTTATGTTTTTAAATGTTTAAATTCAACTATTTATACTTTCAATTTTCAATTGTTAATATTTTATCTATTTTTTTGGTAAATTTTGTATATTTTTTATAATTAGACTTCCCTACCATTTTTTAATGGAGAAAACTTGAGTCGGATTCCTTCATTTAAAAAATTTATGTAAAGTTATATAGATATTTCTTGTGAAATTTCTAAACACAATTTTATATGTGTATTAGTTTTTCTACTCACTACTAATAATTAGATCTCAACAAATATAGTTATTAATTAGTTATTCAATTAGTTAAGAATTGAATACACATGTAAAATTATAATTAAAAATATTACAATAAATATTTATGAAACTTTATCTAAGTTTTCTCCTACTCTAATTTGTGTGATTCTAATTTTTAGTATACACATTACAGCATTTGATTTGCAAAATCATGCATTTTCAATAAAGTATATATTTTCTTTTAGGAATGTGATTCCTAAGAAGGTAACATTTTCATTTTTGGTCTAATGTAAATTTTTTTGAAAATGGTTTATTGGATTTTCAATTATGTTATATTTTTTTTAATAGTAGAAGTGATTAAATTATTAAATGCATACAAAACTAGCAAATGTGAATGACATTATATTCTTGTGTAATAGGATGGGAAAGAATGAAAATCTCTCATCCAACATCATATGCCACTTAACTCGAAAACTCATGACATTATAGTCTTATGTTTGGTTTACTCCTAAGACTCTTAGTAATTTCTCAAAATGATAAAATACTCTTATCTCCCTAAATGTTTGGCTTAAATATACTTCCTTCCCCTCATTTTTCATTGAGCAATCTAGAAACTACTATTAGGCTCTTTATCAAGCTAAGACAAATAAGTTACAAGTCTTGAGAACATATTTCTATCACATTAGTCGTAACTTAAACCTTTCTTTTTAATATCTAAATTTACCACTCTTTAAAACATGCACCTTGATGTGAGTTTCATCTAAACTCTTCAACAATTCTACACATTACAACTATTAAGTTAAATTTCAATGTTAAAATGTAATATCATTTTACAACTAATAATTATAAAATAATAGTTATATTAAGCCATTTTCATTTAAGATCACTTGAATTTATAAGGACTGGTTTTGGCCATTTGAATAATTCTTTGTAGAATATTAGCATAACAAGCAACATTTTATTAAATTACCTACTAATAGTCTCTCTACATCTCATGAATTGCCTTTTAATAACTTTATTTTTTACAATGATATCATATGCTTAGATGTGCAAAAATGTTGTAGCCATTTCCTTGATACCCATACTCCTTGTTAACTCTAACTTATTAACAACTCTTAGTATGTTACATAACTTATGAAATGAAAACCCACCCATTCTTACATTTTCAATGGATGCTAGGTTTACAAGAAGAACTACATCGGGGCTTAGGGGTTATGTTTTCTCACACATTTGTATATGTATTGTATGTTAAGTTGGTCCTCTAAAAATTTGTATTGGCCCCCTAAATAGAAATTTAAAGTAAGATATTCCCCCTTCCTTTTTTTACGCAAATAGGCCTTTCCAAATGAAAAGTTAATGTAAAATATTTTTTTCATTCCTTTTTAAAGTACAAGAATTAAGCAAAATAATAAATAGATTTTATTTTAGGAGAAAATAGTAGTCATTTTCTAAAAGCTAAATTGATATATAGAATTTTTGAGAGAGTAAGAAAACTCAATCTTAAATAAAAATAAATAAATTAAAGGATTATAGATCTATAAGCATAGCATTATTAGCAATATTTTAAAAAAAGTATAATAATAAATACATTCTTGATTCTCAAAGATGACATTTAAATAAGGAAAATATTTTTATGGAATGAAAATTAAAAAGGAATGAAATGAGTATTATGTAACATGATTTAAGAATATTTTTATAATCATTATTAGCAATTTATAATTCTTGAAAATTTGTAATTGATATAAAAACTTTATAAATTTTATCAAGTTTCTTTTAAATTATGAATATTTATATTTCATATTTTTTATTTTTATGAATCAAGTGTGTGAATCTTATAATTTTTTTTCACAAAATTTATAATTCTATACAAAATTTACATATAATTTTATTGATAAAATGTTGTTATGAAAGTTTTTTTGAAATGTATAAATTATTACAAAAAATTTCTAATTTTTTGTCAAACAAAAAATTAAAATACACCAATATTTATTTTTTCAAATTTATATTTATGTACTATGTAAAAAAATAACATTTTATATGTGGATGCAGCCTCTCTCGCTTGTAATTTCTTTTTTGGCTCCTCCCTCAATTAAATCATTTATAAAAACTATCTTATGAATGTTCATATTTTATATCAATATCTTAATATAATAATCATAACTTTTTTCTCAATTCCCTTTGTGGAATAATAGAAATCACCTTGATTGAAAAAAAAAACAAAGTAAAGTCATTCAAGAACTCTAAAATATGGTACATTCTATGATACTCCCATAAGTCTGGAAACCATGAGGATGTAATAAAATGCAAGCTATTAAATGAGTTTACTCATTCAATACCTTTAATCATCTAATAACTTGCATTTTGTCATACCCTCGTGAGTTTTAAACCCATGGGAGCAAAAATATAAGATAAGACTAAAAATATATGCAGGATAATAAGCTTCTAACAAAGCATACCATTTTATAAATTTACAAGGAACTAATAATTATATAGAGATTAACGAACCTTTTGTAATTATAAGGGTGAAAAACAATAATTTAAGCACTTTATCTTTCCTGGATTTGATTGTAGAAGACTTTTTTCTCTTGTTTGTGATAAAGGATTAACTAAATTTCATAATAATTGAAGTTTTTTTAATTGCCATGGTTGTTTAACCAGAAGACCTAATCTTTTTAGTTGTAACTTTTTGTCATTCTTCACTATCAACAAATTTGAGTAAGGGTGGTAATTCTTGTCATTCAGGTTGACCCGTTTATTAAACATGTTAAAATGGATCATCTATCTAACTCGTTTAATAATTTTGATTAATTAAAATTATATTATAAAATTATTTATTAAATTCATAATTTACTATTTTTCATAAAAATATTTTTAATTATTAATAAAATATTATTTTTAATTTTTATTATCATTTTACTAAAATAAAAATTTTATATCTTTACTATATACACCTATTTATAATTAAATATTAATTATTTTTCAAATAAAATTTTTTAAATAATTTTAAAAAATTCTTAAATGAATTAGTGTGTCAACTTAAACCTAAATAAATGTGTTAGATTATCATATCGTATCAGAAATTATCACTTCTATTTGAGCGATGGATACATTTTAAATCTGCATCAAATCCTATCATTGAATATGGTAAACTAATTATTAAGAAGTCACATTTATCTACCTAATATTATATGAACCATGATATTATTATTTTTATATTAGGTTATTCTTAAAACAAGTGTATTCTACTTGATCATTCATTCCTTTATTTACTTTTTTTAATAGAATGTTCTTTAAAAGAAAATTCTTCAACAAATTATTCCTTTACTATAAAAATATTTTAAATAAGTTAAGAGTTTAATATAGAAGATATATATTAATCGCATTAATTACATATTCTCTTTTTAATAAAAATATTTAAAAGTTAAAACAACATTTATTTAAATTTTATCAATATTTTTATATCAATTTTTAAGTTGTATATTTCAAATTAAATAAATATACATAAATTAAAATTTTGTTTTAAAAAACATATTATTATCTTCCTTTTATCTACAGCATTGATTAATATAGATAATATATTTTCTTTTTGTTATACAAATATTCTAGATAAATAAAAAAATATTTAATTAAATTAATTTGTTGTATATTCTATTTTAATTCTTATTACCTTATAGTTGTCACATTATTTCTCTTTTTTTATTTGCTTTGTTGTATATTTTTCCTTTTTTAAGTTCACTTCTATTATTTACAATTCAATTGCCAATATTGTTGAATAATATATGTATAACATAATTTATTTCTATTTTAATTATTAAAAATATTTTAAATAAGTTAAACATTTAGTTAAATTAGTTAATTACATTTTTTTGGTAATATAAAGGGGTAAAAGCCCAAAACAAAAGAAAACTAAGAAATAATAATGAAGCGAGTCATAGATATTCTCAAAATATCAATAAAAAGGAAAAATACAACATCTTTGAAGGAGTCATGATGAATTCGTGAATCCAAATGTCTAAGTTTTTTTTTCCTTTTTTGGCCTGGTAAAACAAACTTCATTTCATTACTCATAAACTATCTACAAATCATTATTATAGGCACTTTCAACTGAAGGAGGAACATTACGAATTGAACAGTACCCATTCCTTATAACCTTATATACCCATTTAGCCCTTTTATAAGCTACAGTATTAACATTCCTACTAATCCAGACTATAGATAGAATAGTAGAATCATATAAATAAAACCTAATATCTTTGACTAATGTAAACAAATACCATGGACATTTAGTATTTCCTATAATTGTATCTACTTCTAGTCGACAATCACTTTTTATAATAATTTTAGGAAATCACATGTCTTAGGCAACTTGACATGCCTTCAGAATTGCATGTGTTTCTACCTCTTTTGAAGAAGTGTAGGTCAATATTTTGAACTAGAAACTTTCCACTTGAGCAAGCCCATCCCTTCCTAACATTGCTATTGCTGCCAAGTCATTTTTCCATTATGCATCTATATTTAGCTTAAGACATTCCATAGGCAGGGGTATCCAAGTAGCTATAAGATGAACTAGCATAGAGGTAACTGATTTTTAATCTTCCTAAGTTCTATCCACAAGTTATTTTCCACTAAAATAGCTAGGGCTTCTAAATTTAGTAATTTACCTTTAAAGACTAAATCATTGTAGGCTTCCCAAACTCCATGTGTAATTAAAGTTATACTAGTAACTACTTTGATGGCAAATTCTAGTGGGATGGAGTGTGGAATAAGCTAATCATCCACCTGTAAAATAAAATCCAAGAAACTTAGATTGTCTGGGAAAAGAATATTATGAATATGAATACTTGGAATCTGGAACCATAATAATTAGGTGACTTCATATCTACTTATCACATGTAATTCATCCTTCTACTCTAATTGGCACAATAGGCAAGTAACATCTTGTAAATTTGTGAAATATTGAATTCTACTCCTAATAGGAACTACACCTTTTACGAATCTCTAGTAGGTGACTTGTAGTCTATAGTGAATTTTAGAACTTCATAATTTCTGCCATCGTTGAACCTTTTAATGGGAATAGCATTTCTTATTGCAAGCATGATAAACTGAACTGACTATAAATTAGCTTGAATTTTCCAGAAACTATTTTAATTCATCTTCCCCTGAGAATAGGTCCTTAAGTTGAATTATGTGATCTATATCCTCCTCAATAAATATATTATGCAGCATTTTAATATTCCAGATTTTTGTTCCAGGTAACCATAAATTGGATATAGTCATATTTATAGGCATTTTGGTAATTTCCTTGATAATGGGCTTAAGATATTTGTGACATGGGAGCTGTGGTAGTTAGTCCACTATTTTTAAAGATCCATTTCTTATTATATAACATGCATCATAAGGTAATGATGACATTCCCTCCAAAATAGATGACCCTACCTATGATTTAACCGAAATCCTTATATGACTACCATTATGGCTGGATGTGTGGGAGCCCACTGTGATATGTGAAGCCATTCTGATTAGGCATGATGGTTGTCCAACTCTTACATTTAAGTGTATGTTATGAGAATGTGAGGTGGGTCCCCTTCCTTCATACAGATCCATGTTATGATTATGTGGCAGTGGTTGCACTCTTTCATATAAGGACATATTAAAGAGTTGTGATTGGTGACTACATCTTTCATGTTATAGAAAATGCTCTTCCATAAGCATGTTGTTTACACATATTTCGGCGCATATAACCTGCAAGTCCTACAAGGCTAAGCATTGATCAATACTGGCAGATAAGGAAGTAACTACTAAATTCAAAAAATAGGATAAAGGTTCAGTTCCAGAAAGATATTTGTGTTTAAAATTAGGGACTTAAAGCTTATCCTTTTGAGTAATTATTTACCATGGTAATTTAGATAATAGAGATAGATTAATTTCTTCAAATCTTTTAAAACCTAAGTTGTCTTTGTTTCTGGGCACATAGAGGGCGTTTCATGCTAGTAGAGCCAAATAATGGCTTTTATTTTCTCCAACATTCCACCATAATTTTCAAGAAAGAGCATCCAATAATAAGTAGATTTCCTTTGGAACTTTTAACATTGACATGCTATATATAGGAACTATTTGGATCATTGATTTAATTAAAATAACTCTCCTAACCCAGGATAGCATTTGTTGTTTCCATCCTATTAGTCCCTGCTACACATGATTTATTAAAAATTGAAAATCCTTTATTTTATGTTTTGTAAAAAACATAGGTATACCTAAATATTTAGCCTTTGTATTTATTGGTAACAACTATAAATATTCTTGAATAGCCAAACGTTCTTTATGATACATATTTAAGAAGAAAAATATCCTAGTTTGTTAAGATTAACTCTCTGACCTAACCATTTTTCATATTGAGTAATGCAATTTTTCAATCCTTGTGCCTCCTTCAAATTTAACACCTATTAATCCTCCTCTACCTTTCTTCCTTTTAATAGTATGAATTACTTCTTGAGTCATTAATCCATTCTCCGAAATCCATCTTCCCTAAAGAAAAGTCAATTGGGTAGGAGAAGTTATTTTCTTCAATGAATTCTTCATATGATTGGCAATAATCTTAGAAATGACTTTATAAATAAAATTCCATAAACTTATAGGCCGATAGTCATTAAAAGCCTTGGCATGGGCTATCTTTGGAATGAGCATTAGGAAAGACTTGTTAAATTCTTTAAGCAAGTAACTGTATCTGAAAAAACATTGCACTGCCTCCACTGTAGCTGAGCCTACTATTTCCTAATTTTCTTTATAGAACACACATGATATCCTATCTAGATCTAGAGCCTTTAAAGGATCCATTTTCTTTACTACTAACCATATCTTAGCTGCTTTCACAATAGTATGCATTGCCTTATTATCTTTATTAGTTATTACTAGGTGAATTAAATCCGATAGATCATTGGTAATTTTTGGTTCTGATGTTTGAAACAATTCCTTAAAATTATCAATAAAATAGTTCCCAATTTCTTCTTTTTGGGTGAGCCATTCATTATTATGCAAACAAATTTATTCTACATTGTTGTATCTTCTACGAATTATGGTGGAGGCATGGTAAAAATAGGAGTTTGTGTCTCCATCCTTTAGATAAAGTTCCTTAGATTTTTGCTTCTTAAGTTATAAATCTATTTGCCATTGAACAGGTTTTATAGCTTCTAGATTTTCCTTAGAAGGAATCGCATTCTTTAAATTCCTAAGGTCCTTTTGTAATGTATCTAATTTATGTTGACAATATCCAAACACTTCATAGTTTCATTTTTGGAGGTCGTGCTTAACAAGCTTAAGTTTTCCAATCATTTGGTACTAGCATAAGCCTTTGGTATCAGTTTACCAAGCTTCTTGGATTACCTCCTTGTAAGTATTATTTCTTAACTATGCTGCAAAAAATCTAGATGGACGAGGTAGAGTATCATTATCACCCAGTGTGTTTAATAAAATCAGACTATGATCTGATTGCCCATTTTCAAGTATTTTGATAGTGCTACGAGGGTATTGAATTCTCTATAGAGGACAACAAATACCTTTATCCAAAATCTCTCTGATGTGAACCTCCCCTTCTTTTCCATTTAGCCATGTAAAATTATAACCCTAACTAAGTATATTAATTCCACTAATAGATTATACAAAATAAGAAAAAGTTATGTCAAAAGACGAACCTATTGGGCACCCTCCCTCCTTATCACTTGAAAATAATAATACATTGAAATCACCAATTATTAACCATAGTTAATTAATTAATTCACGTCAGTTTATACATATCATTCTAAAATTGAGCATTGTGTTGTTGCATTGATGGTCCATACACATACGTTAATAGTCATTTTTTGTCATCTTCACTATTGAGTATTTCACAATGTATATAATAAGTGTTAGTATGGAAAATATGACATCGAATTTCTTGTCTCCACATGAAGGCCAGACCTCTTTACCTTAAGATGAAATAACCTTCACATTATCAAATCTATTTTTTATTGTTATTTTCTTTACTATGACTTCATTTGTTTTTGTCTTGCATAAAAATATACCATGGGCCGCATCCTCTTATTGAGGGCTTTCAGAGCCCTATTATCAAAGTGTTATTAATCCCCCAACAATTTCAACTTAATAGTTTCATGGCACTAATAGGGGCATGATAAGGCCCACCTCCTCAGCCATTACCAGAAGTGCAGATTCATGGTTAGAATTCATCTTGTTTTCCCTGTCTCTTTATTTGGCCTCTAGCTCGATTTTTAAGTTTAGTCACATTAATTCTATTCTTATGGTCTATTTTGTTATCTTCCTCAGTGTGTGTTGTGTCTATAATGAATGGTGTTGTGGGTAATGATTTCTCACTCTGGATTGTCATTTGTTTAGTCATGCATTCATCCTGATTCATGTTGATAATTTTAGCCTTGTGTTTTACTTATCCTTGCTGCCCAGATGATAGTCTAAAATGATCACTTGTAATATCATTAGTGAGGTCACCTCCTTTAAGATTATTAATTACATCCTCTCCATGCTAGGTCTTTTCATTGTCTGGTTGTTGGCCCTATTTAGTTACATCAAATGTAGATTCATCTTGCACATTAGGCTCTTTTAAAGTTATAGTCTCTCTCTCTGAAATTACTAATGAGTTTTCTTCCACACTTGGTTACCTCGCTCAGCATTATCCGGTCTATCTACTATATGCAAATGTTTACACTATGCAAAGAGTTAGTCTAGTAACTTTAATTTCACCAATTTCGTAATTATTGCTGAAATCACCTTATGACTTTTAAATATCAATTTGCCCACTATACTTGGGGTTTGCATGGTTAGCTATACTCCTTAGCGCTAATGTTGTTCCATTTCTAAGAAAGTGATCCACAGTTAGGTGCATTCTCGTTGTTCATGCCTAATTATGCCATAACTAAAACAAAAATGATTTAAGCATTCATACCGTAATGTTATCCACTATTTATCTCTGTCCTTTCTTGTAACTACATGCCTATCTTCAATGGCTTGGCAAGAACCTAATGAATTCTAAATTAAAGGTAAGCTCATTTTAAACTTCCTTCATGATATGGATTTTCAACCTCCAATGTTTCCTCCAGTTTGGCTGCAATTCGAATAGTGTTATCTTGTAATATATATTTTAGTGGCACATTATGAGCTTGAATCCATACATCCAAATGAGTGAATTGTACATTTTTAATGGTTAATCTAGGATCTTAGTGCTATAATATCATAATCCGACCCAACTATATTCCAAGGACCCTCATATTGAACTTTTTTCATGCATTCTTCCTCCTTGAAAGTAACCATGAACTTGTTTACCCTAGATGCATGAAGTTCATGTTCACACAAAAACTCCATGCTCTTCTATAACATCAGTGTAATCATATTCCAATTATGTATTTTAGTTCCCTAAAATCCATCCTACCAATGAGAAGACTTGGCTATCCTACAACAAATGTTAAGGTTCTAACTAAATTTCATCATCATCATCATCCCGAAACACTAGCCTCTGTCTCCTGGAAGGCTCTTCCATTGTCAACCTTGATAATAGCTTCTTATTCGTATTATCATCTTCATTGTACCAAAAATTGCACATTACTTTTACCTTCAATTTGTTTTTATATAAAACCATTTCTCACTTTTGTAAAGAAAAACCACTCCTACTTTAGAGAGAAGAATCCAAAGGTCTAAGTTAATGTTATGGTTTGCCAACCAAGTAATACAAGCATTACATTCTATATAAGTATGTATTATCCTTACTTCTCAGTCTTGTTTTAATAATCTTTATATAATTCAAGTTAGCCCAAATCTTTAATTTTTTGGATTAGACAAGGAATTGACTGATACTTTAGAATTACATTTTAAATAAATCTTTCAAAATCTCAATTTTCAAAATGCTCTAAGCCTTATAAACACCACCTTAATGTTCTATAAGAAAAGAAAACAAACTCCTTGAGGTTTTACAAATCCATAATAATATTTTTAATTCTCATTACTTTACATATATAAGACACACTATTTGTTTGCTACTTCACATTTGTATTCTTTTTTTTTCATGTTCATTTTTATTTTTATAAAAGTTAAAGATTTAATTAATTAAATTAATTAGTTATATTTTCTTTTTTAACTCTTGTTATCTTAAAAGTGACATATTATCTCTTCTTTGTTTAGCACTTTGCATGCATTTTATTTTTTGATGTCTTGTTTTTTTTATAGTTTATATGCTAATATCATAAAATATTGTAGATATAACATGATATATTTCAAGTATAACAAAATGTGAAAATTTCCATTTATTTTGTTTCTATTTAGTTTTTGTTATATTTATATTTTTATGTTGAAAATTTTCATTTGATTATAGATTTAATTTGTGGAGAACTTATATTTGACAACAAAAAATCAATTGATTTTGCATACTTTTATTTAGAAAAAAGTAATATATATATATATATATATATATATATATATATATATATATATATAGTGGTAAAAAATATTAAACATTTGTAATTGACAAACTTAAATATACAATCATATAATAAATATAATAAATTAGGATTAGATTATAAAACCTTTATGTGATTTTTTATAATATGAAACTTATCTGAAATTTATTTATATAAAAAAATCTTCAACTTATGTAATAGTAATTTTTAACTCATGCATTACACAGAGTTACAATCTAATATGTTATATACATGGTTATTGACTAAAAGTGTGCAACTTCTTTATAGATTGTTTTGATTAAAATGACACTATCTTTAGAATTCACAAATAACCTCAATAAAATTTTATATAATATATTGTTATCAAGGTATAGGCATAAAACTTTGATGGCAGCAATAATTGGTAACTTAAGAATGTTAACATTTTAGTAAATATGCAATGCTTGATTTGCTCATCTAAGGATTGTTCAATTAAATTGTAATTATAAGGAAGAAGGAATTAGACTTTTTCTAAATCTAAAAATAATGATCATACTTGATTTTCTCATTTAAGGGTAATCCCATTAAATTGTAAGACAAGGCTTAATCACAATCATTAAGGTAGTGATGTTATCATTATGACTTAAGTATGTAATAATGCAAAAGGAAATAATTTTTTATTAAGAAATTATGAGGAAGAAAGAATTTCACTTTTACCATTAGTGGATAATTGTTAGTTAAGCATAAAACTCTATTGAATTCTATTAAGTGAGTCTAAATAAAATTTTATCATTCTTCTATTAACACTTTCATAAGTTATATTTACTTTTTAACTATTGATATATTGCAAAGTTAAGTATGATACATGTATCTTGATAGTAAGATTTTCTTTTACAAGATTTAGTATTCAAGAGGCACTTAAACAAAGTATAAGCATTGTTCTTTTAGATGTTTGTGTTTGCACTATTACTAATGTGAATGTTAACATAAAATGATTTATTATTGCCTTGATAGTAGTATGAAGCACTTATTTGTAATAATATATAAGTGCCTTTAAAGTTGACCATACTATAAAAAGGGTAATAATTAAAGTAATGATTTTATTATCATGACTTGAAAGCTTAATTTTGATTAAGATTTCATTTTATCTTAATTGAGGTGATGATGTCAAATGAAATAATTTCTTCATTTAAAAATTATATATAAGGAAGAAGGAATTAAACTTTATCCAAATCTTAGCTTGATTATGTTAGTTGGCCCTTGCTTAGCCATGTAACCATATAAAGGAAGATTAAGAGATACATTATATATTACATTGACATTAAGATTAATAGAGGCCTTGATTACTAATCTAGCCCTTTAGGATATTTGAGAAAATGTAAACTTTCTTGATTTAAATTCAATCAAGTATTAGTTTGGGGGTCAATTAGGGGAAGAAACTTAACCTAAAGTCTTTATGTAATATTATTGGACTTGCATATTTGAGACTTCTATTTTCATTCAAGTTTTTTTGACTACATTTTTATTTGTTATACTACTTCTCATGAAATTGATACTTAGGTTAATCCTTTCTCTTTCTCTTTTTTTTTTGCCCTTTTGTTTTTTGTATTCCTTTTAGAACCAAATTTTCATGTGACATTTAGATGATAATATTACATAGGAACATATATTAGAAGTATTATATATGTGTGTTGTAAGATGCCTCTTATATAGGGTCATCTAGGAAAATCTTATTGTTCTTTACTTTAAATATTTAATGCCCACCCTAGTAAGGTTAAATCTTTCCACTCTTTAATGTCCCACTCTATAGAGTTAATTTACACTATTTTATTATCTTCAAAGTTTTGCTTAAACTTAAGTTTTTAATTAGTAAAATCAAGGATAGGACCAAATCCAAAAGGGAGGTATTCATAAACAAATAACCATGTTTTAATCAATATTATTGTATGCATGAGGGGATACTATACTTGATAGATATAATACAAAGATATTAAAAGTCTAGCATATATAAATATAGTAATAAGTCACCTATCACATAATTAAAATAATATTTCTATTGAAGCATTTTTTTAATATCATTATAGAATTGAGAGTAAACTATAATCCAAATTTAAGAAATTAAGATAATTTCAAAAACATAAATGATCATATATATATATATATATCATAAATAATTATCATATATAAAACATATAAATTCTTTTTAATGTGGAAAAATTATTTATGTTAATTTAATGTATTAAAATCATTGGCTTCCCAAGAAGAAAATAATTAATAATTATTTCATCACTTTGAAAGTACAAATAGACACATGTTTTTGTTATTTTAGATATATATCTTTGCATATTATGAATCTTAAAGATATTTTTAAGAATGATTTTCAATAATTTATCTTCAAAGTTTGATGGATCAAATTATTAATATGGATAACCAATTTATATTGATTAATAAATAATTAAATAAAATAAATTTTTTATTCATTACTTGTAATAAAAATAAAATTAGAAGTTAAAATTTTGTTATATTATACAATTATACAATTATGGGATTTTAGGAACAAATAAGATATGTAATTAAAGATATTCTCAAATGTACATTAGAAAAAAATGCTTATAGATAACAAGTGATAATACAATAAAAAATATAATAATGTTATAAATATATTTTTTATAAAACAATAATAAAATTTATGTATTGCTTAGGTTAAAAAATGGTATGTTATACACATGGTTATTGATAAAAAATGTGCAACTTCTTATAGATTGTTTTGATTAAAATGACATCATCTTCAAAATTCACAAATGACCTTAATAAAATTAACTAATATATAGGTTTTATTTAATTTCCACCCAATTTCCTCATAGCCATTTTTTCAAAGCTCCGTTATTCTTTTTGAAAGCTAATTTATACATGCACATTTTTTAAGTAAAAGATAGATTTCTTAGAAATAATTTCTAAGCTAACCAAGTAAAAAATTTCATGAATAGAGTATTGAAAACAATTAGAATATGGATGTCTTTGCTTTCACTATTGTATTGGTAAATAAAAAAAAGAATGATTTTGCCTCATTTTTCTAAGAAAACAATGCAAAACCTAATAATTATCTTCCATAACAAACTTTTTTTAACAAGCAATGTATATATCCAATCTTGTTTAACTAAGAACTAGTGAACAATGTAAAAGTTGACATATGTTACTATTTCTAAGAAGATAAATTAGTTCGAATAAGTAAAGTTTTGAATGTATTGAAGTTATTTTTTTGGTTTTCCTTACTTATTTATCTTGTTAGTAGACATATAAAATAGGCCTAAAGCTTGTGGGCTTTGTAAGTTGCTTATAGTTGTGAGTTGATTGTAAGTAGTATGTATGCAGCCTGTTTGTCATGTGGGCTTATGTAGATAAGCTCGTGGGTACTCACAAACCTTTTTTTTTTTAAATTTTGAAATATTTTTGAAGCTTTCAATTTAATTCACTTTAATGTCCAATGATCTAATATAATTTTTTAGGTTTACTTGACTAACTCATTATACAAAATAAAAAAAATCTAATTAGCCAATTATAAATTATCAAAAAATAATTTTTTAAATCTAATTTAATTTAATATCTTTTTGAAGGTAAAGGTTTAGTACCATTTATCATTTTTAGAATTCAATCCCTATTTTTATGTGTATGTTTAATGGAATGATTAATTTTATTTAAAAAAATAGTTTACTTATGGGCTTTTTGCATGTACTCATAGGCTCAACCATTTTTGCCCATAAAAAATGCAAGCTTACATAAGTAAGCCAGGTAGCTTTGGCCTATCTAGCCAACCCTACCTTATATTACACCCCTTATTTGTTAGTGTAGTGCAACCTAATAACCCTCACCATGGGGCAATGTTTTATTAAAGTTTTTATGTGGAATTAAGGGAATCATAGGCTTTTATTGTATAAAAACACAAAGCATACGTTTATAGTATAAAAACACAAAAATAAGATAATTTACAGTATAAAGACAATATCTTGTAGATCCCAAAACATATTGGATTAGGATATTTTACTTATGCTTGCTATTAGAGGTGTACATGGGCCAAATGGGTTAAGCTTGGTTCGTAAAATAGTATATTTAAGCCTTTTTTTTAAGTCTAATTAGTAAATGGGCCTTTTTCATTGCCCTAATTTTAATTAGGTTGGACTCGAGTTGCATTAAGTGATTAACCTACCTGAATTAATAATATTTTATTTTTTTATAACCCTAAATCCTAAAAACTACCAATAATCCCTATTTTCCACCTAGACCACACACCATACCATTATGCCAGAAATCAATGTCTTCCATTGCCTTTGCCGAGTGCCAAGTCTATCGAAGGAATCCTCAAGTCATAGCCATATTTTACTTTTGGCATTTTGCCATTGCAAACTACTATTCATTTAGTATTCACTAATGACATTCTCTTTCCTTTTTAAAGTCAATTTAGGCATTTCTCCATTGAAGGGGAGGTTGCTGCAAAGATCATTAATTATTCTAACTTTTCTTCATTCAATCAGTTACGACTTACGAAGATCACCAATGAGAAACCTAAAGGTAGAGTCTTCCTTCTTTGTTAATGAAATCCTTAAGCTGCATTTCTTCATTTAGTGAGTTCATAGTTTTGATGTGTTTAGATCATATATCCATCCTTTTTCATTTGTTCTTCCAATTTTTTTTCAATTTTTCTAACATTTATTCTTCCTAAGCCACATTTGTTCTTCCAGCACTTGCCTTTATTGCCTTCTATTTGTTCTTCCTAAGCTACATTTGTTCTTTCTAGTATGCATCAATTGAAGGGTTGAATTCCTACTTTTGGTACTAGATGTAGTTAGCAATGGTAATTTTATATTAATAATAAAATTAATTAAATTATTAAATATATAAATGAAAAATTTTAAAATCAAACTTAAAATAGTAAATGAAGGTAAAATCTTCAAGAAATGTTATATGTTATTTGAGCTTAAGTTAAAGATTTAAATATAAAAGAAAATATTTCTATCAACAAATCATGTGATTTTATTAAGTACTATTTTTATACATAATTAGTAAACAATAAATTCAATATAAGTGATTAGATATCAAATGTAACAAAGCAATAATTATGATTTTATTAATTCCTTACATTTATGAGTTATTACTCTATTTTTCTTTTTCTTTCTCCTTACTTACTCTTTTTATTTTGTAAAAAGATTAGTGACATGTATTTGAACATGCATTCAAACAATAGTATCAATTCAACAAGTTGCTTAATAAACTGACTAATTTTTAATATTTTCCAAGAATCCTTCTAAAAAGCAATTTAGCAAGTTACTTAATATTTCAAGTTCAAACAAAGACTTTATTTTTACTGGTGAGATATCTAATGGATTGACTAATTTTTAATATTTTCCTTCATTTTGTCGATTCTAATATATGAATGGCTACTAATGAAAGTGAGAATAAAGGAAAGAGCTAACAATGTTCAATGAGAAGAAAAGAAAGCTAACTTCCAAAATATGGAATGAAATGACAAAAAATGAAGATGGAAGCACTATATGCAAGCATTATCACAAGAATCTAGTAAAAGATTCTAGTAATGGTACATCACATTTAAGCCGTCACTTATCTTGTTATAGTAGACATATAATAAAAGATATTAGAAAATATGAAAAACTAATTCCTCGTAAATGTGAAGAGGGGAACTATAACTTTGGTTACTTTTAAATTTAATAAAAAGAATGCTATAAATCTTTAACTTGTTTTGTTATATGTGGAAAAACAAGCATTTAATGTTATTAAGGAACTTACTTTTAAGTTGCTTTTGCAAAGTGTTAATCTTAAAGTGAAGTCTATAAGTAGAGTTACATGTAAAAGAGATGTAATGAAGGCTTATGCTAAAGAAAGAGACATTGTGCTTGACTGATTTAGGAAAAGCACCTGGAAAGATATATTTAACTCTTAGTAATTGGAATTCTGAACATACCCAAGTTGAGTTTATATGTATAACTGCTAATTGGATTGATATAAGTAAGGGTGACAATTTGTGTCATTCGTATTGACCTATTTATTAATCGTGTTAAAATAGGTCATTCATGGATCACCTATTTAACTATTTAATAATTTTAATTAATAAAATATATATAATAAAATTATTTATTAAATTTAATTACTTATTATTTTATATAAAAATATTTTTAATTATTATTATTATTTTATTAAATTAATAATTTTATATCATTATTATATATATCTATTTATGATTAAAATATTATTTATTTATTAAATAAAATTATTAAAATTTTAATAAAAATTAGTTAACGTATTAACCTAAACCTAAATAAATATGTTAAGTTCGTATCAAATTATCGTGTTATGTAAAAAATTGTCACCCTTAATATAGAGTGAAAAATATAAAAAAGGATCATTCTTTTTAAAAGTTTGACCTTTCCTTTTACTCAGATTTTCCTAATAAATGAGGTAGTTATGTGTTTAAGTAGATAGAAGATTGATGAAAAAATTTACAACATTACACTAGACATTGCTAACTATAATGTGATAGCTACTTCTTTGAAAAATAGGACTTCCATACTAAAAAAATTGTTATGTGATGGTTAATTTTTTCAAATCCATTGTAGTTGTTATATTTTAAATTTGATTGTGCAAACTAGCCTAAAAAAATTAACAATGTTATTGATAAGATTCATGATAGTATGAAGTATATGGAAAAAATCTTCTATTAAGATTCAAAAGTTTTATGACATGGCTTAAAAGAGTTTTCATTTGAATGCAACAAAAAAGTTGAGAATTGATGTGTTTGTAAGGTGGAACTCCACTTATTTGATGCTTGATAGTGCTATCCATTTCAAACAAGTGTATTATACATTAAGGGCAACGAGATTATAATTTTGAAATGTTTATGCTTTCTGATGATAAGTAGGAAAAGGTGGAAACAATTTATAAGTTTTTGAAACCTTTTTATGATGTTACTTTTAATTTTTCTACCACGAAGACTCCAATATCTAACATTTACTTTAAGGGATTTGGAAATTTTGATTAAGCTTAATAAAGGCTAGAAGGAATCCTCCTAATGTCATGGTTGATATGATTATAAACATGACACAAAAATTTCAAAAGTATTAGGAATAATTTTAACTTGCTATTTTCTTATGTTGCTGTGTTGGATCTAAAATACAAGCTCAAATTTATCGAGTATTGTTTTAATAAAATTTATGATTATAATGATGTTAGTTATCATATAGAAAAGGTTAAGAAGACTCTTTTTTAATTGTATAAACACTACAAAGATTCATTGAAGATCTAGAGAAAATGGATTGATTGATAAGGATGATAATGATAGCTTTGAAGACTATAAGCAATTTTTGAATAACAAATCCACTTCAAAGATTGAAAAATCAGATTTGCAAATCTATTTAGAATGGATAAAATCTTGATTTGAATGTTGATGTTGACATCATTGATTTTTGGAGTAAAAGTGTAGTAAGGTGGCCTTAACTTGTAGTTTTGGCTTAAGATCTTTTGTCCTTTTAATTTTCTACTATTGCTTTCAAATTAACTTTTAGTTTGGCTAAGAAAGTGATTAACCTTTAGAGGGGTATATTGAGCAAGAAAAACTATTTAACCTCTAGTATGTTTGGAGGATATGCATCACGGGAAAAGCTTTACATTATGTAACTTATCTTTTATTTATATCTCTACTTTAAACTTATTTTATTTCATTTATTGACAAGTTACTTATGTAGGGTCTTCAAACATATTGGAACATATTAGGCTGCTTTATTAATGATATCATTGATAGTGATGGTGAGGAGAATGAAGCTATTGATGTAGAAGATATTTATTTAGTAAAGTTTTAGTTACTTTGTTATTTCAAAATTATGAACTACTACTAATTTGCAAGCTAATATTTTGTTATTTTAAAATTATGAACTTACTATTAGTTATTTTATTATTTTAGGTTTTATTTTTATCACTTTGTAGGTTGTAACAAGGCTTCTATATATGTTTAATGCTCTTTAATGCAATAAAGGACTAACACAAGGGCAGATCTAGGCTAAAGGGGTTTGAACCATATCACACAAAGTAGAGGTGTGATGTTATTAGGTATGATGTTGTAGTTATACATGATATTGTATGTTTAAGTATTGAATAAGTTTGATGTTGTATATTCAAGTATGATAATAGACATATGTGATATTTTATGTTCAATAAAAGAATAACATTGGACAGGTGTGATGTTGTATGTTCAAGTATGATAATGATTTAAATGTATTGGTAATATTTTATCTTGAATTTGCTATTATTTTGGTTGAATTACACTACTAGTGTTTTTCTTTTTTTTTTCCTTTTTAGTTATTAGGCTTTTGAGTCATATTTAGGCTTATTAATTTCTTATTGGCTCGGGCTTGAGCCAAATGAATTTTTTTTAATGTGGGCTAGGTTTAAGTTTGAGCTATGCCTTTTCATGTTATTAGACATGAAAAGTTCGGCCAAAACTTGGTAGGCTTGGCTCATATACACCTTTACTTGCTATCATTCTTTTATTTAAGAATGATAATGAAAAGGGTATAAGTTAAGACTAAGATCCATATACTAGTTCCTATTCCAAAATATTCTACTCTTCTTCTTTCTTTACCCACATGTGTAGGCTTTTGAATACCTACCCTTGTATTTGAATCCCTGTACTCATTCTCATTTTTTTTATTTTATTTAAATGATACATATTTATTTATATTATAAATTTTTTTATAAAAATTAAAGACATCTGATTATTTTTTATTTTATTTATGCAATTATAATTTATCTATGTTTTATTATATTTATTGTATTTATTTATATCCTATTATTTTGTAATAAAATAATAGCTACTTAAAAATGCTAATACCAATATAATGAATTCAATTTCTCTAAAGTGAAAGGTGCACTTAAAGGATAAAATGAGACATTATAATTCTTAATTAGAAAGATAAAAGTCTAAAATTGAATAAATAATAATTAATTAAAAATGATTTTTAAATTTATAATTATTCTTTAATTTTTGGATTAAGAGTTGTGATATCTCACCTTAATATTCAAAGTGCATCTTGCACTTTAAAAGAGCTAAACCCCAATACAATAAAAAATAACATGATTTTTGTATTAAAGTTTATTTCAAATAGCTTTCTATATTAAAATTAATCATTATACACATAGTTTTAATTATTCTTTTTATTATATAATCAAATTTATATATAATTGTACATTACTATCCAACTATCCCTCACCTATACCTGCGTTTGTTAAAATTCCTACAAAAATCCTCTTATTTATACCTAAATCTATTTTCAAGACCTCATATCCATATCCATAAGGGTAAAAATTAAAGATATTTATTAGGCATAAATTAAATTATCATCTTTAATGTTAATTTTATTAAGCATTTTAGGACTTAGGCCAAGCAAAATTGCTTAATAGCATTATAAGTTGCATTTTACATTTAAAACCCTATACTAAATCCTAGATTTTATTTTAAGATACCCCAACTTCTTAATATAAACTTCAAATATCAAAATAGTTATGGCCTTTGTAGAATCACTATATATATGTAGATATTTTCAATAAAGAATTCCTAAAGCTATAATATTTTAATTCAAGAGCATTGCACCATACTATTAACACAAGTAGTATATAAGGCTATCTATAGGTTGGGTTAGTTTAAGTTTAAAAATTTTAATTGACATAATAAAACCGAGTTATGTATTTCATTAATTGTATTTAACCACTTAGAATGGCTAAATTGATTTTAACTCATGCAGCCACTTTAGGATAGTTTATAAACTTGGGTTACACTATTTACTTAACTAAGAAGAATGATAAATTTAGAAGATAAAGCAATGAAAAGAAGTATGGAAATGGGCATTTCAAATTTACATGGAAAGGTTTTAAAAAGAAATTTACTTTATTATTTTTGCTTTAATATTAAAATACAAAATCCTAAATTAAAAGAATACCTTTGTAACTTCTCAATTTACCAATAGGGAGTCAATGTGAACACTATTAAGTGGAAGGAAGTTGCTTTTTTTATATAGATCGTCAACTATGCTGTCAAATCTATAATAGAACTAACGAGAAGTTACTTTCTATTGCTTCTAAAATCTTATGACATAAGCACTATTGACATTTACATCTTTTAGTTCTGCGATGATGAGAAAGAAAATTAATTGTGACCTTACAATTATAACAAAGAAAAGCTTTGATGCAGAGTCAAATTTTCTCAATCTTTTCTCATTATGTTTTAAAGTTATGCTATTATATATTGAGTATATAAAAACATAGATATAAACTTCATAGACAGTTAAATTCAGTTTTCAGCAGATTTTCCATTCTCAATCTATATGAACCTAATATTACTCAATTTTTTTGAAAGTAAATTTACCTACTTTGACCCATCATTAAGTTCAAATCATATGTAACTACACATTTAAAGGATAAGTCCATCAATTTTGAATAACAAAAGGTTTTTGGAACACTCTTAGTAGTGCATATGCAATATTTAGACTGCTTCATTATGATTTCTTGTCTTTAAGTTATGAAAACCTAAAGTAGGATTCACTATCTTACCTTGTCAATTGCTAATAGTGGTTGGTCAGCTATGGCACATGATAGCAAGTGAACTCTATTTAGAGATGAAGGAAGAATAATAGTGGTATAAGAACGATGGATATTATGATATAGAAGATGAAATAAAATAAATTAGGGCATAAAGTGAAAATTGAGGGTAAATTTGCTTTCTTGTCTTGACATCAATATTCTTATCTTATGAGAATCTAAGATATCAACATCTTTCAATGGGAATATTTTAAGGAGAAAGTTGAGTTAAAAATATATATTTTTAGGAATGTTATATTATTGAGTAAATTTTTTATGATTTTAAGCAAAACATGAAAATATAATATTCCTAAGAATATGATAAGCATTTGATGAATCAAATAGTCCTAAAAACTAATATCTAAATAGGTATTTGAACACATGAAAGTTACATAAAAAATAGGTTTAATTACAATTTTAGTTCATTTAACATTTAAAGTGATCACATTTAGTCCTTTAAATATAATATTTTATTTTGACTACTTTAATTTTCAAATTGGATCATGTTTTATTCACATTAATAATTGTAGTTAAATTAAGGTTGAAAAATCCTATAAAGTTCCAACAAAGCTCTAAGTCAATAATTATTGGATGGATAATTAGATAATTATGTACTAACAAGGTGTTGATTTAGTAGAAAACATATTAGCCCTAATCAGACTTTACTTGTTAATGGACAAGGGTTTGAATTTCAAAAATGACCTTTAATGAAAAGGAAGAAATTTGTTAATACTCTAATCCTTGGAATAATTATCCCATTTAGTGATTCACTAAGACTTGGACAATTATGTGATGCTAATTACCAAATTAAGGTGTCGTGAATTCGCATTTTTTGATATAATAAGGCTAGTTTCACTATTATTTTTCTCCAAATGATTCTTAACTTATCTTAACTTAGAGTTTTATTGAAGATTTATGTGTCAGCTAAAAGTTCATGTTTTAAATTTAACACAAGTTAGTAATTTGAATCTAACTTAATCTAATTTGTATATTAAGAAGATTAAAATAATATATTTTATCTCAGATGACCAAATGCAATCACTTATAATATTAGGTAATTAAGATTATATTTAAGTCTAGAAAATAAGAAGTTACACTTTATCTAGCAAAAAAAATAGAACATTAAGTAAAAAATTAAAGGCGAAAAACTAAGATTCTTAAAATAAAACAAAATAAAATATAACTATTTAAGCATATTTTAGGGTGAATAGCAAAGCTAACTATCACGCCTTATACTTGACTAGCCTAAGACAACCATTAGATATGATTTACTAGTCTAAAAAGGCTGATTTAGGTTATCTAATAGATGTAAAGCTCTACAATCTCTCCCATTTAAATGGACTAATATCTTTGTTAGACTTAACAAGTTTCATAACTCAAGATTTGCATAAGCTGAAGTATATGATTATTAAGTGCTCTGATACCATATATCATGCTCCAAGCTTAATTAACCTAAGACAATTGCTAGACTTAATCCAATGGCCTAAAAGACTAATCTAGGTAATCTAAGTGGTCAAGTTAGGTATCTTATACACTATAACTAAATCTAATAGATGTGGAACTTTCCATAAACTAAGTAACAAAGCAAGGGTTAAGACACCTAAAGCAAAGTCCAATTGAATAAAAGAGCACAATGAATGGAAACATTTTGTATAATTATTTTTCAAAAATCATAAAGTAATTTTTTTATTACGTCTCTAATGGAAGTTAAGCTTTTTTTTCAAAGAAATTAGTTGTGACAATTAATTTCAAATTTAAGAAAATGAAAAGAAAAAGTATTTCATCTAAGCTCTGTATTAAATTTTAAATGGAAAATAAATTATATAGATTAAAGTGGTTACAGTTAAAAACATAGAATGAATTTTGATACTTAAGTATTAAAAATACATGCATGTTAGATGAAAAATGGCAAAATTGTGTATATTTAAAGTATAACCTTCCTTAATTTTTTTAATGCCTAAAATAAATAGTTTTTTTTTTACAAAAAAATGGTTTCAAATTTATATTTTGTATAACAAAATTTTAGATGTTGAAATATTATTTTCACTCATGAGGCATAAACTATGATATAAATTTTGGTGATGAAAATTATCATAATTTAATGATAGTAATACATTATTTTTTTAAATTCATGATATTAAGTCTTAAATACACATGTGTGTTAAGTGAAAGATGACAAAATCATGTATAAAGTATAGCTTTTCTTATTTTCTTCAATTCATGTGACAAATAGGTCTTTACAAAAAAATCTTGTTTTAAATTTATATTTTGGATAATAAAATTTTAGAAACTAAAATATTTTTCACTCATGTTACATGAACTATTATATAAACTTCAGCAATATAAATTACAATAATTTAATGAATAATAATACATTATTTTTTTAAAAAAAACTCATAATATTATATAAGAGTGGCAAAAGGGCAAATAAAGCCAAATTGGACTAGTCCATGCGAACGTCAATCCATATGTATCAATCTTATAAATTTGCATTAAAAATGGATCAATTTTTAGATAGTTTAATTTACTCAAGTTCGTAGTTTAATTTGTGAATCTATAGACTTTGATTCTAAAATTCATGAATCGATCTAGTTTAGATCGATCTACTAAAACTTTACTCTGCATGAATTAATCCATATAAGCTTATAATTAAAATGGATTAACTTTTATGTTGTTTAATTCATTCAAATTCGCAAATTGGTTTGGTTTGGTTTATAAACAGTGGTTTATTTGACACTCTAATATTATGTCTAATTACATATCATATGCTTTATGCAATCATGAGATTAATTTCTTTTCTTCTTATTATGCCATTTTAAAATATAATAATTTAGAATTTATTTTATGATAAGAATAATTGGCATAGCTAATATGCTATCATTTAAAAAGAAACTTGTATGCATATGAGAAACTTTTTATGAATAATTATGAATGAAATACTAAGAAAATAATACTTAATGTTTTAGTAAATTAACAAATGGAAATGATGAGGAAAAATAGGTGGAATAATAAAGTTTCAAGTCAATATATATGGCTATAAAGGAGATTTAGTAAATATTTTTAAAAATGCCCTTAAGCACTATTCCTTATTTTATGACAACCTTTTCATCTTTTCCTTTCCATTTATCCCATATCACTTATACCTTCCTACTCATCTCATCCTTTCTTTTTTTTGCCCATTCCCTCTTTAAGGCTAGCAAGAAAAGCATCAATCTTCTTCAATTTATTCATTAAATCAAGGCAAGAATATCATCACTATTAGAATTTCTTTTTATCTTCTTCTATTTTGATGAGAACTTGATTTATTCTAATTTTAAAGGGGAAAAAAAACCTTAACTCCATAAATCCTTGACTTTAGGTGTGATTAGGGTTAAACAAGCTTCAATCTATCAATTAATATTCTTCTGTATAGTAAGTAAGTAAATGCTTTAACTTTAATTCATTGATTTCAAGAGATTTTGCTTTTAAGTCATGAAAATTTTATTTTTTTGATGATGTTATTGTATGCTTGATTAAAGTATTGATTGGTGAAATTAAGTTAAATGATGATATTATCATTAATGAAATGATGTGAAGTTGTAATTATGATTGCTTATGAATTGGTTGAATAATAAATGCAATGGAATGCTTAAATTTTCAAGTCAGTGATGTATTTTTCAAGGAAACTTGCAATTTTCCAAGTAATTGTCAACTATGCCCTAAAATGTCTAATCTAGGAAGGCATAGTCAACCATATGGTCATAAGCTACTTTCTAGAGGTTGATAATTGATTATTAAGCTCTAGAATTGTTCCAAGACCTATATAGTCAACTATGGGCCCTATAATTATTCTTGGAGTTCCTATAGTCCAATATATAGTCAATTATACACTGTATGCCTTGTCTTATCATGTTATGTAAAGGTTTAAAGTGGGATATAATGATCTTAAACATTAAGATAAGATAGTTTATGATATTGGTAAGGTAAATCAATGAATTGGTAACCATGAAATAAGAATTAAGGTATTGTGTTATATAATATATGTTATGTCAAACTTATTATATAAATTGTGAAATAAAATATGCTATATAGCTATGCATTGAGGCATGGTTCTATTCTAGAATTGTACTGAGTATAGCTTGAGCCATAATATGAGAAAGAATTACATTGTAACTTATGATATGAAAAATGTGATAGAGAGATAATGTGAATGTCATATGCCTAATTCGTAGTAATATGCTTATAGAAGATATAAAGTTGACCTTAAAGAAACAAGGTAGGCTTTATGGAAGGTATAAGGCTGATTCAAGAGTTACAAGGAAGGTGTATATACTTTATTATTAATTATTGTGTATTGTATTATGATATTGGAATGCAAATGTCATTGGCCATTCCAATGTAATTTAATAGTAATGATATGACAATGATTGAACCTTTTATAGCCATTTGAGATTGAATTGATTAATTTATGTTTTATGTGGCACTGATAAGTTTTAGTCTAATTAGTAAGTTGATATATTGATATATTTACCTATACTAGAGTATTTAATTATTGAGTCTTGAATTCACTTTTCCACATTTAATTTTGAGCCTTTACTATTATTTTCTTAGAACTAGTTTTATTGGAAGCTCCTTCAAAATGGTTTTGGTAGCATAGGCATTTGTTAAGATAGAATTGTTTTTAAGGCCTTATTCTCTATAGGCAAAGGCTAAAAGAATTTTAAATTGAATTCTCTAAACTTAGGTAGATTGGCTTATTTTCAATTGAAGGGATTTATAAACAAAGCTAACTTTTCTTATTTCATAAACATTTTCTTAGTGATAAATGAAATGTCCTTTATTTTTATAAATTACGTTCTTTTACTACTACACCTTCTACTTAATTAACTAGGATTGTGACAAATGAAAGAGATTAGGCTCGTAGAAACTAAATAATGGATTTCACACTAATTATGATTGAATTAGGGTTGTTACATTTCTTTTTTGTAAAAAGAAATAAGACAAGAAAATAATAAAGAATGTATAATTTAAAAAAGTGGCTTTCATAGAAGGTGAGCAAAATAAACATGCTACAAAAACCCATCATAGTTCATTGCATCATTAATTCAGAATAGCAATAAAGATATAAGAAATGAGACCATTAATAAATGGCTATGGATGGCAATCCATCAAATGTTTGCATTATTATTATTATTATTATGGCATAAAACATGTGCATCATTCAAAACTTTAACTTTTTAAACAATAGAGATTCTTAAAAGTTAAATACAATTAGAAAATTGTTTGATGCAATGAAGTAGTAGGAAGCATAATTACATTATAATATGTTTTTCATATGGATGGCGTGGAACATTAACAAATTAATCTTATCTCAATTTTATAATTTTTTGTCTTACTCAATTCTTACCTACAAAGCAAGTTAGTATTCTAATCTAATGATAAATAATGCATCGATATCAAATAAGAAAATAAAAAAATTGATAAAAATATTTAAATATAATTAATAGAATATTATAAGTTAGATTTAAAATCATACATGATTTGTTCAATCAAATTCAAATTTAAAAGAAAATAATCAAGATAGATACTTATAATTTTCTTTTACTTTTAAATATAATAATTAAATAAAAATATAGAATAAAGGGGAGATCTTAATCATTTTAATGTATTTTTAATATTTAAATTATTGAAAGAACCAAATATGTATATGTAAAGTGAACAAAAAAAATGTAATTTCATAATTGCGGTGTTTCATAAGGCAAAATAAAGTAATACTACATCCTTGAAATTTGCACTTAATTGAAAATTTATCTTGCACAATGCACCATAGGACAAAAATCAATATTATATATTAAAGAAAAACTCTTAATGTAAGTCACAAAATAAAAAGTTTTGTCATCCCTAAATTTCATTTCATTTTTAACCTTTAAGTTAATTTATTTCATATAATTCTAATCAATAATCTATTTTATTTCTTAAAAAAATAATAGATACTTCTTAATTTTCTTTGAGCATATCAAAATATTGATATGATATTATTAATCACCTCACTATATAAATTGTAAAGTATTTCTCATGTGCAACTATAGTTGTTGAAACATGCTTTGTTTTGTGGGCTAACTGATTTATTTGTGTACTTTTTCATACTTAAGTTTCTAGTTTAAGTATTCATTTAAAAGTGGGTTAACATTGGCTTAATCCATATAACTTGTGATTTACGCAAGCTAACCAACAAAGGAGCTGAGTCAACCCATAGTTTTTTTTTTAAATTTTAGTTTTTTACTTTTTATTTAGGACTAAATTCCTAACTTAAATAAAATCACAACCCTTTCTCTTACTTTTGATTATGTAAAGTTATATTAGAAATTATTTGCTTTATGACTTAGTTATATATAGTATTTTTCCAGGTTATACATAGATATTGAATATATTATAACTTATTTATGAATGTTTATATAATGTTTTGGAATATTTTTCAAATTTTTATTTGAAAGTTCAAAATTTTCAAATATTTCAATTTTTTTATTAAAAAACTCATAGGCTAGCCCATTTACCCATAAGTTACATAGGATTAGACTAGGATTTTTTTTTCCAATCTATATAAATTGTGAGTTAAGCTAGCTTTGTCTAGATTGACCTATTTAGTACCTTTCATTTATAACCTTATTATTCATATAAGATAATGTTTAATTTTAATTTAATAGTTTAATTATCAAAATTATAAAAAAGAAAAATTAGGCATATTTTTTTGTCATACTTTATTTTTCAATTGTGAAACAATTTGCAAAAAAGAAATATGTAATAGAGTTAAATCCAACATTTTCAAATTGGGACCAACTTGGTCGATTCAATCAATTGAACTGGCACTTAGGTGAGAAAACAATCCAATTGGACCCTTAAATTTGAATTGAGGAAAAACTTGGGTTGGGTTAGGTTGAGTTGGCTAAATCTGGTAAAAAATTAGTTGAACCACCAATTTAGTTGGCTAATGACCTAATTTGGTCTTTTTCTTATAACTTTTGTCTATTTAAAAGTTTAATATAAAAAATGCCCCATCTAAATTTAAGAATTTATTATATGTTTAAAAAGCAAAGTAAATAAAATTTCTTAAATTATATTGACTGTTATATTATTTGAAATACTTTATGAGTATTAGTATTACTTGAAATGATTTTTCAATGAGCAATCATGAAATATTTTAAGACATAACTATCTTTTAAATTATCTTATTTAGTTTATATTTTTTCCATTTTGGGATTTGCATATTCATCATCTATTTATTAAAATATGAATTGCTATTATTTTTACTTTATCATATATTTATTATAATTTAAAATTATCTTTTAGTGAGTAATTATGAAATATTTCAAGATATAACTACTTCTCAAACTATCTCATTTAGTTTTTTTTTTTACATTTTAGGATTTGCAAATTTATCATTTATTTATTATAATATAAATTGTTGTTATATTTATTTTATATTAAAATATATATCAAAATAATATTTTGATAATATTTTTAAACCCACTAAAATATAAATTTCTTGCAAATGATAGCTTTACAATGTAAATACAACATATTATACTTTAACTATCTTAAAAGTTTTTAACATCAGTTTCTCTATCAATTATTCATTCTACCATTACATTACTCATAACAAACCTGGACCATTTAAATAGATTTATTTTTATATACATATATATAATATATAATTTGTTATATATAAAAACATAACAATTTATTTAATCACCCAATTTAACTAGTTGAATTGATCTAACTTTGACCTGCTTGCTTTATTAGATCAATGGCCAATTTGGGTCTGAGAACATTAGTTAAATTTTTGTTAGGAGAACTACTTTTGATTATATTAAAATTAAGATAAGATGAGATCATTTATGTTATATGTGACTTCTCCATTAATTTTTTTAATAAAAAATATTTAGATACGCATAATATTAATGATTAAAGGTGTATATGAATGAATTTCAATACTTAAAATTACAAATGGGTTAAGTAAAAAATGGTAAAATCATAGCTGTGTAAAATTGTAACATTATTAGAAAATTAGGGTATTTTATAATTATTTTTAATAATATTTTTTCTAAAAAGTAGTAATTAATTATTTGTTGTAGATGTGGTTAAGAGGAGATTTTGTATAAAGAAAATAGAATTTTATGGTAAAAACAAGAAGAATTAAATTAATTATAGGATTATGTAAAATTAGAGTTTACTTTGTTTATTTTATCAATACTTTATATACATAATAGTTAATAAATTATTGCGGAAAAATTTAGAGTAAGAATGATATTACATTGGATATAAGAAAATAAAATTAAACATAAGTTAGGATATTAGTATATGGAAGAGATTTCGAAATATTTTTCCTGTTTTGCCCTTAAAAGCCTTTAAAATGATGAAATTACCCTTAGTATTATAAAAACCCCAAAGCACTTTCTTCTTTCTCCATTGTTCTAGAGTCTTCCACAACTCCTCCTTCATTTCTTTTCTCTAATTCTATTTTTTCAATCTATAGCAATATTTGACTAATGAATTCAAAGACTCACCTTCAAACATCAAGTAACTCAAAGGCAAGTTGAATATTCCATCTCTTTCTTTTTAACTTTTCCAAGCTAGATGAGTAAATAATTTAATTTTCCTATTTTATTTAGCTGTATTTTAATTAATAAGTAGAAGGAATTAGGGATTTAGTTGATTTAGTATATATAGATGTTAATGATTGGAATTTTGACTATTTTTGAATTGAAATAAATATATATAAATGCTATTGGGTTGAAATTTTAGGTATGAATGTTGCATGATGTTAAATTGGAAAAGAATGGTAAGTTGTTTAGTGAAATTCAATGTAGAAGTTGGAAAATCTTAGTTATACTCAAATATAGTAATTGATTATAGTTTTAGGAAGTGATTTGCCACTAGCTTTACTTAACTATAATAGTCAAGTATCCCAATAAGGCTTCATTTCTAAATTCGAATACTTGAATATGATATTTGAGTATAGTTGTAGGAATCACCTCTTAGAGGTTTATACTTGATTATCATATTTGAGTATTCCAAAAATTGGTACTTTCCAAATCAAGATATTCAACTACAATAGTTGAATATAGGTTTTCTAAAGCTATATATTCGACTATTGTAACCAAATACCTTTATTAAACCTTTTTTTTATGTATAGTTAAATAACATGCTATTTACAAGTTATTTAGGAATGCTTAGTGGAAAAATGGCTCATGAATGCATTCCATGATGATTGAAATACTTAATTCTCTCTCTCTCTCTCTCTCTCTCTCTCTATATATATATATATATATATATATATATATATATATATATATATATATATATATATGTATGTGTGTACACGCATGCACATGAAGAGTATTGGAATTACTTAATTTTTTATACATATACATTTAAAGTATTATATAACTAAAATTAATATTAATTATAGAGATACTTAATTAATACTTGGCTAAGTATTGACTAAAAAAAAAGAAAAAATAAAGAAAACTTAAGTGAGTTAATCATGTAGCTTATTTATAAATATAAGTAAATTATGAAATATGTGTTTGATGAGGACCTAAATGAGTAATAGCTAGTTTGTAATAGTATTATGGATGCCATCAAAATATATTATTATGATTGAATAAACCTTAATTTATGTTGTGAGACAGAAATGAAATCATATGAAATGTATTTTATAATATTATTGAATTACATTATCTTATATTCTATTATAGTATAGAATTATATTAGCTTATATTCTATTATATTTATGAATTAAATTATCTTATATTCTATTATAGTACTTGATTATATTAAAGATATATTCTATTATCGTAATAGATTACATTGACATACATTGACTATTATAAGAGATTTTATAAGGATGCATATTTGAATATTGTAATAGATTATATTAGTACATGTATGAATATTATGAAAAATTATATATATATATATATATATATATATATATATATATATATATATATATATTAGAGCACCATAATAGATTATATTGGCACATATTTGAGTACTATAATCGAATATTAATGAATCCATATTTTTGGATGGTAGTATTCAACTACCGTAATTGAACAAGGATTATAGAATTTATTTTTGGAATGTCATATTCGAATATAGTAATTGAATACCCCTAGTTATTTTATTTTAAGTTGTATTAAAATTAGATTATTTGATGCTTAGTTATTTTTATAATTTATGTAATATTGTAATTAGATTATAATGAGTTTATTTGGATTAAGAATGATGAAAACATTGTTTTATGATGTTTTGTTTATGTTATTGATAATAACAAAATCCTTACAAAAATGTGTGAATTATTTTACATCTATAATTGTTGATGGCTTAAAGTATGATTGATATTACTATGAATCCCAAAAGGATGAGTTATTGATTGAAAATGTGAAACAAATGGACTATTATGGAAATATGATGAAATGGTATTGAATTGAAATAGAAATTATTTGTGAGGGGATAAGGTATGACCTAGATGTTACGAGGTGGATCGTATGTTTATATTTATTTGTATTGGTATTACTGTTAGTGTATATGCCCTAAACCAATCATATAGATGATTGTAAACTTAAATTGTGTTATTTTGAATAGCAATTCCAATTATCATATTTATACATATATTATTTGCATAATATATTTAATTATGATAATAATATTAGAATAATTACATTCTTAAATGTCCCTTAGTCATATATCATTGTGGATTGGGTTACTTTAATATGTTAAGACTAGCATGTGTAGTACTGGACTGACTCATCCTAAGAACACCGCATGAATCATTATATGAGTGTCATGAGTGATTCTTAGTAATGATCATTAATATAGTCCTTTGACATGAGATTATCAAGGTTCTTTACATGTGAGTTTCATATTTTCATACTACTCTATGTCACTCATGGTTGAGTGAATGTAAGGGTAATTACTAGATATGTCACATATCATGCGGAGGAATTTGTATGATCAAGATGGAATTTGTCCCTCCTATATAATAGGAGAGACATCTGTGGAGCCTCTTGATTAAGTAAAGTTGAGAAAACGCATAGCCATGCTCAGATGAATTGACATGGGATGTTAATTGCATTTGCTTTCAGTCAACTTACTTAGGAATAAGAAACCTTCAGATTGGGCCATACTGGAAATGACACGAGTCCATGTCTCGTGCTCAATCTAGATGTCTAGGATAAAAAGATATAGATGATGATCACATGTAAAGGTTCAGTCGAATCACCGACTTTCTCATTACTTGGATAACAATGATGTGTTGCTAGACACCGCTCATTGTTTATGATCATTAATATGATTAATGATTATTTCAATGTAATGAGAGCTTGAAGGGTCACACACTTAGAGCCTAGTAGATTTAGAATTAATGGACTAAACTGTTTAGGCCTAATATTTGAGAATTCTATATTATAATTATAAGGTCCAATAATAAGCCTATAATTATACATGGACCAAAGCCCAAATTAGTTAGAAGTTTTCTATGCTCTTATTTAAATAGGACTTGTTGGGTAATAATAATGGTTAGTTCATTATTCACGCATCCCTATACAGTATAGAAAAATCCTAGTACCTCTCATTGACCATAATCCTTGAAGAGGTGTAGCTAGCACTATGAGGCTAAGGAGACGAATTCTAACCAGTGATCGTGAGGACGTTCATTGGTGATCTGCTAGTTTGTGTGGATACCTCGGAATCTTTAGTCGAAAGGAAGTCGAAGAGGTGATCAACGAACAAAATCCAGGCAGTCATCATTAAAGGTATTGAACGAATCCTTATTCTAATTTAACATTTTACATGGATCCGTTAGTCTGAGATCGATTTATTCTAGTTGTCGCTTATTTGGCTCCCAATCCTAACAACTACAACCTAAGTTTTCTTTGTATAAGCATCGAAAATCAAGCCTTAAGAGCTCTTGCTTATAAATAATGGACGAAGTATGACTTTTCACCTGAGGGCTTATTCTTATGAGGGGCAAAGCAATTCTAACAAGTATTAGATATTGTTACCTCGTATTTCATGCTAGGTGCTCATGTTATGTCATATGCTATATCTCGCTCAGGCATTCATGGGGAGTAGGTAGGATAAGAGTAACTTCTAGAGTCAATTAATATTTTCTATATATATTATCTATGTATTTTCTATGAATATGTCTAATGTTTGTAACAGGAATGATTGTAATTGATGATAAAAGTAAGACAAAGTGGATTAAATGATTTTATTATCTATTTCCTTACTATATATAAATTGTTATCAAAAGTGAATGATAGTGTTATGTGATGTATAAGCTAGGAACATGGCTATGTTTGAAGATTGTTATGTTTATTTACATAAATAATATAAAATGATCGGGTAAGGTTGTTTATATTTTGCTAAGTAGATTATCTATTTACTAAGTTTATAACTTATTATTTTTATTTACAATGTTTTACAAATTGTATATTGTAGTTTCTTGATCACCACTAATAGCTTAGGAGTAGAAATCTCACAATTTCTTTTGAAAGCATAACCATAAACTTATTAGAGAGTAGCTAGATAATGATATGGGCCTTGATGATAGTTTAGTATATATTATAATAGAACCTTTCTTTGTGAACATTCAAATTGTATATAAAGAGGGAATTAGTAAACAAAATTGCTTAGTTTGATTATAACTGTGTAATGATGCCAAATAGAATTATATGCTTGCGGAAACCAAAAAAATGAGTTCCACAATGGTTATGGTAAGGTGGATTGTGATAAAAGTGTAATTTTTGCTTAAAAAATCATTAAACATTTTTTATTGATACTTTTTAGGGTGCTTGGCATAGTACTTTAAGGTTTTAAAATCAAGGGTGATGAGGTAAGTTTTGAAATTATTAGATTGAAATTATTCAATCATAATTGTCCATTTTCTAATAAATATGATAAAAAAATTTCAATCTCATAATTTTTGGGATTGTTACACTCCTTAGGCTTTGAAACCTTTTGGGCACAATAGAATTCATCACTTTTTATTAATGTGTTACCTTTACATTTACAAATAATGTAAAAGATTTTATTATGGACAAAATTTAAATTTAAATTTAAATGTATGAAAATAATAGTTATAACCAACCAACAATTGATTAGCTTGATGGAAATAAGTTAAGTCTTAAGGCATTTCTGACTCAATAAATGGTCTTGAATTCCATTCTTCAAGGCCTCTTTGTTAGGGAGAGATTTACTATCTACCACTCCCACTTCAAATGTAAACTAAAATGAAAAAAAGAGAATTATAATTATATGAATAATTTACTAATAAAAGAAAATGTATGTGAAGTTTCATATGTGTTTGTTTGTGAAGTTCTTAATTACAATTTTACATATATATTACTTTTCTAACTCATCATTTCATCATTAATAGATGCTTGCTACGATACCTATAAAGTTTCAAACTTAAGGTGATATGACAAGTTCTGAAATTATTAAATTAAAATTATTTAATTATAACAGTTCATTTCTAATGTGTGTAATTAAATAATTTTAATTTGACAAATTTTGAGATTGCCACATCATCCAGAGTTTTGAAACTCTTAGGGAATCATACAATTCACCTTATTTAATAATTACAACCTAACAAATTTAACAATTAATTAGTAATTTACTTTGTTGAGAATTAAATATATATGTAAATTTTTTATTAGAAACTTCATAAGCATACATTTATGAAATTTCACATAAGTTTTCTCCTATTAGTAAATCATTCATATAATTTTCTTTTATAAGTAAATCACCCTTACATACTATAAATTTATGATTGGAAACTCTAGGGTAAATATTTATACATCTTCACCTAAATTGCCTTCATAATGATAACCTAATTTATATAAGAATAAATTAAACAACATTGTCAAAAATAGCTAATCAAAAGGAAAAAAATTAGCCCTAATAAATAATATTTTCATAGACTCATTTAAAGAAATATTAATGCATTTGAAATAAGGAGAAATTTTAATATACTATTAGTATAATGTGTCTCAATGTATTATCAAATTTAATTACATATTAAATTTATTTTTTTATGAAATCAAATCTCACATGTCAACTCCATAAAGTTTTCTTTAAAATAAAAAAGGATAAGTTTAAATAATCCCCTTCAACTATGGGATAATTAGATTTTACCTATTTGAATTATGAAAACTTAGATTTTACCTCCATTATTATTAAATTAATAAAATTTATTAAAAAAATTACTGTTATCATATTTTACTTATTGACAGTTAAAAAGTGTTGCTATGTTTGCTTGTTTTTGAAAATTTTCTCACTTAATTGCAATTATAACTACTATTAAGTGTTAGAGAGCTGCCATTAAATGTTACAATTATTAACTTGATAATGGTAGGAGTAAATTTAAATTTTATATAATTTTAGAGGATAAAATCTAAAATTTTATAGGTCAAGGTGGCAAAATCCAAACATTGGAGGGGATTATTTACAGTTTTCCCAAATAAAAATAAAACATTTGCAATGCCCCTTTTTTGCGAGGGATTTATCCTTTCAATTTTTTCTTACCGAATAACAAGAATCTCTCCCTCTGGAACCCAGCGCCAAGCAGCGCAACCCACTTTGCAACTTAAAATATTCCTTCATTTTCTCAGGTCTCAACTTTAAACAAACGCAGCGGGTCTTTCAGACTCCACTTCTACCGCTATTGTCCTCATTGTCCCCCGTTAAAGCAATAGAACCATTGTAGCGACGACTCTGCAAGTCCAGCCACAATAATTTTCAGCATTTGGTATGTTTCTTCCTTGAAATCTGCTAAATTTAAGATATGGATTGTTGTCAGTTGGGTTAGAGCTCTAACCAATGTATATTTATATGACTGAGAATAACTAAGCGACTGGGTCTTGAGGCTGAGTCCGTGTCCGTTTGAAGTCCTTTACTTCGAATTGTGTAGCAGTGCTGTGTTCTATTTCTATCATCGCTTATTCAATGCATACAAGGAAAGTGTTGGTTATTTTCGTTGGAACTAGGAAAAATCTTTTGTCTTGGAGTGTTGTTTTTGTTTGTCTATTTCTTCCTGCTGTTCTTTCAGTTATCAATTTATACATTTCACCATAATAGTCCTTTGGTTGTTTGCGTACTAGTTTTGATCGAATTAGTCTTTCACTTTGGTTTCATGTTTTTTAGGTTTTCTTTGACCAAAAAAACCAACGGGCTCCCGTAGAGGGTTGAGTCCGTCAGATTTATCTAGAAATTGACAGCAATATTGTGTGTGTGTGCGTGTATGTGTTTTTTTTTTTAAATTAAATTTTGAGGATTCCTTATCCTCTTTTGTTTACCCTCTTTTCTTTTTATAAAAATTTCTTCTCCATTAAAAGAAAAGTTGTATTATGGGATTTCTCTCTCTCTCTTTCTTTTTTTTTTTTTTGGGGGGGGGGGATGGGAAATTGCTAGAAGATTCAAAATTGTTGTTTCTTAATCCACGACAATCAAAATCTACCGTTTTTATGACGGGTGATTTCATTATAATTCATGCACTGGTCCCTCTTGCTGTTGTTCATAAAGAATGTTACCCCTATAACTGCTTGATAAGGAATTATATATCCTGAATAACAGGAAATGTAGTATGGCTGGTTCTAACATAAGTCATTATTTGGTGACATTTCCATGGACATTATTTGGTGACATTTCCATGGACACTCTAAAGAAAATTGTCCATGTGGTAGAGGCAGAGTTTTGTACCAGGAGTAATGGGCAGCATAGGACGTGCTCTTGTTACTTCAAAACCCAGAAGGCTCTTTTTCCTTGCTTACAGACCTTTGCAGCTCCTATCATTCCAATTTCATACCAGTAAATCCTTCTCTTCATTATCTTATCTTTTAGAGAGAAGAGATCAAATTGCAATTGTGAATGCACTTTCACTTTCTGAGGGTTTGAAATCATACACTCTTGGTACTCAAATCCATTCCCATGTCATCAAGTTGGGATTTGGTGGTGACATTTTCTCACAGAATAATCTGATCAAAATGTATTTTAGAACTCAAGTTTTGTGCGAAGGAAGTAAAGTGTTTCAGGAAATGAATGAGAAGAATGTTGTGTCATGGAGTTTAATGATTTCAGGTGCAATTCAAAATAATGATTATAAATCAGGTTTGGAAATTTATATGGACATGACAAGAACTGGATTGATGCCAAATGAGTTTGTACTTGGAAGTGTAATGAAGGCATGTGCTAATCTGGGAGTGCACTTGCTTGGTATATCAATTCACTGCTTTGCTTTAAAAATAGGGATGGTGCAAAACCCATTTGTAGCTACTTCAATTCTTAACATGTATGCTGAGTCAGGGGATATTGAATCTGCTGACTTGGTGTTTGAGTGGATTAACAGCCTCGATTCTGGTTGTTGGAATGCTTTGATTGGAGGATATGTGAAATGTGGCTATGGCTTTGAAGCTTTAAAGTATGTTTCTTTGTTGCCCTCTTTAGGTGTGAAAATGGATGAATTTACCTACATTAATGCTCTCAAGGGATGTTCAGTTATAGGAAATTTGCATTATGCTAAACAAATTCATGGATTAATTATTCAAAGTGAGGAAACATGTAGGACTTCAATGAAGAATGCTCTTATGGATGTCTATTTTAAAACTAGTGACAAGGATGCTGCTATGAAAGTTTTCAATCAGATGGAGAGAAAAGACATTATCTCCTGGAACACTGTATTTTCAGGTTTTTCTCAGGATGGAAATGCAAGAGAACTTGTTGGTTTATATAACAACTTTTTGATGGCTGGTGGTGAGCCAAATAGTGTTACTTTCACAGTCTTGCTTAGAAAATGTGGGGAGTTACCTGATCTCCATCTTGGGCTTCAGTTTTATTGCGTCACCATACATCATGGATTATATGATGAAGCCAACATCGCAAATTCAGTACTCAGTTTGTTCTCTAGGTGTGGAAAAATGGATATGGCATGCATGGTATTTAACAATGCATCGTTCAAGAACATAAATATTTGGAATGAATTGATCTCTGGATACAATATAAATTGTTATTACAGAGAAGGAATGAAAACTTTTAGTAGTCTGTGGGAGTTGGGTGTTGAAGCAGATGAATACACCTTCTCAAGCATGTTGGAATCTTGTTGTAAATCTGGAAACCAAGAGATGGGTAGACAGCTTCATTGTGTGATTCTCAAATATGGTTTTCATTCTAATGTATATGTTTGCAGTTGGTTAATTAAATTTTATAGTTCCTTTGGGCTAATAGATGGTTGCTATGAGTTTTTTACTCAGCCTATGACATTAGATTTGGTTTGTTGGGGAATCATGATATCATCACTGGTTCATCGAGGCCTTAATTATGAAGCCATGAGATTCTTACACTCTCTTTTGAAAGCTGGAGAGAGGCCTGATGATTTTATTTTGGCCAGCATTCTGAATAGTTGTGCTAATATTGCAGCATATTGGCAAGTGAAATCTGTTCACTCTGCAGTTATCAAATTGGGATATTGTATGTATGTATTTGTTGCCAGTGCTCTTGTAGATGCCTATGCAAAATGTTCAGACATAGAGGGTGCACAGGTGGTTTTTGACCAGTCTTTTAGATCACATGATATTGTTATGTATAATACCATGATCATGGCCTATGCACACCAAGGTCTTATTTCTGAAGCAATGGATATCTTTGAGAAAATGAAGTTTGCTAATCTACAGCCCAATCAAGCAACATTTATCTCATTGATATCAGCTTGCAGTCATAATGGTCTTGTCAATCTGGGTTGTTTCCTATATGAATCAATGTCCTTAGATTATGACCTGGAACCATCTCCAGAAGTTTATGGGTGTTTAGTTGATATGCTCTCAAGAAATGGATACCTTGAAGATGCCAAATGTGTAATTGAAGTGATGCCATTTCCTTCTTGGCCTGCTATTTGGAGATCCTTGCTTAGTGGTTGCAGAATATACGGAAACAGAGCATTAGGAGAATGGGCTTCTAAGAAGTTGCTTCACTTATTTCCAGAGGGTGATGCAGCCTATGTACTTCTGTCAAGGGTTTATTCTGAAGGAGGTAGTTGGGACGATGCTGCAAATTTGATGCAGAAAATGAAGGAAAGAGGTGTTGCAAAAGGCATAGGGTATAGTTGGATTGAGACCTAGAAGAAGCTGTCATCCCTTATGTTTGACCAAAGCTGTATTGACCTGTCTAATTGATGACTCATGGATAAGGTTCCATATTTACTTTTCCTTTTTGTAGAAAGCTTTTTTTTTTTCTTAAGCAAGAGGGATGTCAGAGTCATAAGATGAGACATCTAACAACAGGAGAATAAAACATTACAGTAATAGTTTCTGTTCTATCCTTCTGAATGCTTGTCAAGGATTGTCTAAACATATATTAGTAAGACTAAATAGCCATGGCAAGAATCTTATATAGTTCTGTAATCAGATATTATATTTATAAAGGGCAAACATAACACTCTCCACAAAACCTCACCCTCCTTTCAACTTGAAAGTTTCTGAAATGGACCTCTCTGTCTCTATGTGCAAGCATGTTTGTATATGTAAACATGGTTAAAAACAGTGCTGATTCTTGATGTTACAGATGCCTTCTATGATTTTCTAACCTATACTGAAGGAAGCCACAGCAACATTGGCCTTCCATATGGTGTTGATTGTTCACTGTGCATGATAAAAAAATGTATATTTGTGGAAGTGAAGCAACCAAAATGTATGTTTGGTATATTCCTTCATCTGTGGCATAAAAATCCCATGCTTTTGTTTGTATAGTTGTTTGAGATTTAAATATCTCTAAAATTTGTTATTGTTCTGTGCTTCCCCAGCTGAGTGAGAATTCCTTTTCTAAGCATCCCTTGTTCATCTAAAGCAGGAGTTTATTTATTTATTTATTTTTTGTAAACATAAAATTGTTTTTAATGTGATGCAGACAGATTATAGTTGATGTATTGATAAATTGTAATGCTTAAAATGCTAGGGAAAAAAAACAGCAATGGCTTGTTACTGCAATCCTCCACCATCAAGCTCTCTTGCCATTACAACAGACTTCCTTAAACAGTTCAAAACTCCTAATCTTCTTTACAGGGTACATCTCTGGTACTAATATTTGGTTTCTGGTTTATATGTTGTTCCTTTATTTCATTTGAATTGTTCCTTTAAGGGTTATATATGACCTGAATAATTTTTGTTGAAGATCCATTATCATTTAATGTGTTGGATAATCTGAATCGTTTGCATGACTATGCTTACAAAATTGTTTCTATTTCTTTAAGCGGAATATAATGAGTTTTTCTACAACAACTTAGGGTTTGGAGGTAGGTCATTGACCAAAGTAAGGCTACAGGGTTCAGACTTATAACTGCAATGTTGCCATTTGCTCAATTGGGTCCCATTTGTGGAATATGTAACATATCTCAGAAAACAAAAATGTCCAGGTTGATCCTACATTCATTATGACCACTGTTGGAATGTGTAACATAGATTACAATACAAAAATGTTGAATTTGATCCTACAATTGCTACTTGAATAGTGTGCATGTCACGTCTCTGTATTTTCCTATATAAATGGTTGATAACAGCATGGGGTGCCTATTGGGATTATGTTATCCTTAGCTAAGAAAATTACAATTAACCTTTGATGATATCCTGCTATAATATGGGGGAAGATAGATGGACTTGTGCATAATCCATGAGCTACTCTAATATTGGTGAAACAGAGTTTATTTATAAGGTGGTGATGTATTAATGCTATTTCTTTCATGTCAATCCTTGTGGCCTCTTCTTCCACTTTATGTCAACTTCTATCTGGTTTGTGTTTATATCCTCCCCTTCTACCTAATCGAAGCAGCACAAACAAAGATTGAATGGCTCTTCAAGATCTTCAAAAGTTAATGCCTTTTATGGCTTGAAGCCGCCTCCATATAGACTTGTAAGTGAATCAGTTAATAATCTGAGTCTGTGCATGCATGTGTTTCTGTGAAGATACTTCTACTTTGTTGGTCTATATGCTTGAATTAGTTTAGTCATTTCATCTAGCACTGTGATAAGGTTTATCAGAAAAAGAACAGTAGTAAGTGCCAGTATGCTGTTTGTGATTGGTGTCTTGTCTTGTAAGTGGCATGCTGGATAAATGTAGCTTATAAATGGCATAATTAAAATTTCTGTTTAAGCAAATAATGATAAGTAATTGTTAGCGTTGACGTCATCAGAATATTTATGATATTAACAATAACTGAGAAAATAGATAATGATTAACAAAAGGGCTATGTAGAAGGATATGTTTATTAAGAAACATTCATTGGCATCAAATGTTCCATAATTCTATGATGTAGTTCAACTATGAAAGGTGTTGACTTGAAATATATTTTTAGCTAATAACATTTGACTTTTTGAAACTTTTTTTTTTCTTTTCAACCATATTGTTTAGTAATAGCATTTTTTGAACCAAGGTTTTATCTTCCAAGTTTCCCAAATGTTTAAAAATCTTCTATAATCCCTGACATTTGTGTGCTGCTTTAATATTCTTAGGATGCATTAGAGCCATATTTGAGTAAGAGGACAATTGATGTGCACTGGGGAGAGCATCATCGGAATTTTGTGGAAGAATTAAACAAGCAGCTTGAGAAGGATGACATATTATATGGCTACACGATGGATGAACTAGTAAAAGCAACATATAACAATGGGAATCCTTTACCTGAATTCAACAATGCTGCTGAAGTATGTATAGAACTGGTAGCTTCTTGGTTTAGATCATTTTATTTGTCAGACATTGTGAAGCTTCTTGCTTATCGACATAACATTAAATTGATGGCACTTTATATTCTAACTATACCAGAAATCTTCATGCCATGTCTTTTCTTTGTTGCTTAAACGCGCTGGAGGTTGGCTTTATGCTTTTACGGATTGTTTTTCAGCAGAAAGCAGTGTAGATAGTTTTTGATTGATAATAAGCAAATGGTTTGAACTGTTGACAGTGCATGTGATAAAATTTTATTTGAGTCTGCTATTGTATTCAAGTCCTGTCTTCTCTATCCATGTGTTAGCATCCCCAAACTAACTTTTGACTGTCGTAGTTCAGGTTTGGAATCATAACTTCTTTTGGGAATCCATGCAACCAGGAGGCGGTGATATACCCAAACTAGGTCTCCTTCATCAGATTGAAAAGGATTTTGGCTCATTTACAAATTTTAGAGAGAAGTTTATAGAAGCCGCTCTTACATTTTTTGGCTCTGGTTGGGTTTGGCTTGTTTGTAAGTCCACTTCTTGGTATATCTTATCCAAGTTGATGTATTTCTTATTCATAATTAATAAACTGGTGGGAGTATCTTTGTCTTTTTCTTAGTGTAAATTGAATGCGTCAATTTTTGTTCTATAATTCTTGTTGTGAATGTTTCTTCAAAATTATGATATTGGTTATGGGCTTGTAATCTACAATGAATTGGATCAGTCAAATGTTTTAATATTTGGGTACAGATGAAAAAGAAAAAAAAAATTGTGATAATTTTCATGATTGAATTCTGCTGTGAATTATATTTTGATGCCATCTGGGACCACATTATCTGGTTGACGTCCACAATATATGACATTATATGACCTGTTAACTAGAAAATATACTCATGACTAGAATATAAATGACTAAGCTTTCTTTGCTTATTGTCTTAGTGAAGAGAGAAGAGAGGCAACTAGCAATCGTTAAAACATCAAATGCTATCTGCCCAATTGTGTGGGATGACATAGTAAGTCCATTTCCAATTCCCTCTGTTCATTTGGTTGGTTCAACCTTTACAATTCATTCACTTCATTCTTCTTTTCTCATGCAGCCCATTATCAATTTGGATTTGTGGGAGGTGTGTTCTCTCTCTCTCTCTCTCACACACACATGCACGTGCTGCTTGCGCATTCTCATGCATGCATAGATATGCGTGCTTGTGGCCACACACAGTGCACATATGCATGCACACACAAATTAAGGATCTAGGACAACAATGAATTAGTACATGATGATCTGACAATCCGTGTGCTTACATTTCTGCAGCATGCATATTATCTGGATTACAAGGTATGTGAACACCACAACTTTGTTGCCTATTTTTCACAAAACATATTTTAATACTCCTTGTGCAACTTTTGGAGCAGAATGACAAAGCAAAGTATGTGAATGTATTTATGGACCACCTTGTTTCTTGGAACGCTGCAACAGGACGCATAATGCGTGCAGAGGCCTTTATGAACTTGGGAGAGCCTAAAATTCCTATTGCATGAAGGAAAATACTTACCACTGTAGTTTACCGGGCATCTCAGATAGAGTTGAGATAGGAATCAAGGCTTCCACATAGTTGAATAGGTTCCTGACCTTCTGGTCATATTACCTCAGAAAGAAAAGGGAATTTGGGTTATTATTTCTCTAGAACATGCAAGTAGTGAAATAAACTTGTAGTTGTCCAATTTTGCTATTTAGTCTAGAGTTGCAAGTAATTTGGTATTTTGGGGGATCTAATGAGCTAGAAGAGGAGGTGAGGAATGATTAAACACTACAACATATAGAGGGGAAGGGGAGAAAGCAACAGGATTTGTTTAATTGATGTATGTGGTATTTTTATTTCTAATGTGTGCCTTGTTTCATTGTGAGCCCGACTTGTCCTCTCCTTTGCACTTTTTTCCTTTTTCTTTTTTTAAATAAAGGATAAATTACTAACCTCTCAGGGATTGGTTTGGTTATATTCAACATCCCTCATTTCTTTTTAAAACTATAGACATCTAACCTTGGAAGTACTTTCATCATTGTGAAATACAGCAATTTTAAATTTTTAAACTGAAATCTCTTTTTTATTTGTTGTTTCTAATGATTAGAAGATTATTATTTTTTTTTATCTTTTTATGTATGAATGTAATTTTTTTGAAGAATAAAAATACTCTTTTTTATCCCTTTATGTATGGTTGTATTGCAATATTTATATATTAAATTGAAGGAAATAGTCCTTTAATTATGAGGGATGATATTAAAGGTGGAATTATAATTAAAATGTTAACACCATTATATTTTATTAGGTTAGGGAATACATCAAGAGAGGGGTGAAAGTATATATATCTTAGAAAGCAAGGGATATTGATTGTATTAAATCAAACTTTAGGAAAGGTGAATGTAATTTGTCTACACTTTTCTTATTTGATTTTTCTTTTATGGCTTTACTCATAAGAAGGTGGGAATTTATAATGGACCCCTCGTTTATCGTTCCTCACTTTTTTTGGTGACAAATGGTATCAATCTTTAATCTTTAAATTGAGGCCGAAGGCTACTTTATTATTGAGAAAGTAATGTTATCAGTAGTTTTAAATACTAGTGTGGTGGGTTTCACTAAGATGGAAGCTGAAGATGGTGTGCTACCAGTTGCACACAATTACCAGAACATGCACCCAAATTGACTAAGATTTATCTGATTAAACTTGTTTAACTCATCCGAGTTAAAAGGACTATGAAATGCTTCTTATGACAAAGCGTTGCTTTCATTCATGTTTCCTTTCTGGGCAAAATTTAATAGATAGAGCTATTACAATGTGGGATCTTGAAGGTAGGAAAGTGAAAATATAACTATCGGCAAATATTTCTTCTATAATCAGAAGGGAAAAGATTGTAGGTTCACTGTAGTGCCGAACTTCTCAAGTACTAATGCCCATTTTATATTTTGATAAAAAAATCACCTTTTATATTTTAACATCTAACATAATTTATCAAAATATAAAAGGAAATAATAAAATTATATAAATATTTTTGGTTAGAAAAGTTATCATTAGAATTGCAATGTATTATATTAGGAACAATTTGATTTGCACAAGAAGTAATTTATTTATAGAAAATTGAACTTATTCAAAAGTAATCTTCCTTGTAGGCTTTTTAGCAATGCTCAAAGTTGTTTAATTAATATTAATCTTTTATTTGGATATAGTGAAAAAAAGTATGGAAAAAATAGGTTAAAAAAAAGAGATAGAAACAAAATATATAAAAAATCACTTTTCCACTTGCTGTATAAATGTAAAAAAAAGGTGGAATTAAAATGATAAAAATATTAATTTTTTTGTTTAATTTGATTGTAAAGTAAAAAAGAATAAAAAAATATAATTTATTAAATGACCAAATTGCTCCCCCAAAAATATAATTTTACAAAAGGAGAATTTTGACATTATAAAGTTTTTGATTCTTTTTTTACGGTTATTTGGTGGGAAAATTTTTGTTGATTTTCAAGATACCTTTTCAATATTTTCCGTTTTACATTTAGTTTTCCATAGCATCTAAACGCTAATTTTTTTTTCCTAAATTTTCCCTAATAATTTATTTAAATATATTTCTAATCTCCATTTCAATTATAAATTTTCTAAATTTGTAATTTCTTGTCTTTTAATTTGATGTAAAAATGTAAAACTGACTTCTATCGAAAACTAAGATATATGATATGTGTGTGTGTGTATCTTAACTTATCCTAATATAATTAAAATTGAATATAATTTAAATGAAGAAGAAATATTATTTAAAAATTAATATAATAAATAATTAATTCTATTAAATTTACATACAATAGATAGGAAATATATAAATTTTTATTATTATAATTTGATATTAAAATAACAAATAGTAAGTATAATATATGTAAGAAATATCAAACAAATTAAATTAAATATAATTCTACATAGAATTAAATTTCTTTTATAATTATATTTATGAGCATATGTGCAATCTATATTTATGATATAATAATAATATTTATTTTATATAATTAATATAACAATTATATTTAAATAACTTAATATATTCTAATTAATTTATTAGAATTACATTTATATTTTATTATTAATAAATTAAATTTATTATAAATTTTAAACTCATGATGCAGAAAAAATGTTAAAGTATCTATTAGTTAAATTAATTAGGAGTAAATTTTGTATTTCTATTTATAAATGACATATGAAGTTCTTTTTATCAAGGAAGTATGAATAAGCAATTTTCATAATTTGTGGAAAGTAAGAATTTTGTTTTTGATGATGTGAATAGTTCAAAGCAATTAGAATATTTGCAACAAAAATATGGGTGCTTAGGAGCAGATAGTAAAGTTTGCAAGATTAAAATTTGACTAATAGAAAACCCAATCTTTGGTTTTCTATTATGGAACGAGGTAAATGAAGATTAAGACACAAAATATGTGACTAAAGATGATATAGGTAATCAAATACTTGTAAAATGTAATTTTTATCACCATTAAATATCTTTGACTCATCATTAATTCTCCCTTTCATCTTTAGTATCACTCTCATCTTTATTCTTAAAGAACATTGGATAGAAGTTGATATGAGGTTTGGTTTATTTCTATCATAACCACTCTTTCATTCGCAATTTTTCTAATGAGATGAATAATTCTTGTGCATTGATAGGACAATTAGACATGTACTAGAGGTAGGGAACCTTTTTAAAATAACTAGATTGAGTAATGAATTCTATCTATCATAGAATCCGTACCCAACTAACCTACATTTAGATCATAATACCATATAGGGTCCAATTTTAATTGTCACTTTATACTAAACCCATATAAATAAAATTAACATTAATTGTCATTGATCAAATTAATGTGAAACCCATATTAAAAATTTCTTACAATCTTCCATTTAGGTCTACATTAATTTATAAATGATAACCATTTGAAAAGAATTAATGCTAAAATGGTATTATTTTACCTATTGGTTTCATTTAGATTATAAGCATTCAATAACACTAAATATTATATTTAAAAGGATATTGATATTAAATATGTTAAATATATACACTTAGCCAACCAAATGTATACGATGTGTATAATAGAATTTACGTTAATTTAATGTGATTAAATATAAATCCTTATATAGTGGTCCTAGCATCCACCTAAGATGTTTTGTGAGAATCAATATTCTTAATACGTTAATAAGACAAGGTTTGAATGTTTTTACTTACATGCCATAACTAGAACGTGCACAACGTATGGTGATAATATAAATATTTCATAAGATATTAATAAATTCATACCATCAAGACTTTTACTAACCTAGGACATTGGAAAAGGCACAGGAAAATTCATATTATTCATATGATTATGCCTTATATTTACCCTTGAGCTTTTGTTTAGTGGATCTTTAGGCATATGAACCATGGAAAACAAATAATATGCTTGTGTATTTTCTCTCACAAATGGGTATTTCAATTTATAGTTCTTTACACGCAAATTTATAATTACTAAGAGAATCTAATGATAGCAGTATTATTGCAATATAAGTTTGGTTAAGGTTTAAAACCTTTATATTGTTAGCTTGATAAGGAATTTATAATATGCAACATGTCTTGCCATGTAATGGAGGTTGTTGTAATTGATTATACAATAATTTCCTCGACATAGCTTCTTTTAACACATGTCTAGTTATAGATTTATGATCACTTGGACAATTGATAGAACAAGTCTAAGTAACCTATATATATATGAGATCTTTTGATCTTTTGCTTTGTAGATTAGTGTGTAATCAATTGTATCACTTAGACACAATATTATTAATTATAGGCTATCTATGATTGATGCACATGGGATAATTTTTATCATTTAGAAAATATTTGGGCTTAAATAATTTAATTGTTTCAGATTAACAAACATAAGATTATATCGACATGTTGGACTCTTTTGGTATCAAAACGAGACAAGCCTAAATATCCATAGGACTTGTGCATTATGGGCCTACCATACTTTCACACCCAGGCCTTTTATGTAGCTTAATTTAATTATTTTGTCTCAACCAACATATCTATACGATGATGGATTTAGGAAAATATATTATCATTACACAAATATAGAATTACCAAAATGCTCAAACTCATCAAATGGTTTGCTTTACTTTTCTAATATCTGAGAGAAATTACGATCTCATTGTAATGAGATCTTATTCTCCTTTTTGGAACTATCTAACTATGAGGTCACCAATCAAGAAAGCTACTTTCTTCTCTAACTAACATGACTTCTATTGAAATGAGCTATTTTAAAACATAAGTGAGTTTTAAATTGTCAAGAGAAGAGAGTTTTTGATAAACTACACCTTCCTTTTGAAAGTAGTTATCAATTACTGACCAATTTGATCTTGAACTCGTAATCTTACGTGAACATCCTTATGAAACTAAAAATTACATCTGTTTCTGACCTTTACTTTTTTTTTTAAAACAAAAATTTGATAGTTTCCTACTATCTTGAAACACCTTTAAATGAATTAATCTTATTAAGCCCTAGAGATTGTTTTATGGTTAGATTTAAAATTGGATTTTGTAAAATCCCTAAATAACCCTATCAAAACATGTACCCAAATAAACACATTAAAATGGAATTTTTGTCCAAATACAACAACCAAAAAATAAGTTCATTGTAGTGAAGAATATTATCTTTTTGGTCCCTATTTTTAGTTTTAAAATACTTTTCAGGAAATTAATAAAATTTGATTAAAAAAATATTTAGTGCATGCCAAGATAGAGAAGCAAAAAATTTTACATTTTTATCAAATTAAAATAATTGATAAAGTTCATAATAGGCCTCTATAGTTCATCAACCTCATTACTAGTTGCTCTTTCAATTAATGACCCTTTCCAACTTAATCAAATTTTATGTATTTTCATTTTCCAAAAATTAATGGATTAAATATTCATTAATTCAAGGACACTCCATTTGATGACCATTAGATTGACTTAATTTAAGTATAAACAATTTTTGATATTTCAATTTTGCCTTTACACTTAATTTTGAACTAATGATGGGCTTTACACTCAAAATCACTAGAAACATTATCTAGAATCAAGCTTTATCAATTACAACTTATCCCATCTATCGTCTTAATAATATGGAAAATATCTCAAACATTAAGTGCATGTCAGAAACTTTAATTATGCTAATATTTTTCTTTACACAAATATACCATACAACCTCAGTTACTATCATGTCATAAGAACTAATATCAAAGGGTATTTAAGTCTTTATAACATAATACAAGCATCAAACATCATACATCCAAAATCCAACACCAAAGGGTGTTTAAAATCCTAAGAATATAATATTTAACCCTATATTCATATTATAACTAACTTATTATATTAATAATATAATATTGACGGGTATTTGATATTACCAATATAACCTTTCCCTTCTACAATTTAAAATGAAATTTTCCTTTCAAAAATTTGAGCAAAATTTTATGTGACCGATCCTACGAAGGCAAGTACATAGTTATGTAAAATTTTCTTGACATAATATAAATATACAGTAATTTTTAATTAATATAATAATTCTCCAAAATTATTACATCATACAAACAATCTTCAAAAATATTACAAAAATTACATTATGTAACTAATAATAGAGGAATTACTTAGGAAAAATTTTAATAAAAATAATTTTAAATTATCATCCAAATAAATTAGGCAATAATTAGCATAAAAAATTATTTTAAAAGAATATAAAAAATGTCCAAAAATTATGCTTAAGAGAGTGGAGCATGACCGTTTGTTCACCGCCCAAAAATTTGTTCGAAAAGCCGGGTGTGTGCCGCATGTGCCTCCCATCCAATGCGCGTAGGATTTGCGTAATGCGCTATTTTATCTCCTTTTCAACCTTACTGGTTTTCGGGTTGGATCGACCTGCATGGAACTCGAATGAAACCCAGCTTCTTTCTATGCATTTTTTCCAACTAAATTTGTTTAGAATAATTTCTTACTTTAAACTTTAACCAACCCAATTAAAATTTTCAAGAAAAAACTCGACAAAAATTGATTTCTAAAATCTCTAAAAAGGTGTTTGCTTCTTCGCCATTATAAGAGCTTATGATCCATAATTTTGAGCTCCAAAGCAATAGTTCAAAGGGAATGTTTACGTGCTAACCCAATTGAATTTGCCTTCATAACGTGTTGAAATCTCATTTCAAATTTTCCAAAAATTTTTTTTTAAAGAAAATGGTGCAACAGTCCCGCATTTTCTTTGAGATTTTCTGGCCGGTTTTAGCCTTTTAAAGGCTCCATTAACCAAAACAAGCTACCTCAAATTTAGCACGCATATGGTTTTGAACTAAAAATGCGTTTGTAGCTAATATTTCAAAAATTTAAAATTTCCTCGAAAAAATGATTTTTCTTTTCTTGGTTTTTACTGAGCTTAGCCTTGAACCAGTTCCAGTAATATAGGATGAACTTCTCTTTAAACTCTTTTTGTTCACAACACATTGCAACTGTCCCTAAAAAAAAGGGTTTCAAAGAAACCAACCTCATCTCCTTTAAAATTGAAGCTTAGCATAAATTTAAAGAGAAAACAAAGTTCCCTAACTTCTTTATGTGGTTTTGGGGAAGTTTTATGCACTTACACTATGCAATCTTCTTCATGGTCTCTGGATTTACAGTATTTTATGCAGCAAAAAATGAAAAATAGTTTTCTTCTTCCTATTTTCCGCTATTTCTGCATCTAACTCATCCAAACTTTTGGAGACCACAAAACCCAGTCTCGTACATTCATCGTGCATATACACAGGAGCAAAGCATAAAAGGTACGATGCGTAAATCATGTTAACACGTGTATGATGATCCGACATTAAATAATTCACAGAAGTAAAACAACATATTCAAGGCAAACCATAGGTTGCTAAATGCCGACATGTCGTAGAATGTCTAAAGACATACTGAACTTGAAAAAATGGCTAAGCAAAATTTAGAACATATTTGAAATCAATTTGCAAACTTTCATGTCCATACAGCATGTGTGTGTGTGTGTTAGAAATATTAGATTATCTATCATGCCAGTACCATATTTAATTAAACAAAGATGTTGATGAAATTCAACAGAGAGGGAGATAAATTATTATGCATAAAATTCTATCTTAATCAACCATTATCAAAAGCTAAACTTGACTTTGATACCAAACATAGGACTAAAATTTAATTAATGGAAAATCCACTCTTTGGCTTTCAATTATGCAATGAGGAAGATGAAGACTGAGAATACAAAATATGTGATTAAAGATAAGATATGTAATTAGATACCTGTAACATGTGATTTTTTATCACTACCGAGTACTTTTGACTCATTAGTAATTCTCCCCTTCACCTCTAGTATCACCTTTCACTTATTCTTGAAGAACATCAAATGAAAATTATTATGAGATATGGGCTGCCTTTATCATAACAACACTTTCACTCTCTCTTTGATGTGATGAATAATGCCTATGCATTAATGGGACAATTAGATAGGATTAATTACTAGAGATAGGGAAAATCTTTAAAATAATTGGGCTAGGTTATGGATTCCATCTATCACAAGATTCATGTCCAAATAACTCGCATTTAGGTCATTATACCATTCAAGACCCGATTCCAGTTATCACTTTATTTTGAACCCACATAAATATAATTTGTATTAATTGTCCTTCATCAAATTAATATGAGGTACATTAAAAATTTCTCACAAAGTTATTATTACAACTGTAGATAAGTATGTGCTTATTAGCATGGGATTTGATCTTGAGATGATATACAAGTTACAAGAATTGGATTTTGAAGAATCTGTTCAACTTTTTAGATTAAATGTCTTAAATAGAAACTCTCTAAATGTAGGATATGAAGAGATCATAGAAATATTGTTTTATTATATTGGAGGTCTTCTATTGACTTTAAAAGTTTTGGGTTCATTTCTTTGTTCCAAATTGAATGATGAATGGGAAAGTGCATTAGTAAAGCTCAAAAAATTTTCCCATGATAATAGTCAAAAGGTATTAAAGTTATGATGAATTAGATAAGCAAAAAAGAAAATATATTTTGATAGTGCTTGCTTTTTAAAGGGACAACATATTTAACATGTGATAAATTTATTAGACAACTATGGATTTTATGGATTGGAATAAGAACCCTACAAGATAAGATTCTTGTAACTATTGGATATAGTGGTAGTGTATATATGCATAACTTGATACAAGAAATGAATCAGAACATTGTTTGTAATGAATTTATTGATTATCTTAGAAATCACTCTTTTTTTCTTTTTTAGCTATGTTCTTAGAAATCACTCTTGATTGTGAGAACTCGAAGAAGTGTATAATGTGTTGAAAAATAATGAGGTAAGAAAAAGATTCTTCTAAAAATTGTATCTTTGAAAATAATGTAGGTATTATTTGATTATAATTTTTTATTTGTCATTGTGTACTTGTCTAACAGAGATCTATTGCAGCATAACATCAAACATGTCTCAAATTAAAGATCCGCCTTTGAAGGTTGATACTTCTAAAAAGATGAAAAAATTGAGATTTCTCAAAGTCTACTCCTGATGAATCATGTAAGACACACCGGGAGGCATTGCGACATTTTCTGACAAATTGAGGTACTTTTGTTGGGATCAGTTCCCTTCTCATTCTTTACCGTCAACCTTTTGTGCTGAGAAGCTTGTTGCGCTCTGCATGGCCCAGCAGCCGTATTACTAGGCTTACTCATGCGTATTTTTAGTTTTACTAGCAAATGATATTCAATGATTTATTTATGGGATGTCTCTTAATCATGACAGGATGTCGTAAATTTGAAGAAAATAAACCATGCTGCCTCTTGATTGTGCTCCTTGACTTGTCAAATGCATCAAAACTTGAATGGGTATACCTCAGGCAGTGTACAAATTTGTGCCACATCCATCTATCGAATTTAAATCGGGATATCTTGTTGGGTTGCTTGTCATTGATTGCAAAAAACTTACAAGCCTTCGAAGTGAGAGTTATTTGAAATCTCCTGAGGAACGTCATTTAAATGGTCGCTCAAGCCTCAAGGAATTTTCATTAGCCACAGAGAAAACAGAAGAATTATACTCAGAGGGGACGACAATTGATATGCGCCCTCATCTATTGGGTGTTGCAGAAATCTTCAAATATTGGGTTTTTATTGGACCCACACAGAAAGGTCCTGAGCTCTCTTTGTTTTGGTCGAAAACATTTGATATTGGAATATAGTTATAAATTATTAATATAATAACAAATAATTGATATATTTAATATGAAATATAATGAATTTGATTGAAGATAATTTCTAATTTTTTAAGGAGGAGGTTATTTTTTTCTATTATTGTAGGATTTTTTTTTAATCATAAAGTATAGATACATATAGTACTTTTTTATTTATATTATATACAAGAAAACAAATTTTTTTATAAAAATTATCTTTTAAAAAATAAATGGAGCCTAGTTTAAACAGTTAAGGTTGAACTCCACAAAAAGCTGCATATGAGGCCTGAGCCTGTGCAAGCAGTTGCCTCGGCTAAGCTATTTGCTTCTGGTTTTCCCATATACGTTGGGGAGAAGTAACTTGATTATGCATAGCTAGCATCTTCATTTAAAGGATTACTGCCATAGTAGAAGTTATATCCGCAATTTATAGCTTGAATCCTTTGCCTGCAGTGCACATCATAAAAGCAGACTGTTCTAACATAGAAATGTTATTGAAGTTTCCTTATCTTTTTCTTATAATTCTTCCCCTTTGAAATCATACCAAAATGTTCGTTTCGAATGCAGAGCTATTTTATGGCTTAAAATCATCATGAAATTCTGACCAATCTTCAGAGCCATGGGTGTTTCCACAAAAACCAGCTCAAAGAAAGAACCCTATCGTTTTAATACATAGCGTTCACTTATTGTGTTCAATAATAATATATAAATTGCATGCCGATGGGTGAAGCTGTTATGAGTCCAATTACCCCACCCGAACCAGCAAGCCCAGCTATGCATTCAAGACCAGTTCGGGCAGTAAAGAAGCCCATTTGGATGAAGGATTATGCAGCCTAGCTCCTGAATGTTCCATTGCCTTTAGCACATGCTATTGTCATTGAGATTCGAGTTTCCCGACTAGTTAGTTAGCAACGTTTTGGCTATGATTGTTATTTTCTGTTTTGACTATAAGTTGTAATGGCTGGAAGCAGAATGCAGAGAGAATTTTAGAGCCTTCTGTTATTTCATTTTCTGGAGCTTGACTTGTGCTCGAATTCAAGTCATTTCATTTGGTGCTTTCATTGCATCTTCTCTCCGCCATGGCTGAGGCTACTCGATCCAAAGCTTTGCAATATGAAAAAATGACTGAGGAAATTGCTAAATTAACCGATTCGCACGCCAATCTTAAAAGAACTTATCACTTCCAAGCTTGCTTCTATAGAGACTCATTCTTCTTCCTCTTCTTCTGACAATTCTCATTTTCAATCTACCAATGTTCACGCAACTGCATTTCCTCGCTTGTCCTTTAAACTTAAAGTACCCCGTTTTGATGGCTCTGATCCTCAGGGATGGATCTTGAAGATCTCACAATTCTTCGATTTCCATCAGACATCGGACGATCAACGCCTTACCATTACTTCCTTTTATCTGGATGGAGCTGCACTCGGATGGTATCAATGGATGCACGCCAATGGCCAATTAAGCACCCGGCCAGTGTTTCTGCAAGCTTTGCAACTTTGTTTTTCACCTTCCCCGTTTGAATATGCTTCCGACTCCCTTTTCAAGCTAGTTCAAACAGGCTCTGTTGCTACTTATCAAACTGAGTTTGAGAAGCTGGCTAACTAGGTCATTGGGTTGCCTCCTTCATTTTTATTGAGCTGCTTTGTTTCTGGCCTACGAGCAGATATTCGCTGGGAAGTGTAGGCTCTTCAACCCTTTTCTTTTCCTCATGCAATTAGCCTAGCCAAGTTGCAAGACCTTCATGCCAAAGTTCGTCTTCAACCGACCCCTCTGCCTTCTTTCTTTCATTCCCCAATGATTCTGCCAATTCTACTTCTAGCGAAAACCACCATGACCTCACCACCTTCTTTACCCATCAAGAAATTATCCCCAGCTGAAATGCAAGTTTGAAGAGACAACGGTCTTTGTTTTTACTGTGATGAGAAATTCAAGCCTAGTCATCGCTGTAAAGCCAAATTCCTCCTTCTCTTAGCTACGGAGGGGGAGGACAATCCGGACACCCAATCCTCTAATGACTTTGATTTTCTTTCAGATGCTTTACTACACACTGCTCAGATTAGTTTTAACGCCTTAATGGGACAAGTTGCTCCGGAAACCATCAAAGTAACTAGTTATATTAATCATACACCTCTGCAAGTGCTCATCGATAGTGTTAGCACACACAATTTCCTTCAACCTCACATCGCCAAGTTCTTGGGCCTTCCTATCTCTTCTGCTCCTGAGTTTAAGGTCCTCGTTGGAAATGGTGAAGAGTTAACTTGTAAAATGACTTGTTTAAATGTTCTAATTCACATGCAGGGCAATGATTTTCCAGTTGACTTGTATCTATTGCATATTAGTGGGGTTGACGTTGTTCTTGGGGTTCATTGGTTGAAAAAATTACGCCCGATTTTGACTGATTTTGACACTTTGACTATGAAATTTATCCGGGCAGGACAATTAATTCAATTACAAGGCGAGACTAAACCCACAATTACCGAGATCTCAAAAGCACAGCTTAAACATTTGTCTTCAACTAAGGCCATAGCAGGCTATTTTCATTCGCAAGTGTTAGGGTCATATGTTCCAACTCTTTCACTTACTCCTTCTGAAGCTCCACCATCACTTACGGAGACTTCTACAACTAACCCGCAATTAGCATCTCTCCTTGAATGTTTCCATCGGATATTTGAGTCTTCTCCACAACTTCCTCCATGGAGAAATGTCGACCATCAGATACCTTTGTTGGAGGGTTCTTCCCTAGTGAATGTTCGACCATACTGCTAGCCCCATTTTCTGAAACACGAATTGAAGCCCATGTACGGGAACTGTTGAGCACCGATGCCATTAGACCCGGTACAAGTTCTTTTTCTTCACCAGTCCTCCTGGTTAAAAAGAAGGATGGATCGTGGCGTTTTTGTATTGACTATAGGGCTCTCAATCAATTCACAGTCAAGAATCGTTTTCCTATTCCAACTATTGATGAGCTCCTAGATGAACTTCATGGTGCATGTTGGTTCTCAAAATTGGATTTACGATCTGGGCATCATCAAATCTGCATGGCTCCAGTTGATATCCATAAAACTGCATCTTGGACTCATGAAGGCGATTATGAGTTTGTGGTCATGCCCTTTGGCCTTTGCAACGCTCCAGCAACATTTCAGGCAACAATGAACTCTTTGTTTTGTGATCAGTTGCGTAAGTTTATCATCATTTTTTTTTACGACATTCTCATCTAGAGTCATTCATTACCTGAGCATTTGAGGCATCTGGAAATTACTCTGTAAATCTTTCTTGATAATGAATTTTACCTGAAACAGTCTAAGTGTTACTTCTGTCGGTCTTCAATACAATACTTAGGACATGTTGTTTCCATGTCTGGAGTAGCTCCAGATCCATCTAAGATTGTTGTTGTATTAAATTGGCCCATTCCTACCCATCTGAAAGCTCTACGAGGCTTCCTAGGCCTCATAGGATTCTATAGAAAATTCATCCGTAATTATGCTTCCATTGCCCACCCATTGACTGAGCTCCTGAAACGGGATGCATTTAAGTGGAGCTCGGACGCTACTACTGCCTTTCAAGCCTTACAACAAGCAGTGGTATTTGCCCCAGTGCTCCGTCTACCTGACTTTACTACAATTTTTATTTTACAAACAGATGCTTCTAGCATAGCTATGGGTGCAGTTTTATTCAAGAAGATCACCCTATTGCTTTTCATAGCAAGAAATTTTGCCCTTGAATGGCAACTGCTTCTACTTATGTTAGAGAACTTCATCCCATCACCACTGCAGTAAAAAAATAGAGACAGTATCTTCTTGGTAGGAAGTTTATTATTCAAACAGATCAGCGAAGCATAAAGGAGCTAATGTCTCAAATCATTCAGACACCTGAACAACAATTCTACCTCTCTAAACTACTGGGTTATGACTACACCATTGCTTATAAACCAGGACGAGACAATCTTGTTGCAGATGCTTTGTCTCGTATGGGTAATGAATTATCTAGGCAATACATGGCTATTACAATTCCACAATTTTTATTCCTGGAGCAAGTTAAGGCAGAACAAACCAATGATGCCAAAATGTCCTAAATAATGACAGATATCATAACTTATCCAAACCACAGCGTGATTGATGGTCTGCTACTTTACAAAGGAAAGATCCTCCTCAGTAGGGACTCCAATTTGAAGATTGCCCTTATGAATGAATTTCATAGTTCTCCTATGGCTGGACATGTGGGTATTATGAAAACTCTCAGTTGTTTGTCTGCAAATTTTGCTTGGGAAGGAATGTCGAAGGATGTCACCAATTTTATTAAAGAATGTCCAGTCTGCCAACAAGTTAAAATTCCTAATCAACAATCTGGGGGACTATTACAACCCCTTCCTATGCCTTCACATATATGGGAAGACCTTTCCTTAGGTTTTATAGTGGGACTACCTTCTTACTTAGGTAATACTGTGATGTTGGCGGTAGTAGACTGATTCAACAAAGCTGCCCACTTTGGGATGTTACCTACTAATCATTCGGCCACCAAAGTGGCTGAATTATTCATTTCAATGGTTTGCAAGCTCCATGGATTTCCTAGAAGCTTAGTGTCTGATCGTGACTATTTTGGTTTATATCCTAGGAGCCAATCATAGAGATGATTGCAATATTATACACTATATTACATTTCATTTTGGCAATATAATTATTATATTTTATTTTATTTTACACAAATTATAACTTAAATATAATAATTATCCTTGGAATAGCTTTGTTATTCCTAAAATGCTCTTAGTTAATTATTATTACGAAAAGGATAGTAATAATACATCGAGACTAACATGTATAGTGACTGATGATTATGAATAATGAATATTTGATATCAAGTCAACACATGAGTACATTGTTAGTGAATAATGTACTGGACTGACCCATTGTGAGAATACTGCATGGATAGATGTGTCATTAGTTATTCTTATATGACCATAAATACACATAGTCCTTTAACCTGAAGTCACTACGGCTCCCTACATGAGGAGTTACTCACTTTGATATTGTCCTATGTCACCTTTAATCGGGATGATGAGTAGAACGTTAATTGGGTGTGTCACGAATCATGTAGAGGGAAGTGAGTGATGTAGATGGTGTTGGTGTGTGTCCTAGGAACCAATCATATAGATGATTGAAGTAATATACAATGTATTATATTTTATTTTAAGTAATTTAATTATTATATTTTATTTTTATAATTTTATTATTATTCTGCGCGATTTATAACTTAATATAATAATTATTCTTGGATTAGCTTCGCTATTCCTAAAATGCCCCTAGTCAAGTATTATTACAAAAATGATAGTAATAATACATCGAGACTAGCATGTATAATGAATGATGATTACGAATTATGGATATGTGATATCAAGTCAATATATGAGTACATTATTAGTGAACAATGTACTGGACTGACCCACTATGAGAATATTGCATGGATAGACATGTCATAAGTTATTCTCATATAATCATAAATACACATAAACCTTTGACCTGAAGTCACTACGGTTTTCTACATGAGAAATTACTCACTTTAATATTATCCTATGTCACATTTAATCAGGATGACGAATAGGGCATTAATTAGGTGTGTCATGAATTGTGCAGAGGGAAGTGAGTGATGTAGATAGGATTTTGTTACTTTTGTATAAAAAAGAAATATCCTTGGGCCCCTTGATTGAGTGAGACTTAGAAATGCACGGCCATGCTCAATTGAATTAATATGTGATATTAATCATTTATTTTAAATCTATTCAGTATCAAGAAATATAAATTGAACATTAACGAGGATGACACATTCCATGCCTCCAATTCAATTTGGATATTATTACAAAAGGGTTATGATGCAAAACGTTGATCATGTATTAGGTGGATGTCAAATCACAGACATTCTTACTACTTAAGTGGTAATGATGTATTGCTAGATACTGCTCATTGTCTATGGCTCAAAAATGAGTCATTGTCAACGTAGTAAGAACCTACAAGGTTACACAAAAGGAGTAGGAATAAGATAATAATTAATTAATTTTAATTATATTAATATCCAATTAATTGAACTTATTTTCGTGCATATATATATTATTATTAAGAATAATAATGTGTTATTCACATAATATATATATATATATATATATATATATATATATATATTATGTGATATTAAAGTAATATCAAATAATTACATTATCAGATATTAGATAAATATATTATGAGATAATATTATTTTGATATTTGATAACTATATGCAATTATCTAATATTAAGATATTTATATTATGAGATAATATTATTTAATATTAGATAATTAATAGATAAATCCTATCTCTCCTTTTCATCTCTAGGATAAGGATAAAATGAGTTGTTAAGTATGATTAGGATTTTGGAAGCATTATTCTAGTAGGAGTAGGATTATGGCTTGCCTAAGTTCTATAAAAAGGGACTTGAGGGCAACACATTATGCACACGCTCATAAGCTTCATAAAACCCTAAATCACTCAGAAAATATTGAATCTTAATTCCTAGAGAGAGAAATGTATCTTAGCAGATTTGTGGAGGGCAAGAGGTCATTGTTCACTCTGTGTGGATACCGTAGAGATGCTGTACCTTCCGGCTGGCGTTTGATTCATCCACTTTCAAGTTTTGATCAGTAGAAACACAAGTGCCTAATAGGTAAAACCCTAATCATTGATTTATGCTTTTTGCATGGATCCTAAGTAGAATTCATATCAAAATTTTGAAATTTCGCTACATGTAATAATCCGAATTCACAACAGATGAGATTTTGTTACTCTTGTATAAAAGAAAAATATCCTTGGACCCCTTGATTGAGTGAGATTTAGAAATGCATGGCCATACTCAATTGGATCAAATATGTGATAGTGATAATTTATTTTTAAGTTTACTCAGTATTAAGAAATATAAATTGAACATTGATGAGGATGACACACTCCATGCCTCCAGTTTGATTTGCATATTTTTACAAAAGGGATTATGATATAAAATGTTAATAATATATTAGGTAGATGTCAAATCATAGACATTCTTACTACTTGAGTGGTAGTGATATATTGCTAAATACCACTCATTGATATGGCTTAAAATGAATCATTATCAATGTAATAAAAACTTACATAGTCACACAAAAGGAGTAGGAATAAGACAATAATTAATTGAATTTTAGTTGGACTAAAACTTAATTAATTGGACTTATTTTCGTACATATATATTATTATTATTAAGATAATAATATGTTTTTCACATAATATATATAATATTATGTGATATTATTTGATATTAAAGTAATATCAGATAATTATGTTATTAGATATTAGATAATTATATTATGAGATAATATAATTATCTAATATCTAATATTAGATAATTAATAGATAAGTCCTATCTCTCTTCACTCTCTCTAGGATAAGGATAATGTAATAGTTATTTAGTGTGATTAGGATTTTTGAAGCATTATCCTAGTAGGATTAGGATTATGATATGCCTTAATTCTATAAAAGGGACTTGAAGGCAGCACTTTGATCAATGCACATAAGTTTCAAGAAAATCTTAAATCACTCAGAAAATGCCCAATCCTAATCCTAGTGAGAGAGACGAATCCTAGCAGCTTCGTGGAGGAGAGAAGTCATTGTTCACTCTGTGTGGATACCGTAGAGACGCTGTACCTTTCGGCTAGCATTTGATTCATCTTAGTCTCTCAAGGGTTCATTCAAAAAGAACACAAGCACAAATAAGATAAAATCCTAACACTGGTTTATGACTTTTACATCGATCCTAGGAAGGTTTTGGATAAAAAATTTTAAAATTCTACTGCATATGTTAATTTGAATCCTAACAGACTTCGTATTCCTTAGCAAGTTTTGGCATGAACTCTTTAAAATGAGCGGTACCAAATTGTGTATGAGCACTGCCTATCACCCCCAAAGTGATGGATAAATTGAGGTTCTTAACAAAACATTTCAGAGACACCTTCGAGCATTTGTTCATTATGAACCCACCAAGTGGGGTAAGTTCCTTCCATGGGCTGAATGGTGTTACAACACCACTCTGCATTCAGCCATTGGAATAACTCCCTTCCAAGCAGTCTATGGCAGATCCCCACTTGTGATCCCTAATTACTTGCCTGGTTCTTCCTCCCTGGCCTTGGTGGAAAATGATTTGATGGAAAGAGATGCAATCTTAGCTCGATTGACTAAGAACCTTCACAAATCATAGCATGCAATGAAGCTCCAAGAAGACAAAAGGAGATGTGAAGTGTCCTTTGAAGTTGGAGACTATGTGTATGTTCGTTTGAGACCTTATAGGCAAACAATAGCCAAATTGATTGCTTCCCAAAAGTTGGCTAAACATTTTTATGGACCTTCAGGATCCTTGAGAAAATTAGTCTAGTAGCTTATAAACTCGACCTACTAGTTTCTACTAAAATTCACAATGTTTTTCATAGCTCCTTGTTAAAATTGCATCAAGACCCTCTTCCTTAGCAACCTCTACTGTTACCTCCTGAAGTTATGGGAAATCAACCTGTCATTCAACCTATAGCTCTTCTTAATTATCGTAATGGACTAGGGGATATTATAGAAGTTTTGGTGCAATGGCAAGGGTTACCTCTTGAAGATATGACTTGGGAAAATTTACAAGAACTTACTGCAATATTTCCTAACCTTAACCTTGAGGCTAAGGTTCCTCTGCATTAAGGGAGGAAAGTTGTTATGAGCCCAATTACCTCACCTGAACCAGCAAGCCTAGCTATGCATTCAAGACCAGTTCAGGCAATAAAGAAGCCCATTTGGATGAAGGATTATGTAGCCTAGTTCCTGAATGTTCCATTGCCTTTAGCACATGCTGTTGTCATTGAGATTCAAGTTTCCCAACTAGTTAGTTAGCAATGTTTTGGCTATAATTGTTATTTTCTATTTTGACTATTAGTTGTATTGGTTGGAAGCAGAATGTAGAGAGAATTTGAGAGCCTTCTGTTATTTCAATTTTTGGAGCTTGACTTGTGCTCGAATTCAGGTCATTTCAGAAGCTCTGTAGAAAAGTGATCAATTCTTTAAAACATTTTCAACTCTTTTCTATAAGTAATTTTTCATGTAAGTTACAAATAGGAATTTACATTGCGGTTGTAGTCGGTTATAGTCGTGGTTATGATACTGCATGATGCAAGAAAATATAAAAAAATCCAACTGTCGTAGGGCAAAATTACAGAACATTGCGGTCGCAAACCATTTTTTAAATCTTTAGTCACAAAAATGAGTAAAAGGGAAAGAACCACAAAAATCGACACCTTTACCTTTTAACTCCCAAATCAAAGTTAGTGACGGAACAAAGTCACGGCTGTTAACATCGTTGCACCCTGTCTTCCACATAAAAAAAAAATTACCTTTGTTTATGAAGAGCTAATTCCGTCTTCTGTCCACTAAGTAATTTAACCAGTAATTGCGATTAAAGTGAGAAACCATGTCTCCTTTTATTGATTATTCTGTGAAAATTGTTGGGCTAACTTTATGTGAAAATTGCTGGGTAATTAACCTTTTTTTAAAAAAATAATAAGAGGGATAATTAGATCGTCAAATATACACGCGCAAAATCTTTGGTTGCATCCTCCGTCCACTTACTAAGTAATCTAATCAACAATTGCAATTAAAGTCAGAAACCATTTCTACTTTTGCCGATTATTTTGCAAAGCTATTTTATGGCTTAAAATCATCATGAAATTCTGACCAATCTTCAGAGCCATGGGTGTTTCCACAAAAACCAGCTCAAAGAAAGAACCCTATGTTGTATTTAAAAATAAAATAATTAATTTTATTAGAAATATTATATGGATTAGCATTAATCAATTATTGAAATATTTATTTAAGTAATTAGTTTTGTATTTTAACATTAAGCATAGAACATATTGGGCCTTAGTTTAATGTGTATGATTCATGATAGATCGGATCATGCATAAGCCTATATGGGTAGAGGTCCCAACTTACAGTTCTTTAGTGGTTAGTACTTTCCTATCACAAGTCTGACCTTAAATAGAGAGATTAGGGTTATTATTTGAATACACAGAAAAAAAGGATTCCTATTGTTCTAAATTTTTCTCTCCCTTTTCTCTCTATCTTGATAACCTAAGGGGTCAAGTAGGTTGTAATTCTACTCATCATCATTCAGATAAGTCATGGCCTCATCAAATTATACTCCAGGTATGCTCATAATTTTATTATGATTAATTTTATATTTTATGATTTTAATTCATACTTCCAACAATTGGTATTAGAGCATGTTAACAGTATGAATTTAGATGATTATGAGCAATTTTAATTACCTAGGCAAATTCATGAAATTCTCAATTTTTCATTTTATTTTCGTACTTGAAATTGTCACAAATTGGGAATTTTTAATTCTGAAACAATGGATATGTTTTTCTTTCAATTAAATCTTGAATCCTGATGTTATATACATTGAAAATATTATTCTATGATTTAATTGTATTAAAATTTTATGAATGCTGCAGATCGAAGTTTGGATTTTTTCCGGAAAACATTATAACCATAGATCACAAAATTTGAAGCTTATCTTCTGAGTAATGCATGAATCGTGTTCTCAAATACATCGAGAATATTATTATGTTATTTGATTGCGTTAAGTTTGTGATTATGCTCCAGATCAATTTGAATTTTTCCTGAAAAATTTTATAAACATAATTGTACAATTTTGAAGCTTTTACTTCAGTTTAATATGTGAATTCGTATTAAGAATAGGTTAGATATAATTTTTTATGACTTAAAACAGTTAAAAATAAATTTTTTAGAGCTCAAAACGTCCATTAATGGTGGAAAAATCAACTTTAAAAAAAAAACCAAACAGATGAAGGAGGAAGCTGGAACGACGACCCTGCTTGCGTGCATGGGATCCACGTGCTGGCCAAACGCGTGTAATGCACGTGCCAATCATGACCGTTCTCTGGCAGTGTTGAGATACATGTGCCAGTAGCGCGTGTAATGCACGCGCGCACTCCAGAACTTTTTTTTGACCAGTCAACGACTGCGCGTGAGTCACGCGCGTGTGTGGTGCGTGTATCTCATGCGCCAGTCAGTTGACTTCTGATCTAAAATCAAGCCCACTTGCAGGCTTACGCGCATGTATTCTACTCTCTAGGTCTTTGGGGCCCAATTTTGGCCCACTTATGTAGAATTTTATTTTCTATCTTTATATAATTTTTTCAGAATTTTTTGAGACAAGTAAGTATTTATTTTAAATTTTGTAAAGTTTATATTGCATAAAAATATATTTTATCTATGGAATTTTGGTCTGAGAAAATTCATGGACATTCTTTGTATTTTGTTTGAGCTTGGTGTGCTGTGACTCTCTCTAATTGTAAACATAGGTATGTTAGATAAATTTTAAACCCTTAATTATGTAATTTCGCACATATAAAGACACTTAAAACTATTTATTTCATACCAATGATAGATTATGGATATAATAAGACTGTATTACATAAAATATTGTCCTTCTAGGATTTTTTGGAATACATTACATTGATGATGGATACACCCTATCGGTGTGACATTGTTAATGTAATTTTAGGGTTTAAACTCCTTAGAATAGGCATGCAGTAATTATAATGTTTCAATATTTCTTGTACCCTATCGGTATGACTATATTGATTACATTTTATGTAGGCTCTTATACAAGCCAAGTCACATGGTCCATGTAATTTTGATACCACTTTGTTATATATAGTTGTTTGACTGATTTGTTTAATTGGGAATCTTGTGTTATAATTATGTTGTGCACGCATAATTAATAATTTCCCAATCTTGTTGCATCAGTCTCAATTTTTCAACAACTATCTGTGGTGAGGACTCTTAATGGAACAAACTATGATGAATGGAGAGAGTCCTTGAACATGTACTTGACAATCTCTAAGGAGGATTTGGCTCTTAGAGAACCAAAGCCGGCTGATCTCTTGCCCGAGTCTAGTGCTGCAGATAAGACCTATTATAAACAATGGTATGAATCGAATCGAATTTATTTAGCAGTGATTAAGTTCACTATTGAGAAGGGAATTAGAGAGAGTATCCCAGATAAGGACTCTGCTGTGGAGTATATGAAAGCTGTTGGTGAAAAATTCAAAAAGCTTGATAAGACTCAAAAAGTCTACTATCTCTCTATGCTTGATAATACTCGTTATGATGAAATTTTAGGTGTTAGAGAACACATTATGAAAATGATTCATTACTACAATAAGCTGAGATCATACGGTGTTAATTTAGGAGAGAGTACTTTAGTCTGCAGAGTCCTTCAGTCATTGCCAGCTGAATATAATTACCTGAGAACCTCCTATAATTCACAAGAGGGAGAGTGGACAATAGACCAAATGATTTCTATAGTAACTCAAGAAGAGGAGACTATGAAAAGTAATCCACAACCACATTTTATCAACTACTTATCTCAGGACTCCTACAATAAGTCAGGAAAGAAACCAAAGACACATATATCTGGAAAGCCTGAGTTCAAGAAAAGTGGTGATAAGGGTAAGGGACAATAAAAGAAATTTAAAGGCAAGTGCAATTATTGCAAGATTCCTGGACACAAAAAGTCTCAATGTTATAAGCTAAAGAACAAGCGTGAGTAAGAAAGGGCTAAAAAACAAGCAGATCCCAAGTAAGATGGAAGAGACTGTATTGGGAGTAGTAGGAAGTAGAATAAAATTAATTACATAGGATCATATTTTTCTTTATGTTTATCTTCTGGATACTTTTAATTTGAATTATGTCATTTATGCATTTTTCTTTCAAACTTAATTTCCAATTCTATTTCAATAATTGTAGTTATTCCTTTTGACAAAGAAAATTTATTATGATTTTACTATTTTAGTATGCTACCTTACAAAATGATCCATATCTTTTGAATTTGAAAGATTTTCCTGTTGTATCTTCTGATATTCCCATCAATGTTATGATTAGGCATAAACAACCTAGAATAAGTTAGAAATCTTCCATTTTATGGGATTGTCTTTTAGGCCCTTTTCCTCGAGAGATTAGAAAGATTGGTAAAACAAAGATGTGTTATTAAACTTAAATTCTTATATCTTAAAACTTTTAAGTGTGGAGTTATAAAGTAGAGACGAAACTCTATAATCCCTAGTTAAAGAAATTAGACTAGATTAAGAGGTTGTAGATTTTCTTGTCCCTTTTATAGTACCAAGGTCATCGAATTTAATTGCACATTTTATTTTGAGGATGACTTGGATAGTGGAAGTTTGATGCTTAGAGTTATCAATTTTTGTAACAAGGCCACCATTCTGCTTGTACCTATTTAGATTCCCTTATCACTAGAGGAGATGATATTGATAGTTCAGTTCAAATAAATAAAGATCCTCATGTTGAAGAACCTGATCGGTGAACCATTGAGTTTAGATCCATCGTAACAGAACTTATAATATTTTAGGTTTGTACCAAGCTAATTGGATTGAACAGATAGGATAAGATATTTTTACGCTTCCGCTATTAATAATCTTATGTTTGCACTGGTCTACATTCGTTAAATATAGCTTTTGCTATTAGTGTGCTTGAAAGATTATCAAGTAACCCTAGGATTATGTAGTATCTTTAAGATACTATGAATCATATGTTGACTTGTAGATAATCTAATTTACTTGAAAGTATTGGTTATTCAGATTCTGATTATGCCTTGTACATAGATGATCGTAAGTCAACATCAAGAAACATCTTTATGATGTTTGGAGGAGTTGTTTCATGGGAAAGTGTTAAAATAAACACTCACAGCTACCTTAACAATGGAAGCAAAGTTTATCGCATATTATGAGGCCACTTGACAGGTTGTAAGGTTGAGGAAGTTGATATTTGGCATGCAATTAATTAATTTTATATCACGATCTCTATCAATTTTATTGCCATAAGGCTTTTGGTATATGCTTCTATCAAAACAATAGGAATTCTAGACATATTGAATATTTTTTATGATAAACTTCTGTTTGTTAGAGAGAAAAGATTGCTGAATTTCAGACTCACATTAAACATAGCCCTAGTGGAGACATGCAAGGGATCCGTTGACTTAAGGCTTACCTATAGGAGTATTTAAAATCAACTAACTCATATGAGTCTTGTTAAATTTTTATGAAGCCTTAGTTTAGTGGGAGTCTGAGATATGTTTATCTTATTTTGTTAATATTTGTGACCAGTAATTGCTCATTTTGAAACATTAGTGATATGTTTTATACATATATAAATCATTTGCTTCCCTATCGGATTCAATGATTTTAAGTTGTTTCTCTTATGAGCTGTGGTCAAAAGATTAACTTTATATATATATCAAGTTCCTTTGGGATTATGAGACATTAATTTAACATCACTTGTCTCCCTATCGGATTCAGTGATTCTGTATGGTCTCATTCTACTTATGCAATCATTGCTTAGTAACCTTATATATATATCCAGTTCTTTCGGATTATGAGACACTAATTTAATATCACTTGTCTCCCTATCGGATTCAGTGATTCTGTATGGTCTCATTCCACTTTTGTAATCATCACTCAGTTTGGATATTGAAACATTGGTAATATGTTTTATACATATATAAATAATTTGTTTCCTTATCGGATTCAATGATTTTAAGTTGTTTCTCTTCTGAGTTATAGTTGAAAGATTAAACGTTATTATGTTCTTTTCAGATTATAAGACATTATATCACTTGTCTCCCTATCGGATTCAGTGATTCTGTGTGGTCTCATTCTCTGAATTAAGTTTATAGCTTAATGTATAACTAATTGCTTAATTATTGATGTTTTAATTATTCCATATAATTAATTAATGCTATCCAAGTGGGAGATTGTTGTATTTAAAAATAAAATAATTAATTTTATTAGAAATATTATATGGATTACCATTAATCAATTATTGGAATATTTATTTAAGTAATTAGTTTTGTATTTTAACATTAAGCATAGAACAGATTGGGCCCTAGTTTAATGTGTATGATTCATGATAGGTCGGATCATGTATAAGCCCATATGGGTAGAGGTCCCAACCTATAGTCCTTTAGTGGTCAGTAGTTTCCTATCACAAGTCTGACCTTAAATAGAGAGATCAGGGTTATTATTTGAATACACAGAAAAAAAGGATTCCCACTGTTCTAAATTTTTCTTTCCCTTTTCTCTCTATCTTGATAACCTAAGGGGTCAAGTAGGTTGTAATTCTACTCATCATCATTCAGATCAGTCATGGCCTCATCAAATTATACTCCAGGTACGCTCATAATTTTATTATGATTAATTTTATATTTTGTGATTTTAATTCATACTTCCAACACCCTATCGTTTTAATACATAGCGTTCACTTATTGTGTTCAATAATAATATATAAATTGCATGCCGATGGGTGAAGCTCTGGAGAAAAGTGATCAATTCTTTAAAACATTTTCAACTCTTTTCTATAAGTAATTTTTCATGTTAGTTACAAACAGAGATTTACATTGCAGTTGTAGTCACGGTTATGATACTGCATGGTGCAGGAAAATAGAAAAAAATCCAACTGTCGTGGGGCAAAATTACAGAACACTGCCGTCGCAAACCATTTTTTAAATCCTTACTCACAAAAATGAGTAAAAGGGAAAGAACCACGAAAATTGACACCTTTACCTTTTAACTCCCAAATCAAAGTTGGCGACGGAACAAAGTCACGGCTGTCAACATCGTTGCACCCTATCTTCCACATCCAAAAAAAAAAACTACCTTTGTTTATGAAGAGCTAATTCCGTCTTCCGTCCACTAAGTAATTTAATCAGTAATTGCGATTAAAGTGAGAAACCGTGTCTCCTTTTATTGATTATTCTGTGAAAATTGTTGGGCTAACTTTATGTGAAAATTGCTGGGTAATTAACCTTTTTTTAAAAAAATAATAAGAGGGATAATTAGATCGTCAAATATACACGCGCAAAATCTTTGGTTGCATCCTCCGTCCACTTACTAAGTAATTTAATCAACAATTGCAATTAAAGTCAGAAACCATTCCACTTTTGCCGATTACACACGCAAAATCTTTGGATTGAATTCAAGATTCAAAGGAAGCCAAAACATCCAAGTAAAATCATAAATCGCATAAATTAAATGCTTATGGTGTGGGTAATTAACTTTCAAAGTAGAATATATTCATTGGTGGGTGGCTTATGATCTGCAATTTCTTCTGGTCCTCCTTTCATCACCCAAGTGTTCCTTTCGTGTTGTTAGATTAATTGCCTTGCAGGAGATGGCTGCTTATCTTCAAAACAATATGTGGGACTAAATAATTTTTGTCCCACATATTCATTTTAGCTTCCATGATATTTAGCTTCAAAATTAAGTGAGACTATTTACAAAAAAAAATTATGTAAGACTCGTGTTGCGATAAAATGAAATGGAGTGGATAATTATGTTTGGTATTTCTTAGTATGGAATACTCATTCTATTTGATAATTATGTTTGGTACAGTAAATATTGTCAAAATGGAATAAAAAATGTATTAATGACAATATTATCTTTAAAAATAAAAAGAAAGTGTAAAAGTCAAACTGTATTTATATGAAAAATAGTATTGTTATTTTTTATTTATTTATAACTTTTTTATAGTTGAACATAAAAATTCATAATTATTAATATTATAATTAACAAATAATTTTTTATAATAAAAATATAAAAATTTAATTTATCAAAATTTTTAATATCAAATAAAGTTTTGTATAAAATATAAAAATATTTTATTTTAATTTTTACTATTGAAAATATAATCACTAAAATATTTTAATAATATAATATTAAAAATAAATATTTTATCATTTATTAATAAAAGGTAACGTTAAAATATATAAAAGATGTGAGAGACAAGAATGTAAAAAATTCATTTTACAAATGATGAAATGATCATTTCATTATTTTTATTATGAAATGAAAATTTTATTATTTGATGGAATAATCATTCTTATTTTGTAATACTTAACGAACAAACTTTTTCCATTACATTACATCACACAGAACATGCTATGATTATGAAGGCTTAGTGTTGATTTTGTCAAATAATATTTTCAAATTTTAAAACTATTCTTAATTGAGGTTGCGTTTATTTTATCAATAATTATTATAAATAATATTACTAATATTATTTAATTGTATTTATGATTACAAGAAATTGAGATTAGAAAATATTCTATTTTTTATAATGGAAAATAACATCTACATCTTTAGAAAAGGAGTTGTTTCCTCCTATCATAGTAGCAAATATTATTTTATTAATCTAAGTAATATGAAAGTACTTTATTTATATATAAGCAAATAAAATTTTCCTACAAGCCAAGGAGTAAATATCCTAGTTAGCCTCTCATTACATAGATATTAATTATTATGTCCCTAAATTTTATATTTAGTGTTAGCAGTTCTTTATTTTTATTTTTATTATAATTATTTATTCTGTTTTTGTTATGCCTCAAAATTGATTTTTACAAGATAATTGCTAGGTTTGGTTCATTGATATAAAATATTAGTTTGAATTGTTTATGCCACTTGTCACACTCTAAGCCTAACTAACCAAAGACAATTGTTAAGCTTGGTTGACAAACATGAAAGATTATTTGTGTTTTTTAAGTAGTCAAACTTGGAGCGACAAAAAAAATAGTTAAATTGGTTGCCTCATATATTATTCAAGTTTCAAATCTAATTGATGTACAATTTTATAACTTCATTAGTAAATAGATAGTGAAGAAAAATGAATTTAGCCAAAAACCTTATAAATATTTAGTATTACTAAAGTGAGTTTTAATAATCTACTCTAATATTTTTCACCTATTTTAATGTTGCAAATGAATGGAGAGATTAATAAGAAAAAAATGATTACTTATGTTACATATGAAATTTAAAAGATGCAATAATTAATCAATGCATTGCTATTTTTACTTAGGAGCCGTTTAGTTTATATAAAAAATAAGTTTCAGCAAAAAGTTGAACTTCCTAAGCAGTAAATTCTCTTGTAAATTTTCAAGGAAATGCTTAAAAATATTTTGTTGATATTATTGAAATGACAGTTTTCAAGAATTAATTTTTTATGTTTTGTTTGGTTTGACTTTAAACCACTTAAGAAGTATTATCAAAATGATTAATATGCTTTTCAAAATTATTATTAAAAAATAGGAAGTATTGATAAATTTTAATTATCTCTAGATATTTTAAAATCATATTTCTAATCTCTTTATATATATATATATATATATATATATATATATATATATATATATATATATATATCTTAGTTATCTGAATATAATTAAAATATGATATAATTTAAATAAAAATATTAGTTAAATAATTAATTATGACAATTTTTATAGAATAGATAATAAATGCACATTTTTATTTTTATAGTTAAATATTAAAATAATTAATAAATCAAATATGAAATAATATAATAGATATATAAAAAATATAAATATAGTTGAAATTAAATTTTTATTATAAATATATGTCCAATTATATTTACAATTTATATTTATGATATAATATTTTATATTTATTTTATATAATTTATATCATATTCATTGTATTTATTATATAACTAATAAAATAATTATATTTAATATAATCAATTTATTATATTTATATTTATATTATAATTATAATCACTAAATTATATTTATTATAATCTTCAAATGATAAAGATAAAAGCTTAAAATGATTATTAGTTAAATTAAATAAGAGTAAATTTGTATTTTTATTTATAAATAATATAGGAAATTCTTCTTATGAAGATGGTGTAGGTAAGTAATTTTTCATATTTTATGGGAAGTATAACTTTTAGAGGTTGTTTGGTTCACAACAATGGCATAGGAAATCTTATTTCCCAAAAAATAGAAAAGAGGTAGGTTGTTTATTTAGCCACTATCTAACAAATTAGAAAAAATAAAACTTTTTAAGAAGTTTTATTTCTTATAAAAGATAAGAAGTTTTTTATTTACCTCTCCTTACATAAGTTTTACTTCTTATATTATTTCTGGATATAAAGAAAAAATTATCCATATTAAATTTAATTTATGATAATTAAAATTTATTAATTTATATTATAATAATATTGAATATATAACAGTTATTTTATTAACATTTTCTAATAAGTTTAAAGTTGAACCAAATAAAATATATGAAGTTACTTCTTGAAAAGTCTCACTTTCTTTGTATTAATTAAATAATTTTAAAACTTCACAAGAAGTTCATATAGAAAATTATTTTTTAGGAAGTTCAATTTTTTATGAAAAGTTATTTCTTGTACAAATCAAATAACTCCTTGGAGAAGTTTTACTTCCTCAATTTTTATAATTAGTGGCTAATTAAATAACTTAAGAAATTCTTACTTCGTAGAAAAACTACACTTCCTATTTTACTTTTATGATTCAAACGAACTCTTAAAATGCTCTACCAATTTAAAAAGGGGCTGCTTGATTTTTAGTCATATGGTTTAAGGTGTGTTGCTTTATAAAATATTAATCGTTGTTGAGTGTGGGATTAACATGGCAAATATTCTCATTTCCCAAGCTTTAATGTTCTTTGGCGCACTAGTTCGTTTTTTTTTTATATTTTAATCTAGATATTTGGAAGAGTTATTTTCATTTTAGGGATTGTTCCATCGAGACATTTTTTATTATGAGTGGAAGAGTGTCTAAATAGAAAATGGCAAAATACAAATGATGGGGAGAGAATTTTAACTCTATCCTTATACTTATCAATTGATAAACATACTAACAATATGCCATTTCATTGGCTTTTTTTTGGCAATTTGATCTTAAATAAATTATGTAATAAATTATGTGCTAATTATTAGAGATGCAAAAATGAACTTCATTTTTGCAAACTTTGTGGATTAGGTGGGTACAAGTTGGGTCGAGCCTAAAAATTCAGGCTCATATTTTTTACTAGTTTTAATTGATTGGCTCATGTGGACTAGCTTGCATAGGCCACTATTTTTATAAATCAAATATCCATTCTTTTAATTATAATGGAATAACTCAATATCTTAAAAGTTCAATAATTTAACATAATGTAATTTGTAAATTACAAATTATGTGGGCTAAGCATGAGCATGGTGGGCCTACTTTTGTTAGTCATTAAAAATGTTGGCCTATACGAATTAGTTAGTGTAGACTTAGCCTATTTAGGCCTTGCCTGTTTTCTATTCCTACTAATTATGATGACTTGGCATAATTCTTGGCAAGTGGTAAATTATTTAAAGATAACAATTTGTGCATTACTTAAAATAGTAATACTATATACATCGAAAGTAAAATTTAAAATTAATTTTTCAACATAAATTAAAGGTTATTATTAAATATATGATAATAAAACAAATTTATAAGATTTGATTTAATAAATATAAAAGATTGTAAACTCAATTTTAGGTTTCATTTTTAGTAATCATAGCATTTTGTTTGTAATTGAAAATGGTGTTGATGGATGCAAGTCAACTTGTAAACAGTAAAGTAAGAAGTTGATATTGGGAATTTGGGTTTTTATATGTTTCAATGACTTCACCTCCTTCTCTTGCTCTCTAATTTCTTGTGCCCCGCTTCTCAGCGCTCCTACAAGGGAAAAGCAACACCGTGGAGACAAGGTATTTTCTGTACTTGTACTCTGTATTTGCTCTTGTTGGTGGCTGTTGGTTGCTGGTTGCTCTGCATATGATGCATGAGTGCTCTACTTGTCCTATAAGTTCTTTTACTCTATTCGCACTTCAGCCTTAAAACCAAAAAAAAAAAAAAAAATTCTTACCTTTTTTCTAGAATATGCAAAAATTTAGTATCCAAAATAAAAAAGAAGAATTATGCAAGTAATATCTTTTTTTTTTAAAATATCTCAACTCTTTGTTACAATTTATTAGAGAAAATTATAAATTTTAAAAAATTATATTAGAACTTATAAGTATAAAAAATTATGGGTACGTCAATTAAAATTACAACACAAAATTTTCAAGAATTTATAACTATTCGTAAGAAAGTTACTTTAACATGAACATACCAAGGATGAAGCTTTTTTTTTTTTTGAAATAAAATTCGTAGATCCATTATGCATGGATACTTTTTCAAGTATTTATTACCATCAACAGACTTTTTTGTGATATTAATTTTTAATTTCTTCACTGCTATAATTAATAGATTTTTTTAATTTATTATTATAAAATATTAGTTTCAAATTTATTATTATAATTTTCACTTGTCTTCTGCTTTATTATTATAATTTTCTTTTGTCAAATCTGTTTCGATTTTGTAGTGGGATTCAACTCATAGAAATTTTCTTATATTATGGGTAATATTTTTGAGAAAATCTTGTTTCCCTGTAGTTGCTTCAAAATTAAGAAAAAGTTACCTGAGAATATATTTAACTTAATATTTCTTCCAAATGTTCTCGTGGAGGAGAGGCTATGTATATACATTTGCATACTATGAAAATATTTTAATAATATAAAAAATTATGTCACTTATTTTTTATTTAAATTTTATCACAATTATTATCATAATCCACCACCTATTATTATTCACTATAACTGTTGTTATCTATTATTATTAAACGTTACTTATTACTATTTATCGCTTGTTGATATTTAGTCATCATTCAATGTTTATCGGCCTTCCTCCACCATTAATTACTATTCACTATTTATTGATAATCAGTCATTATTATGTATTGTGGTTGATAATTATTCATTCAGTCATGATTATAAAATTTTCAAGAATAAAAAATATTTCTGAAATTATATAAATTAATTAAAATATGATATTATAATTTTTTTGAGATTACTCTTGATTGAATCAAAAGTGATATAATATCCATTGGAAATCACAATTTCAAAAATTTTATTATTTCGGCGCATGTATTGCATAAAGTGCGGACGGTGGGTGGCGTGAAGAGGATGGCTGAGGCGGACCTCACTATGGTGAATGGCCGTGTCACCGAGTATATATATATATATATATATATATATATATATATATATATATATATATATATATATATATATGAGTTGGGTTGTCACCAAGTCACCGAGTGTTATTTATATATAATATATAAGAGCTGGGTTGTCACCAAGATATATATATATATTGCGGACGGTGGGTGGCGTGAAGAGGATGGCTGAGGCGGACCTCACTATGGTGAATGGCCGTGTCACCGAATGTTATATATATATATATATATATGAGTTGGATTATTAGACTTTGGGCGGAATTTTTTTATATAATTATATAAAATATAATAGTTCAAACTCAGTTTCGACTTGTTTAATTTTAAGAAATTTGGCTTGATCCGATTTAACTAAATTTATATTTGGTCTAGTCTCCAATGTGAAAATTTAATTTTTATTTTATTTTAAAAAATAAATAATTCATATGAAAATATATTTTTAAAGAGATAATAAAATATTCAAATATGTCAAATTAAGTATTTTTTACATTAAAAATATTAAATATAATTTTTTATAATATATAATTATATTATTAAAAATAAATTTATATAATCAAATTAGATTGAGTTGATCCACTTTTTTATTATCATGGCTTGAGCCCGAGTCCAACATAATTGAATCATGCAAAAAAATTTTAATAAATATTCAAATTATAAAAAAATCTAAATTTTATATTTTTCAGATCGGCGGGTTGCACTGACCTATGATGTCTACCGAGCGCTTATGTATCAAGCACCATGAAGTGGCAATTTTTTTTTTAACTTAAATACAATTTTAATTCCTTCAAACATAAATTATATAATTTTATTTTTTAATTTAAAATAATCTATTTTAATCTTTGTAAATATTAAAATGATACAGTTTCAGTTCTCTTACTTACAGTTTTCTTTTTATCTTAAAATAACTTTTTTTGGGATACTTCTTTGCCATTAATTTCTATCATCATAACTAACCATAAAAAAATTTGGAAATGATTTAATTTTTCTTCAAACAATTTCAAACATATTTTAGTTTTTTAGTTTCCAATTGTATTAAATTTTAAAATTTGTTATCATTACAAACAAGATACATAAAATCAGGGCTAAGAAGAATATATGAAGATTGCATTTGCATAGGAATAAAAAAAATTAAAATCACTACAAATTTCCAAATAAATGTCAGTAGATAGAAATTGGTCAAACTTAATACCAATGTCTATTTTGAGCCAGTAACATTTTTGAAATTATGTCAAAATTTAAAATGATCGACCGATTATGTACATAATTGACATTTATGTAGATGCAGTAACTCATTTGAAATTATTGACAACTTAAAATATTCATTTTTTTACTAAATTGACATCAAATATATGATATTTAAAGGTTCCTTATCAATTTTATATATAATCAATATTTAGAGATTTTACAAAAGTTTTCATAATTAAATATCAAACTTTAATACATCAATTTCTTACTTAACTGATGTTTAAATATATGGAATTTATGAAGTTACAGAAAACACAAAAATTTAAAACATCTATTTTGTACATAGCCATAGTTTAAAACTATTTCAAGCATTTTGCTAAGAAATGTAAAAAGTTTATACATCATTTTTGGATTTAATTGATATTTAATGGTATGATAATTGCCAATTTACTTAGAAAAAGGGTGATATATAAGACATTGATTCTTAAAATAATAGATATCAAAAGTTCTAGAAACAATGACATTTTTAAAAATATGATGAAACTTTATACATCAATTTTTTTTTTTATTAAAAATCATTGTCTTCTTTACCTATAAGATGTTTTACATCAATTTTTAAAATAATTGATGTTTAAAATTATGAAAGTGGTGACAACTTTTGAAAATAAAAGCAAATTTTGGACAACGATTTTCTAAAAAAAATATTATCTTTTCTTTTTGTGAGACTTTTGACATTAATTTCTAAAATAATTGACATATAAAATTATTGGAGTAGTGATATTTTTACTTTATAAATAAAATAAATCTTATTTTGTTTTCCTCATTATCACACTTGATCTCCTTGTTCTTTGTTTTTAAGCTCAATCTCCATTTCCGTCTAGCTCTTACTATAAAATCCTATATCCCACTCTATCTTCCATTATACATTAGCGAGCTATTGATTCTCCTTCAACTAATATTGAGCATAAAGCAAATGTTGTATTCTAAGCCATTTGTTCAAAACATAATAGCTTCCTTTCTTGCTTTTATTTGTTAGATCTTTGTCTCTTTTATTTCTTTAATTTTTTATATAGGTTTCTAAGAGATTTTTATTTGCATTTTATTTGTATAACTTTTGAGGTTGCATTTGAGTATTAGATACGTGTGAATTTTATAAAATGTGCAATGGAATCTAAAGTTAAGTGAATGAGAGATAGAGAAAAAGTAAAAAAAATCAATAAAAATGATCGTTTTTCAAGATTTTAGGAGGATATGGTATGTAGAAGGGTAAATCTCAAAAAGTTATATAAAATAAAAAAAAGTTCTAAACGGACAATTAATAGTGAAGTTATGGTTTTTTAAAATTTTTAACTCAAAATATATGTTTTTGATAGAATGATGAGTTTATAAAGCCAAAAACATTCATTTAAAAATAGGGTAAATTACACTGCCTACCATTGGCAGCGAGACAAGTCTCAAAATTAAGCATGTTTATAGAAAATCACAATTGATAACAAAATATCCACAATCATGAAAGGAGACATTCTTAACAGCAACTTCGAAAATAATGTTTAGTCACTTATCCAATCATAATGGGTCACAGTTCTGTTATATAAATCATGAAACAACAACAATCATGAAATAAGACACTTTTAACAAGAACTTCAAACATTATATATATCTGATAGGACATTACAACAACTCACTTATAAAAATAGAATATTGACTCCAACTTCCACTATTATGTTTAGTTCAAATAGTAAGATGTTTGGATGCCATCAACGAAAAATCCTTCCTTACATGAGGTGATTATTGGAAATTCAAAGTAGGAAAACTGGTCCCTGATATTCGAGGTTATAGGAAAGAATTTTTTAAACAAATATAACCAGAGCTTGTAAAATCTGTAATTGTGTAACTCACCCAGTCATGAAAAACTAAACCAAGTTGTGTTAGAATTTAGGATAATAGAGTTATAAGGTGGTGGAATTGAATTGAGGGTCTTTGTAATCTAAAATCACTGGGATTGCACCAAGCAAGCCCAATTACTTTAGGACCAACATATGAGATAGAAAGAATACAATGCTGAATTGGTCTTTGACAGTCGGTATCCTATTAGAGTGGTTAGAACCTCACCCTGTAGTTCTTCCATAAAACATGCCATTCAGGACGTCATCATTTACTTGGGATTTTTTCCATTAAAGCAGATGTTGAAAACCTATAATAGAAAATAAAACAGTTGACTTACAAATGATCATGCCAAGAGGATATCAAGCAAATTGTATATAGGTGCAGTGTTGTCAATGGTGAATGGCAGCAAATGATTACAAGCTAAAAATCTGCCATGAATACATGGAAGATGGCGTATCCAACGCCATAATAATTAATGTTAGCCATGTAAAATATGCGGTTTTAGTTGCAGTGCAATCATATAAAGTGAACAAAAAAAACTTCAAATATAATAAAGTTATATAAAATCATAACGTAAAACAACAGTTGTATAAAGGCACATGTTGTTTTCATTGAATTCCTGACAGGCCATGCTGTTTACATGGCGTTTTAGTTGATTTTTGCCACACCATTTTGCCATGGATGTTGCCATTGATAACACTGCTTAGGTGAAGCATATAATAGAACTATTTAAAAAAATAGACACGAAGTAATCTGCATAATTAACAATTTGAAAGATGTACTGTGAAAGGAAATATAAAATAGCCATCCATAAGAGCTGATTGCAATAAAAATTAATCTCTCATACTATATAATTAAAGAAGAAAGATAAAACCTTTCAAATGATGGGGCAGAAAATTTGCATCACAAAAATACCAATTTCAGTCATAAGATCATTTAATAAACTAAACTATAGGAAGAGAAACCATCAATTTAGGAAGAGGAACTATCAATTCTTATTCTTCTTCTTGCATCCAAATGCTTGCGTACATAGGTATTTATTGAAATACAAAGACATTTCTAGAGACACATTAAATAACTTCTAATTAATAACCTAAGAATGAAATTTATCCTAATAATTCTAAATACATGATTCATCCCAATTATTAGGTACATGAATGACGAGGCACATGAATGATGAAATTCATGTATACACTTAAATGACTTAGAATTCCTAAGAGATAATTAATTTTAAATTATCATTTTCAACACTCCCCCTTAATTTGAAATTACTCTAATGAAAGCACCTAGAAAATGATCAAAACTTGAAAAGTCACCACCTAGGTTTCAATTCCAAAATTGCAAACTTGCTTTAACATCAAGTCATTAGAGTTCGTCATACCAATCATTTTCTTCAATTTCAGAAACAACTCTACCTTCACAGGTTTTGTGAAAATATCAGCTACTTATTCACCTATAGGATAATATTTGATGGAAATTTCTTTCTCTATAATCAATTCACAAATCTTATGGGCCTTGATGTCAATATGTTTAGAACAACCATGAAAAATACGATTCTTTGACAATGCAATTGCTGGCTTGTTATCACAGAGAATGGGTGCTTAGGTAGCACAATTAGTTGTTGCAATGTATTCAACTTTTGCAGTAAATAAAACAATTAAATGTTGTTTCTTTGATGACCAAGAAATATTTTTTTAACCCAAGATAAAAAGCATAACCGGAAGTGCTTTTTCTTATTTCAATATCTAGCCTAATCACTATCCATGTAGCCAATCAAACTTGAATTATTAGTAGTTGAATGGAAAATTCCATCATTTAGTGTACCTTTTACATATCTCAGAATTTTCTTAGCTGCTTATAGATGAATTTCCTCTAGTGCTTTCTAAATCTACTCAATAAGCCCATTGCATAAACAATGTCAAGTCATGTAGCTGTCAAGTATCCTAAACTACCAATCAAACTCTTTGAAATAAAATGGGTTCACTTTTCTACTATTGCATTCTCTCTTCAATTATAATTTTTCTTAAATTGGTGTGGATACTAGTTTGGAATTATCCATTTTGAATTTCTTTAAAATATCAACTACATACTTCTTCTAGGAAATAAAAATCCTATCTTTCTTTTGAATAACTTCAATGCCAAAGAAATAAGACATTAGTCCCATATCTGTTATCTTAAATTGGCTAGTTATAGCTTCCCTAAATTCTGCTATCATCTTTGCATTATTTCCAATAAACATGAAGTTATTCACATATAAGCAAACAATCAAAATATCGCTATTTTTACCAAATTTGACATATAATGCATGATTATATGGGTATCCTTGAAATCCATGCTGAATAGAATAGGAATCAATATGAGTATACTAAGCTTTTGGTGCTTACTTCAGCCTATACAAAGCTTTCTTCAATCTATACACTTGATTTTCTTTTCCTTTCTTCACATAATGTGTAGGCTATTTTGCATACACCTTTTTTTCTAGCATACCATTTAAGAAAGCAGACTTTACATCCATTTGATGCAAATTCTATTTATTTTAAGCAGGTAAAGAAATAACCATCTAAATAGTATCAAGTCTAGCAACAAGTGCAAATATCTCATAGTTTATTCCTGGCTTTTGCTCATAGCTTTTTACAACTAATCTTACTTTGTAATGATCAATTTCTCCATTTGGCTTGTACTTTGTCTTGTACACCCACTTCACACTAATGAATTTCTTTCTAGTTAGAAACTTTGCCAATTCCCATGTATCATTTTTTCTTAATAGTATGAAGCTTCTCATTCATGGCTTTAATCCAATGGTCATCATTAGCTACATCTTCAAGTGTCAATAGATCTTAATCTAAGAAGAAAGCATAATTGACAATCTTCTTATCAAATGGATCACTAGCATTATCCAGCATATAATCTTGCAGTCTAGTTGGCAAGTGATGCTATCTTTGAGATCTTCTGATTGGATTTGGTTAAGGATTAACTAATGCTTATTATCATCATTTGTTGGAATCATAATTTGTTTTTGTTGTTCTTATGGACTCCAATTCCAAATGCCTTTCTCATCAAATGTCATATCTCGACTAATTGTTACCTTTTTGTTTCTAGATTGTATAACTTGTAGGCTTTTGAGTTTTCACTATACCCGACAAAGATACATTTTTCTCCCTTATCATCAAACTTCTTCCTTAATTCATATGGGACATAAGCATAAGCGGTACAACCAAATACTTTAAAATGTCTTATGGATGGTCTCCTACCACTCCTAGCTTCTTTAGGTGTCTTGTCACAAACATTTTTAATTGAACATTTGTTTAAAATTTGAATGGCACTTGCAGCCACTTCTGTGAATCCTTTTGGTAGTTGTTTAAATCTCAATATACACCTCACCATGTCCATAACTATTTTGTTCTTCCTCTTAGCTACATCATTTTATTAAGGATTGTATCTAGTCATTAGTTGATGCTGGATGCCATGCTTTTCAAAAAACTTTGCACTTGCGAGATACTCCTATCCTTTATCTATTCTGAGAACCTTGATTCTTTGGTCACTCTCATTTTCAACTAGAGTTTTGAACTTCTTGAATGCATTACATGCTTTAGATTATTGTTTTAAAGAATAAATCCATGCTTTTTAGCTAAAATCATCAATGGAAGTAATGAAGTATTTGCTACCTTCATTAGATGGAACCTCCACAATACATAGATTTAAATGGACAATCTCCAATGGCATTTAGGCTTTTCATGACTTTTCAACTAAGAATGCATCTTTGTGATTCTTTCCATAACACAAGTTTCACATATATGATCAAGAATATCAATGCGAAGTAAACCAGAAACAAACTCTTTTCTTGATAAATAGTTTAAACCTACAAAATAAAAGTGTCCAAAGTGCATATGCCATAATTGATTGTCATTAATTATTTTTGAATTCAAACATGCAAGTTTCACATGTTGAATTCTTAAAAGAAATAATCGATTCCAAGTTTTCTTTATATTAGTAACTAATTTCCCTTTTGAATTATGAATAATGCTTATATCACCATGATGCCAAATATCATATTCTTTCTCTTGTGGCTGTCTAGTACTTAGCATATTTTTATGCATACTAGAAACATAAAATACATTAGAAATATAGTTCAAAGAGTTATCCTTCAATTTGATCATAATTCTGGCTTTGCCATTAATGAGAAGATTTCCATTATTACTAAATTTAACTTCTAAATTAAAAAATTCATCTAAATGAGAAAATAACTCCTTTTTATTGTACTTATGATTGCTGCAGCTAGAGTTCAAATATCATATATCTTCATCTTCATGCTGTAAATTGATAGTAATGAACAAGCTCTCCATTTTAGAGCATTCACCTTCATTTATAACTTCATTTGCATAAGATTCAATTGTTTCTAACCTTTTGTATTTACAATATGTTGATTTATGCTTGTACTTGCCACAATTATAACATTAAAAACTTGGTCTCCATTAATGATTTCCTTTGCCTTTGCTTTCACCATGGCCTTGATCTCTACCTTGGCTGGTTGCATATATAGAATTAGTGACAAATCGATGTCCTCTTCCTTTGAAACCTTAGTTACCTCTAGAATTACCTCTTCCAAAATTATCTCCTCCTTTATTGTTATATCATGACCTTTGTTACTTCTTTCACCTCTTTGATTTGATTTTGTAGCACCTGTTGGGAATTCAGATTATCATACACAGCAAAAATTTAAAATTTGATCCAAATTGTACCTAGGATCCATGCAAAAGGCATAAATCAATAATTAGGATTTTACCTATTGAGCACTCATGTTTCTACTGATCAAAACTTGAGAGCGGATGAATCAAACGTCAGTCAGAAGGTACAGCATCTCTACGGTATCCACATGGAGTGAACAACTGACCTCTCACCCTCCACGAATCTGCTAGGGTGCATTTTTCTCTCTAGGATTTAGGATTGGATGTTTTCTAAGTGATTTAGGGTTTTATGGAAGTTATGAGCATGTATCAAAAGTGCTACCCTCAAGTCTCCTTTTATAGAACTTACGTAAGTCACAATCCTAGTCTTACTAGGATAATGCTTCCAAAATCCTAATCACACTTAACAACTCATCTTATCCTCATCCTAGAGATAATGAGGAGAGATAGGACTTATCTATTAATTATCTAATATTAGATAATAATATTATGTCATAATATAAATATCTTATATTAGATAATTGCATATAATGATCAAATATTAAAATATTATTATCTCATAATATATTTATCTAATATCTGATAATGTAAATATTTGATATTACTTTAATATCAAATAATATCACATAATAATAATTATATTTATTATGTGAAAAATATATTATTATTTAATAATATATATATGTACAAAAATAAGTTCAATTAATTGGATATTAATATAATTAAAGTCAAATTAATTATTATCTTATTCTTACTCTTTTTGTGTGACCCTGTAAGTTCTTATTACGTTGACAGTGGCTCATTATTGAGCTATAGATAGTGAGTGGTATCTAGCAATACATCACTGTCACTCAAGTAGTAAGAATATCTGTAATTCGACATCCACCTAATATATGATTAACGTTTTGCATTCATAATCTCTTTCATAATAATATTTAAAATTGAACTGGAGGCATGGAGAGCGTCATCCTCATCAAAGTTCAATTTATATTTCTTGATACTGAGTAGACTTCAAAATAAATGATCAATATCACATATTGATTCATTTGAGCATGGCCATACATTTCTAAGTCTCACTCAATCAAGAGGCCTAAGGATATATCTCTTTTATAAGAGTAACAAAATTCCATCTACATCACTCACTTCCCTCTACATGATTCGTGATACACCCAATCAATGCCCTACTTGTCATCCCGATTAAAGGTGACATAGGACAACATTAAAGTGAATAACCCCTCCTGTAAGAAACCGTAGTGACTTCAGGTCAAAGAATTATATGCAATTGTGACCATATGAGAACTACTAATGACACAAGTTTTATCCATGTAGTATTTTCATATTAGGTCAGTCCAGTACATCTGTTTACTAACAATGTACTCATGTATTGACTTGATATCACATATCCATGATTCATAATCATCAGTCACTATACATGTCAGTTTTGATGTACTATTACTATCCCTTTCGTAATAATACTTGACTAGAGGCATTTTAGGAATAGTAAAACTATTCCAAGGATAATTATTATATTAAGTTATAAATTGCGTAAAAATTGAAAGTAAAATATAATAATTGCATTGCCTAAAATAAAACACAATACATTGTATATTATTTCAATCATCTATATGATTGGTTCCTAGGATACACACCAATAACACTTGCTAAATTTATTTAGCTCTTTAATGCTTCTTTGATTAGCTTTTCTCTCTTCTCCAAAATGCTGTTCACATGAGTTTCTAGACTACCTTGCAACTCTATTATTGTCATTTCATTAAGATGAGGAGATTCCATTATTGTTGTTACAATATGGTTATATTTCATTAGCAAAGTTTGAAGAATTTTCTCTACCACATAACTCTCCATTATTTCATCACCATACATTCTCATCTTGTTGACAAGATTTGTGACTCAAGAAAAATATTGCTCCATTGATTTTGAGGTGGTCATTTCACACCTTTCATACTCCCATTTCAAAGACTATATTTTTGGCTTATGAGCTTTATCAACTCCTTTGTATGTAAGATTTAAAATATCCCAAGCCTTCTTTGTTGTTTTAGCATTAGCAATCTTGCTAAACATGGAATATTCTACTCTTTGAATCTAGGACAATGCCAATTGATCTTTCCTTTTATCATTTCATTAGCATCTTCTTTTACATTACGATCAATATAGCCCCATGAGTTGTCACCCTTTAGGTGAGTAGACATGACAATTTGCTAGTAATTGTAATCAACTTTCCCATCTAGTTTGAGATTAGACCAAGCTATACTAATTGGTGTGATCACTCAAATGCACACACTCAACTCTTAATTTTCTTATTGCAAATATGATGGAAGCATAGTAGGATCAACATAAGCTTTGATACCAAATGTGGGAAGAGGAATTATCAATTCTTATTCTTCTTCTTGCATCCAAATGCTTGAGTACATAGGTATTTATAGGAATCCAAAGACATTTCTAGAAACATATTAAATAACTTCTAATTAATAACCTAATAATGAAATTTATCCTAATAATTCTAAATTCATGATTCTTGCCGATTACTAGGTACTTGAATGACAAGGTATATGAATGATAAAGTTCATGTATACACTTAATGACTTAGAATTCCTAAGAGATAATTAATTTCAAAGTATTATTTTCCAACATAAACATCTCAAGCACATCATTATCACAAGCAATCAACTTAATCTTACTTTAGCTGTGAACTAAACACTAAAGCTTAATGGCTACCCTAGCTCTTTCATCAGCATTAATGAAATTATTTAAACCTCATCTAACATTTCTCAATATGAGTAATGATTTGGGTTAAATACTGGGCACAGTAACGATGCTATCACCATAGTGAATTTTCAAGTCAAAGCAACCCAGCAAAACCATTGTTCATGTTCTATCATTGATAAAAAGAAAATTTTTTAATTTTTAAGACCAGAACTGCAACAAATGCTCAAAATCATAAACTTAGTGCATAAATTCCCACAGAAACATGAACTTTACATATAAATCAATAGAATAAAATTAATCATAACCAAAAACATGTAGTGGAAAAACCATAAAATAAAATGCCTACAAATGGAAAGGTAGATGAAAAGAAACGGTGAAATAAATCGGAAACGCCAATATTGAACACAAATCAACAAAGCCCTCATAAATCAACACAACCTTCAAAAGACTTTTCAAATAAACATGAAAAATAAAAATTGGCAAAAATCATCAATTAAAAACAAACTTTTAAGTAAATGAAAAACCGGAAAAAAATGAAAATACTGGCGAAGGAACAATGGTCCTTGTGGTCTTTGACGAATCAGAGCAGAGTTAGTCTTTTGCGGTCTTCCGTGAGTGACAATCTGGGAAGATAAAGGGATGAAGAAGAGAAATGAATGGAAACTTGCAGAGAAAAGCCAAGGAATGGCTTTTATCAGTGATAAAAGAAATTGTCTTTTTCAATTTGTCACCATAAATGAGATGAGGATAAAATTGTCTGCTTAGTTTTTTCACTAACAGAAGCTAACGATGTCAGCCATAGGAGGGTCAGCTTCAAAATTGAAAAATTGGGGGATGGGAGTACAGTTAATCCTAAATTTGAAGGAAGCAGGTGTAATTTATCCTAAAATATATTATGCAAACACTTCATGTCTATTGTTTATTAAAAATTAATGTGAAATATTAAAAAATATATACACTTATTGACGTCAATTGTAAAAAGTTGACATGGAATGTAAGAAAAAAGTTGAATATTTCAGTAAAAAATTGACTCAATAACTTTTTTTTCATGTTAATTATATAATTAATGATAAAACTAATATATAATATGCTCAATTAGATGGTAGTTGAAAATCAACGTGTAATTCATTAAATATCCTATGTTTACATGCAATTTTACAGCAGTGAATGTTACTATAAATCTTTTCATGCGTGATTTAAGTTGTTTTGTCTGTAATAACATCAGTATTGTTGTCACTTTATTTTCATAGAATTGACAGATGATGAGTTCAAATCCAAGTGAATTGTCAATCGAGATTGCAGAAATACTAAAAGAGACGGTAGCCCCAAAGAAAACTGAATGGTGCGTTTACAGGGTACCGCATGACCTCCGTGAAGTAAACAAAGATGCATATACCCCTAAAGTGGTTTCAATTGGCCCTTTTCACCATGGCAATGAGTGGCTACAAGACATGGAAATCCACAAATGGTTATATTTCAAGCAATTTCTTGAAACGACTAAGACCGATTTGAATGATTTGGTAGCCTTCATCGAAGAGTTAGAACCAAGTTTCCGGCATTGTTATGGAGACAACATTACATTTTCCACGAAGCAACTTGCTAAAATTATATTGTTGGATGCTTGTTTCATAATTAAACTCTTCCTGAGGGATTATCAAAGAGTCTGGTCCAAAGATGATCCTTTCATGAGGGAGTGTCGAAGAGTTTGGTCCAAAGATGATCCTCTTTTTTTAGGCACTCGATTATGGGATACTATAATAACAGATTTGTTGTTACTCGAGAATCAGCTACCCTTCTTTGTTCTTGAAAAGTTATACAATTGGGCCTTCCTTTCCCATAAATCTAATGATCTTCCTTCATTTCTCGAACTCACATTCAAGTATTTCAACTATTTCAACAAACAAGAGTTGAATCACGGAGGTGTTAACATATGTCACTTCACGGACTTGATAAGATACTTTCATTTGCAGCAACCTTCTAACACACGGTCAGAAAGAACTACAAAGGTAGAAGTACTAAATTTCAATGCAACCAAATTACATGAAGCAGGACTTAGATTTGAAGTGAATGATAAAAGTCGATGCTTACTAGATTTGCGATTTTTGGGAGGAGTTCTTGAAATTCCTAAGATTGTGGTGGATGGAAGAACGGAAGTAGTGTTTCGTAATATGGTTGCTTTTGAGCAATGTCATTGCCCCTATGAGGCATACATTACTGACTATGTTTCTGTTTTTGATTGCCTTATTGACACAGGCAAAGATGTGGATGTTCTCAATCAATATGGAATATTCCTTAATCTTTTGGATGATAATGATGCTGTGGCTAAATTATTTAATAGTCTTACTCGAAATGTTATATGGGCGAATTTTAGTTCTGATTATGTAAAACTCTACGAGAATTTGAATGGGTTCTATACAAATCCTTATCAGAAATTGAAAGCAGCTTTGAGGCGTGACTATTGCAATACTCCATGGCAGACCGCTGCTTCCATTGCTGGCATCTTACTTCTTACTCTCACTCTGCTTCAAACTATATTTTCTGGCATCCAGGTAACGAAGCAGTTGAAGATTAGTGCTTAGGTAATTGCTTCCTTTATTGAGGTCTCTTGAATTTGGTTCCTGTAATTGTAAACCTTACTTTTCCTCAAATTTAAAGTCATTTTAATTTCCTTGCAATAAACAAACATGCTTGCTTGTTGTAACAATTTTTCATCTATGTTGCATATATGTGTTAATTATTTCATTTATCACATGCGAATTTTGATGACAATTGCACAAATGCACTAGACAGGAAATCATATTTCTTCTAGGAGAAAGTTCTCAAATTTGTGATATTTGTACAAATAACCCTCAGCAATTTCCTACCTATTATTTATTATACATTTTCAAAAATTAAAACAAACTAAGGGTCAGTTTCTTTTACGAAATAAGTACTGTTCTAGAAACTATTTTCTCAAGTTTTCTAAGTTAGGGGCATTAAAAAAGTCAGTCAAATAATAATATATTGCGAGAAAAGTGACTTCGTCCTTTAGATCAAAGAAAAATACTTTCTAAATTACTTTATATTATATAATATCACTTCTAGTCTATTTTTCTCTATTTTTATTTACCCTTTCTCCTATCTTTCACTCTCTACTCATTTCTTCTTTATTTTCTTCTTTCTACCTTACTCCCTTTTAACTCTTTCTCCTTTGAACTTTTCTATTTTTCTCTCCCTCTTATCATTGTCTCTCCTTTCTCCTACTCTACTTATTAGCTGTTTATTCATTCTTTCTTCGTTCACTCTCTTATCTCATTCTTTTTTTCCTCACATTCCTATGAGTGTATTGAAAATTATATTGAAAAAGTATTTAAATAATTAAAATAGTTTACAAATGGTGTTATCAATTTTATACAAAATCAAATGAATATAAATTAATTTTATAAAGAAATGACAAAAGTTAAAAAAGAATAATTTGCATATATCTCTTTGGATGTTAATTTTAATAAAACAATGCACTTAACTTTTTATTATTAAATCCATTTACTTCTATCTTGATAACATTTCAATAATTAAGTGATTACTATACAACGTAATCTTAAGGATAAATTTGTATGTATAATGCTATTTTTCAATAAAAAAATAATTTTCCTTTTTATAACAGACAAGTGAAAACATTTTCTCTTATATATATTGCCAGAATAATTAAAAAATTAATTAATTTTTTAGAAATGCATTTTCTTTAATAGTTTATTTTTCATTAAAACAAACATATCCTAAACTCCAAACATAACGTTTTGGCTTTGAAGTAAGGGTTCCAAACAATTTAATCCGAAAATGTCACTACATATGTAGTTTTAGTTCCTAGATCATATAACAAAATGATATTTTAAAGAAAATTATTTTGTGCTAAAATGTTCTCCACGTGTTTTTGTGGTCTCAGGTCAATTCTTTTATGATAAGATGATTTTTATTATTACCCTTAGTTCTTAAGTTCTCCCTAGCAAGCAAGAGTGGCTAATTGCAATCCATTATAACTTGGAAACATTCTCACTCTATATGACGCAAGATTTTAATTAACGAGCTTAAATATACTTTACCCAATTATCGCTATTCGATTGGATTGTTTTACTACCACTGTTAGATCTTAATCCCATTTCTCAATGGTTTATTTATTTATACTTTTATGATGGCAAAACATTTTGAACTGATTTCAATCTGTGGAAAGTTGATATCATAAACCTTTGAAGTTCGGAAGAATATCAATAAAATTTGAAGATTTTTTTGAAGAGGAAACTAGGAAATCTGATATGTGCATGAGTTGTTCAGAATCAATTTTGTTTCAAAAATTGAAAAAAATGTGTCTTATTGTTTAAAATAATTTTCAAAAAGGGTTAGAGTTATGTGGGGTTACGATTTATATTAGAGGCTTTGTTAACCTGTGAAAAATTAATAAAACTGTGTTTCAATAGACTTGAATAGAATAGACAATCAATTCATGATGTCTAAAGAGATTCTAAGGTGTAATCTTGGACACATGAATCAGTTGCCTATTTGATTCATACAATTCAGAAAGCTTCAAAACATGAAAACCCCCCAGTTGAATCAAATAAGCTGTCGATTCATCGTGCAATATATAAATATTGCTATCTTAATTACCATTCATTTCTCCACCTCTACTCAATCCTAACCGCAACGTTTCTCAAGCCCTTCATCAAGTTTCTTAATATAACTCCATCTTTTAATCAAATTCCTCCAAAATCCATCCATTCAATCACTTTTCCATCAATTCTCCCCAATTTTAACCGATTAAAACCTCCCAAATACTTCAAAACTCCATCAAGTCCCTATTTTCACTGAAAACCCTTATAATCATTTCTTACTTCCAAACATCTTCGTCTAATCCACATCAAACCTAATTCCAATATCTTTTTCTCACCTCCATGCCACTTCTTCCAACGCCGAAACCAACAAATTCTTACAATTTCTTCCTTACCCAAAGTCCAAAAATGCCAAGAACTAAACACGTTGGTCACAGGCCTTCAAGCAACAAAAGAAAGCAGTTTGAGGGAGAAGCTCAAGCCAACCATCCATCCAACCCACTGACGACATCATTGAGAAAAGGTATGCTACGCAAATGAAGTTGAATTTGAGATTTTTTTTTTGAAAGTTAGAACTCTAGATATTGCTCTTTTGAAATATTGGAATATGAATTTTATTAAGAGAGAAAAATTGGAGATTTATGAAATATTGAAGAATATGAAATGAATAAAGTTTGTTGAGTTTTATTTACCTATGATTTACCCTAATTTAATTAGGATATGTACTATGCTAATTTGAAAAAAATTGGACAAAGGGATGGAGCTATTCATTATGTGAAAATTAAGGGTATTTTTGTTGAGGTTACTATTAAATCGTTTGCTAAATTGTTTGAAATGGATGAATTTGCTACTCCCAAGCTAGCTAAGGATGAAAAGTAATACATAAAATCAAAAGCTCTTGACTTATTTTTTTCCCAATGGACCTGTTAATAAGAAACACAAGCTCACTACTATAGAAATGTGCTTCAACATAAACCAATTGATATCAATTAAATATGAAACTGATATATATATATATTGGTGCGGTGACATGTTTGAAAATATGAATAGCTTAACACATTGATTTAAATAAAGAATTGATGTTATAAAAATTTTCTATATTGGTTATTAGAGAACTGATGTTGAAAGGGATAAAAGAATCAATTTAAAAAATTCGCATTGGTAAATATATTGATTTTTTATAAAACAAACACTATAATAATTTTCTATGTGGTTATAAGAGAATCAACATCAAAAGAAAGGGAAAGAATTGGTTCAAAAAATTGGGATATAGTAAACTAATCAATTTTTTTAATAAAATTGACATATAAAGTAATGCTAACTACCTGAGATTGAAAATGAAATCACCTAAGGCATTGATTTTATTTTTTTTAAATAACTAACATGTTGTCTAACTTTAGACATTATTTCATAAAATAATTGATGTCTAAAATTATAGGAGCAGCGATATTTTTATGCTATAAACAAAGTAAATTTTATTTTTCTCTCATTGTCACTTTCACTCATCTTTTTATTTGTTTTCATGCTTATTCTTTATTTGTCCAGCTACCTCTACAAAACACTTTATCTCTCTCTATCCTTTATTACTTGTTAGTAAGCTACTGATATTCTTTCAACTAACATTGAGTATGAAATGAGTTCAAGACATAAGAGGTTTCTTTTTAACTTTTATTTCTTATATCCTCATCTCTTTCATTTCTTTTATTTTTTGCACAAATCTTTTAAAAGATTTATAGAGATCATCATTAGGGAACTCCCACTACTCCTTTATCTAGCATCAAGCATGTAGTCGATTTAAAACATATGAGGTGTTTTTCTTACTTTTATTTCTCAAATTTTTGTCTCAACCTTTTCTCTCATTTTTTATAAGGTTTCTGAGATTTTTTTTTTGTATTTCATTTATATAACTTTTGAGGTTGTATTTGAGTTTTAGATGCCTATTATGTGTTTAATAAAATGTTGCAAGGAAGTCTAAGATTAGCCAAACAGCAATAAGAGATGCAAAAAAGTTCATGAAAATAGTTATTTTTTTATGATTTTGAGAAGGCAAAATGCCTGAAAATGAATAGATCTTGAAAAATTACTTAAAATTAACATGAAATTTATCCTAAATGATCAACCAAGTATAACGTTATGATCTTTCAAAATTTTTAACTCAAAATACATATTTTTGATGGAATGATGGTTTTATTCAATTTTTATTGAAAATATTTTAGCAGGAAAATGAAAAGCCAACATTAAAAAAAATTATGTAAACATTTCACATTATTTTTTTTTATTATAAAAATGATGCGAAATATTAAAATACATTTAAAGGAATAGACATTAGTTTTTTAATAAAACATCAACATGTTGACCTTTTTTCACATCGATTATATAACGAAAGTGAAATAATCTAACAAACAATAATACCTATATATATGTCGTTTAATAACTAGCATCTAACTTGTTAAATAATCGATGTTGTAGTGCATTTTTGTATTAGTGGCTACAAAATACTAAAATGTTTGTTAATGATAGACTTCTTTCTTCGTTTCATTATGACTCAAATCAGCTTACGCCGGAGGTTTAACTTCACCTAAGTTCACGATGATGAATTATTTTTGATGTGGACTATCAAAAATGGAACTGAGATCAAAATTTCCTTTATTTTATTCTGAGCCATATGTTCAAGCATGTAAATGGGAATTTCCTTCCCTATAGAATGATTTTGGGTCCAATCTTCAAGAAATGTGGACTCACTTATTAAACCTATTGGAGAATCTATAATCGTCACTAGGGCCACTTTTCATGGAATCCACTATAGGAAAGTTGATAGTTTTTGGTTTCCTATCCATATGATTGGGGAGGGTGGAAAAGCTAGCTTATCAATTGGAAATCAAGAGATAATGGAAACGTTGAATCAATTAGATACAAACTTCTCTTCACTTTATGCTTTGACGCTCAATTCGTTGAAATCTTGAGGAGGTCACCACCACTAGTTGAAGAATATAGAGCTATTCAAGCTCATCATGCTCATGATGGAGAAGATGCTGCCATGAAGTGATGGTTCTTTTAGACATAATTATCCCCTTAGCCCTATTTTTTCACTTTTGGAATTCTATTTTATAACTCAGCAATTATCTTTTAGACATAATTATTATATATGAATTCTACTTTAGACAAAATTATCCCCTTAGCCCTATTTTTTCACTATCATACTTTTGTTGCTAGAATCTATTGATGGAAGCCTTGATAGCTCCACTTGATAGTCCCATTAGGATATTGCTAGTAGCTTTTGTTAATAACTTTGATATATCCTAGATATTGGCTTTCTTTTATAGATAAATGCATGATTGTTGAAAATATGTTATAATTATTGTAAAAATTGGGATTTTGAGATTTGTAAATTCACCATCCTTAAGGATTATTTTGCCTTTTTGTGCAAAGTTTGTTGTAGTAATCCTTAGGATTCAATAAACTCTTCTATTTTGATTACAAGATCAAAATAGGAGTAACCAACAAGAAAAACAAGAAATATTATAGGAGAGAACACAAAGGGCTATACAAAAGAAAGAAAGAAAGACAATTTTCTTTAGATTATGAAAATGTAATGAGGTTATGGGATTTTATAAGGAAAGAAATAGTCATTGCAAAGTTGCCATTGTAAAATAGTAATTAAAAAGTAGCTCTTAGAAATTAGGCATTGTAAACTAGCCATTGAAAAATGACCACTAAAAAATAGCTATTGGAAATCTATAATTTCATAATAGAATAATATTATTTTCTTAAATATAAGTTAAAAACTAATTTATAAAATAAAACTTGGGCTAGGCCTTACAAGATACTTATGTGCAAAATGGCATGTTCAACTTTCATACTTAATTCCTAATACATATTTGTTTGTCTATTATCTCGTATATAAGCTCTTTCGTAAAACTTGATTGATGTGATGTGAGACTTCATATTATATTATTAAATCTTTTGAAATACTTTCTGCTCTTTCAACAATCCCCTATATATTTCAAAAGGCTTTGAAAGAAAATAAACATTTTGTCAAGATTTTGGAAATACTATTGTAAATAAAAATTAAGTGAAGTTTATGACAATGCAAGTAGTCTGTGTAAACTTGTGTGATAAATGGGTTATACATAAGTTACCCATGAATCTCGTGAGCTCCAAGCTTGTTTTACATATCTAGTTTATGAGGTATTTATATTAAATAGAACCTTCACTATATATTTTTATTCAAATAATTAATATTTTCAAATAGTCAAATCAATTAATTATTAATAAAATTTACTAAAAAATTAATTAAATCAATTAATGTGTAGACATGTAATATATTTTTATTTGGTCATTATTATCTAATTCTTAGACAATGATTTTTCCCATTATAATAATATACTAGCAATGACTAAGATGCACCATTGACAAAGTAGTACATCCGTGCATCACTATATACCTGGTTAGGATTTCAAATTTCCCTTGATTTAAAGGATAATGGAAGAAAAATATTTATAATATGATCCTAACAAAAATTATAATTTCATTTTTAATTGTGGATTGAGCTAAGGTGAAAGAATTTGAAAGGGAACTAAGTAAAGAGCAATGCAGATGCAGGATCCCGGGCTTGGCCGTCCGCGCAGGGAGGTTGTGGAGGAGGACAGTGAATGAGCACTCAAGAGGGAAGGCAAGTGTTGCCATATTTATAACAAAATATCAACAATCATGAAATGAGATATTCTTAACAGCAACTTCAAAAATAATGTTTAGTCACTTATCCAATCATAAAGGGTTGCAGTTCCAGTATATAAATCATGAAATAGCCACAATCATGAAATAAGACACTATTAACAGGAACTTCGGACATTATATCTGATAGGATATTACAACAACTCACTTACAAAAAATAGATTACTGACTCTAACTTCCACTATTATGTTTAGTTCATATAGCAAACTGTTTGTACGCCTCTAAGAAAATAATGTAAAGCAGTTAATTTTATCAAAGAAAAAGCCTCCCTTCCATGAGATGATTATTGGAGATTCAAAGTAGAAAAATTAGTCCCTGATATTGAAGGTTGTAGGCAAGAATTTTTTAAACAAATATAACCATAGCTTGTAAAATCAGTAATTGTGTATGTTAGCATGATTACAGGAGATTTGTTAACTTGCCCACATAGGTAGTAAAAAATTTGTTTGTATTGCCCCACATGCCATGCGGGTATACTTGCGGGTAGCCCATAGTTATTTATATTTTTATTAATTATTTTATTTTATAATTTATAAATTATATTTTAATATTTTAATTTTTGTTGAATTATTTTAGTAAGAAAATTTGAATTGAAATATAAAAATTAGATTAGATTTGTTAAAAAATAATTAGATTGAATATTTTTTTTCCAACGGGCTTAGGTGTGAGAAGAAAAAATAATTAAAAATATTTATTTTTTATCCACAGTCAAACCTATAACTAGCTTTTTGTCCATGCGGGTTTGCTTGCAAGCGAGCTTACGTTACTCTGTGGTTGTGGGTTGCCACATTGCTGCGGTTACGGGTCCGTTTTTATATATCCAAACGGTAATAATATTACATGACAATTCAGGTCTTCAATACAAAGGGCTGCTCAAATTTGCCGATCTAATTCCAGCATCTCTTCAAAATTATTAGAAATAATTTGCTCTAAAATAAAAAAGGAAATTAACTTGCAGATTTCTACCATTTCATCAAATACTGAACATATTTAATTTGAAAAAAAGAAGAAGTTTGATTAAACAATTACAATATGTTATGTGTGGAGGTTTCTATGATGCAAAATCCAATTTGTTGTATCCTAGACAACAAAATCATTATGGTTAGATGCTTAACACGTGTGCTTTTGTTAGTACAATAAAATTAATAAACAATTGTGGCCGTGGCAGGGCAATGAAGCAAACCTTTTTACATTTTGGTTCCTCTTAATTGTCTCTCTCTCTCTCAAGTCTGCCCGACTTTTTTCTTTTCTTCGTAGTTGATCCAAAATAAGTTCGAACATTCTGCTACTTCCCTTTTTGATATTTTCATTCATTAATAATATTCTATATGGTTGGAATTCCGTTTCCCATTTAAAAAAATTGAGGATTTTTTTTAGAATAGATTAGAGTTTTAGCGACAAAAATAACTAATTATTTATAAATTTAAGTGTATATCGTGATTTCATGTTTCACATAATTTTTTATAATAATTAATTTTTAAAAGAGATTTAGTTTTATATCTTTAATGGCAAAAAATTATGATTAAATACTATATTTTGTGGATTATTTGTTAATCATAATTTTTATCTTACTAAAATTATTTACAATAAATTATATATATTTTTTAAAGTTTTTAGTGACAGAAAAATAATCATTATTAAAAATCATACCATTAATGTGAAAAAATTATGATTATTGCACATTAAAATTAATCAATAATCAATTATTTTAATCTTTACATAAAATAAATTCCAAATCTTTTGCTTGTTTGTTCTAAAGGACTTCATCTAGGCACGATCTGAGGTTGGAAATAAAATCTTTTTTTTATCAGTTGCATCCAGTTTTTATAAGTATTTTTTAAGTGAAATATATAGACTTCTTTTAAATTTAGTTGAAACTAAATAGATCATTTTTTTAATTTCAAAATATGCTTAAATTTTTTTAATTTTACAGAAAAGACCTAATAAATTCATTTTAAAATTTATATTAACAAAATATTAATTTTAACTGTTATAGTATAGTCAAGAATTAAAAGTATTATTTTGTGATCAAACTATCCTTCCTTTATTTATATATATTCAATATCCATTTTACTCAAAAGACATTTAATCTTACTCAAATATATCTTTACCAAAAATTTTTGGTGGTAGTATTCTTCATAATGTGTATTGATTTTAATATTCAAAATATGATAACTATTTTAGATCTTTGTAATTACCATTAAACAAGAGATTCAGTTTTCAAGTTTTAATATCTACAATTTTGTAATTTATTTAATGCAGTTATCATATATTATTGATTTTTTTTCTTGAAACCATTTATTTAATGTGGTTCATCGTTTCTAGTTGTTTTATATTATATATGCTATTTATTAGTTTTTTTTGCTCAAATATCTAGAATGGTAAATAAATTTTCAATATTAAAGTCAATATACATGAAAAAAAATCATGCAAAAAAATGAAAGATTTCAAAAATTGAAATTATTTGGAGTAAAATGGATATGAGAACATATATAAATAGAGGAATGATAGTTTGGACGCAAAATAATTATTTTTACTTCTTTTGGTAATGTAATCATTTTGATCTTTGAATATATTTTAATAATTAGAATTAATATTCTCTTAACCAATTTTCTAAAAAGAGTTTAGTAGAATTTTTTTTTGTACAATTAAGGAAAGGTTTATATATATTATGAAATTAAAGAAATTTGTGTAATATCCATTAAATTCAAAGGAGGTATATATATTTTGCTTTAATTTTTTTTATAAAATTTCTATTATTTTCAATCCAGTTAATGGGATTTGTTATTTCATTCAATTTGGCTAAATAAATAAAAAAATTTGTAAAGCAATTTGAAAAGTTAGGTGAAAATGTTGAAATTGCATGCTCATAACCATCATTTAGTGATGTTCCTTAAATTCGATTTTTGAGGGTATTAATTCTTTTTTACGCAAGCAACTAATAAATCATTTGATAATTAATAAGTCAGTTCGTAAGTAATAAGTTAGTTGATAATTGAAAGATAGTTAAATATATTAAAAATATTTGGTAAAACTAATCCAAAAATGTAAAATAATAATATAAATAGATATATGAACTAAATTAATTCATATGTATTTAAAATTAAATTATATTAATACAAGTAAAATATTCAAAATAAGGTAAGAATATAATTATTTAAAATTTGATTAATTATGTTTATGAAATTATATATTTATTTATATTAAATTAATGAGAATATATTAAATATTTGTTTATATAATTAAGATATTGGTAGTTATTTAATTAAAAGAAGAGAAATAAATTTTTAAAAAAATTAAACAATTATTAACTTATAAGTTTATAATCTGTCTTATGAAACCTATAAAATAAAAAGTTTTTTTTCATATAAATTAGTACAACAACTTATAAATATTAATTTATAACTACTAATTAAACAAATAAATTATAAATTAATTTATTTATTACGTTAAACAGAAGTGAATGTCATGTACGGACTCTCCTACAATTGGTGAGAACATTTTTATAATCATATGGAATTTGATATACCAATAACCCGCTTTAAAGATATCAAAAGCTAACATCCAACTTCATTTGCATTCTCCGATTTTGGCATCTCATATATTGTATGTAATACGAAGAAGATTCCCTTTTTTTGTGCCCGGAACCGCCCATTATGTGTACATAAAATTCAACTGATCCATCAAATTATAAGAAAACATGAAATAAAAGAGAAGGCTAGTATGGGAATGAAGCATGAGGATAAGAGGGTGGATATTTTCTGATTTGGAGGGCCTGCTATATTAGTGTTGATGGTAAGATTCAATGTGGGAAATGAAGAAACCCAGGAGAGTGAATTGGGTTTATTTCTGCAAATTGAGGAAGATGGTAGTGCAGCCGCTGGGACTGAGAAGAGTGCCATACAATTGAGGGAAGAGAAGCAGATAAGAGTGCCATACAGAGTCAGGGAACTAGGATTCAATGCAGTGATACCCACGAAATTCTTCAGAAGATTAGATACAGAGAAGAATTTCGACGACAAAGAGGAGATGGAAACAGTATCAGATTTAGCTTCAGAGATGGATAATCCAACACTTTGCAGCAGGCTGCCTTCTTGAGGGGACGCAGCAAAATTGGGCAAAAGGCTAACTTCTAAATCTTGGAAAACGACGCCCTTTTTTGGACTCTCTGAAGTCCGAGAGGCAGTACGCTGAATGGGCACTGGGCAGAGTCTAAACAATTGGACAAAGGATTAAATTATTTTATCGCTTTACTTAATTTTTAATTATATCATTATAATTTAATTTTTTAATTGAATCCCCATATTTTTTATTTTTAATTGAATATTATTATTATTATTATTATTATTATTATTATTATTATTATTTTGTTAGATTTTATTAGCAATTGACCTATATAGATAATTATCTACCCATAATTTATAAAATGAAAGACAAATGATCCATCACTTTCATCTAAAAATGAAATAATTTTATAAAATATTATAATTTATTATAAATTATTTATCATTTAAATCCAATTAGAATAAAAGTTTCATATTAACAATTGTTAAACCACATTAAAAATTATGTGCGTTAATTACAAATAACATTCAATAGAAAATTAAAAATAAATATAAGATTCCAATTCAAAAAGTCTAATTAAAAATTAAGTATAATTATAGAGAATAATGGATTATTTTAAGTATAATTAAAAATCATCGTTTCATTTTTAATTCAAATAATACTTTGAGTGATGAAGACCAATTAATCCACTGAAATTGAATAATAAAATTTATAGAAAGGAAAATTTTCAAAAATAAAATTAATGTAAATCTCTTGTAAATATATTTATATGGGTATCTATTACATCTTTTTTTATTTATCTATTCATTGTTGAAACTTTAAATTTCATTTTATCTCTAATTATAACTAATAATAAATAATTATTAATAAGTGATAATTATTGATTAAAGCTATATCAATTATAATAGTTATTACTTGCTGTTTAAGAGTCTATAAATATTAAAGATTATAAAAAAAATTAAAGATTATAAATTTTTTTTACTCATTCATTAATGAGAAAAGCTTTTCTTTTTGTTCTATTTTCTTCTTTTTTTTTGTTATTCTACACTTTTTTTAATACAAATGGAAAAACTAAAAGCCCAGCAAACAAAGAAATTTGTGTTTATAGTTGCTTAATGTTAAGAAAAGGTTGTAGTTGCTTAATTAAAATATTTTTAATAAATATATAGAGTTAGGTTGCCTGAATTAAAGCAAGCTAGATTTCTCGAACCTAGAGTGCCACTTTTTTAAAGAATTTATATATATTATTTTTATTCTGAACATAAATTAATTTCATGATCAATAAAAATAGTATAGGATGTTTGGTCGTATATATATATATATATATATATAGTAGAAAATTGTTAAATTGCAAAAAAAAAAAATTCCATTTTCAAGAAATTAAAATTTACCTTGCTAATTTAAAAATTAAAATTTAACCATTAAAATATTAAACTATACACAAATATTATAATCTTAAAATACAGTTATAAAATTTTGGTTAGAAGAGTAGAACTTGGAATGAATTACAGGTAAATTATTCTCCCTCCATTCATCCTATAAAGGGACACTCTTCGGTGTGTAAATTAAATATAATAATTTTTTATAAGAAAATTAAATAAATAATTATAAATTTAAAAATAAATTTTAATTTTAATATATTACTATTTATTAAAATTTTAATAATTAATTTGATAAAAATTGTAATATTAATTATAGAAGAGGTTGTAATATTGCATGTTAAAGAAGCTTAAATCTTCAAGGGGCAATGTTATCATAAAATATTTTTGTATTATTTAAAAAATTATTTAATATTAAAAAATATTAAAATAATTTTTATTTTTTATCATATAAAATTTTCATCATTTATAATTTTATAATAGAATTTAAAATATGAAAAATTTTCATCATTAATCATGTCATATATTTCAATAATAGTAAATTGTTTAATAACATTTATTATTTTTGTATTAAAGATATTATTATTATTATTGACTTATTCTCTATTCTTCGTTCCCATATTATTTTAATGCAACATAAATTTGAAATGAAATATTTATTTTATTCCTAATTATATCAAACATAATTATAAAAAAGTTTAACTTTGATGTATTATCAATTTAAAATATTTTATTCTATAAGCGAATGATATAAGAACAAATCATTAAAAAAATTAATTGTAATTAAAATTTTTTAACAAATAGTAAAATAATTTTAATAATTTTTTAACATAATAACATATAAATAGGTGATAATTTAAAATTAAATTACACTAAAATTGATCAAATTTAAATCCATTATGAAATTATCTTTCCATTTTCGTTATCATTCTAATTTTTCATTCCCTTTCATCCCATAATACCAAAAAGTCATAATAGGCTTGTAAATCTATATTTGATACATAGAATGAAATGGAAAAAAAATTTATTTGATAAACATTATAGAATGAAAATGCTTATTCCTTAGAAAATGGCCTTTCCATCAAATGATAAAATTTACAATCCATTACAAAAATAACAGAATGATTATTCCATCATTTATAGAATAGATTTCTTACACTTTTATCCTTTATATGTTTCATATATTTGAACATTATCTTTTATTAATCAATATTAAAATAACGATATGTTTTTCAATATTATATTATTAAAATATTTTGATAATTATTTTTATTAAAAAATTTAACATAAAATATTTTTGTACTCTTTATAAAAATTGGTTAATATAAAAAAATTTGGTAAACTAAACTTTCATGGTTTTACTATAGAAAACTATTTCTTAATTATAATATTTCTAATTATGATTTTTTATGTTCAATTTTAAAAAATTTATAAATAAAAAAATGAAATATCATCTTTCATATAGATATAATTTTAATTTTATATTTTCTTTTTATTTTTAAGGGTATTATTGTTATTGAGATTTTTTTTATTTCATTCCTACAATATTTACTGTATCAAATATAATTATGGAACGAAATTTCATTTCATTATTTAACATACTAAATATAATTATAAAATAATCATTTCATTTTATTTTATTTTATTATGCCAAATATAACATAAGTCTACTTTTCTTCACTTTAATTATTTTAATAGGAATTATTTGTAAGAGAGACATGGGAGCTAGTATAAAGAAATATTAAATAATTATTAATGTAGTTGGTTAGGTGTCAACGTAATTAACTAATTTATTAATAAAATTTATTTCGATAATGGTAAATGTGGTTACGTATACACACAAAGACTGAAAATCGAAACATTGTCTGCCTTTAATGGAATTGAGTACTTTTAACCTTATATTTGATTTCAAATTTTCATACTTAACTTCCATGTTAGCATTTTTTTTAGTAGATCAAATTAGATACATACTTAATCCTTGGTAGGCAAGTACATATTATTTGTGAAAAAAATAGATTCAATTTTGAGGATTTCAAGATGGTCAAAGTCTAAAACAAACTCATACATGTTGCAAATTGTCCATATTAACCCAATTTGTGATAGATAAATCTATATTATTCATAAAAAAATGAATCCAATTTTAAATTATTCAAATGTGCCAAAGTCCGCAATGGACCAAACATATCTATCAACTTGAGTCCATTTAACATTCGTAACCATTTTGCAAAAAGTAGAGGCTTCCCACTTTCTTCCCCTCCTCACATCTGTTTCTTCCATTTTGCTCCGACGTCACTCTTTTTCACACATCTCACCAAAAAAAAAGAAAAGAAAAATCTAAGATTGTATTTATACAATTTGCTTAGACTAAATTCATCATAAATTTATGGGATTTACTATGGTATATTTTTTGAAAAAAATTGTGAATTTTTATAAAATGTTAACATAAAAATTATGAAAATTTAATTTTTTAATATCAAATTTTATAATTTTTTCATAAAAATGATTAGTGTCTATAAATTTTACATGTATAAAAAATACAAAAAGTGCAACTTGAGCGTTCAAAATTATAACAAAAATTTTTTAGGCAATTTTTAGAGTTTTATAAAAAAGTTGTAACATTATTAGTAAACAAGTTATTAAATTTTGTGCAAAGATTGTAATTTTTAATGAAAAAAATGATAAGAAAAAAGGAAGGACCTCACCAAAGCGTATGCTTAAATCTATTTTTTAATAGATGAGGTTTTCTATACCTTAAGTAAAAATTCAAAATATGGATACTTGTACTTTCTAACAAATGAAGGAATGACACATGATAAAATAATAACCTATTTATTTGGTATTTTTAGTTATTTACAGGTTATATTTTATTTTTCTCTCATCCTAAAAATCTTAGAATTATGAAACAAGCCTACAGTTTTTTGTTTCAAAACATTGATCAATCAAGTTTTCACTCTAGTGTATAATTTATATCATGTGCGATGCATTATAAATTATATATTATAAGGTGAGTTACATTATACTGAATCATAATTTAGTTTGATTTCATTTATTTGTATGCATTTATTAGTATCAAAATATGTCCGTTTGTCTTTTTTTTTACCGTAATATTTTATTCTACTATTTTTTATCTAATTTTTATTGTGATTTATTTTATTGCTTTATGCATAAATTGCTTCTAAAATTGAATTTCAAAATAGGTTTAATTACTAAGGAATTGGAGATAAAAAAAGATTACATGCTTTATGCATACTTATTTTCATAAAAAATAGACAAAAAAATATTTAACTAGGTAAAGTAGTAACAATGAAAAATACAAATAGACAAATTTCAATATTTAAAAATATAGGTTAATTAAGTGAAATTATATAAAATTACGTATAAGTAAACCCTAATTTACCCTATATTTTAACCTAAACAATTTAAAGTTCTATGTATGGATGCAACATATTATATGAAAGCCTTTATGATAATTAATTATTTATTGTAAAAGTTATATAAATTAGTAGATCATTTGTAAAATGGTTAAAAATTATAAATATTGTTGTATGAGAAAAATTACAGTACAAAATTAAATAAAACTACTATTTGGTAACATTATGCAACTGTCATTTAAAAAATATATTGTTAAAAAATTTGCTAAAAATCTAAGGCAACAACAAAATGATCAGTATTGAATCATTGACTAAAGACATAATAAATTCTTTTAAATAGTTCCATTATTATTGTAAATAATCTATTTTTTAGTTCCAACAATGATATTTATTTCATAAATTCAGTACTAAAAATTATTATGTAGCATTTTGAATTAAGAGATACATATGTAACATGCATTAGCAAAAATTAAAAGATGTTATATAATAAAAATTACTTAGAAGCAATTACTAAAAAAATTAGTGACCAATATCATTATTAAGTCATGAATAGTTGGTAAATTTAAAATTTTGACAATTAATTGATTATTCCTTTAACTTACTAATTAAGGAGAATCATTGATAAAGTATTTAATATAATCAAATGGTTGATATTTTGACACAAATTCAAGGCACCCTTACTTTGAGTGAAAACTCAAGGTATGGTAATCTTAGCCTTTTTATATTATTTATTATTAAAAATATTTTCATCACGTTTTCTTTGCCTGAAAATGTATATGTCCTCCTGAGCCCATGTAATATTTTTCTCCCAGTTTAAGGTAACTCAACTATTTCCGCTATTTCCTCCAAACATCCTCAGGGAGAAATTGTTGCTGTAGTCTTGCAGGGATTCCTAGATCATGGAAGAAAAGCTTTTACTTCTGTTTCTCCGTTTTCCCGTCAAGATTTGAAGCGATGAAATGGATAGTTTCAGCGCTGAAGATCTATCAAAGATTGGTGGGATCGTAACTGCATGTTTCCAATCTTCATTCGTTCATACTAACTTACGGGCTTCCTTTCTCCATCGTTGGTCGTGCCCAGAAATGGACTCTTTCTCGAACATTGCTCCTCATGAGTTTCCAAATTCCTTTTCTTACAGTTTACGTAGTGAAACAGTCTGATATATCAGATCTCATTTTTCCGGGGATTATAAAATATGGAGAGAAAATAAAATTGGGTTCTTAATAGGAAGTTGCATCATTGCTTTTGTAATCTGAGTTTTGCACTAGAAGCTGTCTGTGGAGGAATTTATTATCATTTTTTTATGTTTTTGTCAATTTTGATGATTATTTTTATTTAAATCTGCATCAGGATTTAGGAATTATTTTTTTGTTAAAAAAAATCTGGGAAGTGAGACCAAAAGCAACATCAATGATCATTGCGTTGTTTCATAGTATTGTATAAGTGTTTGATTAGAAGAAATTTGAATGAACAAGCATTATATTCTGTGATGGAGGTTGAGGATTTTCCTAATTGGACTTAGTTGTAGCATTTTTGCAAATTCAAGGACGTTTATGCTTGTTTCAAAATAGAAGAGAAATTTGTGTAACATAAGCTATATATGGGTCAGGTTGGTGTTATTTGCTCTTCTATCCCTTGATAAAATTGAGTGCCAGTACAAGTTGATTTATGGAATTAAAGTCCTGAATCATCTTTAGCTGGTAGGTGTTGTAGTAGTGCTATTTGCACTCGCCCCTACACACATAGTACAATATGATTATAAGTTCAAACTGCTTTAAACTCTTAAGCGTGGGGCTATGTAACTCAGACGTGAGGGGTTTGAAGTGCAAGCAGTATGTTTCTTGATGTTCTACTTAATTCAAATTTCAAATATTTCCAAAATATTGTTCTATGAATGTCTATGGAGATGTTATTTACTTTGTACTGCTTCATTCAGCTGCACTTGGAGCGATTTCGCATGTACTATCCGCTTTACTTCTTGGTATTACGGCAATCACCATGGCCAACACCATTGCTGGTGAAGAAGCGGTGCATAGGCTTGCTTCATTTCTGCTCATATTTCTTAGGGGTAGTTATGTTCTATTGTTTTTAACTGGAAAAGGTGGTCACAGTCATTCTCACAACCAACCCACGGAGAAAATGGCTGTTGCTAGTCTTATTCTTGTTCCTGCATTGTCTCCTTGTGCAACAACACTTCTAGTATTTCTCACTGTTGGAAATTCATCTTCCATGATGGTGCTTGCCATCATTGTACTGCTACTTAGGTATCAAATGAAGGCTCTAAAATTTGACGTGTTTGAATTTTTCATTCCAATGTTTTGAAATTTCTTCATTTTTTGCGGTGTCCTGATCCTTGTGCATTTGTTGTCAATGTAATAATTAGGTGATATTTTTGTTGCAAAAAATGCCAATGATTTGCAAACTATGTCGCTAGCATCAATATTCACTTTAATCGGAGGCATTCCATTTCAAGAATGTTTACTGAGCTAGGAATATACATATGAAACTAGTCGGTATTTGTAAATATTCTGGCATTTGGGTGTCATGTGAAGAAGAGCTCAGAAATTTATGTTAACTATCCTGCAAGCCATTTGTCCTTAAGAATTTATGCTAAATCTTGTCCATAAATGGTGGTCTCACCTGTAATACAATGAACAGCTCTGTCTGTTGCTTTACCATGACAAGCTTCTTAGAAATTGAGAATCCAGCCTTTCCAGCTGGAACGAGATGGTGAACATTTTTTCCAGATATGCTAATTATGACTGCAAAAACTTGTGTCAATTGTAAAATTTAAGAATTTTGTCTTCTGCCATGTGTTTGACTGCTGTTCTATATACCGGAAATGTGTAATTTTTGAGGTATGAAGCCCTGTAAAACTCATATTCTGTGCTATTGCCATGGTGCATATTTCATTATCATTTTTTTTTTTGTGGGGGGTGGGGGAAGTTATAGTTTATCTGTTACCAACCTTCTCAGGGTGCAGTATTTTATTTACAGCACAATATCCGTCATGGCTTCACCGGAAGCATTATCATTCTATGGGGCCAGTCAGCTGAAGATTCATTGGGTGGAACAATATGACGAACATCTGGTTGGTTTGATGCTGTGTTTGGTCGGACTTTTGACCCTTTTTTCTCAAGACCATGATCTTGATCACCACGGAGAAGTAGCTTCTTTTGAAAACCATTTGGCATAGGAAAATAATTTCTCTTGAGTTTAGTAATATTGTAAGCAAGTGCTACTGGGCATGTCTCAGTGTTGTTATCTAGAGAGCTGATCTCCTTGGTCAAAATGCAGTCTGTGAATGTTGAAATTTCTTTGTTTTAGATATATTAGCAGTTCACATCCGGTTACTATCTACTGTAATTTTGTCATATTGTTTTGGGTGAATGTGAAGGGAAAGTCAAATGTACATCACTACCACTGTTGTCTACTACTACTAGCATCCAAACAAACAGAATATCTTCCCTTTTAGAAATCTATAGTGACTTACAAGTTGCAACCTTGTGAAAAATGGTAGTTACATTTCCATTCTTTTGAAACTGCACATATGGCACAATCTAACTTGTCTATTTGCACTATGTGACTCGGATTGTGTCATCTAAGTATGAGAGAAGTTGTGAATGGAGGAAGTTAAGTAGCACTACTTTAATTAATTTCTTTTTTTATTTTTTTATTTTTGTCATCAATCCAGCTTCGTTGCCGAGTGGTGAAATGGTACAGCTAATAGACAAGTGATTTACAGCATGAGAGACCTGGAGGTCTTGTAAATCATAGGCTTCGAATGACCATCCTGTCTTTCCGAAAGGCGAAATTGTCAGTGGCCACAATAATTTTAGTGGTATCCATGAAACCACCAATCTAAGTACTATCTCATTGTTTGATGCAATTTCAGCAACCGCCGACCAATTCATGATGCAGGATGTTAGAATTCAGTAATATCAGGTGCAAACTATAAAATAGTACAATTGCTTAGTTGTTGCAAGCCATACTGCTGTCGTTAAGCTGGAAAAGAGTGAGCAAGAGAAGTGACTGGTATTTGGTGGTGGGATTTAAAATGTGAGAAGTGTAAGTTGTTACACCCATAGTCAGTTATGTTGGGCCTCACACCAATGTTTGGAATAAGTGTAGTTGTAAATTTTTGCAGTTGAGAGATGAAACAAAGTTTTCTGTCAAATTCCGACGATGACTTTTTTGATGAATTTTCCCCTTCTGATATGATGACACCCTTATTCCTTGACAGTTGACACTCTTCTTAAATCAATAACATCCTCTCTCTCTCTATATATATATATTAGGAGAAAAGAAGAGAAAGAGAGGGGGAAAAAAACAGTGAGAGACTTGCAAGTAGCATCTCTGTTGGTAAATATGGCTGAATTTTACAAATTTGGCACACTATTTTGTATTCAATTAATAGTTTTTTATTTACATTTGAAATTTAATTTTAAATTTTATTTTTAATGCGTATAATATTGCTGATATAGAATGATTACTGTATTCGATCCTAGATGTGAGTTTTCAGGGATGCTGTTGAAATATATGGTTGCTAATAGATTGGAAGGCTGCTGTCAAAGTGAAGAATCAAGCGGTCAAAATTGCAACAAGGAGCAAGTGGGAAAGAAATAATATACAAAGGAAAAGGATGTCTGGCTGACGTTTTTCTTGTTGAAGAGTGTATGATTGGAAGCCTTTTAAGTCGAGGAAAGAGTGAAATTGACCAAATTTCTTTTATTTGTTCAATTTCAATTTACTTTTTTCTTTCTTTCTTTCTTTCTTTCATGTTGAGGGCGTCGACGAGAAGACAAAAAGAAGAAATAAATGAAAATAAAAGTGCATATTTAATGAAACGCAGAGTTTCAAATATGAAAGTTGAGGATTTAATAGAAGGAATGGACGGTGAGGATTTTTTTTTTCTTTTCCCAGCATGCTTTAGATGGGATGAAAGAAAAGTTTGAAATTTAAATTTTTTTCTTCTTTAAATAAAGAGAAAAGAGGGAAGAAAATTTAAAGCAAAATATATTATAGACTATATTCTATTTTAGTTTTAGAATTCCCCTGATTTATTAGGTATTTATTAATTTCATCCTTGAAGTAATATTTGTATTAATTTGGTCTTTGAAGATTTAAATATAAATAAAATTTTAGTTCTCCTAACAAATATTAGCCATTTAAAACAAGACTTAACTTAGATTTAAATATTAAAGGATCAAATTAATATAAACTTTACTTTAGAAATAAAATTGATAGAAATTTAATCCTTTGAAGATCAAAATAGAATTTTAATTTAAATTATAATTTTTTAATAATTTCAAAATTTCAAAAATTTTCCCATATTTTGCCTCTTATTCAAATTTGAAAATTTTCTTCTTTTTCTATTATTTTCACTTCAACCAACAAATTGAGAGGATCTCAATCTAAATCATCTCAATCTCTTATTTTCTTAGATTTCTTTAATTTCGGATAGAAAAAGACACAATCTCCTATTTTATAGAAATCTCAATTGTTTTTGGGACTTGCTACTTTAATCCAAAAAAAATAAAAATCTATAACTATTCTTTGCTTCCCAAATGCATACGGATTGAAGAGATTTAATTTTAGAATCTCTAGGTTTAGATATGTGTATGGGAAAAAATACTTAAAATAATTTACAATTTCTTAATACGATATTTTGTTTTTATTTATCTAAAATATAAATTGAATCAAATTGAATTTAGAATTTGATACATAATAAGCTATTAAAAAATATAATTTTTAAATTTATAATTCCTCACATTTTTAATTTTTTATCAATAATTATGATGATATATCTTATTCTTTAAAATGTAATTCACATCTTAAAGAAATCAGGTCCCATGTTAATTAGTTTGAACTAATTGTAGACTGAAATCCCAGTTATAGCACTGAGCTTGAACGAGATTCAAAGTTACCTATCAATAAAAGCAAATTAGGATTCATTTGGTGTATCATATAAGAGAGACATAATAATATATATAAATAATATTATATTTTGGTCCTATTTGATAATTAGTTAATTATATTAATAATTAATTGATTCAATTAGTTATTATGTAATTTAATTAACTGATAATATTAATTATTTGAATAAAAAATTCAGTAATATTAATTGTTTCTTATTAACTATATATATGTAAAAATGATATATAAAGATATGAATATATTTTATAATTTATTTAAGAAGAATATTTTATTTTAATAATATTTAAAATTTTTTATATTACTTATTAAATTAAAATTTATTCTAAGATATATATTACTGTAATTTACTTATTAACACTTGTTAAAATTTTCTTTAATAAATAAATAATTGAAATGTGTTATAATTATTAAATTTTATTTTAAAAAATTAATATATTTAGATGTCCATCTCTACTTTTATATTATTTTATAAAAAATTTTCAATTTACTATTTACATATATTATAATGGTTATACAATTTTCATATATAGTTCTATATATATATATATATATATATATATATATCAGATTTTTTAAATAAAAACATGACTTTATAAAAAATAAATTTATATTTTCTGCCTTAAATGATTCATTTTTGCTTAAAAAATGTTTTAAAATTTGGACGAAATGGACAAGCTACAAAAACTATAATGTATATATGTATTATGTATGTTTATGGATAATCTTATTAATTTTTATTTTAATGTAAAAAGTGTTTAAATTTATTAAATTATCATATAATATAATATTTTATATATTATAAAACTTATTTTATTAATTTATATTAATTTTATTATGTAAATTTAATCAATAAAAAGTAAAATGAATATTTATTATTTATGAAGAATTGTTGCATTCTAATATATATTAAATTGCTATATATAACTAAAAAAAAGTTTTGTAGTTTAATGGTTGAACTTGCCCTTGTATATTTAAAGTTTAGGTTTCAATTCTTCTCTATTTTGGGAGGTAATTTTATTTTTTCACATAACTGATCAATTGATTGAAAATGTTAAGAATTCCAGTATTTTTGAGTTTGGTTAATTGAAGGTCAACTATTCAGATTAGCTAATTATCAAACTTTAAAAATAGTTGATCAACCAAATGAATAAATTAAAATCGATCAAATCAATTAAAAGTGGATAAGAACACTAATTGTTAAACACTTTCAAATCAAGTGTTTCTTACACAAAATATTATAATATAATCAACTTAACTTATTTTATACAGTTAACATGATAAATTAATCATTTTCCTTTGAATTTGTTATCAATGGTGGATTTAGAGGTTTTAATTTATGGGGGCAATATATACATGCAAAAAGAAAAGTTTAAATTATTAAAAAAAATAAATATTTAAACAAAATTAAAATTTATTTATATGTGTTAGTGTGTAATAAATCACATTTCAAAGATTTTAACTTATGTTTAAAGTAAAAATTTTCTCTTTTAACTAATACAATATATATATATATATATATATATATATATATATATATATATATATATATATATATATATATATATATGAGGGCAATTATAAACAAGTTGCGTGGGCAATTAGGAAATAGTTTTGTCTTTTTACATAAATTTTATGGATCAATTCCTTAAAAATGTTAGGGATCCCAACATTTTGAAATTATTTGATAGAAAGTCAATTAACTACTCTAATTAGCTGATTGTCAAATACTAAAAATAGTTGATTGAATAAGTTAACTGATTAAAAATTGGTCAAATTAGTTAATAACTAATGAAAATGCTAATGGCCAAACAACTTCAAGTCAAACATTTGAGTTTTGTAATATAATTTAGTGAACTTATTTTATATAATTAATAGAATAAATTAATTTTCTCCTTCTAGACTTGTTATTAGTGGTGGATCTAGAAGTTTTAATTTATGGGGGCAATATACATACAAAATGAAAAATTTAAATTATTATAAAAATTAAATATTTAAACAAAATTAAAACATTGTTTTAATTTTTATTCTTTTATTTATTTGTGTTAGTGTGTGTAATAAGTTATATTTCAATGATTTTCACTTATGTTTAAAGTAAAATTTTTCTCTTTTAACTAATAAAAAAAATGAGGGGCAATAATTACAATTAATATATACATGTATATATTTTATTTTTTGTTTATGAGGCAAATTTTCCCATAGTACATATTATATATCCATTCTATCTAGGGGCGGAGCCTCCTTATAACTAGGAAGGTCATGTCCCAAAAAATTTCAGGAAGTTTTTTTTATTCATATTATAAAAATATTGTAAAAAAATGTTTTAGGTTAGCCTTTTCTAAAAAAATAGAATAACACTACTTAGATAGATTATTTTTTATAACTATATTTAGTGCTAATAGCTAATAATTTATAAGTTAATTAGTAACTAATAAGTTAGTTAAAAATTGAAATCTCGCTAATTGTATTATAAGTATTTACTAAAATTAATTGTTGAACTGGTTAAAAATATAAAATAATACATTAATATAAATAAATATAAGAATTAAATTAAGTCATATTTGTTTTTGCTTCTTGAGCAACTATCACTCTTAGATCTTCTACTTGAATGCTAGCTAACACAGACCTAATGATTTTCAACCCAATGCATCAATTACAACATTAGCCTTTTTTGGATGACGATGGATTTATTAATCATAATATTTTACAAGTTTCATCCACCTTCACTACCTCATATTCAAATCCTTATGATCAAAGATATATTTCAAACTTTTATGATTAATGTATATTTTGTAGGTTTCACCTTATACATAATGTTGCAATATTTTCAATGCAAAAATCACTGCATCTATTTCAAAATCATGGGTTAGGTGATTTAATTGATTCTTTTTCTATTGTGAGGATGCATAAGTAATGATTTTCCTATTTTGCATGAGCATACATCCCAAACCAATTCGTGATGTATCACAATGGACAACAAAATTGCCAAAACCCAAAAAGAGAGCTAAAATTGGTGCTAAAGTCAAGCAAGTTTTTAAGTGTTAGAAAGTAGATTCACATTTATCAAACCATTTAAACTTAACTCCTTTTTAAGTGAGTTTGGTTAATGAGGAGGTTATTTTGAGAAATATTTCATAAATTGGCAATAGTAGCTAACCATTCTAAGAAAGCTCTAAATTTTAGATGCAGTTGTTGGCCTTGGTCCAATATGGATGGCTTCAATTTTCTAGGGATCAACTTGAATGCCATGCTAGGATATTGATGTCCTAGAAACTTCATACTAGATAACCATATTTAGAGAATTTAGCAAAAAAGTTACTTTTATTTCAAAATTTGCATAACTATTCAAAGATGTTATGCACATTCTTCTTCATTCTTGGAATAAATAAGAATATTATTAATAAAAATAATGGCATATTTTTCAAGGAATGGTTTAAAGACTCTATTTATAATGTCCATGAAGATTGTGGAAGCATTAACGAGACCAAAAAACATGACACAGAATTCATAATGTTTGTATTGAGTTTTGAAAGCTACTTCAAGATTGTATTCCTTTCAAAATTTCAATTAATGATAATTGGATTGCAAATCGATCTTGAAAAATCATTTCACACCTTGTAAATAGTCAAACAAATCATTAATTTGAGTTGGAGGGTATTTCTTATGGTCACCTTATTCAACTAATGATGGTAACCAATATAGAGATGTGGAGTTCTATCATTCTTTTTAACAAATAACATTGGTGCCTACTATAAAGAGGAACTAGGATAGATGAAGCTCTTATAAATTAATTCCTATAATTGTTGCTTGAGTTTTATCGATTTTATCACAACTATGATATAGGGGAATGGAAATTGGATCAATTCTCAAAGCAATATCAATATTAAATTTGATTTCATAATCAGAGGTAAACTTAACAACTCTTTTAGAAACATATTAGAAAATTCTTGCACCACAGGGACATTGTTAATATAAAAAGAATATTTATTCAAATATCAAATTATGGCAAGATAAGCAAGACATCCATTTTGATAAGTTTCAAGGCTTTAATTTGAAGATGATTCCAATAATTATGGAGTTCTTTTATCTCTAAAATACTCCTTCTATGACAAAAGTGATTGTTTTATTAAAATAATCTATCTGAGCATAACACTTCGATAACCAATCCATTCCAAATATGACATCATAGTCTACCATATCCAAAGGATCAAATTAATGGGCACAATTTGATTAATCAGGCATACTGACAAGGTAAGCATGAACAAATTGAGTAGTTACTAAATTTTTCCTACTAGGGTAGCAATTAACAAATGACTTAATAATCTATTAAGTATTTTAGATATCAATAAAACAAATTTCATAGAAACAAATGAATATGTAGCTCTTGGATTAATTAAAACATTAGCCTAAAAATTATTAACAAAAAGAGCACTTACAACAATAACATTTGAGGCCTAGGCCTCCTATTTGGTCAAAGTGAACACTGGGGTTTAATTTCTTAGTGTGTTTCTCTTTCTAACACTACTATTACCACTAAATACTCATGTTGCTTAAGGTTTAGGAGATATTGATGGATTTGCAAATGGATGTTGTTATGGTAAAGGATAAGTTACATTGTAGCTTAAAGGGTTTCTTAGGCAATATCTCTTTTTGTGGCCTAATTAACTAGAAACATATAATATTGATATGAGTATAAGAGCCCTTATCTCTATTCCCGTATTGGACACACTTGGGTGGCTCTCCCCTAAAATTACTTTTGCTTTAGAATTATCCTTTCACCAAAATTAGTTAGAGCATTTAGATGGAATAAAATATTACTTTGACTTTTTTCCCTTAGAGGTTCACCAAAGGTGCCCTTAGGATGGAATCTTAAAACTAATTGACTTTTGTTGCTATATGACACATTAGGAGGTGGCATCCTTCCCTAACCAATTGGTTGACTTGGACCTTTTGATCTACCACGTTTTCTTCTAGATTAAACTTTTCTTTCCTTTTGATTTGTTATTATATACTCCACAAGTGCTTGATCCAGAATATCTTGAAAAGTAGTTGTTTTAGTGCCATATGTCACATTAAAGAAGTGATCATGGAGACCATAAGCAAATCTGCACACTTTGGTTCTTTCAATTGGAATAAGATATCCTGTATAGGGAGATATACAAATGAATTGAGCAACCATTCATTGACTATCATGAAACACTATTTCAAGTATTTAAATTCCTTGATTTTTGCTCCTTGGACACTAGGAGGTAGAAATTGATCAATAAAGAGCTTTTGGAACATTGTCCAAGTCAAGGAAGCAAAGTAACTTCTTGATTCTTTATTGTATTAGTGAATAAAAAATGAAAAACATCTTTAATTGATAATTGACAAGTTTGATAAGCATTTGGTTAGAAAATGAAAGCATTTTACCATATTGTTCAATGTGATCATGTACTAGTGCAAATCTACATCTAAATCCATGCTAATTAAGTGAAGAGGTTTCAATTTATTGAATTCATGGATGATTGACATTTTTTGGGCTAGATCCTCCTTTGATAAAGGTTAGGACCTTTCTATTTCTACTATTTGACTAGAGGCTTGATCTTTTTAATCCTTATGTTGTTCTTGCTCTTTTTCATGGTGGAAAACTTGGATTACATTGATCAATATTTGCTATCTAAAAGCAACTACCATAAGGGATATTCTAATCATTATTTCCTTTGTATTTTCCACGATAAGCTCATGACCCTTTGGACTATTCTTCATTAGCTTGATGGCTATTAGATTATGCCATTCCTAAAGTTTAAAAAAAATTTTAAATATTCAGTATACACACTTTCAAACATATCCACAAACCATTATTCTATAAGAGCTCTACCACTATCATTAAACAAATTTTAAGGTCCATTAAAATGGTATTGATGATATATGTTCTCGAGTGTACACATACCACTGATACAATTTTAATCAACACTTAAATAAGCAGCCATAATTGTATCATGTTCATCATATCCTAAGGCCTTTTATTCCTACTTGATTCCTAGATAATGCTTTAATATCACATTTATCATGACTTATTTGGCCATGATTAGTGGAGATTTCATTTATCAGTCTTCACAAGCCTTCTAGACCTATTATGGTATCATAATATAGTTGCTAATAACTAGATTAGTTTAATTCAAGTAATTTTATAAATATTCATATTTTGAAAATACCTATAATAATAGTTTATGTTGTATTGCAGTCAAAATTATGTATATACATTTTCCCATTTCCCTAATGAATAATAAACAACTAAAGGAATTCTTATTCTTGGGTTGTTAGTGGTAGCTTGCAAGCTTCCATAGGTATATATGTAAAAAAATTTTTAAAATTTAAAGAAGTGAGATGATATCTCTGTAAGCAAATAACCTACTTTAAACATTTACAAATAAGTAACTGTTTTTTAACCAAACTTTATGTATATTTCAATAATAATCACAAAATATCAATAATGTTCATAAAATGCTAATTAAACTAATAAATAGGTAATTTACCTTTTATCTCTTGGGTTATCCTTATTCTTTTACAAATACCATCCTTATCCATCAAAGGTTTATCTTATTCCCTTAAAAATAGGTTCTTAGATTCAGTGCTAATATCATAACATCATATGCACATCACCCCTATCTCATATTATTATTTCATCAACATAGTTCACTAATTATCATATCACAATTACCTATTCCACACATTTAACATAATTCCATATAATTAATCATATACTTAATATGAGATGTTCAATAATCCACAATAACTTCATAACTTAACATTGATTTGATAATCCAAAATTCTAGTCACAACTATTTATAAGTTATATTAAAGAGTCAAGGTGCATTTGAGTATGATACTAGAATATGGTACTGCAAAAATAGAGCCCATATTCAAGAATCATGATCGAATATGAGCAACCAAAGAGTTTAGGATGTTCTAATATTCAGGCATGATACTTGAATAGAACCATTGGACTAATTTGCACAAGCCATATTTGAGTACTATGCTCAAATATAGGCTAGCAAAGATAAAGTCTTCCTCAAGTATTTAAGTATGATACTCGAATATAGTATATTTTGAAGCCATATTCAAATACTATAGTCAAATACTTTCAAGAAAATTCTAGAAATCCTGCAATTTTCTAGCTAAATTACCATTTCTAATTCAAATTATTCTTATGCTCATTTCCAACTCAACAATAACAAGCAACTAACATTATTCATCTTACGCAACTTAGAATAACATATAATTCCAATTAATAATAAGATCATAAAACTTAACACTAAGTTTCTTCTATTATCAATAATTTAAATTTGAAAATAAACACATAAAGGCTATAATCTATTATGTAAGTGGATTATTCACTTACTTAGAGTGTGTGAAGGAGATAAAAAACTAGTTGGTAAGTGAAATTATCCTTAACCAAAATCAAACTAGAATTTCTCAATATAAATCCCTAATCTCATGTCCTTACTCTTGTTTCCACTTAATCCTAAATAAGTTATTTATAGTTTAAGGAAATTAACTTAATTTAGTTGCAATAAGTGTGTGATTCTTGAATTTCTTTAACTAATTACTTCCAAGAATTGATGAAATGAGCATTGAAAGGTTAAGGAGGAAAGGGAACCGAATATGGCAATAGAAAAATGAGAAAAGGGTAAGGTTTTGGAAAAATAAGGAAAGTATGGGGTTTTGGTGCCTTTATGCCACTAGGGGAAATTGCATTATTTTAGTGGGTTTTTAGGGGTAAAATTGAAAAATAGGTTCGCAAATATCCTTCATTTACCGTTTCTTAAATTTGATTTTACTCCACCTTATATTTAATTATATTCTATCTATTTTTAACATAAAATTCTATTTTCCTTAATTTAAGTATTACCTAAATCTATGTACAACAATTCTAATTACTGATAAAATCCTGTAACCACTAAATAAATAATTAAAATGAAATCCTAAAATATTAAGGGTGTGACTATTTTATAAGAGGAAAAATATAATCATTGCAAAGTTATCATTGTAAAATAGCCATTGGAAAGTAGTTGCTAGAAATTAGCTGTTGTAAACTAGCCATTGAAAAATAACCACTAAAAAATAGTCATTAGAAATTAAATCATTGAAAATTCATTAAATAATTATTTAATATAACCTTTAATATATTATAATATTTATTTTACTGATGTATATGAATTTTATTATGTAAATTAAATCAATGAAAAATTAAAAAGTTATTTTTTATTGATGAAAAATTATTACATTTTAATATATATTAAATTGGTACATAAATAAATGACATTCTTTTATAGTCTTACGGTTGAGTTTTTTTTTTCCTTATATACCCTAAAGGAGTTCAACTCCTTTTTTTATCATTTAAATTATAATAACAAATATACATAATTATACAATTTGAAAATAGTTTTATTTTTATAAATATAATTTATGGACATGTTGGGTTCCATATCTTTTTTATTTTGATGATTAGTGGACCAATCAATTGATCAAATAATTAAAATAACTATTTTATTTAATCAATTAGATAAAGGTTCTTAGCTAAGTTAATGAATCAACTATTTATCAAACATCTTAAGCATATAAATATTTATATATTTTTTTGTTATTTATTTATTGCAACACATTACACCTATTATAATTAGCCTATTTATATGTATATTTGACATTGGAATGATATATTTGCTTATAACTTTATCAATATAATTAATCCTTGGCATCAATGATACTTTTCCATAGATAAAAGTTTCTAATTTATATAATGGAACAAGTGATCTTTTGGCATGGGGTATGTACTTTGTAATTTAATTTGTGCCACAAGTGATATTTTATTATAGGTAAAACTATTCTATAATCCAAATAATACTTTATTACTAGAAATGTGTTATCATTGCTTACTTCATAACAAAAGTGATATTTTATTATGAATAAAAATTTACTGTGTTATATATTTTTAAATTTTTTTATATTTATTTGAATTTTTTATTCACATGGCAAAAGTTAAAATTGCAACAATTTTTAGATTTTCATAGCATTATTCTTGATACAAATGTTAATTTGTTGTAGTATCTATAAAGGTCAACAAATTGTGCTTATTAAATTGAAATTAAAATATTTGTATCAAAGGTACTTGTAATAACTTCATTTTACTCACTAATTAAATAATTTTTTATTGTAGGTTTTATGAATTTTTATAATTTTTATTCATAAATTTTTTTGTATAATTTCATAAATTTTTTATAGAGTTAAGATTTATTTAATTTTTCCATTAGTTACATACATACGTTCACATTACATTAATTTTTAATATTGTGTCCTCACATTAAGTATAATATCCTCAATTTTAATTTTATAACTTCATGGCTTTTTTTACATCAAATCATATAGGATTTATTATTATTTTAATTTTTTTTACATTGTTATACTTTTGTTACGTTAAATTTAAAAAATTATATTATTCTGGTGACATATTTTATCAAATGACAATCATATTATAAAATTAGCATTAAAACAAAAAATTTTAAATTGTAAAAATATTTTTTATTCTAGTATGTAAAACTATTACATTTTACATTGTTGAATAAATTCTTTTATAAGCTTAAGATTTACTCAATATTTTCATCATTATTATGATTTCATTAATTTTTTTTATTTTATCTCATACTTTTATATACAATTAATTTTATTAATTATAATTTCACAATTACATGGTTTTTTATACTAAATATTATGATTTATTATTGTTTTCTCATTTTTTACATTCATATATTATCATATTGTAAATTTCTAAAAAAATTATAAATTTATTTTATTATATTATATTAGATGACATTTATATCATAAAAATTAAAATTAAAATGAAAAAATATTATAATAAATTGTATATATTATATCGTACACATAAGTAATATTATATTGTACCCTATAGTATATATTGTAATATCAGAAAAATGTCATATGAAAAAAAATATTCCAAAAAAAATATAGCAACAATAGAATATTTCAAACAGAAAATCAATATAATGTAGCAATAATAGAATAATTGAAACCAAAAATTTCCAAATCAAATGTTGCAATAAAATGTGCAAAAATAATGTAGCAACAACAGTAATAATAAAATTTCTCAAATAAATATAATATTCCAAAGTAAAAACCTACAAATATATATAAATCAAATAACAAACTAAAGTAACAATAAGTTTACCTCTATGGAAGCATGCAATAAAAATAACAAAAATGTTGGATCTTACACCATAAAAGAAGCATAACATTATATAGAGAAATAGAAGAACATTAATCAAACACAAAATATATAAAAATATAACTTATAAATAAAAGAAATGGGCTTTCACTTTATTTCCACTCTATTCTCTCTTTAGCTTTTCCTTGCTATTGAAAGAGAAGTGGTTCATTACCGGTATTTATAATGACAACTCTTATATATTGGTTCATTACCGGTATTTATAATGACAACTCTTATATATTATGATGACAAAGTCATCATTAAGTTAAAATCTTAGTCACTACAATATCATCCCTAAAAATTTGACAGTTTTTCCCTTTTTAAAAAGTTTTTCTATGACGAAAAAATTGTCAGTATAAGAAATTTTTATCATCACTGTATGGTCTTCATCAATATTACTTTGAATGTGTCATCTTTGTTACCCAATCAACAACATTACGACGATAACATTATCACAATATATCTAACTTAATCATCACTATATGATGTCTAAAAATTTGGTACTGACTATCCCTTCTCACTTTTTAACAAGTCCTGTAACAACAATTATGTGATCGTTATAGGCAAAATTTAGTCATCACTACATGAACTTTATTAGTATGACTCTCACTGCATCATCTCGCTTTCTTAGCAACCATATTATGATGACTTTTTTGTTGATATAAGTTAAAATTTGTCATTATTATATGGCTGAAGAAAACTAGAGACTAAGATTTTTTTTTCAGCAATATATTGACAATGAGTTGTCATTAGAGGCTCTAATTTCACATTTTTTAAATTTTATTTATTCTATATTTATCTACTCAACATATACCAACAATATATTATCGTTTTATATATATTTTTTTAAATTATTATTTTGTTATATGAAAAATATATATTTTTTTAAATTTCGCTATATACAGTGACAATTACCATCGGTGCGAAGTCTCCGACTTGTACAGTTTTATACATTTAGCAGTAACCAAAAAAAAAAATTGTCGTGATAGATGTTGCCGCAATAGGTTTACTTTCTTGTAATATACATTGAAAAATAAAATGAGATAAAAATATTATATTTGATTTATTTGTGAAAGATAAAATTTCATGTAATCAAATTTTGTTAAAATAACAAACTAGCTGTGAAAAATTATATACATTTGTTTAGGTTCATATTTATCAAAATATTAAATTCAAATTCAAATATTTTAAGTGTAATGAGAAAGTAGGATATAGTAATATATTACTCAAGTAAATTTGTATAAATTCATTTGAGGTTGTGTTTGACTCTAGCTCAAACTCAAGTTCTAATTATTTAAGTCTACTCAACTTCGACCTTGCTTATTTTTTACAAGTTCAAATTTAAACATATAAATATTCAATTTAACTCAATTTCTTTCTGCACCTAATGATAAAAGACTAAAAATAGGCTAAGATAAACCGATGAGACCAAGCATAAGAATTAGGGCATTTTCTTAATTAGCTGGAGGTTAGCGATGGCAACATTCCTTGCCAATGTTTAGCAAGGCTCGTCTCTTTGCAAAATACACCCAGAATTAGAAAAATAGGGCGCCATTAGAATTTCGGCAAAAACTCATTTGCGTTGAAACTTAGCAACCGAACGGCCAGTAAAATAGCCCAAACTAATTTTGTTATATATTCCTCACTAATTTTCTCACAAAACAAAAAATAAAATAATTCAAATTAATTTTTTTAATTTTCTTATTAACACATCATTAATCTCCTGATAATTACTAATTTAGCAAGGAAAATAATATGTCCATGACAAATATGATAAATTCTTGTAGCGGTAACAAGTATGTAGTGAGTAATCCTTAATTATAAGATTACAGCGGTTGGAATCCTTTCATTTTTTATAATTTAAAATAATAAATATTAATTTTATAAAAATATCTTCAACAAGTTGATTTGAATTGATTTAGATCATTATATATCGATAAGCAATGATAATTACTTCTAACCTAAAGAAACAGTAACCTTTTATCATTATTGTATAATATATTGTGTTAATAATAATTTATTTATTTTCTCTATCTTGATGACATGATAGAGGCAGCGACATCAATCATGAATCACTTAATAGTTTATCTTTATATTTCGTTGAAAAATGATAAATCACCCGATAAATTGTTTCGAATAAGTTTCAATGAAATTTAAAATGGTATCTTTCTTACTTTTGATTTTAAAATACTTAACACAATATTTTAGAATAATTGAAGTATTGCTTCTCACATTATTATTGGGTGTCGTTTTGGTTGATTGGTTTCGGGAGATATAATATCTTCCGATTTTGTTTTCTGGGAAAGTGGAATGAAGAAGACAAAATTGAGGAAGGGATACTTTGGATGTAAAGTAAGATAGAAAATATGCCGAAAAAATGGTGGGAAAAAAATACTACAGATCCCACCAACGAAATTTTTCCACAAGAATATTGAAAGGGAAGGATGAAAAATTTTGAGTTTTTAGCGCTTATTTCAAAATTATCCTCGTGATTTTGTTGTCCTTCTTTTATCTCTTTCTAGTTTTTCTAACAATCCTCTTTCCCTTTCAAATATGTATGCCAGTTATTTATTTTGAATTGATAGGGACGTCACTGAATATTAGGGATCCAATTGTCTTGTGGGAAAATACTTCTTCATAAAAATTTTATTTATTTATATGTAAACTATATTTTTTATTCGTATTTTAAATGGTTTCATTTATTTATTTTATTAATATTATTCTATGGAAATTCTTACAGTGGAAATTAGCAATTCTCCTTTATATAAGATATTATTATTATTATTATACAATTTTCAATTGCTTAAAAAATAAAGAGTAAGTAAGTTATTGTTAAAAATTTCAGAAAATACAAGAATTTAAAATAAAACATACATGACATGAAATCTTATACCAATTAAGTAGAATAACTAATAATAAATTTTAAACAACCAAAGATAAGCAATAACTAATTTTTAAAAAAACATGTAGGGTCAACTCTATTAAATCATTAAGCAAAGGAATCATAAATTTTTTAAAAAAAAATAAAGAAGAAAAGGAAATTCCTTATAACATATAAACTATTCTAATGGACGCACATTTAAAGAGGTAAGAAATTGAGAAATAATAATAATAAAAAATAATTGCCGTTATAAAATTATTTTCTAGCACTTTAGCGATAATTATATTAAATATAAATATTAGTACAAATAAATATTTATCAAATTAATGGTTAGCAATAATTATAATTGAAACAAAAGAATATGTAATAAAAATATGTAAGAAATTGATGAATATTAATTGTGCTATATTATTTAATAATAATGTTTGGAAGATACTTAAATTAAAAAAGAACACTAAAAGTTGGTTTTTAACATTTATGATATGAAGCTATTCCCTACTATGCTATGCTAGAAATAATCTCTTATCAAAAGTTATCATTTCATTGCCATTAAATCATTAAATATTAAAAATGAAAGATTAAAAAAATAAAAAACTCCTTAAAACATACTAATTATACCGATTAAAATCACTGATTAAATTTATATAAAATTTATACCAATTAAATTTATACCGATTATACCAATTAAATTTATTAAGTTTAAAACATACTAATTATACCGATTAAATTTACTCTCAAATAATATTCCTAGACTCCCATCAAAATCAATTAATTATGAGACATAAATTAATTTTTTCTTCAAAAAATTTATAAATCAATTACGGACATAATGGTATGACCGATACTAAGTGAAATAAGGAGGGATGGCAATGGCCGTGCAAGGCATAATCGATTAGTAATAAAGAAAGAAAAGAAATGTTCAAGTAGGATCTAGTAAAAGAAAGTGTCAAATGACAAAGGTTTGATGAAACTAGTAATTGGCAAGTGACTTTAATCGAATGTTGGCCAATATTGTGAATGAGAGATAAAAGTGGCGATTAATAGTGAGGAGATCCATGATAGCAAGGAAAAAATGATAGAGAAAGAAGATGGAATAATCCAGCATTGAACTAAAGAGAGAGATTAGGGGATTAAGAGGATAAAGGAAGATAAGAAGGACGATGAAGATGTGAGACATTTGCTTCGATCGCTAGGATACTGTAAATTTTAGATTTAAGGAGAAGTATTACATAGTAAATATAAATAAATGAGTAAAAAGTAATAATGAATAATAATAAATAAAAGAAAAGAAAGAAAGATGCGGGTTGAAAAGAATGTAATAAAATTAATAAGATGGTGACATGTATATAGAAGAGGTAGGAATTTATATATAGCATTGATGATAAAATAATTTGATGTTATTTATATTGGGGTCATCCACGTAAATATTTTCTATTACATTACTCATATTTTACTTCAAATAAATTAAATATTTTTTTATCTTAATATTGATATTTGTAGATAAAATTACTTATATGAATTCCCTCAAAACAAACCAATTAAGGAGTGTTTGTCAAATAGTTTTTTTTTTCTTTAGCTTTTAATTGATTGGGACTGCTTTAGCTGATTTACTTAGTCAATCAACTATTTTTTTCTTTGTTTCTTACACAACAAATAAAATAGCTTCTACAGGTATTTGGGACACTAGAAGCTAATAACTTATCAACTCTTATTTGATAAGCTTTTCAATGTAATTTATAACTTATAAGCTACTTGAATTTCAACTTTTTTTTAAATCACCCCTTTTTTAATTAAATGTTAACATATATTCTAATTATGTACATAATTATTTGATATTTTCTCATTAATTAAATATAAATAAATGAAAAAATAAGTAAATAAATATGTTATGTCATGAAATATGATTAATTAAATTTTACATTATTATAATATTATTTGAATAATAATAAATAGATAATATGCAATGTTATGAATATAATTAATTAAATTTTAGGTAATCATATTCTTATTTTAAACATTTTAATTACATTAATATAATTTAATCTTAAATTAAATATGAATTAATTCAATTGATATATTTATTTATACTAGTTTTCAAGCCCAAGTTATGAACGGGTTAGAATTTAATAAAAAATAATATTTTTTAATAAATATAATCATTTATTGATATATTAAAATATATTATTTAATATATAAAAATAAAATTTAGAAAATTAATAAGAAATTTTTTATTATTTTAACTTTCATTATAAGTAACTTAATTATATAAATATATAATAAAAAGGATGAATAGGAAATAAGAATGAGAAAGAGAATAAAAAATAACAAATATTTTCATAATTTTATGGAGAATTAAATATTTAATAATATATAATAATATTTCTAATAAAAAATAATTTTTATTTGAAAATATAATTTTGGTATCTAGTAAATATTTTTAACTTAATGTCAACTAAATTCTTTGAACATTGTTCTAATAATTTTTACTACAAAAGAAATAATAAATTGTTAATATTACTCTATCTTCACATAATTTATTTAAAATATTTTATAATAAAAATAAAATATATCATGTTATATTTGTACCATTTAACAATCTTAATGTTTAAATTATAAATAATATGAGTAAATATATAAAAAACAAATTTAAAAAAATAGAAATAATCTATATGCAATAAAATAATAAGAGTTAAAAATGAAATATATAGTTAATTAATTTAATTGTATAAAATGAATGACTTATTAAAACATTTTATAATAAAATGAAAGTAAATTATATTATATCTATATTATTTAATTCAATATATTATATTTAAACTTCAAATAGTAGGAGTGAATATGAAAAAAAGAAGAAATACATATAATAGAATAGATGAAATGAAGAAAAAAAATAGTATGTAGATTAAAAATCTTTGACAAAATCTTAACTAATGTATTTTTAAATTAGAATATGGTACATAAAATTATTATCAATAAAAACTAATAAAATTTAAATAAATAAAATTTAATTTAATTTTTAATTAATATTTTTAAAAATAAAATATACAATTAAATGATTTTCTTAATAATTTTAACATTAAAGTTTTAAATTATTTAAAATATTTTATTCTAAAAACATATTCTACTGAAATTTTAATATTTAATAACATTTATATTATTTTATAATAATATAAATAAAAATAAAAAATAAAAAAAATCCTGGATAGTGTTGATAGGGAAATTTTTTTTTCAAGGCCCAACATGCATCACAATAAAAAGAGGCCAGAAAAGCATTTTTTCTTAATATAGTGTAAATATTGATTATATTGCAAAAAAATTAATTTTTTGCATTTTTTTGCCAAAAATTTTAATTATATTTATTTTTTATTAATGTAACATCTTCATACTTAAAAATAATCAATGATAAATTAAAATTAATTTAGACATGCATAACATTATTTAGTCAATTAAACCAGTATTAGTTTTCATATGTTTTTATGTCAATATATTTTAATATATATTTTTTAAATTTTAAATAAAAAATTTAATTTAAAAGTGATGAATTATATAAAATATTTTGATAAATTTTCTTATTTATTTATTTTATAATTTTTACTAATTTTATATTGATGAATTCTTATATCTCCTTGACAGAGATGAAATAATAAAATAATTCTATTTTATTAAAAATAATTTTATTCTAATAAAAGTATTTACAACTTATATCTAAAAAAAAAATTCTAACATATGTAGGGAGACAACATACGAATCAAGAAAATATTAAAAAATTTTAAAACTAATTTTAATTATTTGATATTTTTATTAAAAATAGAGAATCTAATTTACCCATTCAATTTATATATTTCATATTAAATTTGGATCATATTTAAATATTTTTATTATTAAAAATTTACAAATCATATTTAGAAAAGAATTTGATTTAAAAAGATTTTTTTAACAAGTATAATTAATTATTTCATTGATAGTGTAAAGAGTCATATATATCTAGTAAAGCCATTATAAACTACGATCTCAATAGCTAATTGATGTTTTTTTAATTATATTTATTACTATTTAAATTATATATTTCAATAAATAACTTTCACTTAAAGTAAATATTATTAGATATTATTCTATCATTGAAAAAATTCTACATAAATTACTTTAAATTAAATATATTCTATAATATAATAGATAAAAGAAAGAGAAACAATGTATATTTAATTTGGAATATAGTATTTAAAATTTAATATGAAGAAAATATTGAAATGATTTAAATAAATAACATTTATTTTTAAATATTTTTATTAAAAATAGGATGTGTAAATAATTAATTTGGTTAATGCTTTCTATAACCCTAACTTATTTAAAATATTTTATAATAAAAATAAAATATATTATATTCTATTTATACTATTTAGCAATTTTAATGCGTAAACCATAAATATATGAGTGAATATAAAAAAGCAAGAATGTGCAACAAAATAATTTAAAATAAGACAAGTGATGAATGAATTGTGAAGTAAAAAAATTAAAAATAAAATATGCAACATATAATATGAAAAAAGAATAATACATGAAATATAAAACCTTTTCACAATTCTCCCAATTAATATGTATTAATTTTCATATATAGTACTTAAAAATTGATATTCAAATATTTTTATTAACAATACAATATATAACTAATTGATTCAATTAATAATTATTAAAGTAAAATTTTAATTTATTTAAAATATTTATAAAATTTAAAAATAAAATATATAATATTATATTTATAATATTCAATGATATTAATGTTTTAATTATAAGTAATACAAAGTAGACATAAAAAGTGAAAAAAATATAAAAAAATAAAAATAAAAATATAAATAAAATATATATTAAAATAAATTAATTTACTTAAATAAACTTTATCGTATTTAAAATATTTTTACTATAAAAAATCTTTATTTTTGATAAAATTTTGTAAAATCTCAATTAATATATATTTAATTTGACATATAGTACTTAAAATTTAATATCAAGAAAATATTAACAAATTTTAAATAAGTAAAATTTCAGTCTTCAAGTATTATATTTAAAAAATAGAATTATACCATAATGAAATTATATTACTCAATAACATTTGAGTTGTAAATAATATAACTAAAAGGAAAAAAAGTATGAGAAATAGTACATGAAGTATAAAACATTGGAAAAATTTTAGTTGATATGTATTTAATTTGATATATTAAACCTAAAATTTGATATTAATAAATTTTTACCAAAATTTAAATAAATGATATTGATTTTAATCTTTAAGTATTTTATTTAAAAATATAATACCTATATACTAAAATTTTAAATTATTTAAAATATTTATAAAAATTTAAATATAAAATATACAATATTATATATATTACTCAGTAATATTAATATTCACATTATAAATAATAAAAGTTGATATAAAAAATAAAAAATATAAAACTAAGCAAATAAAAAGAAGATAAACAATAACTAACATATAAGGTAATAAGAGTTAATAATAAAATATATAATATATAAGAAATTAACTTATTAAATAAAAATTTAAATTATTTTTTACATAAAATATTTTGTTATAAAAATTATATTACATTAAATTTAAAGATTCTATAATATTTGAATTATAAATAAATTATAAATAATATAAATGAAATAAAAAAATGGGAATAGTGTTGTGGGGAAAGAATTTTCCCATAACCCAAGAAAAGATGGGATAGTATTGGGTGGGAAAATTTTTTCTTCCAGCCCAACACGTGTCCAAAAAAGAAAAAGCTCCCCAGCCCCAAAAAAATGCTACAAAGGATCAATATTCAATAAAAAAATGATAATTTTTAAAACACATAATAATTTATATATCTATTAAAATATACTATTTAATATATAAAAATAAATTTCAAAAAATAGATTAGGTAATTTTATTATTTTAAAATTTGATATACATAATTTAATCATATAAATATATAATAAAAAATAAAAATAAAGATAAATAATACTTATATCATACTTTGTATAATGATCAAAATAAGAAAGAGAAAAAGAGTAAGAATAAACTAGAAAAAATATTTTTATAATTTTATGGAAAATTGAATATTTAATGATAATAATACTTTTTTATATTATAAATTAATAAAATATAAAAATAAAATACATAATAAATTAATTCAATCATATAAAATGAATAAGTTATTAAATATTTTATAATAAAAATAAATAAATTATACTATATCTATATTATTAATCTTAAAGCCCTCAATTCACAGTAGGATATATAGACGAGAAACTAAAGGAATTTGGAGACAAAATGGAAATGAAAAAATGAAAACAGTTGGCAGGAAAAAATGGAATGAGAGGTTGACATGTGTAATGGACAAAAAAAGGCAGCAGATGCCCAAAAAACTCTAAATTCATAGTAAGATAGTGATTTACATATTCTTTTATATTCTTTTATATATTTTAGCTAATTTAATAATTAATTTTGCTAAATTCTTTTTGATATAATCAATTAGTTTATCAATTATCAGTTATAAACTTTAACTATCAATTATCAATTAATTTATCAGTTATTAATTAATTTATCATCTTATTGTGCTAAATAAAATATTAATGTTTGGTAAATAACTAATCCAATTAATATATTGACCTTTAGTCAATTAATTTGAAAAGGTTGTAAACCCAATATTTTCAAATAATTGTCTAATTAAATGTTTATAAAAAATTAAAATTTTATCTTGTTAAAATAACCAGTGGGAGGAGTTTAACTCTATATTTTTAACATATATACTAATGACTCAACTATTATATTATTATACATCTCTCTAATTCAATATATATATTAAAATAAAACAAATATTTATAAATAAAAATAATCATTTAATTTTTTATTAATTAAATTTACATAATAAAATTATTATTTTACATAATAATTGTCATAATATGTTAAAGATATTATTATATAATTATTCAATGAATTTTAATTCTTTTCACATTAAAAGTAAAAATTAATAAGATTAGTTTATATATGTAAATAATGCAATATTCAAAATAATACAATATATATACATATATATTCAAATAAATTATAAAATAAATTTATATCCTTATATGTTATTTTATATATAAATAATTAATAATAAATTATAAAATTTACTAAATATATTTTTTTAAATAATTAATATTATTAATTGATTAGATTAACTAATATAATTAATTATTAATTAATTGAATTAGTTAATAGTTAATGTAATTAGTTGATTGACAGCTAAAGTTGTCTTGTTTTTGAGAAATTCTTGCTTTCCAATGTGCATATAAATTATGCGCATTGAACAAATTCAACGCGTCAACTTGTCATGGTCCAAGAAGAGCCGATTTGGCACCAGATTTCTTGGAAAAAACCAATGGAAGATTGGACAAAAATTAATACCGTTGGTGCATTCAAGTGCAATCCTGGTCTTGCTGGTTGTGGTAGTCTCATTCGGGATGATGAAGGAAAATGGATAAGCGGCTTTTTTTCGGAATTTGGTTATATATTCCTCTTTTTCTGCTAAATTATGAGGGACTTTTCATGGCCTCTCTTTAGTTTGGGAGCTTGGACTCTAAATATTTGGTGGACTTCTTAATGCTGATAACTCTTCTTCGACTAAACACTACTTGCTTGTTCGATGATGTTTGTTCTTTGACTCGGAGAAACTGGAAGGTGGTTATTTCTCATGTGCGGATTGGTTGGCCTCTTTTAGTCTTAGCCATGATTTGGGATTGCAAATTTTTGGACAATCACCTACGTGTTTGTGTACTTTCTACTCTCCATGCAATTAAAATGTAATTTTCTTTCCTTTTGGGCTTAGGTTTATTCATAAAAAAAAATTGTGTGCCTTAAACCATTAAAATATTACCACTTCTACTACAAGAATGCACGCCATTTGGGGTGACATTTCGTGCGGATTTCCCACAATTTTCCTACAGATTTTCCACATTTTTCCCACGGATACAGTCCTTTCTCACGGATTTGCAACGGATTAACAAATCCGTGGGAACGGAGGGCGTGGGAAACTCGTTCCCATGGCAATTTCCCATGGCTTTTCCCATGATTTTCACACAGAATTTTCTGTGGTATTTCCTACGGCAATATTATATTTGAATATAAATTTTCAGAAACAAGTTATAATTTTATAAATTTATCCATGGAAAAATTCATGTGAAATCCGTAGGAAAACTGTGGGAAATATGTTTAATCTGGTGTATTGTTCAATGCATGGTTATAATTTTTTTAGTGCTTCAATCTTGTGAGATTTCTGATAAATTTTTTATATTATAAAAAATAAAAAATTTATAAATTCAAAATTGAATAATCATTCTAGATAAAATTGATCAAATGTCTAGTACTCTAAATTCACATTTCATTATAATAACATTCAAATCTAAATAATAATGGATCATACATAAAATAAATATTAAATTCATGTGTCAAATATTTATACAAAAATAATGTAATTAAAATAAAACTAATAAGTGTTTTCTTCTAAACCATCATCTTTGTCTTGGTGATGCTTACTCCCATATTGTTGATCTCTTCTTTTCTGTTGAATCTTCAATTTGACTTCAACTTTGAGCCTAATCCACTTACATAATATGTTATTGTAAAGTTGCCTCTTTTAAACCCAATCTGAAACTCTAGAAACATACAAAATAGAAGTTTCAAGCGTCATACTACTGAAGCTTGAAATTATTAAGCAATATACTATGTTTAACCCCATTTATGACCAAACAATAAAAGATACATAAAAAATATTATGCAAGAGAAATCAATAACACTAGAGATCAATTAATAATAAGGATAAAGAAAGATTATATATTTCAATAAAAAAATTTAGATTTATGAAAAATAATTCATAAAAGGGAGAAAGCCTAGATAATGAAAATAAATACATTCAAGATTCAGCAAAAAATTAGAAGAATGAAAAAAAAAGGTATTTCCAACAATTATAAGAAGTTTTAAAAAATTTATGCAGTAAATTAAATAATAAATTATAATTTAATGAACAAAAATTAGAAAAAATAAAAAATATAAACTTACCATTAACGAGTAAATATATGATGTATGTACGAAATAGAAACTGATGAAAAATGCTTCTTGGACATTAATGGAAGAAATTTGAGATGATGAAAAATAAATAAGAAGAGAAGAAGAAGCTAAATGGAGAAGATGTTGAAGAAATGGACTTAGAATGAGAAATGCGATTTCAAGTCTTATATTTTTCTTTAAACTTGTTACAGTGGTCATTTGGGTGGTTCCGAAACTCAAAAATCAACTTCCCGCATTTTCAAATTTTGAAATTAAAAATTTTCACGGATTTTTAGGTTGCTACAGCTGCCCTAAAACTTAAAAATTCAGCTTTATGTCTCATCAACATTGGAAAATGTAAAAAGTAATTTTCCCACAGCTGTAGCCACCCCAAAACTATAAAATTCAGCTTTCTATCCCATCAATGTTGGGAAATGTGAAAAGTAATTTTCCTGCAGATTTTTCCTGCGGCTATAGCCGCCCTAAACTTGTAAAATTTAGGTTTCCATCCCATTGCATTGGGAAAAGTGAACTGTGATTTTCCCGTGGCTTGAGCCATCCCAAACTTGCAAAAATTTGAACTCTCCCTGTTTGGTCTTGGACAAAGCGTAAAGGAAATTCCCCATGGTATTTCTGTGGTTCTCGAGCCAGGAATTTGGGGCTGCAATATCTACGAGAAATTCTACCCCAAAGAACATACATTCTTGTAGTGTTTATTAATTAATGAAATAATTAAATTTCTAACAAACTAATTTTAAATTGTTGATTATATTTTATTAGTTCAAAATATTAACTTATGTGCCCAAAGGTAAGTGAGAATTTATCCTCCTTTTCTCCTTTTTCTTTCTTTTTTTTTTTAAATTTTCCTCTTCTATTTTTCTCAGTGCATGTATGTTAAATTTTTTTTATATAGTATTAATAATATTATGATTATGATAGACTAGGTAGCCATTTGTTTGGAAAAATTTACATAAAAAATGCAATTTTTTCCAAAATAAAAAAGAGGTAAGTTCTTAAGTTGGCCATTAAAATTGATAAAATTGAAAAACTAAGAAAGTTAAATTTCTCATAAAATGTAGAAACTCACTTATTTATTTTTCATAAATAAAAAATATTATACATCAAAGTTTAATTCTTATTATCAATCAAATAATTTTAAGTTTAGTAGAATCATTGTGTATTGTATATAATTGATTTGATAATACATATTGAAGTGGAGAAGCAATACTGCATCATATTTTTTGGTTCTTAAAGTAGTAAGAATGCGCTCTTTGTTAATCAACGAAGAGAAAGATATAAACAAAATTAATTTTAATATGTGAGATCTAAGGAAATAATATTTATAAAGAATTTTTTTAGATAAAGTAAAATTAAAAATTAAAAATGTACAAAGAATTCAGGAAAAACATGGGTAAAGAAAAAGGAAAATTAAATTTTACTTGCTTATGATTTTGTCAATCTTCACTTGATCTATATATATTTTTAAGTGTTGAAATTTGTTTACCCATTACAAAAAAATATATTGATTCACAATGCTTTAGTGGGGACAATTGGATGGAACTATTGTTAGCTTATTATTTAGGTTAGGCCTAACAATGAGTTGAGTTGAGTTGAACAAGACTTAATTTAGACTCGACTCGATCTAGTATTATTCAACTCATAACTCGACTCGAATTCAATTTGAATAGAAAACTTAGGCTTGATCTTGATTCAAATTAAGCTCACAATTAGCTTGACTTAGTTTAGTTTGACTTAATAAACTTAAATTAATATTAAAAATTAAACTATATTAGATGGTTCAACAAAAAAAACTCATAAATTGGACACATGTGTGGCTTGACTTATTACTAAAATCAAAAGTTTTTAAAATCATATAAAAAATTACTAAACCAATATTAAATCAATTAATAAGTATGAATCAAACACTCTCTCATGATTTTTATAGTTTCAAATTTTCACATTATTACACTTATTTTATACTAAGGATATTTGCATTCACTTTTTATAATATTTGATATGAGCTTTTGATTAAAGAGTTTTCATACCTTTCTACCACATTTTAAATGATGTTCTTAAATTATATTTTCTTTAACCACAAAACTAATTTTAAAATGAGAATAACATTAATAATATCCATCATTAACTCTATTTATTATTCTATTTTAATTATAATTCAAATTTAAATGTAATTATTAAATTACAATATTATGTTTACTATTTTTTGTAACAAGTATTTAATTTAGATTATATATTACAAAAGGGTTCTAATTAATATATATAAACATATCAATTAATTTTAAATAATATATATTATTTGAGCCTATTCATGATATAATCAAATCAAACATCTCTAAATTCAAACTTAACTCATTTAATATATGAGCTAAATTATTCAACTCATGTAACACTTATTTGATTCATGAGCTTAACACATTGAATTAAAAGTTAAATCAAGTTTCAAGATATCATGTTCCAACTTGACTTATTGTTAGGACTAATTTAGGTGTCATTTATTTAATTGCAATTTATGTTTTCCATTAAGTTAATAAGATGGAATAGAGTTGTACATGGTCATTGGCTCAATAGACTTAATTCGAAAAAATATAAGATTTGAACTTTTTTTTAACCCTACAAGTTTGTTGAACATTTTTTTAATAGCTCAATTATTAATTGAGCTGGGCTGAACTGGAATAAAAAGAAACAAGTTAAACCAGCCTGACTCGATTATATTAATTTATTTGTTACAATATAATTATATATTTAAAAAATAATTATATTTAATTATTTTTAATACAAAAAATTAATTTAATATAATTAAATATTTTATATATTTAAATATTATATTATCTCTTTAAATATGTAATTTTTATTTTAAAATTTATTTTTACTTAAAAATTATTTAATTTAGACTATCAATTAGGCCTCTAGGTTATGTGTTAAAAAAAATCAAGTTAAGTTAGGCCAAATTTTTTTGCAGAAGCAAATGGGCTTAAGTCAAACTTAAACCATACATTTTATGCAATTTGGTCCAATAAGGCTAGCTTGAAACTCAGCCAACCCAACCCATGTACATATCTAACTCTTAACACATTTTTTACATTATTACTGTGAACTAAAGTTTGACATAATATTAGATTTTACATTTGGCTGTAATTATTGATTTGTTGGCTATTTATTAATTTGAAATAGGATAACTTAAAACTGAAACCAGTATTTTATTAATTTGAAATAGGATAATCTGAAACTTAGATTGGTAAAATTGTCAAACAATTTCGTAGAATTGTGAAAGAAAATTTTCGTTTTGAGATAAAATTTTCATCTCAAAATTGTTAGAAAAATATTCTTGTTAAGATTTGCAATGGAATTTTCTAGTTTTGAAACGAAATGTCCATCTCAAAATTGTTAGAAATTTTTTTTCCTAAAATTGCAATGGAATCTGTTAAAGTGTGGGTTGTATTCCAATGTCCCTAAAATTTAATTTTTTTACAACAAAAAATTTTTCCTCAATGTTTTAAAAAAATGAAAAAACTTCTGTAATTTTTTTGTACAAATTTTTTATTTTAGGCATAAAAGATTTCATCCTAAATTCAGAATGGAATCACAATTTCATCGTAAATCAGTTGTGACAAACATTTTTATGATAGATTTTTTTCCACGTCAATTTTTAGCATAGTTAGGATGGAAACTTTGCAATTTTGATGTAGAATTTTCCATCTCAATTCTTTTAGTTTTTAGTGTCATCCTCTTCATGTCATGATATAATACTTTGTTGATTACATCCCCTGATAGCTTGTGCTTTTTAATTGCTGTTTGCTCTTGTTTTAACACTAACATCTTTGTAAAGGTACCATCACCAAAGAAGGGGGGAGCCTAAATAGCTTTTAAATTAGCTAATTAATTAATTAATTTTAATGATGGTTGGATTAAATTGAGTTAACTTTATAACTACAAAGATACGAGTGATAACATTCTTGCAATTGCAAGAAAAGCAATAGCTATGTTTAAAGATAACGTGTTGAATTGGTCTAATATTTTGCAAGAAGTTTATACATGGAGATCAAGATATAGGCCTTGCAACCTATACCTAAGAAGGGGGTGAATTGTGTGTTTTTAAAACTTTTTATATTTTTGGAATCCTTTTTGAAAATTTTTTGATTTTTGGAAGTCATAAAAATAATTTTAATTTCAAAAATTTCAAAAATTTCAAAAATGTTTTATGAATATGTTTGCACTTAAGATATAATAATTCAACGCACTTGTGCAAAGAAATTCATTCAACTATGGATGAAGAATCAATAAGTTAATGCATAGATATACACCCTTTTTACACATTTAATTATCTATGCATCATCATAAGTACTGAAACACAATTCAACATGTAACATCAATAAAAAAAGAGCAAGTGATCATTAACTATGCATAGATAAATAATCAAGAAGCTAATGCATATATGAGTTTCTCTTTTAATCAGTTAATTATCCAAGCAACAACATAAGCATTACATCATAATATGGCAAGAAACAATAATAGTAAAGCAGAGTATATACAACAAGAAAAGCAAAGTATAATGTAGAGAAATAAAAGGATAGGATAGAAAGATTAAACATAAGAATTTATAATGGTTCCTTCCTTGAATATCCTTTCAAAGGTACACATCTACTCTCTAAGCTCTCCAAGCTTGTGTGTCAATCTACTATCCCTTCAAGTTTCAATTGGTACTTGAAGAAGCCTTATAATTCTCTTTTTTTTCCTTGAGCAAATTTTCCTTTTACAATAGATACCTTATCCTCTCTAAGAATTTTTATGAGATACCTTATCCTTTACAAGATTTTTCAAGGGATACCTTATCCTTTACAATTAGGAAATTATGCAAGATGGATATTAACTCAAATAAACTCTTTAAAGAGTGGATGAAACAATTGAAACTCTTAGAATAGAGAAATTTCATAAATAAGAGATCAAATCATGATTTGATGAAGGAAGATGTAAAATGTTGTTAGAAGTTGAAGTTCAAGTTCTTTCTTAGTTGTATTTGATGTTTCTTAGATTATATAGGAAGGCCATGGAGTATTATAGCCATTTGGGGTTGTTGGGAATGAAAACTAGATGTTACTAGTTGTTATTCATGCACTAGAATAGTCAGAATCGATTGGTGAATCGACTCACATAGATAAAATTATAGACTCAACTTTAAAAGCTTATAACTTTTTCATTTTAAATCTGTTTTAGGAAAATGACCTATCATTGGAAAACTATTTGAGTCTACTTTTAAATGGGACTATTTCATGTTCATATATAATGTAATTTTTGAGATATGTTTAAAAAATAAGCAAATGTCAAAAACAGTGAATTGTAAAAAATTTAGTTTTGAGACTCAAATTATAAAATCCATAACTCTTTTATATCTTGATTATTTTAAGCAAATAACCAATTCATGAAAAGTTCTGAGTTTATTTTCACATAAAAATAATTTCATACTTATGTCATTTGTCATTTTCAAGATATGATAAAAAAAAAGCACAAGTCAGAAAAGGCTAGAATGTAGAAAATTGATTTCTAGACTTAATTTGAAGACATCATAACTCTCTCATATATTAATCATTTGAAGCAAATGATATGTCCATGGAAAGCTGTTTGAGTCTATATTTATATGGAAAAAGTTTAGTCGTAAAGACATAAGTATTTTATGAGATATGATCAAAAGAATGACTAAAGGTTAAAATTGAAAATATTAAAACCTCATATCTTATTGATTTTTTTGAAATGATCCCATAAGTTATTTTGTAAAAACATGATTGTGGGCTATCTTTTCAAAACATTTTGATCAAGCTAAGATTATAAAAACATATTTAAGTTTTATATTATGAAATACTCTATTTTATAAGAAAGTCTAAGCCTTAAAATGAAAAACTATAGCAATCAAGTTCTTTAGCTTTTCTTAACACTTCCAAGCATTCAAACACTTTAATCTTCTCAATCTTCAATACTTAGATTACATACCCTTTCTTGTCTTTCTTCCTTATTCTAGAGTTGAGCATAATATGATTTTCTATTTCCTTACTTTAATGCTCACTCTTATTTATCTTGGACTTTCATATATACAAGTTCATAAACTCTGTAAACAATATAGTTCGTCTAATCCAATATGTCAAGATATTAATATACAATATTCATGTATATAATAAATTAGCACAAGAGCATACATAATCATCATATCATGTATCTTGACCAATCATATATTTAATGATGTTTGTATAAAATATCATTCTTTTAGTATATAATCAAGCATTGGCATTGTAACTATATTATAGCATGTCTATTAAAGATTTTACAACACTTTGGTATAAAGACATGCAATTTTATTATAACATTTATTTGTTAGCATGCATATATAAGAACAAGCATAATCATTATATCATATATATGCATTAATCATAACTAGTATGTCTATTAACATATATCACTTTAGCATAAGCTATGTAATACTATTGTAATACCTATTTATCATTATTAAAACTCATCATCTATAATCTTGGGCTTAACACAAGATTTCATTTCACCTAATAAATAAATTAATTTATAACTTATTAATTTAATTAATAAACTGTAAGTTGACATTTATAAGTATTTCACGCACTAACTTATTAAAAAAATAAACTTTGATTTAACAAGTTACTTTAAGCATTTTACAATTTATAAGTTACCATATTTTCAAAAAAATTTTCAAATCTATCTTTATTCTCTTTATTAATTTATAACTCATACATTTCATAACATAAATCTAAATATTATTTTTTTATAAAATATAATTAATTTAATTTTAATATAATTATCTTTTGATTTTAAAGTATAAATATATAAAACATGTATATAAATAAGCATGTAGTGTCATAAAATATAATTGTAATTATAATTACAAGTAATTATAATTTTGTTATAAATAATAAAATGAAAGCTATGTAATAAATAAAAAAATATATAAATTCATAAAATATTAAATATTATATTTTTATTTTTTAACATATTAATTGTATTAACATAGTTTGATATTTATGCAAATATAAATTATTTTAATTATATATATATTTTTATTAATATGTCATTTTACATTATTTTATAATTTTAGATAATTTGATAGTTAATTTTATAAAATATTTTTAGATAATCAGTTAACTTATCAATTATTAACTATAGGCAATTAATTATCAGTTAACTTATCAGTTATTAGTTAATTTATTAACTATTTGTGTGAAATGGAGTCCAAATAATTTCAAGTGGAAGTTATTATTATGTTAATATTGATTATTACAAGTTTCTTATCTCTTTAGAAAATTTTGGAAAGCTTATTATATCATTTGTATTCACAAATCAATTCATCCTTTTTACCTAGAGACCTAGTGTGTGTGTGTATATATATATATATATATATATATATATATATATATATATATAATATATATATATATATATATATATATATATATATATATATATATATATATATATATATATAGACACACATCAAGTGTTATTGTATTGATAGTTTGGATTGTTCTTTAACAGATTATGTATTCTTCCCGACTCCTTTTTTTCTTTCTCAAATCACGTATATATAATTAGTAAATATATATTGTTTTTCTATTGGAATGGTCTAAGTAGAATTGAGTTGATTGTGTTCTGATCGAATTAATTTTACTCTTTGGCATAATTAAAAATAATTTTTATTTTATTTTTAAATAAATTATTTTTGAAATAGTGGTAAAAAAGAATTTTATTTTATTTGTAATTTTAATTTTAATTGTATTTATGGCATTGTGAAATCTCTTAAATTTAATAAAAATTTTACTATAATTCATTTTATTTGATGTAAAATACATATTATATAAAAAATTTACTCTCTTTCCAACATTTAATATCATTATACTATAAAAATTTACTTTTTAATTGAATTCTGTGTTCTAAATAAAAGAATTTATTTATAAATAAATTAAAATTATTATTTTTAATATAATGTTTAAATAATAAATTTTATTTTTAAATAAATTGAAAATATTTCTATCAAAATGAAATTAATTTTAGAAAAGTCTCATGGGAGACCGATCATAAGTTTTCTACCGCAAGAGGTTTTTATGTCGAGGGTGAGAAAGTTGGAGTCTCAACTGGAATATACATGAGACTTATTGTGAATTCAATAGTATGGATTTTGTAATGGTGAAAGGGTAACGACTAATCAAATATTTGGACATATGAAGTATCATTGAAACGACTTTTTATGTGTAAATTTTTTTTTTTTACCTTCTACTGTGTGGTCCTCTGCAGTGGAATCATGGGAGGCAAATAGTTACAGTACCTCCTTAAAATGTTAGAGTGATGATATAAAAAGAAAATAGAATTGCCACCATATTGGTGCAATAGGAATAATAAAAATGGTTTGTATTTCTAAAATTCATAATTGGGAGTTGGTTACATGTAGGGAAGATATTAACATCTTACAGTATCCATTTAAAGAACTGTTGTTTGTTTATTCTTATTCTATATATTGAAATAAATTATGATGGTCCCTATTATAATACATGTGTGTTTTCCTAAAAATATGATTTTATTTTAGTTAATTTATTGATTTAGTTGTCAAATCCACCTAACTTAATTGTAACATTTAATTGAAATAAAATGTCTCAATAATATTAAGTACTAGCATGATCAAACTTCTAATTAAATTACTTAACTTTGATATGTCATAAACACAATTTTTTTTTGAAATTTTTTTATTATTTTTGAGAGATTTTTATTTTGTTATTTTTTTAAAAATATTATTATTTTATCTTTCTAGAAAGATTTTATTTATAATGATCAAACTTCTAATTGAATTACTTAATTTTGATATGTTATAGGGACATTTTTTTATTTTTGAAAGATTTTTTATTATTTTTGAGAGATTTTTATTTTGTTGTTTTTAAAAAATTATTATTTTATCTTTTTAGAAAGATTTTATTTCATTATTTTTAGAGTATTTCTAATAAAATAATTTTAATATAACTTTTAAAATAATATGATAAAAAATTATTTTAAGTATTTCATTTGTTCATTTATTTAAAAGGTATTAAATCAATAATATTTAATTTGTCTAACTTTATGACCAAATTTGAAATAAGAATTTGTTTATTAAGATCATAATTTTGATGCTACTTCCTAATTTTTAAAATATCAAATTTATCCCATTTTATGACTAAATCTAAATAAAGAAATTATTCAAAAAAATTGAAATCATAATTCTAATATTATTTCATAATTTTAAAGTATCAAATTTATACAACTTCATGATTAAATTGGAATAAATAAATTGCTCAAAAAAATTGAAATCATATTTATTGTATTTGTAATTAATTCTAATATTATTCTATCAAAAAAATTTAAATTATAAAATTTTATAAAAGTACAAAAAATATCAATAAAATTATTTTAAAAATTTTAATGATAATAAATTTATTAGTGGAGTAGTTTTTTTAGTGGATTTATTTGACACTAGATAAAATAAAATGAGTTGAAAAACATTTAAATTTATGAAAATCAAATAATAGAATATGATATAAAAAGAGACACGTTAATTTAGAAGTGTCACATGGGTGGGATGGCATAATGGTATTGGCATCCCACCCCATTACTTAATAATAAAAAGATTATTTTTCTCTTTTTTAATAATTCTTTTTTACAAAAACTAAAACAAAATATAAATTATAAATACATATGTAAACCCATGAAACTAATTAAAATACATTTACAAAAAATATTTTTTATGTGTGTAATAATATTAAGATTTTTTGGTTTAATGACTCACTTGATTTAACTTTTAAATATCTCTCACCTCAAAAATATTAAAATAGATTAGGCATTTAAATTATTTTAATATATTTTATTATAGGAATTGTACAAAATAATACTTTACATCATATGATAAATAAATAAAATATTAAAAATTTTAAAATAAATAAAATAAAATAAAAAGAAAACAAAAAAAGAAGTGGGATGGGGTGGCACAATGCCTAGCCGTCCTATCTCATACCCCTTTTTTTCATATAAAGAAAATTCTCTCTCTCCTTTTTAATTCTTTTATTATTTTTGTAATAGCATATTTAAAAAGAAAAATAAATGGAGATACCATACAAATTATGAGTACACATATAAATTCAATAAAGTAAATGGAATTAAAATACATTATATATATATATATATATATATATATATATATATATATATATATATATAAGATAATTTTATATACATTAATATTGATATTTTTAATAGTTTAACTAGCTCACCCAATTTAACTTTTAAGTATCCTTCATTTCAAGAATATTAAAATAGTTTGAACTTCCTAACTATTTTAATTTATTCTATCATAGGAATTACATAAAATAATATTTTAACATCACATGTTAAATAAATAAAATATTAATTTTTTAAAAGAAATAAAACAAAACAAAATAAAATTAAAAAGAAGTGGGATGGGATGTCACAATGCCTAGCCATCCTATCCCCTACCCTTTTTTTCATTTAAAGCAAATTTTTTCTCTCCTTTTTATTTTTTTATTTTTTATAATAACATATTTAAAAAGAAAAATAAATAGAGATAACTTACAAATTATGAGTACACATAAATTCAATAGAGTGGAATAGAATTAAAAATATTATATATAAAAAATAATAAATATAAGATAATTTTATGTGTATTAATATTGAGATTTTTATTAGTTTAACTAACTCATTCAATTTAACTTTTAAAATATCTTTCACTTTAAGAATATTAAAATAGCTTGAACTTTCAAACTAATTTATTCTGTCATTAGAATTACAAGAAAATAATGTCTAAGCATCACATATCAAACATACAAAATATTAAGTTCTTTGTTTTTAACAAATAAACAAATAAAAAAATTAAAATTAAAAAGGGATGAGATGGTCACAATATAAGTGATGGCCTATCCTTTTAAAATAAATGAAACATATATAATAAAAGAAAATGACAAATAATTATGCTACCTCATTTGTGTCTTACTTTTCATATTAAGTTCTTCTTTTTCTCACAAGTTTTCTTCTATTCTTTTTCCCACATTATTTCTGGTGCTATTTCTCTCTCTCTCTCTCTCTTTAATCTTACATCTCATATCGACCACAAACAAGATTAATTTTTTCTTACTTTTATTTTTTTTTATTTCATTTCATTAATTTTGTCATCTCCTTAAATTTTTAATACTTCTTTGAACACCATTTTTCAATATAAATAGGAATTATAACTTCTTTTAGTTTGAACAAAATATTGCAATATATACTTGGTAAATGAGAATAAAAAAATACCTTTTGCTTAAGACTATATCTAAAACTTTCTAATGGTGAGAGTTTTGATGTCTTGAGTGTGAGGTTTTTAAGGAAGAAGGATTATGAATTTGAAAAATAAAAATTCTTTATTTTTTTCTTGTTTTTCTAAAAAAATTCTTGAATCTTTCTAAATGTCCATCAACTAGTTTTCACTTCCTTTCTTATAGGAAAAAATAAAATAGCAAAATCTGTATCGAAGATTTCTCTTAATTGGTTTTCTAGAAAAAAATTAGGAGTTCATGAACTATCCCATTTACTAAGTTAGTTAGAATGATTAGGAATCTTGACTAAAGAGAAAATGAGTTTCATAAGGTGTGGTGTGGTTGAAGTGAAGAGTTTCAATAGCCTAGCCTCTCATCCACTATTTTCTCTAAAAGTTTAATTTAGCATGCAAAATTTTATTTTATTTTTATTTTTGAATTTTAGTTATATTATTTGGACAAAAATAGGTGTTAACAACTATCTTTTATTACTTATCCTTCTAGAATTAGAAGGTGAGTAAAGGTGTTGACATATAATTCATGATGAGAATAGATCCAAATGTGAAATATTAATGATTCAGAATTATCAATGAGAAAATGAATGATTTGGATTGATGTAAGCTTGATCCAATTTAACTGGATTCAACAGTAACAAAGAAAATAATTTAGGTACCAGGAAGGCATGTCATGATATCACATTGGTGAGGGAAGATTATTATGAAGCATCTTTATAAATACTTATTACAAAAATTGTACATGATATATGAGTTTGATTAAATAACAATTACAAAAAAAATATTTATCAATCAATTTTCAAAAGGAATGGCAAATCATACCTTGTTGATCCAACCCTAACTAAGGGTAACCATTATACTGCCATAAATCACAAATCACTGCACATGCTAGAGCTACAACATGGAGTATAATAGCTGAAATATACAATTTCCACATCATAACATTCGTAAGATTGATAAGTCTTTAGCTTATTGCAATGTCTTTATTCTGGCATGAAGCAGAGTAATAATGATCTAAAGGAAAAGTAGAAGAAATTAAGGATAGCTGGCAAAAAATCAAAGAAATTAGGTGATGGAAGTTAACAAAGGATAAAGGAATAGTAATGAAGAAGCTAGTAAACAAATCAAAAAGAAAAAAGTAGAGAAATTAAGATGATGGAGTAGTGATATGGAAGCCAATAAGAAAAAGAAGCAAAGCAATTGGGTGGTAAAGAGAGCGAGATGATAAGAAAATATGGTTAAGAAGGCTGGCATGATAAAAAGAAGGAATCGAGAGAGAGTGGAGGTAAATTTCAATGTGGGACCATGATATTGAAGACAAAATGAGAGTTAGGCATAATTTGACTTTGCTGACACTGAGTTAGGATAAACAATCCATTTCTCACTTATTCAACCTGACTTATCCAAGTTTAAAAGTGAATAAATCAAATTGATATAGTTTTAACCTAACTTTACTAATTTTGACTTAACAATTAGATTGAGACAAGTTTGACTCAACTTAATTAGGTTAAAATTAAATGACCTAACTTGACACAAATTTGAGCTAGCTTGGTTAGATTCAATAGAAAGATAGCAACTAGGATTGAAAGAGGTTCAACCTAACTTGATTAAGTTTGATTTAAGGAAAATGACCTGAATTGACATAAGATTGACTCACTTTGATTGGATTTGATTTAATGAAAAAAAATCATTTGAATTAACTTAGGCTTAACTTAACTTAATTGAGTTTAATTTAATTAAAAGAATAGATAACCTAGATTGATACATGTTTAACTTAACTTAATTGAGTTTAATTTAACAAGAAAAGTAAATGATATGGATTGAAATAGGCTTGACACAATTTGATTAAGTTCAATTTAACAAAAAAGTAAATAAGCTAAATTGACATAGGCTTGACCTAACTTGATTAAATTTGATTTAGCGAAAAAAATGTAAATGACTTGGATTGAGACATGTTTAACTTGACTTGATCGAGTATGATTTAACAAAAAAGTAAATAACCTATATTAACATAAGCTTGACTTAACTTGATTGAGTTTGATTTAACAAAAAAACTAAATGGCTTTGACTGATACAAGTTTGACTTAACTTGATCGAGTTTGATCTAATCAAAAAATAAATAATTTAGATTAACAGAAGTAAATGACTTAGATTGATATATGCTTAACTCGATGTGATCGAGTTTGATTTAATGAAAAATGTAAATAATTTGGATTAATTAATCAAGTTTGATTTAATGAAAAAGTAAATTACCTAGATTGATACAGGATTAACTTAATTTGATTGAGTTTGATTTAATAAAAAAGTAAATGACCTAGATTAATACAAACTCAACCTAACTTGATTAAGTTTAATTTAATAAAAGTAAATGACCTAGATTAACATAGGCTCACCTTGATTTGATTGAGTTCGATTTAATGAAAAAGTAAATGATTTGAATTAACACAAGTTTGACTTAACTTGATTAAGTTTAATTTAACAGAAAAGTAAATTATATAAACGTGACTCGATGTAAGAATATGATGTGGACTTGATCAAGTTTGATTTAACAAAAAAGTAAATGACTATGGTTGACACAAGCTTGATTCAACTTGATTGAGTTCAATTTTACAAAAATGTAAATATGCAAATATAACTTGATGTAAGAATATGATGCATGTAATAATAACTCCATTGTCTTTAGAAAAGTTCCTTACTTCATTCTTTTAGGAACTTTCTCTTAAGAAAGTCATGTTTGGAGAGTATTAAATTTTGTCAATTCTCATTATACACATTCCTCTTTGTTTAGCATAAACCTTCCACCAACTTTGCCTTCATTTTAACTAGTAGAATTGAAACAATCCTAATACTTATTTTGATCATTTATGCTATTAATTGCATTTAAGTAATCTAGAAATATTCAAATGGGAAAGGCTTTTCATAATATTCCAATATACACTTAGCATATGAAAATCTATGATATCTAAACAAGGAAAACGGGGAGACATAAGAATGAATATTATTAAATGGGCTGAGAATGAAGAATCATTAAGCAAAGGATTTTAGCATAGAAGGCAACAAATGTTATTTGTAACAAGGTTTATAAGAGATTTTAGCCTTTTGATGACATGTTTAAAACAATAATATCTATTGCTCCCTATATATTATTTAATCATCTTAAATTATAAGACTAATCATAATGAGCTTGATTACATGAGCCTTTCAAAAGAGAATTTCACTTATGTCTTTGTTTCACTTTCATAGAAGAACATATCAACTTTATTATTGAATTAAAGGTAAAAATGCCTTTTATATAATACCTTTTTTATCTTATCTAAATTGATAAGTTATGGTGACTCTTCACCATCCATGTTTGTAAGGAATAAGGCTCCACCAAAGAAAGCTTTCTTCACAATATATGGTTCCTCATAATTAGGACTTTATTTTCTTCAAAAATCCTTTTGAATTGATAACATCATTTTTAATACCAAGTCTCTTGAAATTGATAGGGATGCATTTTTTTTAGCATATGCCTTCATTAATATTTTTTTGATAAAGTTGGTCATAGCATAATATAGATAATCTCTTTCCTTTAATAAGGTTCAATTGATTTTGAGCTTGAATCCATTCAACCTCTTCTAATTATGCTTCCATTAAAACTCTTAATAAGGGTATCTCAAATTGAACAAGGACTATTGCTTCCATCTCATATACTAATGAGAAAGGGGTGGCTCCTATTGATATGTGAATAGATGTTTAATAGTCATCTAATACGAAAGGGAGCATCTTATGCCAATCTTTATATATGACTATCATTTTTTGAATAATTCTTTTAAGATTTTTGTTGGAAGCTTCCATAACTCCATTCATCCTTGGATAATATAGTATTAAGTTATGGTGTTTTATATTAAATTATTTGCATAATTCTGCCATTAATTTGTTGTTTAGATTAGTTGTATTATCTTTTATGATCTTTTCTAGTATGCCATAATGATATATCAAATTTCGTTTAATGAATTTCAACACTACATTATATGAAGAGGCCTTGACCCATTTTATAAAGTAATCAATGGCAACCAAAACAAATTAATGACCATTTGAAGCTTTTAGTTCAATTAGGCCTATAACATCAATTCCCTAAATTGAAAGTGGTTGGGGAGCTGTTAGAACATTTAGTGATACAAGAGGCATGTGAATCTTATTAGTGTAGAGTTAGTATTTATAACACTTTCTTACATAATTGATGCAATTAGGCTTCATTATTGTTTAATAATATCCTACTCTTAAAACTATTTTAGCTATAGCATGTTTGTTTGCATGTGTTTAACAAAAAACCTTCATGTGCTTCTTCAATGATCCTTTCTACTTCTTTGGCATCAACATATCTTAATAACATAGTGTCATAGTTTTTTTTGTATAATATCTCTACATTTAGGAAGAAACCTATTTCCATTCTTCTTATAGTTCTTTCATTATTTTCTGAGGCTTTTGGTAGGTATTCCCAGTTTTGACGTAGTATTTAATATCATGACACCATGATTTCCTATCTATCTCTTCTTCAATATGTAGGCAATATGCTTTTGAGTCTCACCTTTTAATCCTAATATGAAACTTCTCATCATTACAATTCACTTTGAACATAAAGGATAAAATTACTAAAGTATCTCTTATTTGGTTATCTTCTTGAGGAATATGGTGGAATGTGATTTTACTGAAATGTTCAAACATGTCATATATATATATATGGTAAAGAACTAGTTTTACATCTTATGTTTGCCATTCTCTATTTAATTAATAGATTACTAATTGAACTTTCTATATACCTTTAAAATTTTTATTCTTGAATCTATTGCTGCAAGAATATCCAAGGCATGAGCTTCATATTCAATTATATTATTTATGTAGTCAAAACAAAGTTTAGTTATGAATGGGATAATGTATTTATCAGGGGAAATTAGTATGACACCAATACCATGCCCTAATGCATTAGATGCTCTATTAAACAATAGTCTTCATGTATTATATTCAATGATTTCTTTATTTTTAAATAAGGTCATAATGTCTTTATAAAAAAATTCACTCTACATTAACCCATAATCTTCTATTGGTTGATTAACTAAAAGCTGAGTAAGAACGCTACCTTTTATTACCATTTACGTGACATAGACAATATCATATTTGACAAGGGCATTTGCCACCTAGTAATCCTACCAGTAAGAGTAGGTTTCTTAAAGATATACTTTATAGGATTTATCTTTGATATTAACCACATAATGTAACTTAACATGTATGACCTTAAGCAATGAGCTATTTATGTTGAAGTATAAAAAGTTCATTCTAATAATGAGTATTTAGCCTCATAATTTGTGAACTTCTTGCTCAGGAAATATATAGCTTGTTCTCTCTTTCTTGATTCATCATGTTACCCCAAAATGCAACCCATGGATTCTTTTAAAATAGAAAAATACATGATAAGAGGCCGACTGGGTGTTAAAGGTACCAAAATTGGAGGCTTTAACGAGTATTACTTGATTTTTTCAAATATTATTTGACACTTTTCATTCCATTTAATAGCTTTTTTTGCATAATAATTTGAATATTAGCTCACATATGGCTATCAATTGAGATATGAATCTTGCAATGTAATTTAATTTCCTTAAAAAGCTTTGAACTTTTTTTCTATGTATAGAGTTAGCATTTCAATAATGGCACAAAATTTATCTAGGTCAACTTCAATTTTTTGTTAGTTGAGTACAAATCTTAATAGCCTCCCTAATCTCACAATAAATGTACATTTTGCTAGATTAAGCCTTAATCAAGACTTTCTTAGCTTTTCAAATAAGTTTCTTAAATATTTAACATGACCTTTTTCTATTTTAGATTTTGCAATCATATCATCAATATAAACCTCTATTTCCTTATGCATCATGTTATGAAATAGAGTTACCATGGCCCTTTGATAAGTTGTTGTTGCATTCTATAACCTAAATGACATTACTTTATAGCAATAAGTGCCCTAAAAGGTAATAAAGGTGGTTTTGGTTTTTGACTTTCACTAAGTAATAATAATTTTATTATTTTTTACTTTAATATTATAAATTTTTATTTTAATATATTATTTATTTTATTTATTAAATATTATATAAATTTGAATATAAATATTATTTTATTAATATTAAAATTAAATTTTTAATGGAATTTTAGATTTGATTATAACTAGAAAAGCCATTTATAAAAGAAAAAATCATATAGCTAGCAGTCTTATCGACCAGAATATCAATATGCGATAGAGGAAAATCACTTTTACAATTAGCTTTATTTAGATTTCGATAATTAACACACATCCAAACCTTTTTGTCCTTCTTTGAAATTGGAACAATATTAGCAACCCATTCTGGGTATTTAACAGCTACAAGGAACCTAGCATCAAATTGCTTTTTAACTTGTTCCTTTATCTTCAAAGTCATTTCAGGTTTCATTCTCCTTAACTATTGCTTTATTGGTTTATAGCTAAGCTTTAATGGCAATTTATGAATAAACATATCAGTATCTAGTTTAAGTATGTCTTGGTAAGCAAAAATATCACTATACTTGCAAAGGATATTGATTAACTCTTCTTTTTCAATCTTGGGCATTGAAGAACTAAACTTTACCTCTTTCTTAGCCATCTTAGTGCCCAAATTGATTATCTTGATTGATTCTTCAAAAAGTTGTAAATTTCTCTTTCTTCTTGTTCAATTAGCCTTAATAGTTTAATTGAGGCCTTTATTTCATCTTCTTCATTATTATCAGTGTTATCAATAGGATGATTGAAATTACATACAGGCAGTATAACATCATCATTTTTAACCATATTATGTTCAAACTTAGGTTCAAAAAGGATTTATAAAGAGAGAAAAAGGATAAAATAAGAAAAACTAAAAAGATAAAGGAAATGATCATGAAGTCTAAGATAATGCATTTATTATATGGAGTAATTATTGAAACAAAAGTATGAAAGCCCTTCCAAAACCTAAATCCTGAGGGCTTAGCTAGAGCCTTTAAGGATGATTACATAAAATTAGTTTGCGTCAATCTCTATAATAATAAGAAGTTTAATGCTCTCCAAATTATTAGGTTATAAGTCTTGAGTACATAGATATACCAAGTTAACATCTCTATCTATCTAGACATCCTCTATTGCTGAGACTTGATTATAAAATCTAAAACTTTTGAAACTCTCTTTTAGGTCACAAATATGAATCCCTCTAATTTGTGGCTCATGATTTTCAAAGTGCATTAATTGTTTCTCCTTTCTCTCATTGATGATTTTCATTTTATCTTTTCTTATGAGTTTATCCTAACCCGGATCTCAAATCATTTATTAGACGTTTAAGAAGTTCTTTACCACCTTAGTAATATTTTCTTAATCCATTTTTATACTTATACCCATGTTTAAGAAAAATTTTGTTAACCATTATGGAAGCAGAAAATTGATATGGTTTTAGGAGGGTTGACCTTTCTTGGATATAAGTGACATTTGCAATTTCAAAAGTTTGGAAAGCACTGTTAAGTGCTTCTTTTGCTGCTTCAACATATGGAGTACTTGAAGACTTTATGAACAACATATCCTCTTCACTAGATATAATAATTAACTTGTTCTTTATTATAAACTCCACCTTTTGGTGTAAGGTGGATAACACAGCTCTAGCTGAATGAATCCATGGGTAACCTAATTAGCAGCTATATGGCAAATCAATATTCATAACTTGGTATAATATGTTGAAAGTGTGCAGGCTAATTTGAATAAGGAGTTTGATGTCATTGATAACTTCTCTTCTGGTTCCATAAAAATTTTTTACAACCATGGTACTAGGTCATATATAAGATTCATCCATATGAAACTTGGACAATGTTAATCTTGGCATCACTTTTAAAGATAAGCCATTTTTACTCTTGATCGAGGTATCTTATTATCAGTAAAGGTAAGGTAATTATTTGCAGTGATATTATTGATAATGCCATCAAGTTTTCAATTGAGATATCATGATAAACATGAACCTGATTTAACACTTTCATTAACATTTGGCGGCATGCTTCTAAATTCAAGAACAACAATAGTAAAGAAATTTTGGTGAGTGTGTGATTTAACTACTCAATTACTTTATAATTGCTTTGCTTTACAAGTTTCATGAATTCATAAGCTTCTTCTTCAGTCATACTCTTTTTGTATTCAATATCTCGAAATACTATAGGATTACCTTGCTTCTCTTTAAGATTACCTTCTACAACAACTTCTCTTATTAATGATTTATCCTTCCATTTCCTTTGTCTTTACAATTCTTCCATCTTATGCTTTTTTAATTCTTCTAGGTTATAACAATAACCACTCTAGGTGATTTCACTAACCCTAAAAATGTTGGTGATAACCAAAGTTAGCATAGGTAAGGTAGGATCATTGTTATTACCAGAAAGAGCATGGTATATATAATTACATGGTATTGCATTGGTTTTCTTATATGGGAAAGGATTTAAAACTTTAATTTTTAGTAGCTTTTGATTCTTAGGTGAAGATATTAATGGGATTGATAGAGATACTTTATCATTGTATTGAATGGTCAAAGGTTTAAGAATGATTAAGGACACTTGTGTATCCTTCACTTCATTAATTTCTTAAGCAGAAGAGAAACTAGAATCTTCAATTGTATTAACACTAATGTCCTTAATAGTGTAACACATTTGAACCAATTGATCATCCATTAAGCCTTGAAGGATTTCTTTAAATTCAATACAATCTTTAATAGAATGTCCACTTTCACTTCCATGAAAGTCATAAGTTTCCTTATAGTGTTAAACTTTTATTTATGACAATTGTGGATGGATATACCTTGTTTCTTGCAAGATTTTGAAAATAATTTTCATTAGCATTTTTATCTCAGATATTTTTCTTTTAATGCACTCCCTTGATTCTCTATAGATGACATTGACCCTAGAATTTCCATGGTTCGAAATAGGTTACAAGTCACATCAAGTACTCCAATCACTCTTTAAACCTTAGCCATTTAGCATCAAGCAAGGTTTAGACCCTATTTTTTAGAGCAATATAATTCTTGATAGAGTGACTTATAGCTCTTGTGTGGTAATTGTATCTAGTATTTAGATCATACCATCTTGGATATAGAGGTTTTATTTGTTTCATTAGAGCTAGTGCTATTTTGCCATCTTAGAGGAGTTTAGGTAGAAGCTTAGTGTAAGATATTAGGATGTGGTCATATTGCATAGTTTTTTCTCTTCATCATTTCGAGTCTTTCTTTAATTAGTTCCTTGATAAGAGTTTTGGCTTGAGAGTTAAATCATTTGAAAGTTTCCACTCTACACATGATGGGGAATGGAATAAGGTTGCATATATGATGCTTGAGAAGCTGAAGCCATATATGGACAAAGCATGAAGTGAGATTGGAATGGTTGAATTACATATGGCTATTTAAGCTTCATTGGTCTTGCTTTCTTCCATTCATCATGATTAACATTATTTACTTCCCCTTCCTTCTTTGTATTAATTTTCAATTCTTTAAGGCTTGTACTTTCACTCGAGTTTTTAAGTATCCTTTCAACTTTTATGTTGTGTTCAATTCTTTCTCTAATAATAACCATACTAAAAAAGTTGGATAAAGAGATAGTTTTAGAATTTATTAGCACACTCCATCCTCTTTTCATCATTAAGCATGTTCTTTAAATGTTTTGGTGGCTTTCTTTTTCTATGCTTTATAATTGCATTTTGTCTAGAGTTATGTTAATATTGTAATGGTATTGACTTAGAAAAGCATCAGCTAAATACTTCCAATATAGTACCTTAATATACTATCTTGATATAGCACCAGTTAAACTATCTTGAAAGAAATGAATTAGTAACTTATTATCTTGAGCATAAAGTGCCATATTTCAACAACAAGATATCAGATGGTTCATTAGGCATCTAATCTTATTATAATTTTCAAATTTTAGTGCTTTAAATTTAGGAGAAATGACCATATCAAGTACAAGCATAGTTCTGAAGCATTTTCCATTCCATACTTATTGGTTCCCTTTATTGCTTGCAATCTTTCTTTCAATATTTCTAATTTCTCTTTGTTTTTAGAGTTTTCAATAGGCCCTTGTCGAGAATTCTTAAGTTCCTTTTACACTTTAGGGTCATCTAGATTAAGAATATGGTTTAATGCATGCATGCCTTCATTTAGTGATATGGGTCTCAAGAAGTAGAATGGAGGGATTTGATGATAGTAATGTTGCATTCGTAGTGGAGGTTATGGCATTAGTTTAACTCTTGGAGGAGGTACATTGTCTTCTAGTGGAAATATGCCTTGCTGATAGGGAAGATTTTGGGCATCAATAGGTGTAAATTCAAGTGGATACATTAGGGTACTTAGGGGGGTTCATTTTGATCTTGGTTCTAATTTTGGTTCGAACATGCTCATTCTCTAGCTTTTTTCTATTATAAAGATCATAACATTTTCATGATTATTTCTAGTTGCCCTTTTAGCTCATTAATGTCTTTCTTCACTTGTTCTTGATTTTTGTCTATTTCCTCTATGATCCTTGTGTAAGAGTAAGTTTGATACAAATGTTGTGAAAGCAAGGTTTCTCTTCTAAGGTTTCTCTCTCTCTCTCTCTCTCTCTCTATATATATATATATATATATATATATATATATATATATATATATATATATATATTAAAACAATGTATGAATGTAATGATATGATTATATGATAATGATATTACTAAAGGTCATTCGTTCCATTACATGGATTAAAGAAATGATTACATAATTTTTTGCTATTAATCATAAATTTCAAGTTCTAGTAGAATTAACTGAGCTACTTTAAATCTTTGTTAATATTAAAAAGGAATTTTTGAGTATCACTTAATGGCAACTTTGCTTCGATTTCTTGAGCTATCCTTGTTTTCTTTTAAGCCTTCTCGATAACTGTCCTTATTTTTCTAATTAATTTGCTTGCTTGTTGTTTAACTTTATTTAACCTCTTCTCTATTTCCACACTTCTTTGGTACTAGTAATTCTCATCTCACAATAAGTTGTTTTGCAATTTTAGTTGATGGATTGTATCATGACATGCCTTTAATTGCTAACTTAAATCTTGTAACTATAATTGAAAATCAAGTTTCTCATTTTCAAATTTATTGTTCTTTCTTCTGATGTTGTCTTCAAGATTTTGATATTTTTACTTAAACTCCTTTATTTTATAATGCACCTTTTAAAGCTATTGATAGTGTTTTGAGACTTATTCTTGGCTTGACTTTTACAATTCTTATACCTTTTCCTCAGCTTTAGTCACCTTATTTATCTATATATCTTTCTCAGCTAATAATTTTTTATTTTTAGCAATCATTACAGCTTGTTTCTTTTGAGCTTGATGATATGTTACTTCATACATTACCTTTACCTCTGCTTGATAATCAATTGGTTTAGGAAATAAATGCATTGGTGGTCTAGGGCCTTTAATCTTGGAGCATTAATGCCTTTTCCTTTGGTAACTTGCCATAATAGATATCCATCAGCTATCACATTAGAGAATTATCTAGCTTCTACTTGACTTACTAGCTTTTAAGCTTCAATAGCCTCTTTAATCTTTAGTAGTGAGTTTTTATCTTTGTAGGAATATTCCATATTAGACAACCCATAAGTCATTGGAATGAATTGTTTAGACCTTGGTTGTGTTCTTACCATTGTAGGTGCATAACTAGTCATACCTTAAGATTGATAAATAGGACCTGAGGTTTTTTTGCACACTTATATATGGTTGGAACATGTCACATCTAGGGAGCTTTCCAGAAGACTTCCTTTAATTCTTTGAAATAATTAACCTATTGGCTTTTGGTTAGTATTTAGCATGGCCAATTGGCAGTAGCAAATTCTTGCAAAGGATTCTTATTTACATAATGATAAGGTATGAACTTGATTTTTGGATATTGAAAGCAATTAACATTAGAGACGTGACTAAGCATCCATACTACCAACAATTGAGCACAACCCTTGAATTAACCTTTTCCTTTTACCTAATAATAATTAAGCAATCTAATTATTTCTGCCAAAATTGCTCGAGTTGGATTGATTTTATGCTTAATCTTTTCAAATAACTTGATCACATGCCCATCTATATGTCCTTTTGCTTTTGAAAACATTACTAAACCATATATAACTAGGCCTAGCATGGCTAAATTATGATCACTATTAATGTGCTCTAAGTCAAACTTTATTAAGCAATCTATAGGCAAACAATAACGATCCTTTTTGTTCTTCATGTGCTTTGCTATTTCACAAGTTTAAACTCTCACCATCTTCGCCAATTATCTTATGGCTCCTTTGCCATTGCAAAAATATATCTTATCTTTTGTCATGGTCGTAATATCAACTAAATCTTCATATTCTTCAATATTGATTGAATGTAAAGCAATGGTAAAATGGATCCCCAAAATTCAATATAGCCCTTTAACATGGGTATATTAATTGGAACAAACAAAAGATGTGCAATGCTTCCATACTTGTCTTTAAAAGTATCTTTCCTTTTTGTCTTATGCCAAATTTGGATCCAAGGATTCAAATCATTTTGTTCAAAATATATTTTTATCATTTCAAGTAATTATGATACCTTCCTTTGTTGAAGATAATCCTCTTTTTCTAATTGAGCAGTCTCAAATTCTTTTAATACTAATCCTTGAAGCATATAATCAATTGCAAATTTGATGCTTTATTTTTTCATGTTTTAAATGAGTTCAAGTAATATGAATGACCTTTAATAATATCTATGTATAATGAAATGTAAAATGCAATAATAATAATAATAATAATAATAATAATAATAATAATAATAATAATAATAATAATAATAATAACAATCACATTTAACTAAGTAAGAATAAACCATGGGGTAATCTATTCAAGTTTAATTCTTAAAATGTGGGTAAGCCATCGAGTTTAATCAGTATATTGTTTAATCATCATTTTTAGGTAAACTTGTACAGTTTAGATAAAATATTAGTCATAGAAGAGTTCCTTTATGTGTTCTACAAGAATTTTTCCTAGGCTTGAAATTTTGTCTCATAGAATAAACTTATCTCAAATGAGGTAGTTCTAAGTTTATTCTAGTTTGTGTTTGGTTTAGATTTTATGACACCTAATTAATGAAAGGTCCCTAAATTGTCCTTACTGTCCTTAAATTTTCACTCATAATAGGTTATAGATGGAAACGGTTCAATTGGAGTAGGTGTATTTCACTAGCTTGCATAGAGATCGACAGTTTCATGAATGTATCACTACTGTGCTCCCTAGCTAATTCTAAAAGGCAATATAAAGACCAGGCAAGAGGCTCATAATGCATGTGTAAGATCTTCAATGTATAGTGTATGAGAGGAAACATCAACCATTCCAAAATTTTCATATAACTAATTTATTATGAAATAAATAAAGATAATTATAATAAGACAAACAAGTAAAATACACATGTAAAGAAAACATTAAACTAACTTGGACTAAGAAATTTCAATGCTAAAGTAAAAAAAAAAAAACACAATAGCCTAACTCCGATTTAACTCCTTATTGGAGTCGCCAAATTATTGCAAGTTGCCCCATTGTGGAATTATGGGAAGGGTCACAATACTTGCTCGGAATGTTGAAGTGATGATATAAAAAGAAAATAGAGTCACCGTTAATCATTTTTATAATATGATCAGAACACTAAAAATGGTTTGCCCTTTTAGAGTTTAGATTCAAAAGTTAGTTATATGTAAGGAAGATATTAGCACACTATAACGTCCATTCAAAGAATAATTGCTCATTTATTTTAATTTTATCTTTTGAAATGAATTATAATAGTCCTTATTATAATACATATGTATTTTTTACTAAAATTATAATTATAATTTTAGTTAATTTATTGATTTAGTTGTCAAATATATCCAATTTCATGATATAATTTAAATGAAATAAAATATCTCAATAATGTTAAGTATTATTACGATTACACTTGCAATCAAATTACTTAACTTCAATATGTTATAGGTATAAATTTTATTATTTTTGAAAAATATTTATTTTATTATTTGAAAAAATATTATTATTTTAAATTTTTAGAAAGATTTTTTTCATTATTTTTGATATATTTTTAATAAAATAATTATAATATAACTTCTAAAATAATAAGATAAAGAAAAATTATTTTAAGTATTTCATTTGTTAATTTATTTAAAAGGGATTAAATTAATAATTTTTAATTTAAAGTATTAAATTTGTCCAACTTCATGACCAAATCTGAATAAGAAATTGTTTAAGAAAATTGAGATAATAATTTTAATATTACTTCAAAAATTTTAAAATGTGAAATTTATCTAATTTCATAGTTAAATTTGAATGAAGAAATTACTCAAGTAAATTTAAATTATAATTTTAATATTATTTCATAATTTTAGGATAACAAATTTGTCTAAATTCATGGTCAAATTTGAATAAAGAAATTGCTCATGAAAATTTAAATCATATTTATTGCACTTGTAATTAATTTTAATATTATTCCATTATCAAAAAAATTTTAAATTATAAAAATTTTAAAAAGTAAGAAAGAGTAAAAAAATATTTTGAAAATTTTAATGATAATAAATTTATTAGCAGAGTATTTTTTAATGAATTTAATTAAATCACATAAAACAAAATGAGATGAAAACATTTAAATTTATAAAAATCAAAGCATATAATATGATATAAAAAACATATTAATCCATAAGTGTCACATGGGTGGAATGGCAAAATAGCATCATCATAGGATCCCATAATTTAATAGTAAAAATTATTTTTATCATTTTTAATAGTTCTTTTTTATAAAAAATAAAACATGATATAAATTATAAACACATATATAAATCAATGAAACTAATTAAAATACCTCACAAGACTTTTTTTTATATATGTAATAATATCGAGATCTTTTAGTTTAATCAATTCACTTGATTTAACCTTTAAATATCCCTCACTTTAATAATATTAAAATATATTAAAATTTTAAACTATTCTAATTTGTTCCATGAATTGAAAAATAATACTTTAATATCACATGTTAAATAAACCAAATTTTTTAAAAGAAATAAAATAAAGTAAAAATAAAATAGGAAAAAACTAAGAAAGAAGTGGGATGGGACGGCACAATGCCTAGCCATCCCATCTCATCCCATACCCTTTCTAATTTTCTCATTTAAAGCAAATTCTCTCTCTCTCTCTTCCTTTTTAATTTTTTTTCTAATTTTTTATAATAACATATTTAAAAAGAAAAATAAATAGAGATACCATATAAATTATAAGTATAAATATAAATTTAATAGAGTGAAATGGAATTAAAACACATTATATATAAAAAATAATATATGTTAGATAATTTTATATGCATTGATATTGAGACTTTTATTAGTTTAACTATCTTACTCAATTTAATTTTTAAAATATTTCCCACTCCAAGAATATTAAAATAATTTCAAATTTTAAATTATTTTAATTTATTTTATTATAGGATTTGTACAAAATAATACTTTAATACTACATTTTAAATAAATAAAATATTAAATTTTCTTAAAATAAAAAATAAAAAATAAAAAGAAAATAAAAAAATAAAATAAAAAAGAAGTGGGATGGGACGCAAAATAGTTAGCCATCCCATTCCATACTCCGTTTTTTATTTAAAGCAAATTCTCTCTCTCTCTCTCTCTCCCTTTTTAATTTTTTCTAATTTTTTATAATGACATATTTAAAAATAAAAAATAAATAGAGAAATTGTACAAATTATGAGTATAAATATAAATTTAAGAGAGAGAAGTGGGATCAAAACACAATATATATATATATATATATATATATATATATATATATATATATATATTAATGATAAATGTGAGATAATTTTATGTGAATTAATAATGAAATTTTTATTAGTTTAATTGGTTTACCCAATTTAACTTTTAAAATATTCCTCAATTCATGAATATTAAAATAGCTAGAACTTTCAATCTATTTTAATTTATTCTATCATTGGAATTGTATAAAAATACTTTGATATTACATGTTAAAAAAATAAAATATTAAATTTTTTTAAAATAAATAAAATAAAATAAAATAAAAAGAAGTGGGAAGGACGGCAAAATGCTTAGCTATCCCATCCCATATCCCCTTTTTTATTTAAAGCAAATTCTCTTTCTCACATTTAATTTTTTATATTTTTTTATAATAATATATTTTAAAAAATAGAGACACCATAAAAATTATGAGTATACATATTAAATCAATAGAGTGAAATGGAATTAAAACACAATATATATAAAAAAATAATAAATGTGGGATAATTTTATGTGCATTGATATTGAAATATTTATTAATTTTACTATTTAACCCAATTTAACTTTTAAAATTTTCCTCACTCAAGAATATTAAAAGAGAATGAATTTTCAAACTATTTTAATTTATTCTATCATAGGAATATTACAAAATAATACTTTAATATTACATGTTAAATAAATGAAATATTAAATTTTTTTAAAATACAAAAATAAAATAAAAATAAAATAGAAAAAAAAAAGTGGGACGGGATGGCACAATGCTTTGCCATCCCATCCCATACCGCCTTTTTTCATTTAAAGCAAATTCTGTGCCTCCCTTTTTAATTTTTTCCATTCTTTATAAAAATATATTGAAAAAGAAAAATAGAGATATCATACAAATTATGAGTATATATATAAATTCAATAGAGTGAAATTGAATTAAAACACATTATATATAAAAAAATGATAAATGTGAGATAATTTTATGTATATTAATATTGAGATTTTTATTAGTTTAACTATTTATTCTATCATAGGAATTGTATAAAATAATATTTCAACATTATATGTTAAATAAATAAAATATTAAAATTTCTTAAAGGAAATAAAATAAAAAAGAAATGGGACGGGATGGCACAATGCTTTGCCATCCCATCCCATAGTGCTTTTATTCATTTAAAGCAATTTCTGTGTCTCCCCTTTTAATTTTTTCCATTTTTTATAAAAATATATTGAAAAAGAAAAATAAATAGAGATACCATACAAATTATGAGTATATATATAAATTCAATAGAGTGAAATCAAATTAAAATACATTATATATAAAAAAATGATAAATGAGAGATAATTTTATGTGTATTAATATTGAGATTTTTATTAGTTTAACTATTTATTCTAATATAGGAATTGTACAAAATAATAATTTAATATTATATTTTAAATAAATAAAATATTAAAATTTCTTAAAGGAAAGAAAATAAAATAAAAAGAAAACAGAAAAAATAAAATAAAAAAGAAATGGGATGGGATGGCACAATGCTTTGCCATCCCATCCCATCCCCCTTTTTTTTCATTTAAAGCAATTCTCTCTCCCTTTTTAATTTTTTCTGATTTTTTATAATAACATATTTTAAAATAAAAATAAACAAAGACATCATACAAATTATGAGTATATATATATATCCAATAGAGTGGAATCGAATTAAAACATATTATATATAAAATAATAAATATGAGATAATTTTATGTGTATTAATATTAAGATTTTTATTAGTTTAACTATTTATTTTGTCATAAGAATTGTACAAAATAATACTTTAAAATTATATGTTAAATAAATAAAATATTAAATTTTCTTAAAGGAAACAAAATAAAATAAAAAGAAAACAGAAAAGATAAAATAAAAAAGAAATGGGATGGGATGGCACAATGCTTTGCCATCCCATCCCATACCCCTTTTTTTTTCATTCAAAGAAAATTCTCTCTCTCCCTTTTTAATTTTTTCTGATTTTTTATAATAACATATTTTAAAATAAAAATAAATAAATACATCATACAAATTATGAGTGCATATATATAAATTCAATAGACTGAAATGAAATTAAAACATATTATATAAAAATAATAATAATAAATATGAAGTAATTTTGTGTGCACTAATATTCATATTTTTATTAGTTTAACTTGCTTACTTAATTTAAGTTTTAAAATATATCACTTCAAAAATATGAAAATAGTTTAAACTTTCAAATGATTTTAATTTATTTTGTCATATGAATTCGAAAAGTAATATTTTAGCATCACATGTTAAATAAATAAAGTATTAATTTTTTAAAAGAAACAAAATAAAATAAAAAGAAAACAAAAAAGTAAAATAAAGAAGAAGTGGGATGGGATAGCACATTGGCTAGTTCTCCCATCTCATACCCTTTTTTTCATTTAATTTTTTTAAAATAACATATTTAAAAAAAATAAATAGAGACATCGTAGAAATTATGAATACACCTATAAATATAATGGAGTGAAATGAAATTAAAACATATTATATATTAAAAAAATGATAAATGTGAAATAATTTTATGTGCATTAATATTGAGATTTTTATTAGTTTAACTAATTCACTCGATTTAACTTTTAAAATATCCTTCATTTCAAAAAAATTAAAATAATTTGAGCATCCAAATTATTTTAATTTATTTTATCATAGAAATTGCACAAAGATAACATCTTAGCATCACATATTAGATGGACAAAATATTAAATTCTTTTTTTAACAAATAAATAAATAAACAAATAAATAAAAACTAAAACTAAGAAGGGATGGGATGGTCACAGTGCAAGTGCTGTCCCACCCTTTTAAAAATAAACGAAACATATATAATAAAAAAAATTACAAATGATTATGCTGCCTCATTTGTGTCCTACTTCTCATATTAAATTCTTCTTTTTGTCACATGTTTTCTTCTTTTGTTCTTCTTCTCATATTATTTCTATTTCTTTTTATTATTATTATTATTATTATTATTATTATATCTCATGTCCATCACAAACAAGGTTATTTTTTTTTCTTACTCTTATTTCTTTTTACTCCACTTGATCAATTTTCTCATCTTCCTAAATTTTTTTACACTTCTCTCAACACCATTTTTTAATATAAATAGGAGCTAATGCTTCTTTGAATGTGAACAAAATATTACCATTGTAAGTAAGAATAAAAATTTACCTTTTACTTGAGATTATATCTGAAACCTTTTCATGGTAAGAGTTTTGATGTCTTAAGTGCGAGATTTTTAAGGGAGAAGGAACATAAATTTGAACAAGGTTTTTTTTTTTTTTTTTGCTTATTCTTATGAAAAATTTCTTCAATCTTTTTGAATATCCATTAATTGGTTTTCACTTTTGTTCTTACAGGTAAAGAATTAGATCACAAAGTTTGACTGAAAATGTCTCTAAATTGGTTTGCTAGAAAAAAATTAAGACTTCACTAACTATCCCAGCTACTAAATTTGTTAGAATAATTAAGAATCTTATCTAAAGTGAAAAACAAATTTCATAAGGTGCAATATGAGTGAAGTGGAGAGTGTCGACAACCCAGCCTCTCATCAACTATTTGCTATAAAAGCTTCATTTACCTTGCAAATTTTTATTATATTTTTATTTTTAAATTTTTTATTTTAATTATATTATTATTTAGACAAAAATAGGTGTCAACACCTCTAAATAATTTATTCATTTCAATATGCATGTATATATGCATGCATTGGCTCATTAATAGTGGCCCAATGAAGAATTAAAGGTGAGTAGGAGCACTTAAATATATAATATAAAAAACTAAAATGTATATCATATGTAATTTGAAATGAGGCTATATTACATAGACTCACAAGTCTTCTATTTTTAAAAATATACATGAACACTAGTATTGGAAGAGTAGACTAACTCTACCTATGCCAATCTAGGTAGGTTTATGGTCCATATGGGTTAATTTGTTTAGACCCGTATTTAAATAGACTTATTTTAAATATACTTTCACATATCCTATATTTAAAAAATATAAGAGAGGTGAGAATATATATCTAAAAATAAAAGAAGTGCAAGTGTAATTAGGTTGAATCTCAAGAGAAATAAGTGTAATTTACCATTAAAATTATTTTATGTCAAATTGTAAGTATTCTAACTGATTTAATTAGAAAAATATAATCACATATATTGTCTTTGATGTGATTTAATATTTTGAGATGTTAGTACAATCAAATTATTATCACCCGAGTTAAATCTATTTTTCTTAATGTATGCAATGAGTAATCATTTAGGAAAATGATATATGTCCCGACATTGGGGGGCGAATTTGCGTCCCTACAAAAAAGAAAGACTCGTGCGCCTTTAGATATTTAACAAGGTTCCACTTGCATGTTAATCTGATGATTGACATATTTTCGAAACACAATTTCGGGCCTTTGCTTCGGGACACATAGTACTGCTGAATCATTTATTCACGCATATCCCATTTGATTGATTATGTAATTAATTCTTTCAATCTTTTTTGTAAAAAATGTGACGTTATTATGATAATAAACATAAGTAAGAACTGGATATACGTACGCTTAAGCGAAAAGGTTGCCCGTAGTTCTCAATGAATATTTCATCCAATTAATTAAAAATGTATTAACTTCATGCCAAGTCTCTAGCAATTAAAAATAGTGGCCTGTTCAACACTGATTGCGCATAAATAGGCGTTGTTTTCCATGCAATCAAATCATTCCTCGTTCAGGCAAATATACACTAAATAGTTTCTGAAAGGTGAAGAAAACATGAAGGTTTCTCACTTCTTTTCGTCCTCTTGGCTTTGGCATCTTCTGGTGTTTTAGCCAATGATCCAGATCGTCTTCACGATTTTTACTACTTCATTCAAGCAAGCTCTCTTCTCACTGCCTCTACTTGCAACCCTTCTGCTCAAGGTTTCATTTTCTTGCTTCTTAATCTCTTTAAAGTTAAATATATCTTTAAGTTCTTGCAACCCAAAGTCAGCTGTATTAATTATTTTATGTTTCCTAAGCCGTCGTATCATCCTATTTGGAATTTTTTATTTTTTTTGTTTGCGCACTGCAATCACCCCCGAGATATTTTTCAATGCTAAATTTCCAATACTTGATTAATTATCGATGAAAATCGTAGATTCCCAGGAGGGGTTTCTGAAAGTTGTCCACAATCATGGACCCTGCTCTTCACGCAAACAACCTGTTTCCCTTGCTGAAATTCTTGGACAAGACCAAGCAAGATTAATATCTAAGCATTCTAAGTCCCCCGCCGGCAACCACAATTATATTCTTGGAGATAATGCACAAGTAGTCACCATTGGAGCCAAGACTCAAGATCTACATACTACTCTTGACTTTTACAATGTGGATTTGTATGTCGGAACTCCTAAAAAGAAGCTCACACTCGTGATGGACACGGGCGGTAATCTCTTGTGGACTCAATGCCAACCTTGTACAGGTGGTTGCTATAAACAAAGGAATCCTATATTCAATCCATTCAAGTCTTCCACCTACAATAATATTACTTGCGGTACTCCCTCTTGCAAGCAGCTTATAAATACAACTGGTAATTAATTAATAATCTCATTTATTCTTTTTCATAAATTATTCCTTATAGTAATTAACTTATCCTATGTTATTGTTCAGGTTATCAACCGCAATGCGTTTCAAAAACTTGTGGGTTCCAAGTAAATTACCTGAGTGGATCACCTGGTGCGGGATTTCTTGCTGAAGAAAGTGTTAGTCTGATTCCAACTGATAACATGTTCAACAACAGCGTGTTTGGTTGTAGCGTTGACAACCAAAACGCAACCCTGGGCGTGGTCGATGGCATCCTTGGCCTTGGCTCCGATCCTCTGTCCATTGTCCAACAGACAGCCAAAAAATACCAGAGAGTATTCTCCTACTGTCTTCCAACTAAACCAAGCGAAACTGGTTTTCTCAGATTTGGTGAGTCCAAGCCTATTTCCAAATCCTTGAAATTCACAGAGCTTAGAGGACCAGTGGGTTCGATACCATATGCGATTAACCTCGTTGGAGTTATCCTCGCTGGTAAGAAACTACCTATAACTTTTAAAAAGAATACTGCAATGATCGATTCTGGCACTGTGCTTTCAAGGATACCTGAAAAGGATTACAAGACTCTACGAACGGCATATAGAAAAGCCATGTCCCGTTATAAGTCGGTGAACTTAGGGAAAAATTCTCTTCTTGACACTTGTCACAATGTTAGTGGACACCATAAACCTAAGATTCCAAGAATGAGTTTTTTATTTGCCAATGGAATTGCTGTGGATATACCCCCAAATGGTATAGCTTACCCGATAATCTCCACGCTTTACTGTTTTCCATTTTTACCGGCTGTAGAAGCCAAAGGTCTAATGATTTTTGGAGCTACTCAGCATCAGTCTTTGGAGGTGGTGTATGATGCTGCCGGAGACGGTGGTTGCAAATAGCACTAATTAGTATATGTATTAATGTGTCCACTGGCTAGCCATTAAGCCTAACTCTCCATTCTTATCACTTGTTTTACATAAATCATGTTTTAAATAAAGCGAAGGGGAGATTTTATATATATTGGTTCAAAGCATAGGGATTAGTTAATAGCATGCAGTCATACCCCAGAAATGTTGTATATTCCGACAAATCTGAACCGAATCATGATACCGAGTGAAGTGGCATTTAACAATGATCAATTCCACATCACAAACACTGCTATATAACCTAGTCCGACTCCAATATACCAACGTTGTAGTTTTAAAGCTTCTATTATGGTGGATGCACGGATAAAAAGCAACTACCTTATCCATTTGCTGGGTTCTAAAGAGGGCATAATTACACAATATTCATTGACATTATAACACTAAGATAAAGTGGTGCACTGGAACGAAAGAACCATATATATTAATGGATATGGTAATATACACTACCAACAATTTGAATTTACATTTATAATTTCATTCTTCTAGCAACTTTAACAAAAATACATTCACATCTTGTTTATTACATAAAAAATATGTTGATTCAGAAGCGACATATATACAAGTAATATTGTATTTTATATCATTCAACATAAATTTTTTAATCAACACGAAAAAAGGATACCATTTAAGTGTTTGAAAAAAAATAAAAAATTTATAAAATTGATATGAATTAAAAAAAAAAAGCAATTTGCTTTGCGTTTTGGTTGCATCTAAAGGCTATTTAGCCTTTTGAAATGTAAGAGAATGGAGGAGTGCACACGTGATTCCATATAAGATGTGTGGGCAATTTAAAAGGAAAGTAGGACGTAGCCCAATATCAAGCCCAAACAATAGAAGCTCTGTGTGGATACCAAGTCATGCACAGCATAGAGAAAGCCGCGTTAGCAATTATAAGAGGGGAAATATTATAGGAAGTACGACTGAATATGTTTATTATTAATTTTTTAATATATTAAAATTTATATTTTTAAGGATTTGAGAAAAGACAACCTAATGATAAAAAGTACTTAGTCTTTTAAAAAGTGGAACTCTCTATAATATTATTCTTATAAAAAAAAGAAACAAATGGTGATGTTTGGAAGGAGACAAAGTAGTGTTATCGACGTGTAAGGAAGAAGTTCAAAAAGGTTTGGTGTGGTGTTGCGACGTTTGAGAGAGCATATTAATCTTTAGCATCTTCAAATTTTTCTCTCCTTAATTCTTTTTCTATTTAATTTATTTTTATGTCCTTTAATTTTACAATTATGAAGTAGATACTTTTTATCTTTGGATTGTAATGGATTCTATTTTTCGATGGGATAATTTTTTAAGCTTTCTATCATTATCCATCATTAATTATTTGCCTATTCTAATCTTTAATGTTCTTGAATTGCTTGACCAACAATTTTAAGATTTATGAGTTAATTTAAATATGAATTGAAAAAGATATTTTAAATGATAGACTCTTGAATATCTGATACTTGTTAATGTGGAATAGTAATACATCCACATTGTAGGTACAATCTTGATAATAACTATACTTATACTTAATGAGTTCTTTTAATTTTTCAATTCACAAAGAAATATAGTGCTTTGGGTTAAAAGAATATAATATTCCTCTATTAAAAATAAGTGAGTAATACATTAAAGTATAGATTGATAATAGAATTTACTAATGGTTAATAAAAAGTTATAAATTTGATTCATTCAAAATAAGTGAAATTATAAAGCCTAGGATGCTTTCTTAACTTTTTATAAACCATAATTTTTTTATTTTACTTAAATTTAAAGATTATTTTTATATTTATTTATTAAAGTTCTTTTCTTCATTGTTTTCAAGTAAAATCTATTCAAGATAATTTCAGAACTTAATAGAAATAAAATAATTCTTTGTGGATTCAATCTTTGAATTTATGACTAAAATACTTGTTGATTATATGTACTTGCACAATTATGTTTATTGTTAAATTTTACAACAAATTTTTGGTGTTGATGCCAAGGGACTGATTTCTAATTTTATTAATGTTAATACCTAATTGAATATAATTTGAGTTTGAAATTTTTTTTATTTTGTCTTATTTTTCATGTACTATTTTTACTGTGCATGCCAACTAAATCAAGAAATCAAGAGCTAATGCCTTTGGATCAAGAAATTGAGAAAACTTTACTAAATATCAGAAAAGAAAGGAGAATAATAGATTTTGATTCCATCGTGGCAAGTGAAAAATTAAAGAGTTTGAGAGACGCATTGAACCTTTGGTTGATGGCATCTACTTCAATGTTAGTAGACTAACCATCCAAGCTAATAATTTTGAAATTAAGTATGTGATCATTCAAATGATTCAAACTTCAATGCAATTTGAGGGACAACCTAATGATAATCCTAATACTCATGTATTTAATTTTCTTGGAGATATATGGTACTTTTAAACATAATAGAGTGTCAAATGATGCTATTACACTTGGACTATTTCCATTCTTAGTTAAAGACAAAGCAAAAAGTTGTTGATTTCTCTTCCTTCAAGATCAATCAATACCTAAGATGATTTAGCTCAAAAAATTTCAGGTAAGTTCTTCCTACTAGCTAAAATTGCAAAGACGAGCAATGACATTACTTCTTTTATGCAACATGATTTTGAATCATTTTATATGGTATAAGAAAGGTACAAAGATATTCTCAGAAATGTCCACATCATGGCTTACCAAAATGACTTTAAGTTTAGACATTTTATAATGGTTTGGTTGGCCTAACAAAAATAACAAATGATGTTGGCACATGATATGCTTTTATAGGGAAGTTAATTGATGAAGTATATGATCTACTAGATGAAATACTATGAGTAGCTATCAATGGCTTTTACAAAGAAAGATTAGAATCGCGAAAGGTAACTAGAGTTCATGAGCTTGATGCTAGTTTAGTCTTATCTACTTAACTTGTTGCATTGTTTAAAAAACTTGATACAATAGATGTACATTCAATCCAAAGTTCTTTAGTGGTTTGTGAAGTTTTTGAAGAAATCATATTCACGCAAAGTGCCTAATTAATGCTAAATCAATTCAATTGGTTGTTATGCCTAATAGGTAGCAAAACAACCTATATTTGAATTTCTATAATCCATGATAGAAAAATTATCCAAACTTTTCCTGAAATAATAATCAAGGAATTGCATCCTCATTAAAGCCACCTATCTACCCATTAAGATTTGCTTAACCATTACCTTCACAAAAGAAAAAACCATCTTTGTAAGAGATGTTTGCATAGCATATGGCCAAGGCTAACACTATTATTTAGAATCAAATAGATTCTATTTGTAATTTGGAGGTATAGGTAGGATAATTTGCTAGTGCATTGAATAACCACCATATTAGTTATTTGCCAAACACTAGGAAAAAAACTTAACAAGGAAAGAATATAGCATTGTAGAGTTATAACACTAAGAAATGCAAAAGATTTCCCTAAAGCCACAGAGAAAAGGAACTTGATGGAGAAAAGTTTAGGCCAAAGCTCTATTGATACAAATTTGGCAACAACATAGGAAAAGAAAAAACCTTTATTCTGAAAGACTATTGAATAGGACTTTAAAATTCACCATCTCCTTTTCCATAAAAACTTTAGTAGCATAAGAAAGACAAACAATTCTCTAAACTTTCAAAGGTTTTTAAAAAAATTGCATTTCAACATTCCTTTTATAAATGCCTAATTATGCTAAATTCATGAAATAAATCTTATCTAAAAAGGGTATATAGAGGACTTTGAGATCATAGCACTTGTTGAAGAGTACAATGCTATTTTACAGGGAAACTTCCTCCTAAATTTAAAGATATGAGCAATTTTATGGCACCATGTGCCTTAGCGATACAATACTTTGGAAAACTCTTCATGATTTAGGGGCAAGCATCAATCAATGCCCTTATCAATATTGAAAAAATTAGGATTTGAAGAAATTAAGGTAACCACAATGAATTTGCAATTTACTAATTGCTCATTAAAACATGTGAGAGAAATAATTAAAGATGTTCTTGTTAAAGTTAGGAGCTTGATTTTACTTAAGGCGCTAAATCAGTCTTTTAATTCCTATATTCATATTTGGTTTCAAGTTTCATTTTCCATGGTGCTTGTGATTATGATCTATCTTTGAAATATATAACTTGTAAAGAATGAGGTAGTTCATATCCAAGCTAATTCATAAAGAAATCATAGTTATATTCAACAAATAGTTCATAGATACAATAAAAAGTAGTTGAGACTTATGCAGCTCTTCACAATCAAGCTCACAGAATGAAAAACATAGCTTTTACCTTTTTGGTGTATAACTTTATAGAAAAACCTCAAATATCTCCTACCATTTCAAGGCTACCATACTCATGGATAATAATAAAGAACACATTATAATAGAAGTGTAAACTCTAGGGCTTTTTAGGAAATTAGCATAGTCAAGTAAGAAATGTCATGTGTAACTTTAAATTAATATGACTTTTATTTACAATCATGTTTAATTTGGTAGGAAGAAATCAAACTATTTTAAAAATTAAGTAGTGTCTAATAAAAGCTTTAATAACTTTGATAAAATTATAGAGCTTATTCAAAAGAAATAATTAATGTAAAGAAATTGGGACATGTAAGTACTCAAATTGGAGCTAAGGCAAGGGACATTTATATATAAGTATGGGGTTTTAGAATGCAAATCAAATTGAAAATTTATGTTTAAAGTTAAACCAAAGTAACTCAAATTAGAATTGGCTAAAACCTTAAATTGTAAATTTTACAAATTTGCAAAATCTAACAAAAAAATCAAATAATAAACAATCTAAACTCTAAAATTAGAAGAAGAATGAGAATAAAGCTTTTATAAACTAATGTCAATTGCAATAAAGCTATGTCACTAAGAATGAGAGATCAATGGTAATATGAATGCAATTAAGGCTTCAAATAAGGAATAGGTTCTCCAATTGTAGGAAATTCTTAACTACGATAGGTTTTAGAAGAGAAAAATTAGGTTTTGGTAGAATAATTCATAACTTTAGCTAAAAAGAGGTTTGAAAGCTATTTTTTCACCTATGTGGTATTTCAAATGATAACTTTTATTTTTTTAATAAACATTACCTATTTAACTAAAGTGGACAAAATTATGGCTAAATTGTTACAAAATTACAATACATGTTATAAACAATGATAATTGTTGCCAATTAACCCCCACATGTTGATTGCTATTTTTTTTTAATAATCAAAGACCAAGACACCTTCTTCCTACATCATCTTCAAGTTTTCAATAAGTGGTGCTAAGAAGAAATCTATCATTTATTGGTTGTATGAAGCCTAAAATCAATAAAGATAACTTAATGTATTTGTGCTTCATGCATAACTAAGATAAATTGTAGATCATCAACATAATAGGTCATGTGTAGTGCTTGCTGCTCATGTTACAGTGGGGGGTTTATTCAACCAATGCAAAGTGCAAACCCAAGGTTTCTTAGCTCATGACTAAATGTAGAGAACAATGTATCAACTGTCTACTATTAAGTAGAATCAATTAGATGTCAAAGCTTATCATTAAGTGATGTTTAGTCCATATGCCATATTAAGTTCTTTGCATCCCTTGCATTGCTAAACATTCATTTAAACATTGATATTATTGAATGATACCATAATATCTTAGTTAAAGCTTCTTAATTATTGATGTTATCATTCTTCCTTAGTTTTTAATGTGGTGCCCTATATTTTAAACACTCATCTAATGTTATGTGCTCTTTTCATTGTAATATACAATCATTGGGATAAGCATGTACTTCTTATACTTCATACCTATTAGGCACATAACTTTCTTAGCTTATAAGTATAATTCAATAAATCATTACCTTCAAGAAGTATTTCTTTTAATAGTTGCAATAATATTGTAAAACTTTTATCAATTTAACTATTTCTTACCTTTAAGTTGAACAATTTCAATTGAATACATAACCATGTAAATTTTAAGCAACTTGGATATAAAGACTACTACAAATCGCTTAATAAGTTATAAAAGACATATTGTTTCTTAGTGAAATTATCCTTAGCATCATCCACTAAGTTCTTGAACCAATCATGTATTCCCATATTTATGTCATCATCTTTGTAAAACCTCTTGCCTGTGTACGTATGAGATAAACTAGATAACTCACTTTCCCTATACCATATCTATTGCATATATCCTTAGTTAATGTTGTTGAAAAATATATGCTCTCTTATCTTTGTTGGATTAAGCATTCTAACACAAATGTAGTTTTTACAAAAACTTTAGATAAACTCATTACTAATTTCCTCCTTTTTATTTATAATAAATTTAATAAACTTATTAATACCCTTAGCATATTTAAGTTTTGTATGATAAGTGGACATCCAATCACGATCCATGATTACCTAATCTAAATAAAAAATATAACAAGTATATAAGGAATGTTCACACATAAAAAATACACTAACATGTGAACAATATGAGGGGGTTTAATGAAATTATTAAACATATATCAATATCTAATCCACTCAAAACCCTAAAAAAGAAATTAAAAACATAAAATCCAAAAAAAGGATTAAGGTACATAATCGTAACATCAAAACCTTTCTTTAAGTCTAAAGAAAAACAAGGCATTTAAACACACCTTAACAGAAAAAGGAAAATTTCAACAAATCTAGTGAGGAAGATAAAAAGACTTTCCACTCTTCTCTTTAGCACTGAGTTAGAGATTATCATTTACTTCAATTCTCAAATTTGTTTTCATGAATTATTTGGAAAGAAAAAGGATGTCATTGTATATTCCATATTAGTTTTATACTAAAACTGATGTAGTATATTCGATGCATCACATTCAGAATGTTAACAATTAAATCTAACATGTCAATTACTTGACAACTATCATCTTAATTACTTTTTATGTTTATTGTAACTAATAACTGACATCTTATATTAGAAAAAGTGCAATTTTAATGCTAGTTCTCTAAAATAATTCTAAATTCTAAAGTACAATTGTGTCTCAATATGAGAAATCTAGTTTAATATGTTGATTATTATAATAAGCAAACATTATAATATAAAGACATTGATGTTAAGAAAGAAACCAATATGATTTCTTTAAAATTTTTAGATGAAATATGATAATTAAAAATCAATTATCTCAAAATATTTTAAATAGATAAAGTTATTTTTATCTCATTTGGCAAATGATGTACACATTTTGTTCTCAACAAAACAGAGTTATTAATACATGAAAAATAAACATAAATTTTAGACAAAGTAAATTTAGAAATATGAAAAAGGAGATAATAAATAATTATGAAAAAAATATAATTTTATTTATTTACTTATGTATATATATACATATCATTACATGATTATATTAACAAATAGAATAAACAACATGATTTTCATTATAATTTCTAAAAGGCATTACATCAAATATATTACAATGTTACATCCTCTTGACCAATTCATCAAGTACATATATATCATTACATGATTCCTATATTTTTCATATTATTTAAGATTATTTTGAGTTGGAAGGTGTATGTGATTCCTTGCCTCAATCCTTGAAGAGAGATTTAACATACATAACACAAGTAAATACAAGAGAACCTAGTTCTTGAATTTCTCTATCCAATGTAACAGTAAGAAAAAGTGAAGGGTTAGTTTATATTTACTATACGTAATTGTATTGTGTAGGCTAACTTTCTCCTTAATGATTGAAATAGGGGTGAGCAGAAGGTGTAAGCAATACATTTGCCTCTATTACCAATTCAATAATGTGCTACATCTCAGAAAGTATATTTAGATATGCTTTAATTTATGTCAAAGACTTTGCTTCTTTTGATATCTCAGGCTTTTCAAGGTGACTATTGTGGTTTGCCACCTTGAGAAACTTGTGATATTAGAAGAGGCAAGACCTTTGACAAGATCTAAAATATCTCCAAATATGCTTCTTCAAATGGAAAGAGAACTATCTTTAAAATTGAGCTAAACTTTAGAGTTAGTTTATAAGAAAATCTATTTGAAATGGAGACCATGTGCTTAATTTATAGGCAAATCTACAAAACATTAGATGCCAATTATTAAATCATGACCAATGTCTAAAGGTTTGGTAGTTTAAAGTTTGGTGCCTATACTTCTTTTAAACATCAATTATTTGAACAAATGATATTGTTTGTGATCTCTTATAATCTTGTGAATGTTGTAGTGTAGAGTTGTAATATAGTTTAAATGAGCTGACCATTGACATATCTTTATACATCAATTTTTAATATAAATTGATGTAATAATTCATTTAAGGCATTGAATAACATCGTAAATACAAATTTTAACTACTTGTAGATCATCTTTAGATGTCAATTTTTACATACAACCAGTGTCTAAAGAACAAATATTCTTTGGAAATTTCAATAATATCATAAATACAAACATTAATTAGTTTTTTTGTAGATAACAATTCAATATCAATTCATATGTACAATCAACATGTAAAATATAAATATTCTTTACAATTTTTAATAATATCATAAATAAAAAAATTAATTAGCTATCAATATATCTTTAGATGTCGATTTTATATAAAACCAATGTCTAATCCTCCGCACATACTTTCTACCTTAATGTTTGATATTTCTTTAGATGATAAGAAATTCAAAATTGACATGGAAAAGTAGAAATATTTTTTTTCTAATATCTACGTCGTGTTTTATTAAACAATCAATATGGTTTTCTTATACCTTTTTTTAATGAATCCAATATGCTCTAAATACAATTTCACATAATGAAATCTTTGAAAACTTCAAATAATAAAGATCAAATATGATTGCAAGACAAAATTAAACTTATTCACATATTCATAAATGAAAGTAAAGATTAAATGAAGACTTTAATTACAATAGATCATTGTACAATGGAAATTACATGTTCTTTAAATTTGTAGAAGCATCATCTTCAATTGCAAATTCCCATTTATTGCTTAATTTTTACCATTTTAATTACAAGAACATGCATGGAAGAATGTAAGGTAATTGAATTCTTCCATGCAAACTTTAACAAGGAAAGTGGAGGATCATCAAAGAGATATATGTTAATGTATTGGAGACAAATAATGAACTATAGAAGCATCCCATCATGAACTTTAATGTCTCCCACTCAACCTCAAATTTTTAAAAGGTAGAGATAGTAGAGTCCCAAATAGGGAGTTTTCACAATATTTAAAGCATTTTTAGGAATCACTCAAAGACAAACATAAAAAAAGAGTAAGAGTGCAATTTATAGTGAGCATGAAAAATAATAGACATTAGTTATGAACTGAAGACTAATGTCCTATGTATCACATTTTTCAAACTAAGTAGTAACCACAAAACTTTAAACATTAGTTAAGTTCAAACTCACATGTATCTTACATTGGAGCTTGGTTCTAAATAATAATAATTATCTTACATTTTATAGATCCAAATCAACATATCTCATTAGATATTATGACCTTATAACATTATTTTTACATTTAAATCAATGCGATAAGTTATATTTATGTTCAAAAATATTATCGTATCATTATATAAGTCAATTTTTACTTTAATCGATGTCGATATGCCAACATTTTATGACAATTCTATAATAATGTCATACCATTAGACATCAAATAAGTACAAAATTGATGTATTTACTTTTTAAATTTTCCAATCAATCATTTGAGCTATCTTTAGACAACAAAAAAATTTAAAACCAACATCTTAAGTTTTTGTAATTCCTTGATAACCTCATAAATGACATAACTTTAAACATTAACTAAGTTTAAAACACAACATGATAAAGTTTGATATTTATCTTACCAAACTTTTGCAAGATGTTGATTAATTCTAAAATTAATGTCTTAAATTTTTTTCATTTTTCTAGTAATATTTAAATATCATATATTTTGAAATTGTTCAAATTAAAAATCAGTATCTTATGTTCCCAATAATTTTAAAAATGCAACCACAGCCAAATAGATGTCAATTTCATTTATAACTCATCATCTTAGTTTTCTTAAATAATTTAAAAAAATGTTACTACATCAAAATAGATTTTAGTATTAACTTTGACCAACATCTATTTGCAATTCCATAGAAGACTTTATTCACTTATGCTAGCCAATTTAGAAGTGGAAAAAGATAAAATTTTTGTTATCTTGGTTTGTGTCTATACACACATGTGTGTGTGTGTTATAAAACAATATACTCTTAGAACATTTTTTATATTATTGTTGCGAACTACAGTTTGACAAAATATTATGTTTCACATTTGGTTGTAATTATTGATTTGTTGGCTATTTATTAATTTGAAACAGGGTAAATTAAAACTGAAACAAATAAAGTCATCAAACAATTTTGTTTTATTAATTTGAAAGAGGATAATTTAAAATTATATTGGTAAAATTGTCAAACAATTTCGGATTATCGTGAAAGAAAATTTCCATTTTTCAGATGAAATTTTGCCTCAAAATTGTTGGAAAAATATTCTTTTTAAGATTTGCAATGAAAATTTTCAACTTTGGGACAAAATTTCCATTTCAGAATTACTAGAAAATTTTTTCCTAAGGTTACAACAGAATCATTTGAATTTGGGATTAAAATTCTGTTACAATATTAAAAAATTGTTTTTAAAAAAATTAAACCTTTTACAACAAAAAAATTTGTTCAATTTAAAAAAAATGAATTTTTTTTGTAACTTTTTGACACATATTTTTATTTTAGGCACATAAAATTTCATCCCAAATTTGGGATGGAATTACAATTTCATCGTAGATTAGTTACGACCAGCATTTTTATGATGTATTGTTTTTGTCTCAATTTCTATCATAGTTGGGACGGAAATTTTGCAGTTGTGGGATAGAATTTTCCATCCAAATTTTAAATTTTCTTTTCGGTGTCATGCTCTTCATGTCTTGATATAATACTTTGTTAATTACATCCTCTGATAACTTGTACTTTCTAATTGTTGTTAGCTCTTGTTTTCGCACAACATCTTTGTAAAGGTACCATTACCAACCAATATATATATATATATATATATATATATATGTGGAGAGTTTGTAAAATGTGAGAAGCCCGAATATATTTTAATTTAGCTGATTAATTAATTTTTATTTTTGTAAAAAAATTAATTAATTTTTATGATAGTTGAATTTAATTGAGTTAACTTTATAACTGCAAAGATGTGAGTGGTTAAAAACTAGGTTCAAGTTTCTTATCTCTTCTAGAAAAATTTGGAATGCTTATTATATCAATTTTATTCACAAATCAATTCAATTCATGCTTTTAACCCAACACCTATTGCGTGCGTGCGTGCATATATATATACCTAATATATAGCTGATATAAATTATCAATTTATGTATCGTTTCCTATTGGAATGGTCTAAGTAGGACAAAGTTGATTATTTTCTCATGGAATTAGTTTTATCGGTGTTTGACATAATTAAAAATAAAATTTTATTTTGTTTTCAAATAATTTTTTCTTAAATAGTGATAAAATGGGATTTCATTTCATTTATAATTTTGATTTTAGTTGTATTTGTATCATTGTAAAATCCATTAAATTTAGTAAAAATTTTATTAGAATTCATTTTATTTAACTTAAAATACATATTATATAAGAAATTACTCTATTTTTAATATTTAATTACTATGATACTATCAAAATCTACTTTTTAATTAAATTTCATATATTTTTCAATATGTTCCAAATAAAAGATGTCATTTTAAAATAAATTGAAATTGTTATTTTTTAACATAATTTTCAAATAGTAGAATTCATTTATAAATAAATTGAAATCATATTTATTAAAATAAAATTAATTTTAGAAAAGTTTGATGGGAGACCAAACATAAATTTTCTATCGAAGAGGTTTTTATGTCGAGACTGATTGTTGAAAAAGTGACAAAATTGGAATTTCCATTGGAATATATGAGAAATAGATGTGCAAAATTACATCAATTGACTTAAAATGATTGAATCATTTTAAATTTAATTGGTTTAAGTTGATCTAAAAATAAAATGGGTTAGTTTGAAAAAATCTTTAATAAATTCAATTGATGTCGGTTAGTTGTAATTTTACATTTTACAACTCGTATAAAATCGAAACCAACCAAAAATTCGCATAAATAGAAAATAGAGTTCCTTGCATTTTGGCTTTTTAGCTTTTAGGGCAGCTTCTTTTCTTTGATATCTCATATTACCTCTCTCAAACTCACCACTGCTTTCATCTCAATCCCAAATTTCCCTAATTTTTAAACAGAAATATTCCCAATATTAGATGCACTAAAATGTGTAGTTGTGTATTGTTTCTTTTTCCCCCCTAAAGAAGTTCAAACTTATTCTATGTTGTTTATGTGGTTTCAATAAGTGGTAGTAATGGTAATTGCATAAATGCAATCAAATTAAGTGTGGAAAGAAATGACAATGTATAGTGCATACTATGCATAGAAAGAAAAAAAAAAGAAATTGAAAAAGTGATGTCCCAACTGAATTAAGTCATTGTAAATTGTTTCAAACTAATCAATTTGCTTTAAAATGGTTTAACATTATAAAATAGACAGTTATAAGTCTCTTCGTTGTAACTCAGTTGCACAACACTAGTGAAAATCATTGCAAATTCAATAGTATGGATTTTGTAATGGAGAAATGATAAACAGGTGCTTGCTACGGTACCCTGGGGGGTTTCAAACCCGGGGTGACGTGGCGCATTGTGAACAATTGGATGAGATTATTAAGAATTTTGGTAATCTCATCCAATGGTCCACAATGCACCACATCACCCCGGATTTGAAACCCCGGGGGTACCGTAGAATTCCCCTGATAAACATTAATCCTAGCTTGTATAATCAAATATTCGTATATATGAAGTATTGTTGAAACAACTTTTATAGGTGAATTAAAATTTTCTTACCTTGCGCGGAATTTATCTAAATAATTTATTCATTTCAATATGCATATGCATGCATTGATTCATTAACAGCGGTGAAACAAGCAACTAAAGGTCAGTAGGAGCACTTGAATACATAATATAAAAAATAAAAAAAATATATCATGATTATAATTGATATATAATTTGAAATTAATATAAATCACAAACACTCTCACTTTTCTATTTTCAATACTATAGATGCACCTTCTTTTTCATATACATTCACTAGTATTGAAAAAGTCGGCTAACTTGGCCCGTATCAACCCACATGAATTTATAGTTTATACGAAATAATTTGTTTAGATTTGTATTTAATAGACTTATTTTAAATATATAGTCATATTTCTTTCTTTTAAAAATATAAGAGGTGAGGATATACATCTAAAAATATGATGAATACGAGTGTAATTAAATTGAATTTGAAGGACATAAATGTAATTTGGTTTTGAAATTATTATATGCAAAATTGTAAGTATTCTAACTAATTTAATTAAAAAATATATTTGCATATATTGTTTTTGATGTGATTTAATATTTTGAGATTGTAGTACGATCAAATTATTATCACCTGAGTTGAATCTATTTTTCTTAATGTATGTAATAAGTGATCATCTATTCATGCATATCCCAATTTCTTGATTACGTAATTACTTCTTTACAATGTTTGTTGTAAAAAATGTGTTGTTATGATAATAATAACGTAGGTAAAAACTGGATATAAGTAAGCTTAAGCGAAAAGATTGACCATTGTTGTCAAAGAATATTTCATCCAATTAATTAAAAAGGCATTAATTTCATGCCAAGTCTCCAGTAATTAAAAATAGTGACCAGTTCAACACTGATTGCGTATAAATAGGCATTGTTTTCCATGCAATCAAATCATTCCTCGTTCAAGCAAATATACACTAAATAGTTTCTGAAAGGTAAAGAAAACATGAAGGCTTCTCCCTTGCTCCTCGTTGTCCTCTTGGCTTTGGCAACTTCTGGTGTTGTTTTAACCTATGATCCAGATCCTCTTCAAGATTTTCACCACTTCATTCAGGCAAGCTTTTTTCGCACTGCCTCTACCTGCAACCCTCCTGCTCAAGGTTTCATTTTCTTACTTTTTAATCTCTTCAAAGTCAAATATATGTTTTAAGTTCCTGTAACCCAAAATCAGCTGTATTAATTATTTTATATTTCCTAAACCGTCGTATAATCCTACTTGGAAATTAAAAAAAAAAAATCAACGTGTGCAGTTTATTTATTTATTTATTCTGGCACTGCGATCATCTCTCTTGAGATATTTTCCTATGCTAAATCTCTCCTGCTGAAATTCCCAGGAGGGGTTTCTGAAAGTTGTCCACAATCATGGACCCTTCTCTTCACGCAAACAAGCTGTTTCTTTTGCTGAAATTCTTGGACGAGACCAAGCAGATTAATATCTAAGCACCCTAAGTCCCCCGCCGGCAACCACAATTATATTTTTGGAAATTATTCAAAAGCTGTCACCATTGGAGCCAAGACTCAAGACGCACATACTACTCTTGACTTTTATAATGTCGATTTGTATGTCGGAACTCCTCTAAAGAAGCTCACACTTTTGATGGGTAACGGCAGTGATCTGTTCTGGACTCAATGCCAACCTTGTATTGGTGGTTGCTATAAACAAAGAAATCCTACATTCAATCCATCAAAGTCTTCCACCTACACTAATATTACTTGCAGCATTCCCTCTTGCGAGCAGCTCATAAAAACAACTGGTAATTAATTAATAATCTCATTTATTCTTTTTCATAAATTATTCCATATAGTAATTAACTTATCCTATAATGTTGATGTGTTCAGGGTATGAACCGCAATGCTTTTCAAAAACTCGCGTGCTCCGAGTAAATTACCTGAGTGGGTCACCAGGTGCGGGATTTCTTGCTAAAGAAAGTATTAGTCTGACTCCAACTGATAACATGTTCGACGACATCGTGTTTGGTTGAGGCGTTGACAACCAAAACGCAACCCTGGGCGTGGTTGATGGCATCCTTGGCCTTGGCTCCGATCCTCTCTCCATTGTCCAACAGACAGTCAAAAAATACCAGAGAGTATTCTCCTACTGTCTTCCAACTAAACCAAGAGAAACTGGTTTTCTCAGATTTGGTAAGTCCAAACCTGTTTCCAAATCCTTGAAATTCACAGAGCTTAGAGGACCCGTGGGTTCGATACCATACGTGATTGACCTCGTTGGAGTTATGTTTGCTGGTAAGAAACTACTTATAACTTTTAAAAAGAATACCGCAATGATCGATTCTGGCACTGTGCTTTCAAGGATACCTGAAAAGGATTATAAGACTCTACGAACGGCATATAGAAAAGCCATGTCCCATTATAAATTGGTGAACTTAGGGGAAAAATTTCCTCTTGACACTTGTCACGATGTTAGTGGACACCATAAACCTAAGATTCCAAGAATGAGTTTTTTATTTGCCAATGGAATTGCTGTGGATATAGCCCCAAATGGTATAGCTTACCCGATAATCCCCACGCTTTACTGTTTTCCATTTTTACCGGCTGGGGAAGCAAAAGGTCTAATGATTTTTGGAGCTACTCAGCAACAGTCGTTGGAGGTGGTGTATGATGCTGCAGGAGGAAAAATTGGGTTCGGTGATGGTGGTTGCAAATAGCGGTAATTAGAATATGTATTAATGTATTTACTGGCTAGTATTAAGCCTAACTCTCCGTTCTTATCATTTCTATTTTAAATAAAGCGAAGCGGAGATTATACATATAAGGTTCTAAGCATCGGGATTGGTTAATAACGTGGAATCATACCCCAGAAATGTTGTATCTTCCGACAAATCTAAGGGCAGGACTTCCGTCCCCCACTTATTATTTGGGTTTATTAACTCTCTCAACAAAATGGCATATTACCACCACGTGCCAATAAAAGCCAATGTCAGAACAATTGTTCTACTTTCAACTTTTAAATTATAAATTACTCCCTAAAAAACTTTTTTTTTTTGAAGAAACAATTTAATAAATTAAGCAAAGTAAAGTGGAAGATGGTTGACTATTGGGATTATAGATTTGGGTGCGATGCGAGGCAATTTCTGTCCTTGTTAATCAACACTAAATTAATTAATTATATATTTTATTTTTAATATAATATATTTTTTATTTTTCAATCAAATTTTAATAAAAATAATTATTTTAAGAGCAAATATTTCTGCTATTAAATATGACTTACATAATTCAAAATTATAATCATATTTCATCATTTATAATTTTTTTATAAAGTAGGAAGAGTTTAAATTTAATTCATTATTAATATAAAATTTTCTGCAATATTGATGAATAAAAAAATGACACTTCATTAAAAATTAATATTAACTAAGAATTTTTTTCAATAATAAAGATTTTTAAAAATTTTTTAATGACATAATAACTTATGAATAAATGATAGTATAAAAGTGATTTACATTGATAGTGAATCAAATTAAAATTTAATTAGAAATTCATGACAAGTATGTGTGTATATATATTACTTATTTTCAACTATTGGGAAAAATCTCTTTAAATCAAATTCATCTTCAAATATTATTCACAAATAATAGATAAGATATAAAACAATTTTTGAGAGATTTCATTTATATAATTTCTATTTAACTATTATTATATTTTTTATAGATAAAAATTTTCATTTAATTATGAATTCAAATTATAAAAAACCTATAAAAAAACCATACATGATGACAAAAAAAATTCCTCCATTTTTATAGCAAACAAAGTTCCTTTGGGTATGCATGGACTTTCTTCCTAATTAAGAAGAATAGCAAATTGCACTGTAGTATCATGTGCTAAACTTTCTTTCAAAGAGTTGCTAACATTAATCTTTATTTCAAATAAATGTTAATTTTATGAATTATTAACATTATATTCCCAAAATACCATCTTTTTTACCATAAGAAGGCGGTTATGAATTAAGAACTTTAAAAAGGCATAACTCCATAATTAGTTAACCAATTTTTATAAATAACCACATTTTTTTATTTTTTTTATGATCCTTCAATAGAAAATAAGAAAATTTTATTTTGATAAGGCCCACCTGATTAGAAATGCTTAGATTGAATTCAAAACTTTGAACAGCCATAACTTTATACTCAGTTACTTGATTGAGGCAAATTATATGTTAATTTCATGTAACTTTTTGAGATCTACGTGCTTGCAAAAGGATGATAACATTTTGCCCACTCTAGCTTGCAAAAAATGCCTTTTTCAATGACTTTTTTTTATTTTTTTCTTCATTTTCTTATTGTTTTACCAACCTAGGCTTCATTTTTCCCAATTTAAATTCATTCAAATCCCATATTAAAATTTTACTCCCCAATTCTTTTAGTGTATAGCAGTGCCATAATAAATTTTTTAATAATAAAACTATTAAAAAATAACATATTATTGTTTGTAGACTAAATAGTAACATATTACTATTTTATCTCTAAACAGTATATCAACAAAAAATTCTAAATAAATGGATAAATTAAGTCTTCTTAATAATTAAATTATTAAATAATAGCATGTTACTATTTAGTCTTCAAACAATAACATAAAAAAATTAAAATAAATAGATAAATCAAATCTTATTAATAATCAAATTGTAAAAAAGAAGAATGTTATTATTTAGTTTATGTATAGTAACATCAACTAAAAATGTTAAATAAATGAATAATTCTAATTTCATTAATAATTAAATTATTAAATAATAGCATGTTACTGTTTGATCTTTAGATAGTAACATGTTACTGTCTTGTCTCTGAATAATAATATCGACTAAAAATTTAAAATAAATGAATCAACCAAGTTTCATTAATAACTAAATTGCTAAAAAATAAGATGTTACTATTTCATATTTAAAGAGTAATATCAACTAAAAATCTAAAATAAATAAATAAATTAAGTCTCATTAATAACTAAACTATTAAAACATAGCATGTTACTATTTGATCTTCAAATAGTAATATGTTACTGTTTGACTTCAAAATAGTAATATTAACTAAAAAATTAAAATAAATGGATAAATCAAGTTTTATTAATAATTAAATTACTAAATAACAACATGTTATTATTTAATCTCTAGACAGTAACATATTATTATTTTATTTTCAAACAATAACATTGACTAAAAACTTAAAATAAATAGATAAATCAAGTCTCATTAATAATTAAATTGTCAAATAACAACATATTATTATTTAGTCTTCAAACAGTAACATGTTACTATTTTATCTCTAAACGGTAACATTGATAAAATTTTTTTAAATAAATAGATAAATAAAGTCTTATTAACAACCAAATTATTAAAGAAGAAGATGTTACTATTTCATCTTCAAATAGTAATATCGATCAAAAAATTTAAATAAATAGATAATTCAAGTCTTATTAACAATCAAACTATCAAATAATAACATATTACTATTTAGTCTTCAAACATTAACATATTATTTTATTTCTAAACAGTAACTTTGATAAAAAAATCTAAATAAATAAATAATTCAAGTTTCATCAATAATTAAATTAAAAAATGATAGTATGTTATTGTTTGATATTCAAATAGTAATATGTTACTGTTTTATCTCGAACTAGTAATTTCGATTAAAAATTCAAAATAAATAGATAAATCAAATCTTATTAACAATCAAATTATTAAAGAAGAGGATATTATTATTTTATCTCCAAACAGTTACATCCCCCAAAACACTAATATCTACTAAAAATTTAAAATAAATAAATAAATTAAGTTTTATTAAAAGCTAAATTGCTAAATAACAACATATTATAGTTTAGTCTTTAAATAGTAACACGTTACTATCCAAACAGTAACACGTTATTATCCAAATAGTAACATATTATTGTTTAGTTTTCAGATAGTAATATATTATTGTTTCATCTTCAACTGGTAATATCGATAAAAAATTTAAAATAAATAGATAAATCAAATCTCATTAACAATCAAATTGTCAAAGAAGAGGATATTACTATTTTATTTCTAAATAATCACATCCCCAAATAGTCACATCCCCCAAAATACTAACATCCACTAAAAATTCAAAATAAATAGATAAATTAAGTTTCATTAAAAGCTAAATTGTCAAATAACAATATGTTATAATTTAGTCTTTCAACAGTAACACGTTACTATCCAAATAGGAACATATTGTTGTTTGGTCTTCAGATAATAATACATTACTGTTTCATCTCTAACTAGTAATATCGATTAAAAATTTAAAATAAATAGATAAATTAAATTTTATTAACAACTAAATTATTAAAGAAAAGGATATTACTATTTTATTTTAAAATAGTCACATCCTTCAAAACACTAATATCCACTAAAAATCTAAAATAAATAGATAAATTAAGTTTTATTAAAAGTTAAATTATCAAATAACAACATGTTACAGTTTAGTCTTTAAACAGTAACACATTACTATCCAAATAGTAATTCATCTAGGATAACAATTTTTTTAGAAAAAAGGTAAAAGAAAGAGACTATCCTACAATTTAATGCAAGGTTCTGTACCTCCAAATTCTTATTTATATTAATTTTTACCTTAACTAAAAAATTAATTTTAATTATAATTAAAATTTTATATAATTTAATTTTTATAAAATTAAAAATTCTTCAATTTTAATTTTTATAAATTTTTAATCTTTTATTTTTTTATTTTCATGATTAAAAATTTTTTAATTTTAATATGCAACAATAGAGTTTTCTATTTTGTTACTTTTTATTATTTTGCCGTAATATTTAATATTAAATATATAAAATATTTTTTACCATTATATTAATTTATAACTATATTCCTATAAAAAATATTTTTAACTAAAAAAAACTTTAAAAATAGATCTTAACAAAATAGGTACATGAGTGTAAAGCAATATGATTGTAAAAAGGAGGCTTGAAATTAAATTTTCATATTTGGTAAAATACTTATAAAATAGAAAAATACATTTGATCTCAATTTTAAAATATTCACGCTAAAATTAAATAATAAAACAAATAATAAAAATATAGCAAATTATAAAGTAATAAAAGTAAAAAAATGAGTGAAAAAAAAAGCTATCAAAGAAGTTTTTTAAATTCTAAGTCCTTTCAAGTCGCGTTGCAAAATGAAAAATATTTTTATTAATAATGAGAAATTTATAGAATGACACAACGAAAGAAAGTTAGCAAAGTTAGGGTTGGTAAATTGGATTAGGATTTTATATATATAATATCAAACCCACATAAAATTTTATTTATATAAACTAATTTTCAATTTAGATATAAATAAATTTGCAATCTAATTAATTATGTTAAGCAAGTCACATGCATTAATTTCTTTAGAATTCAATTTTTTAATTTTTCTTTGCTATTATATTATGTCTAAATAATCGTCGAAAATGTTAATATTTATTTTGAACTTTTTATTAACATATCATCTTTTATGTCTATCCACTACTAGTCCAATGGGCCCAATTGGCTTATCTAAAACATCGAGGCCAACTTATAATTAATGATTTCATACGTGTCCACATGTAAGTAGTTAGAATTTGCTTTACCTGATGCCAAGATGGCCAGTTTTCAAGGCCTTTTTTATCTTATTCTGTCCATTTTCCAAGAGTAGCCTTAAAGTTGAGACGCGTTTGGGGTTTATTGACCTCGGTTGCAATCAAGGTGCGGATGTCCTGGCCCAAATCTAAACCGAATCATGATAACTAGTGAAGCGGCATTTAACAATGATCATTACTACAAACGTTGCAATAATGCTATATAGCTTCTGTTATGGTGGATACACGGATAAAATGCAACTGCCCTTTCCGTTTGTTGGGTCCTAAAGAGGGCATAATTACACAATGTTCAATGACAATATAACACCAAAATAAAGTGTAGTCAAAAGAAAGAACCATATTAATGCATATTGTAATATACACAGCCAACAATTTGAATTTACCTTTTTATACTTGTACTTCTAGAAACATTAACGAAAATACATTTACATTTTGATTATTTTACAAAATTCATGTTGATTCAAAATTGACATATATAGTAATGACGTTGTATTTTATATCACTCAACATCGATTTTTCATTTTTTTTAATTGACATAAAAAAAGATACCATTTGTTTTGGGTGTGTGTATATATACATACATACACACAAAATTGATATTAATCAATGTTTTAAAATTCGGACTAGACCATCCAATTCAACTAATCCAATCAAGATTGAGCTTTAATCCAATTCAGGTTTAGCCAATAACTTGGACAGCTAATCGAATTGATTTGAACTGACATGAACCAACATTTATTTAGTAGATTCATTGAACTAGTGCAACCTAGTTCAAATGAGTTAACAATAGCTTCAATTAAGAAAGAAATTGGAGTTGCAACCTCAGAAGCTCAAACACAAGACCCTAAACCCATTAACCAGTCTTCTACCATTCAAACTAGTGTTTGCTTTATCATTATAATGACAAACACATTATATATAATGAATATAATTTTTTTTTATTTTTCATATTTTACTTCATCTAATTTTTATAAATAATATATATTATATATTATATAATTAAACTATTTTTATTTAGTTAATGTTTAATTTAAAATTTTCATTAAATTCAAATAAAATATAATTTTAATATTATAAAATAATGTTAAAATTATGGTATATGTTTGTAATTAGAATAATATTAATATTTGTTATTTTATGTTTCATAAATATACTTGTACAAATTATAATAATTTAATCTTTTTATTTTTATATATAATATTTTGATATATATATATATATATATATATATATATATATTAACTGATTCAACCGGACTTTGATTTGCTCATCTCATCGCATCAATGCCTAGTCCGAGGGCAATTTGCTTTACATCATTTTTTTTTTCTTGTTAGATGATAGTATTAAACCTTGAATATAGTGAAAGTCCAAAACCTTCGAGGAACATCAAATGCCATTTAAATCAAATACTCTCGATTGCTTTGCATCATTTTGGCTGCATCAAAAAGGCTATTTAGACTTTTGAAAGGTAAGAGAATGGAGGAGCGCACAGGTCGTTCCGATGTGTGGGCAATCTGATACCTCCCCTGAAAGGAATTCCACTGCAAATCAAGTCCTGCCTACGTGTCAACATGTGGAAAAATTGTTTTCCCGCCTAAAACTTCCCTTCCTACGTAGCACATCCTTTCAAGTATCGAAATGCAAATACTTGTAGTACACCTACACCATCTTGATAGCATTGCAGTATAAGAAAACCATTTTTTTTTTCAAAGTATGTTTATTGCTCTGTCTCCCTCTCTTATCTATAAATAGGTATGAGCTGAATGTTTTTTCACTTCACACATTCACTGTTTTCTGAGAATCCTGATATTCTATACTTACCATGGCTTTGAAGTATGATTATGTTGCTGATATTTCTCCGTTAAAGGAACCATGGAGAGTCAATCTAAGTTTGGACAATTCGTCTGTAGACTATGCCTACTTACACAAACAAATGTTGTGAGTAGCAATGAAGTCATTGTTTTAGACAACATGGTATACGGATTATATTATCTAATTTTCTCCGTTCTTGATTTGTCATTATGTTTATTACATTTATATTTTTATTGTGTGTTAGGGTAGAAAAAATCCAAACCACCATTTATGTTATTTCTCAATTTGAAGTTAGGAATAACATTGGTTGTTTTAGAACAACTCATCATCCATATAAAACAAATTTTCAGCATTCTACTGATGTCAAATAGATAGTTAATCATAAGATTTCTATGTTTGGGTTCAACTATGTTGATTTGGACGAGATAATTTCCTAATCAGTAGATTACAAGTATCTTATTGGTACTCATACTCACTTTAGAGTCATTGGATGAATTTATTAATTGTTTTGTTTTTATGGAAGTTCTGTTATATTTTTGTAGATGTAATCGGTAAGATTGTGTCAGTGAATTTGAAGATACCTACAAGGATTCAATTGTAACAAGGAGGGTTTCACTGGAGTTGAAGGACTATGAGTATGTTTTTGAGTTGTTTCTGTTATTTTGAATTAGAAATATGAATACTACTCTTTCATTTTTTTTTTCCCTTTTCTGCAGCAATAATATTATTCCATGTACTTTATGGGGTGATTTGCCATACAACTCGAGAGCCATTTGGCAGAAAGTGGCAATGTTGCTCCTTTTATGATGTTGCAATTTGCTAAGTTGAAAGATTTCAGTTTCTAAAATGTTTTCCATCTCTGTTCTTTTCTGGTATAAATGCTACTGTTGTTCGTTTCTGGTAGATTTGGTGTTTGTAAGTCTTTTTGTAGGGAGATTGAGCGAGATTCATTTGCTAGGGAGCATGTGCGTTATTCTGCATGGAAGCGTAAGCAGTTTCTGATTCACAAGATTGATGATGAAAATCTACATAGTATTTTCCTGTTAGCGGTAGATGAACATTATTTGCATGCTCTTCGTACACCAGAAACAATGCTTTTAAGCATTGCAAATGACAATGTGGGAATCAGTTCATGTACTCATTGTCATGAAGTCGAAGTTGATTAATAATTTTCAAAATGTTCTAACAATTTGGAATCCAACAACAAAGCATTCTAGGCTCTTAACTGGCGTACCTTCCCAACTTCATTCACCAAGATCAGTCTTCTCTTTTACTTTCAATAATGCTTTGTTTCACTATGAAGTATCAGTTCTTCACAAAAAGAATCCGTTAACCAATTATTGGTATATTTCCATATTTTCTAAATACAATGGGGGATCCAAAAATTTTAATTTGTGGGAGCAATATATACATATAAAACTAAAATTTTAAATTACTATAAAATAGCTAAACACTTAAGTATAAATAAAATATTATTTTAATTTTAATTTTCTCGTTTATCTATTTTAATATGTATAATAAATCAAATTTCATATTTTTTTTCATCTTTGTTTAAAGTAAAATCTTCCTCTTTTAACCGATTAGACAAACTTGTGGGAGCAATAATTATAATTAGTGTGTGTGTGCATGGTTTGCTTTTGCATCAATTTGATCTTTCAAGAATTCAGTCAGTTGCCATTTTGACTGCAAAGTTTTCTCATGGACGATTGTTTATATTGTTTCGGTTTGTTAGAGGTTTCCTTAGCGTTGGTGCCTTCGTTTGTCCTATCTTATCGTGTTCCTCCTAGGCAATGTACGGAGTTAACTCTTCCTCCTCTAAGATATGATGCAGTAACCATCTTCCAGTACTTCAACAATAGTATGTCCTTTATTTCCTACTATGAACATCATGGCACCAGTGAATTTATTGCACAAATATGGGTTTTTCATCCTAATATGCCAGCAAATGCACAATGGAGTAATGTTTTGACAGTCAGAAGGTTCTTATCAGTTGATGGGGTAACAGATTGATATATTCAAATGATTCAATGGTTCACAATAGAAGAAGGCCTTATCACTGCATGTGTGTTTTACAAAAGAGATCTTGCTGATGATAGGGACAAAATTATGACAGTTCATGATAATTCTAAGGATAGATTTTGGTTTTTCATATTTTCTTGATTTTTTGGAGAGCATTGTTGCAGTATAAAGCATTTGAAGTGATATGGGGAATGATTTCTAGTTAGTTTAGTTTGGTCTTGTTTAGCTCCTGTGATTTTGTCACTTCTATCAGTGTACATGTGACTTCTTTTGTGAATCAACACACAAGAATTTCATTGAATATCAGTTAATTTTACAAGCAACAACTTATTACTGAACAAAGCAATATGTTCAAACTTTTTAATTGGACATGATGTAACAGTTAACTTACCAACATCAGAAGCATGGAGAACTGATTATCACAAACATGTCTTTTTGCAAAGTTAATGTTTCAGCCAATATGAAAACCTCCCGTTAAAGTTGATTGATTTGTGCATCATAGGAAAACAGTTTGTGATGATGAAAAGATGTCTAGATTGAACCAGCAAGAACCATCCAAATTGTACTCAAGGTTTCAATAATTTGTTGAAGGATCTAATTTATATGTTAATGTTTAACAAATCAAAGCACTTTATTACAATCATGCTTCTGAAGAGCCTTAATGATTTCAACTTTCTTTATATATAGTTTTCGCTGAATTAAAACCAGAAATTGGAGCTGGGTAAAGATTGATTTAAAAAACTTGTCTTTAAGAAAGTAAAAATAAGTTCTTCAAACTTTCCCAAACGTTGAGGCTATTTACATTTTCAATACAGAAAAAAAAAAAAAACGGAAGCAAATTGATTAATGAAGTGAAGTTATTTTATGCGTTCTTTTTGTTTCTATCATTTTAAAGTTGTCTGTTATAAGTTTTTTGTTCCACTTATTGCTCATCTAAACGCTATATCAGCAGAGCATTCAATAATTTTGGATTTTCTAATTGTGTACTGTAATGGTATAAATGAATTACGTGTCTGTATGCTTTTACTGTTTGAGTGTCTTTTAGTTAGTAGGTGATATCATCATTAATTAAATCTTTTTGAATCCCGAGCTGGTTCAAAGTTGTCTTCCTATTGGCAAGTATTAGTGTGGCCAATGCATGAGAAGTCTCTTTAAAAAGTGATTACCAAGATTGATGTGCTGGCATTCCATAAGATGGAAAACTACATCTATAAATGCCTTTAGCCTCATCAATTCAGTCACCACAGTATGCGTGCATTGCATGCAGACTGTAGCAATGGTGATTTTCTTTGTTCTCTTGTACATTTCAATCAATATTTTTCCTATATTATATTTTTTGTAGATGGAAGACGATATACTGAAGAAGAATCGACTTAGAAGGATTTCAATAAGAGATAAGAAGCAGGGAATTTCGAAGTTATCTGAAAATAACAATTTTTTTGTGAAAGAAAATCTCACTAACTTTCCATTGAATCACTTATCGTTTAAAATAATCAATTATATTATTTTTTTAAATAACTTATTGCACTTAATGATGATAGCAGCTGGACAAAGAAGCGTAGAAAGTGACAAGAAATAATAGAACTTCTCTTGTTGAGATTAGAAATGGTACAAATTCAGATATTCGTTTGTGTTTTTCTTTTTCATATCATTACAAACATTTGTAATATATATTTGTATCTTTGATTCTACTGCAGATGTGCAAGAAAATTGCATAACTTTTGATGAGAACTCACTCGGCAATGATTGTTGTATGACTCGTTTTTGTAATCGAATTTTTTTTTAGCGGATCATCTTCGGGCAAAAGATCCTCTAGCCATTTACTGACAGCAGGAAAATATAAGATAAATGGCAAAAAAATGCTATTGATTTTGACGGCAATATATTAGAATATCTCTACTTTTATATATCACCATGTTATATATCATAAAAAGGAAGGAATGTCTACTATTATTGCACTCCGTAAATTTTTTTAACCGGAAAACATTTGATCTTATATGAAGGAAAAACATTTATAAAGATAATACAGCTTCATAATTAGAAAAATTTATAAGGGAACAGTTGTGCAAAAATATTATTTTTAGAGAATTGTAAGTATAAATCATAAAGATTCTTAATGGTTTCTTATTAGTATATTGTATGAATTTTTATCCGTAATTTATTCAATGAGATTTTATATTCGTGAAGACTTAAACAGTCCCCTCTATGAAATTACCAAAGATGGAAAAGTAGGGGATATTTTATTCATTACTTTATTATGCTTCTCATTTTTGTAATGTATATTATGAAATATGATATACCTAACAATCAAATGATACGTACCTTTATTAGAAATCAAGTATTACATGGGTCCAATGTTCTGCGAAACAAAATAAGTCGAAAGAAATTGTTTGACATCAATTATTTGCAATGATGTTGTTGTTAATGATGATTTCCAATGTAACAGAATCTTAGGGATTCCCGTCATGCATGGCGATTTTTATAATGATCAAAATAAGGCAATTTCTAACATGCAAGGGACAAAAAACCCATGCATTTGAACTGATAATGGCCATTGATTTGGATGCAATTGATGGAAGAAGGGGTAATTATGGAGAGGCCCGCGCTTTATTTGAAGGCTACAATGAAATCCAAATCAATGAATCTAGTCATCAGATCCATGTAGGATGAGAGAGAGTGTGCGTGTGGATCCTTGCTAGTATTTTATTGGTTGGATGGAAGGACTAGTGCAGCCAAATGGCCTCCAAATCTTGGTAGAGCAATGGTGGAATATCACTTAATGACGACAGCAGGAACTGCTATTGGCTATTAAGCAGCGCATGATTTACACTGGATCAACGCAGATATGGGGCGATAAAGCTAATCGGATTACTGCATCTATACAACATGGTTCGTCAAGTACTGGAATTTATGGGAACCATGACACCGGTGGTCTATATTCAACAACCCGTAGTTGTACTATTTGGGTTCTTCTTATGTAATTGCATTTGGTTCTTTAATGGAATCTAAAGCGAGGTAGGACTTTGGTTTAGAGTTGGATTCATTTGTGTGTAACTTTATATATCTTTCAATATGAAGTAACTTGAAACTTTTAAGTGTAGGTTACATGTTTGTTAAAATGTTTAAGAGAACTGGGATGTAGCCATGCCACGAGCATAATGTTGTAGTGTATTTATTTGATGGAATGCCCAATGAAAGGCGTGAATACCAAGTGCACCCATGAAGAGGAAACAATTGATGGCACTGGAGATGTCATCTGTTTGATGACATCTTGTTGTGATATAGGTCTTGTAACCATTAATTTGAATGTGTACTTGTAGGATTGGGGGAAATTACTCATTTCATTAAATCCTGCGATGTAGTTGTTAAAGAGATGTATGGTGCAGTTGAATGGTTGTAGGTTGTCAAAATGTGATAGAGAAGAATCATATAATTTACATTCAATGAGTCATGTTGAGGAAACCACCATGAACACTAGATAGTGGTGGGTGTTATTACATACAGAATAATTAAAGTCACTAAAATGAAGTCCAATTACATAGTTTAATAAGTAGTCATGCATTTAGTGATGCGTATTATGTTAAGTGAATGGTAGAACCACTGACATTAGACGTTTCAGGATGATGAATTTAGGGTTATTTACATTATACATTGTGTATTATGAAGTACAGAGAAGTTGAAGGAGTGTACAATTGAGCAAGGTGTGTGAGTTTTTTAGTAAGAAATATGTTGTTTATGGACATGAAATCAAAACCCTTTGGCAAAGGTTGCTGGCAATTCTTCAACCCCACTGCGGAGGACAAAATGGAGATGATGGCAAGTGTTTTACTAGAGCTTCTGTAAAGGATGGGGAGTGGGGCACGCGCTTCCCCGTAGCAAAGCTAATGGTGCCCAATTCATATTAATCAATGCCCATGTGGATATCAATATTTCCAACTCATGCCAACGTGGCTGCACATTTGTATTCATGGGGAAGTTTTGTAATTTTAGATATGTTTTGGGTCACAAAGATTATTGGGTGGGACTCACATATTGCACATGTGGACCAACACAAATTTGCCACTGGTCACATGTTTTGGTGCATTACATTTTACCTATCGCACCCAGAGAAAGCACCTCAAAATAATAGTAATACAGTAGATAATCTCCGTATCTTTTTTCATATATAAGAATATGAAATTTTTTATCATTATTATTTTGTAAAATTATGTAGGGATGCAATTGGATTTTGATACCGGGGACAATAACAATAACATTTTAGGCAAACTTTGTATATATATATATAGTTGTATATCATTTTGATTTATTTTATATGAATATTATATAATAGTTATTTTTGGTTTAGACTAAATTTTACTATTTTTGCATATTTTCAAATTATAAATCATAATTTTAGAAAATCTGGATTATCATTGACATTGTGTAAAATTTGATTTCGAAATTATTTCATAGATTTTTCCTATAAATAATACATTACAGGGATTCAATCTTCTGCACAAAAAAATAAAAATAAAAGAAAAAAAAATAAAGAGTCGGAAAGAAGTTGTCAAACATCAATTGTTTCTAAAGGGATTGTTGATAATGATGCTACGCAATTAATCAGATTCTAAGACTTTCCAGTCATAAATATGGAGTTTGATAATGATGAAAATAATACAAATACAACAAGGTAAATTCAATGTTTCTTTCATGTAAAACCATATATGAATTTTTGCTGCACAATATTTTTAAGTCCAGTTATGCTTATATAGTTTCAATTATATAATTATTGAAGAAGTACAAGGGTATTAGCTTTATACATGAAGCGAAAACATTAGTAGATAATTTACGTTTATTTTTTAATATATTTGGAGCAAATATAATAGCTTTATGAAGCGAAAACATTAGTAGATAATAGCTTTATACAGGTCCACAATGATATAAATCATAGAACTTATTAATATCCTTGCCCTAGCTCGCTGACTCTTCCGTGACGCTGGAAACAGCTCCTTTCGAGCAGGACGATCCTGCCCGGAATTCTACAAAAGAACTTGATCAACTCCCGTGCAGTACAAAGAAGGTTAAACATGGCCAGCGGGATTATGAAGGTCGCTCTACTGGACTTCGTCATTACGATGATTTTATATTGGGTCCTTCAAAAAGTGAGAAGAAAATCACTGGACTTCGCTTACCATAGAAGTAATAGACTAATTCATGATATTTGGACCCAATTAGAGCAGGATGGGGAAGTGGAAATTCTTCACATTTATAAAGAAAGCAATGTGTGTGCAGACTGGTTGGTTACTCAGTCTCTCACTTAATTCAGGATGTTATGGCTATGACTAAGGTTGTCAGTATCGAGATTCTACCTAGGATCGGAAGGGAGGGGTGAGATCGTAATGGGATCGTAAGATCCTACCTTAAGTTCTAATATATATTTTATATACCTACTTATAACTTTGTTGTAAGAAAAAATAAAGTTTTAAAGTAAATAAATATGCATATAAAAATAAAGGCCACACATATTGTTATAAATTAAAGAGGAACAATAAGTTCTCAAGTTGTAAACAATCCAAATTGGTGGATTTCAAACAAACAACACTACAAAGATAAGATGTCAACACAATTTGGTAAAATTCATGATCTTCAACATGTTGAACATCTTCCAATTCATCTTCATCCTCATGGAATTGCACTTCATCCAAGTACATGTCTTCCACATTATCTCCATCCTCACCTTCTTCATCAATGCCTTCATCTTCATCTTCAAGCATCAAATCACCATCTTCATCATCATCATCTCTTCCTTCATGTGTATCCTCATTGCAATTTTCCCCCTCATTAGCTATCCATTCATTTTTAGAGGATAAATCATCAAAGCTATCCATCTCAATGGATTTTCTAACCTGTCTATCTTTCAACTTGAGGTTATACATCACAAAAACTAAATCATTCATCTTCTTTTGGTGCAAATGATTTCTCCTTTTTGTATGGACCTATTTTTTTCCAAAAATATTATGATTCATAAGTGATTGAAACATAATGAAAACAAAAAGGCAACTCTTAAATAAATGATTATATTGATAAGAAAAATCTTACCATCTCAAAAGCACTCCAATTATGTTCACACCCCGAAGAACTACAAGTCAAGCTTAATATTCGAATGGCAAACCTTTGCAATTCAGGAAATTCCGCTCCATAAGAATCCCACCACATAGCTGGAGCTTTCATGTCCTTTGTCATCAAAGCAACTTCAATGCCAAATAATCCATTTTTAACTTTAAATTCATCAAGTTGCACATGAATCTTAGCCTTTTCATGCTTATCAGGTATCATTCTTTTTAAGCACTCAAATAATCCTTTGGTGACTTCAAAATCAGCTTTAAAAGTAGGACTATAATGAAATTGAGGATTCAAATAATATGTTGCTGCATGTAAGGGCCTATGAAGTTGAGACTCCCACCTTTTATCAATAATTTCCCAAATAGGCTCATAACTACAAAAAGGACAAATAACAACAAATAAATATTATAATTTATAATAAAAAGGATGAATAATAATAAAAATATATTATAGATGTTAAAATTTATATTACTAACCTTTTCTTGACATTATTGAAATTAGCTTGAATCCTTTCTTTTGCACGATCTATTTCTTTATAAATGAAACCGATAGCTGGTTTTTCATAAGAATTAAGCAATTAAAGGACCTTAAGAAAAGGATATGCAGCTTTAAGGCAAGTCATGACATTTTTCCAAAATCTACTATCTATTGCCAACGATTGTACAAGCTGCCCCTCTTTTGTAATTGCAAATTTACTTGATCTCCATGTTCTTGAATTAAACATAGAGATTAATGCACTCTTATTGTTGTTAAGGCATCCTAAGGTCAAATAGGATGTAGCAAAGCGAGTGATAGCTGGCCTGATTAAATCTTTACCTTTTGTAAAGTGCCTTAACATGCCAATAACTATAGTCCTCCCATAAATATATGTTATGATTTTCCTAACTTTGGCAATTATCAAGCGATGGATATTCAATTTTTTCTCAAAATCCTCCAATATCAAATCAATGCAATGTGTAGCACAAGGTGTCCAAAAAAGAGTTTTCCTTTTCTCCATTAACATTTCTCTTGCAGCCTTGTAATTTGCAGCATTGTCAGTGATCACCTGCACAACATTTTCCTCACCCACTTGCTCAACAATGTCATCTAGCATCCCAAACACCTTATCAACTGTCTTTAAAAACTTAGATGTGTCAATTGATGATAAAAATATTGTCCCCTTTAGGCTATTAGCAAGAAAATTGCATATGGATCGCTTTTTTTTAATCTATCCAACCATTTGACATAATAGAGCAATCTGTTTTCTTCCATTGCTCCTTATGCTCCTCAAGCAATTTTTTGGTGTGGGGAACTTCTTGATTCAAGTATTTTTCTCTTATCTCTTGATAAGAAGGAGGCTTTAATCCAATTCCATACTTTCCAATAAGTTGACACATCTTTACAAATTCAGAATTTTTTACACAATTGAATGGAATTGCACTAGTGTAAAAAAACTTGGATATTTGTTGACAAACTTCCTCCCTTAAATCTTTTTTAAACATTTAATTGATTGTGGTTTGAGTTTTTCCCATACTAGATATAGGTTTCTTTAACATTGATTCTAAAGATCCCCTTTGAAGTTGAATGCTTTCATTACTTCCTCCACCAGATGAAGCATCCACTTCAACATCATTACTAGTATCACCTCCAAAAAAATCCTTATTTTTTTTCAGATGAGATTTCCATAGCCTTTGAAACATGTTCAATCATTTTACTTTTAACATCATCAAGCACTTTTAGACAAGCACCCATATCTAAGTGACTACCTGCTAAATGATGTTTTAATCTATAAACACCTCAACTTATTGTTTTATCATAATATTTACATCTTACTTTTCTAGGATTCCCATCTACTTCAAAACCATGTTCCCAACACACATCACTTCTATTTCCAGGAAAATTTTTCCTTTTTACATTAAGCCTTGAACTAGAGGAAGCCATTTTTACCAAGTTAATAATTATCACTAGTGCAATTCAACTGTCTAAATTATGTAAAAAATCCATAGCCAATGAGTTAAACCTGAAAACTGAAGTGAAATTAACTGTCTAAATTTACTCCAAATTTCCAGCAAACATTAAGTAATTAATATAAATAATTATTATATAAATATTGATTGATTATGTATTATGCAACAATGTTTAATTCTGGTGTTAAATAATATACTGTCACTGCCTAAAACAAAGTAAGATAGTCGGTCATCTTTTTTATCAAATAATATTAATATAAATAATTATATTAAAGTTAAAATAAAAGTTGAAGTTAGCTAACCCAAGGTTTATTTCGATGCTTCTTTTGAGTTCCAGCACGCTCTCCTCCCTGTTTCTCTCTATTTCTCTGCTTTGGTGCTTCTCTTTATATCTGCTCTCTATTTCAAATCCAGCATGCTTTGTTCCAGTGCATGCTTTGTTTTTGTCTGCTTTGTCTCCTCTTTGTTTCGAATCCAACAAAATGTAAACAACGATGAAGGGCGAATGGTGGTGAAGGGCAAACAACACTGAAATGCGAATGATGACAAAATGTGAACAACGGCGAAATGCAAACAACGACTGATCACCTCACCTTTCCTCTATCTTTCGAAGGTTGAGCATAGGAAGGTTTGAATTTTCTGATTTTGATTCTAGGGTTGTATTTTGTTTTTATGTAAAAAAAATTTGATTTTTCATTCTGGATTGATAGGTTTTGAGGTTTTTTTGAAAAAATTTCTAAGCCATTAGCCCAACCTATTGCAAAAAAATGAGGGATCGGCTAACTCATTAGGATCCTACGATCCCACCGAGTCAACCGATTTGTCACAAATGAATTAGCGATCCCATCTCTGGTCGATTCAGCTTGCATTTTAGCATGAAATGCAAAGCTTGGGAATTTAGAATCATGTGATTCCATGAGTTGAATCGCGACTTTAACAACCTTGGCTATGACATAATCCTTTCTCAAATGTTTTATCTCTATATTGCTATTGTTCTTCGAGTCTCCAAGATTCGATTTATTTTTGTTTCTTGATTATTTTCCTTTTCTTGGGCTTTGGTCCCTTTATTTCACAAAAAAAGAACTTATTAATGTTTTAATATTAATTTTAGTTAGAGTAAATATTATTATTTTTACAGGTCCACAATGATATAAATCATAGAACATGTTAATGTTTTAATGTTATTAATTTTTAAAGAAATATAATTATCTTATACTCTTCTTTTTAAATGTATATACTCTGATCAAATTGATACTTAATTTTCGCAGACATGGATTTGGATTTTAACGGTGGGAACAATAATAATTTCACTTCAGGTAAAGTTGGTATATTTAAAAATATTATTTATATTTGTATAGATTTATCATATAATTTTTATTTTTTTTTTAGTTTGTACAATTTTTTAATCCATTTAGTGTTGTTATATTTTTTTGTGATATATATTTTTATAATAACTAGGAGTTATTTTCACAGGTCTGCAATGATATAAATCATAGAACCTATTAATGTTCTAATATTATTAATTATTAAAGAAATATAATTATCTTAGGCTATTCTTTTAAAATATATATGCTCTTATCAATTTTATACTTATTTATTCGTCTTTTAGGATACAATTTATGTTAACAAAATGTAAAAATTGACCAAATGTTTGAATTTATTGCAAAATAATAAGTTATATTTATATTTCCATATACATGAGATAACATTTTTTTTCATTCCTAATTAATTCTCAATTAGGAATAATTATGCAAAGAATCGATTGATATCAAGTTATGATGAAGGTATGCTTTGTTTGTAAGCAAAATACAATTTTCCAATAACCCAATATAGACTATACGTATATTTAAAATCATTTTGACAATAATTTTTTAGATTACTAGGATATTGTGTTAGAGTCTTTATGTGGGTTATCATTAATTATAAGTATTTTATTTTATTTTATTGATAAAATTAGCTAAACTGAACAATGATTTAAAAAAATTTACTTTTTAAAGCTCAAAGTCCAATTTATTAAAGTGATCTTTTACTTATGCTTATAAATACCTAATTTTAAATTAATATATTTGATGGTTAAAGTATAGACCTATACCTTTCTTGACCTATAATATGAGAGTCAAATATGATTTTTATTTATATTGGCTAAGTCCCTTCTCGACTCTTAACTTAATTTAACCATTGACTTACCTCATTGAGAGTCATACACTCTAGGAGAAAGAAAGGAAGATTTATATTTTTAATATTCATATAAATATTATCTTATTCAAGAAAATTAAATCCACAATAAAGATACACTTTTATATTAATTTTATTTTTATAATGTCCTAAATTCTATATAAATGTTAATTTTTATGTGTGGTATTGAATCATCTTGTATAAAATTAAAACCTAAAATAATAAAATTCTTTGACTAATTTTTAATTTCATGATTTTATGGTATCATGATTATGCATGTTGATTTAAGGGATGATTCGTTTTACTGAGGTGTTGTTCGGTTGAAAGTTTTGTACTTGGAATGCATCACGAAAGAATAAAGGAATTAAAAGAAAAGTATTGGAAGAGTGCAACAGAAATAGATAAATTAGATGTTTCTATGATCAAGTAGTGAAGTTAACATACCTTTGGCTAACATTATATATATTCCTTCTTCCTTTACCCATTAATCACCCTAGCACCGACGAGCACGTAAATCAACTGGCATGGGGTTATTCTAGTTTAACTAGAGGTCTCAGGTTCGAGTCTCTAGAAATGCAACTGCGTTAAAACTCGATAGAAAGAGCTTTGCCGCCTAATATGGTCCTACCGAGCTTAAATTCGGATTAGTCAGTGCCCAATATGGTGTTTGGATATCGAATAGTTATATACCAAAAAAATTAATCACCCTAGCATTTTACTTGATATTTAATATTTAATACATTTGTGGAAATTGTAAGTATTAAAACTACAATAATTTGAGATTGTTATTATTATTATTTTTTAAATTGATTGAGTGATGAATAGATCTTAATCGTATGATTCTACAAGTCTATTTGATTTCATAGGATAGTTTGGAAAAATCTTTCAATATTTTTCTATGATAAATTTAGACTTGAATATTTATTATGTACATTAGATTCATCAATTATTGCTTTTATTTTATTACAATTACTTTATTTTAATTTGTGATTTTTATGAAATTTATTGTACATAATTTATTTATTAATAAATTGGAATAGACTAGATGAATCAAGTTCTAAAATATATATATTTGACATTTTTTGTTTCCTTTATTTTAATGCATTACTTGTCATTAAAAATTGCAATTTTGGATCAAATTGTGTCATTTTTTGCCTCAAGTGAGTTATGATACTTGATTTTAGTCATCCTCTAATGAACTCATTGTCCAAAGTTGACTAGAAATGTGTTAAAGAAGCTTAAATCATGCTTAAATGGTAGAAAACAAAAAGGAAATAGGAGGTGATATATTAGAATTATTCTTTTTTATTAATTTATTGTTTCCACTATTAGGTATGAGTTGCCTATTTTGGAAATAATACAAAAGGCTTCTTAATTAGATAAGATGTGTGAAATTCAACTTTTATAGTTTATAACTTATGAAATATATATATAAATGTGTGTGTGTGTGTGTGTATGTATATATATATATATATATATATATATATATATATATATATATATATATATATAAATCATTCAAAATAATTACTTAAATATTTTATATCAAATGAAGCTTAAAATTATGAATTTTAATGCAATTTAAGTCTCTTTTGAGTAGTATAAATGTAATTTGTATAGCACCTTATTATAAAATGATCACATTTTATTTGTTATTAATTTTTAAAAATTATTTGAATGATAATTCTGGTTTTTTTTAATTATTATCCCAATTTTTTTATTTGGAAGACTATTGAATTGATTTTGAATAATTATCACTAAAATAAAATTATTCATATTAATTCATAAGATTTTTGAGTTATTAATACTTATAGGATTAATTTCTAATTATTTAATACAATTAAAAAATATATATTTAATTATTTAATTATTAAAATATATTTAATAATTTTAATTGTGTGGCATTAAGAATCAATATTTTCTTATATTAAGTAAAAAATAATTAAGTTTTGGAATTATGTGTGATATAATATAATTTTGATGATCAATATTGATGCATATTATTTAGCATCCTTTAATGGATTAATCATATTATTATTTTCAATAATTTAATTTATAATTTTGGACATCATTTTAGCAATTGCAATTCTTTTGGAAAAGCTATGTGTTAATTTAGATAATTATTACTGAAGTAAAATTTATTTCATATTTATTTATAAGTCTCTGAGCTATTAGTAAATACTTATATGATTGATTTTTAATTATTTCACATATTTATCTCCCTAAATGGGGTAAATGTGTGTTATAATTAGAAATGAGCTTAATAAATAATTTTTAATTATTTCATAAAATGATCTACCCAAAAAGGGTTGCTATATGTTATAATTAAAATTTAATTTAATGAAATAATTTTATTTTTGAATTTATTTTATTATTATATATTTTATCTACTTGAAAGGGTGAGTTTGCAATAATAATGTATTATCTTGGTTGACTTTAATTTTAAAGTCTTTCATGTGTTGTATTTTTTTATCTAAAAGAGAGAATATAATAATACTTGTGTATTCGTAAGCATGATTATTTTTCTTAAAATTAACATATTGCATTTTAATTATTATTTTTTGGCATAATCTATTTTGCTATAAATATATATTATTAAACATATAGTATTTGTTGAATTTTTTTAATATTATTTTTACTCATTGTATTTATGTTTATAAATATTTTATTTTTACTATTGTCTTAAATGAACTAAGTAAGGTGCATTATTGAATTATGTTAATATTGTTTTGAATATTTTTATTTTAAATTTTTATAAAAAGGGTTAATTTATGTTTCTAAAAGAAACATATTAAAAGAATTTGGTTAGAATTATAAATTTGCCCTCTATATTGATATAAATTTAATGATAGGTTTAATTTTTAAAATAAATCTATATTTTGAACCTTATTGCATTTTTGAATTGCAAAGATTTAAGATATATTTATATGAAAAAATATTAAAATTGAAGTAATTTAGAGGTAACACTATTTTAATTTCGTGAATCATTTATTATTTTATTTAGAATCAATCATATATTATTTATACTTAAATAATTATTGTTTTGGATAATTTTTATATCTAGGATTTTTAAAAAAAATTATAATTTGTTGTGGATAATTATCACTAAAATAAGATTATTCATATTGATTACAAAATTTTTTAATTATATTATACAGGATTGATTTATAATTATTGTATGCAACTACTTGTTTAAAGGGTATTGTTGCATATTTTAATTAAGAATATTTTATGAAGCATATAAATTTCTAGAGTTGCTTTCATTTTTAAAACATTTCAATCCAAAGGAGACATGTTTTCAATGCTAAAGTATTCTCTTGATTGGCTACATAATTATGAGGATCTTTTACATGTTATATTTTTTACCTAAAAAGAAGATTGTAATAACATACATTACGCCTATATCCATAAACTAAGAGTTATATTATTACTTTCAATATTATCTTTTTACTTTTATGATAAAAAGTACTATCACTTTGATTAATTATTTTCTTTCAAGGTATAATCAAAACATATTATTTTATTTCAATTACAAGGATAAACTAGTCTAGAAAGCTTATCTTCCTAAAGAAGATAATTTTTTGAATATCATATTATTTTCTATATAATTAAATTAATATATTGAAAGAGAACTTTAATGCATACTATACATCCTGCTCAAGGGAAAATTTATAGTTATGTATTAGAAACTCTTATATAAACCTTGTTAATATATAAAAAAAATTCTTTTATTTGTTATATGATGTTAGATCATTTATACAACTAAATTTAGCTTTCTTATATTTTAAAAAGTTCTTAGATGAATTATTTTAAGAATGGCACATAATATTATATAACTTTAGTTATATGGTGATAAATTGAATTCTATATTGTTTAGGGAATTATAGCATATTATTTATCAAATATAATTTTATTCTTTCCTTCTTTGGGGTGGAATTATATATAACTTTCTTTAAAAAATTATATTTAAAAGATAAATTATTAATCAATTAATACAAATAACTATATTTTGAAATAGTGTACAAGTTTTTTAGGAATTACACCAAATCTTCATATTAGTGGCTATTTAATTTAATGTTATAAAGTTTTACTTGTATTACAAATTGTAGTACCAATGTTCAAAAGCATGTTTTGATTAAAAATTAATTGATGATATTTCAAATTGCTTTAATTTGAAAAGGTGAATTTACATATTAAAAATTGTTTATATAGTTTACTTTGTAATAAGTTGTATATTATTACATATATTTATTTGTCAAAAAAATATGCATTGTAAAGAGATGGAAAATTTTTACTCCTTTTTTATGTATATAATATTTGAATTTGAAGAATTTTTATTAAGCATAGTATAAAGTAATTTATAAAGCTCTTGACATGCATTATGAATCCATTTTTTTAAAATTTTTATAAGGTATTTTTTTTGTTGATAGTATATATTGTTATAATGAGAAATTTGTTTAAGTAAAATTTAAGACTTTTATTCATACTTTATTCAAGTGATTTCTAGAAATATATTTTTGAAACTCTCTTATTAAATTAATTTGTGTCAATTTTTAATATCCAATTATGATAGCCGTGCAAACTACTTATTTGAGACACCAAAATTAATTATATAATTATTTTATTTTATTACATCAACTTGTTGATTTGAGAGATTATATTTTACATACCATTAAAATATATATGTAAAATTTAAATATTTTTCTCCTAAATCAAGATTTTTGTGTTATAAAATGTTTAAAAGCTTGTTTAGATATATGGGCTTAATTTTATTTTTTTATAATATGTTCAATTAGTGGAGTTCTATATTATATAGAATATTTTATCTCAGTTAATAATTATAATATATTTGTTAGTACAAAAGATACATATGTCATATATATTACTACATAATTTACTGATTCTTATTATATTTGCTCTTGATTATATTGGTACATTATTATACATTTATATATGCAATTTATGAATTCTTTATCAATATATGTATTTTCATCTTGTAAAATGTACTAATTATTATAATTATAAAAACCAAGAATTGGTACTAGTCACTAGCTCTTAAGTTTGTATATATGATTTCTATGTGCATCATATTTGAATAATAAAAATTACTTTGATAAAGGTTAGGTATTAGGCCTAATATGTTATTTTGTGTGACATTTTATCAGGACTAAGATTTGTTATTTATTGATTAGTTTCCTAATTTGTATCTTTATCTTTTAGTTAACATTATTTTTAAACTTTGAGGCATTGTAATAATAGATTTTTTAGGATTGAGATTTGGTATTAATTATTAGTTCCTAAATTATATGTTTGTCCCTTAGTTAATATCATTTTAAAACTTAAAGATACTGTGGCTAACAAATTTATAAGGACTAAGATTTAGTGTCAGTTGCTAGCTCCTGTGTTTAATATTTATCTCTTAATTGACACTATTTTGAAATTTTGAGACAATTAAATTTATTATTGTAGAAGATTTCTTTATCTTATTATTAAGTTTATTATAAAGAAATCATTGAGGATTGACTTAAAAAATAACATATTTTGTTAGATTATGCTTTTGATGCTATTTTTCTTGCTACACTTTTATATTAATGACTCATATTTAATATTGTTGGTTACTTAAGTGTCAGTCATGTCTCAAGTATGTGTTTTCAAAATGTAGCCACATGTTTTAAATTTTGTATTAAGCTTAAGAGTTACTTTCATAAAAATGTTTTAAAATAAATTCTTTACAATTAATGTTGTCCAAGTGTGAAGATATTAGAATTTTTATGTGAATTACCATTAATTGTAAGTATTTTTTTTATAGAACTAAAGGTTTTATATAGGCTACCATTAATTGTAAGTATTTTATTTTTTAATTTTTTTTATAAAACTAGGTGAACAATGATTTAAGAAATTTTTATTTTTTTGAAGCACAACTTGTTAAAGTAATTTATTACTTGGACTTATTTTGGATCAATTTATTTAGCAGATAAAGTGTAAGTTTATACCTTTTTTAGTTTTTAATGGGAGGGTCTGACATGATTTTATTTATATTAGCTAGATCCCCTCTCTACTCCTAATCTAATTTAATCATTAACTTATCCCATTAAGAACACCACATTCTAAGAGAAGAAGAGAAAGATCTATGCTTGTAATATCCATCCAAATACTACCTTATTCAAGAAAATTAAATCCATAATAAAGGTATTAATTTTAATTCTTACATATTGGAGATCGAATTTATGAATGTGAGCATTGTCATGCTTCATTTTAGTATGAAAAATGCAATAAGAAGGATTAAAAAAAATTAGAAAGTAAAAGTTTAGCTTATGCTATTAACAAGTCTTTATATTTAAAAATATTATTTGAATTTATATAGACTTACTACATATTTTATGTATTTTTTGCATTTTTTTAATTCATACAATTTTTTATGTTGTCAATGGAGGAAGTTGAATTGCCTAAATAATCCATTAGAATTTTAAGAGAAATGTGATACAATGATGATAGTAGAAGTAGGAATTTTCAAATATCAAGGCATATAACATGATGTTTACATTTACTTTTATGAAAGGAAAAGTATAGAAGTGTATAACATGCATGACCAAAATTATCAAATGACAAGTGTTAGCTACCAATTGATGGAGGTACTCCTAAATTCATGTAGTTATATGTTTTTATACTAAAAATGAAATTGCTAATAGGATGAATTCATTCAGGTATGATTTTATCTTAATTTTTTTGGTTTATTAAAATATAAATTATACATATACAATTGTTTTTCTTATATAGAGGTTTCCAATGGATTATTAGGTACAATAATTCTAGTATGCATACATTATCAACGACTTGAAAGGAATTATCAACAACAATAATTGTGTTGGAAAATGAAGGAGGACTGCAGGGGATAGATTCAACTTTGATGGCAATTCTAATATCACACTTAAGCTCATAAGAAAGATAGACACTAATGGATGAAGATATAATTGTCAAACCTCTTTAAAGGTAGTGGCACTTATTGTTAAGGATATTAGTATTGTAGATTACAGAGATATTATTATTAGATAAGAGTGGTTGTTAAAAATGCATCAATGAGTTACATCCTTTTTATATAGCATTGTAGTATCCATTGTTATTTCTTTATGATGCAAAATGGCTATAAAAAAGTATTAATTTGAAGAGTCTAAATTGTGCATTATCTTAAAGAAGAAAGTTAATTAGCATGAGAGAATCTTTTACTTATTGCATTCAAGAGAGGAAAAAATAAAGATTTAACAATTTATCTTCACGAAGATTATTTCAAGAATTTTTTGTGGACAAATACACAATAATTGAATCTTAAAGACTGTATTTTATTCATAATAATAAAAAAAGTTACATGTTGATCTATACAAGACATTAGAAAAAGGTTACTATAAATGGAATCTCAAATTCATCTGAAAGAGGAAAGTGGATAATTTTTCCATTATCTTATACTAAAGGAGCAAAGATATACAATACAAAATTATCAAGATGTAATAGAAATATGTAAATGGGCTAAATTTCCTGATTTGTTTATTATATTCACATTTAATCCAAAGTGCCTAAAGATTACAAGATATGTTCATAGAAAATGACTTAAGCCTGAGGATTGTCCAAACATTATTTGTAGAATTTTCAAGATTAAGGTTGATAATCTCACTAAAGATCTTGGAAGAAATAAGTTGTTTGGAATGGTTAAAAATGGTATTTACTTTGCAATTTTTTAAAAACTTCCATGTTTTTACATTCATTAATGTTGTTTAATTATTTATTTACAATTTATTCATTTTTCATGCAGTTATTTACGCTATTGAATTTTAGAAACTTAGATTACCATATGCTCATATTTTATTATTTCTTCATCAAAATGAAAATTCTTTTCTGCCGATCATATTTCAAATTTATCAATGTTGAAATCCTTGAACTAGATGCTAAATTTTGCCTTATCTAATGCCATAAAGAATTTTATAATTCATTGTCCATATGGTCTTGCAAATGAGAACTTTTCATGCATGAAGGATAGAAAATGTTTTAATCAATTTCCCTAAAGGTTTTATAATTGTACTATTATCAATAAAAGGGTTATTCTTAATATAGAAGAAGATATGATGATCATAATATTGAAAGAAATAGAGTACATCTTAACAATAGGTTTTATGGTTCCATATAATCAAAAATTGATAATGAAGTATCATGCTCACATTAATGTCAAGTGGTGTAATCAATCAATAAAGTATCTTTTCAAATATGTCAACAAAGGATATGATAGGATAACTACTACTTTTTACAAAATGTCTAGTAGAATACATGAAAAGCAAGATATTAATGAGATTAAAGCTTATTATGATTGCATATCCATATCTCCTTGTGAAGCTATTTGGAGATTTTTTGCTTTGATATATAATATAAAGATCTCCTATTAATAAATTGCCTTTTCATCTTCTTAAAGAAAATTCTATTGTTTATTACAATGATGATTTTATTAAAGAAATAATTAACTAACTAGTTATCAAAACTTTAAAACTTCTTGTTTGGATGGAAGCAAACAACAAATTTACTAAAGTTAAAGGACTTACTTATGTAGAATTTCTAGGATTATTTTTTTGGAAACCAAAATTGCTAAAATAGGTATTAAGAAAACAAGAATTTTCTATTGGTATATCATTTAATGTTCATTCAAGTAATGAAGAAAAATATTATTTCAAGATTTTGTAGAACATAGTAAAGTCTCCTAAGGAATTTGATGATATTCTAAGGGTTCATGGGACTTTTGCATAAATTAACAAGAGATGCATTTTATGCTTTAGGATTGTTAGATGATGATAAAGGGTATGTTGATGCAATCAAAGAAGAAAGTAATTAGGCTTTTAGGAATTATTTGAGAAAATTGTTAACAATAATGTTAGTGTCAAATTGCATGTCATGACTAGAATAGGTGGAGGAAACATTGAAAATATTAATAGAATACATTTTATGTAGATAGTGACAAATAATGCAACACAATTGTAAGTTCTATATTTTTTTCTTTAAATGTATTATTTTATATCAAAATTTTATAATTATATAGTATTAAATAAATCATTTTTATTTTTATTATTTGCAACATTGGAGTTAAGCAATGATGAATTAAAGAATTTGACTTTGGTTAAGATTATGAAAAGTTCCACTTAAAAGTGGTAGGAGTCTCAAAGAATATTTTTCAAATCATATCAAGATGAAATGGATACCTATGATCATATTAACACACTTACTTTTAGTAAGTTAAGTTATGAAAAGCCAGTCTTGCTATACAATATGAAAGGTACATAAAATGGTTAAATTCATATTAAAAGGTTATTTATGATTCTATAATGCAATGCATTGATATATGTAGAGCTATAATATTTTTTATCTATAGTTATGGTGGTACAAGTAAAACCTTTATATGGAACACTTTGTCTACTACATTAAAATGAAATGATGATATTGTATTAAATGTTGCTTTAAGTGGTATAGCATCCTTATTACTTTCAGAAGGTCGAACACATCATTCAAGATTTGTCATTCTATTATTCATGAGGATTCAATCTGCAATATAAAATAAGGAATTCTTTGGCAAAATTATTGGTGAAAACTAACCTAATAATATAAAATGGATCTCCTATGATGAATAAGTACTATTTTAAAGCCCTGAACAAGTCCTTGCACAATCTTCTTATATTTTCAAACCCTCAAAGCATTAAAAAATCATTTAATGGAAAATTTATTATTTTTTGAGGTGATTTCAGGCAAATATTACTAGTCATTCCTAAAATAAGCAGACAAGATATTTTTTTTGCTACTATAAATTTTTTTACCTATTGAAATTTTGTAAAGTTTTAGCATTATTGAAAAATATGAGATTTCATCCCAATCCAAATAATGCAAAATTTGTTATGGCAAAGGAATTTGCTAAATGGATTCTTAGAATTAGTGATAAAGCTATTAGCTAACCTAATGATGGGTAAAGTATTGTGCAAATTCCAAAAGACATATCAATAAAAAATACCAATATTCCTATGGATGATATAGTTGCAAGCACTTATCCCTATCTAATTAACAAGTCAAGTGATTACTAATTTTACAAACTTACAAAATTTAAGAGAAAAATAAAATAATAAACAACTTTAACCCTAAAATAAGAAGAATAATGAGAATGGAGCTCACCTATAAACTGATGTCAACTGCAATGGATCTATAACTTCATTGAGAATGGGAGATTAATGATGATATGAAAACAATTAGGGCTTCAAATAAGGAAAGGCTCCTCCAATGTAGGAAATTCATAGTTGTAATAGGTTTTAGCAGAGCAAAATCAAGTTTTAGCAAAATGATTTAGAGCCTTAACTTAAAAAGGGTTTAGGAGCTATTTTTTAATCTACACAATGTTTTATATAATAATTCCTATTTTTTAATAAATAATACCTACTTAATAGTAGTTATAAACAGAACTATCATTGAATTATTACAAAATTACAATGCATGTTATAAGCATTAAGAAACAAATTTATTTATAACATTTTATATAACCGTTGCTAATTAATCACCATAAGTTAACCACTTTTCTTATTGTGATCAAAGATTGAAACACCTTATTCCTACATCATCTTCAAGTTTTTTAATAAAAAGTGCTAATTAAAATGAAATCTATATTATTTATCAATTGTGTCGGCTCAAAATCAATAAAGATAACATGATGTACTTATACTTTAGATACAACCAAGAAGGTAAATTGTAGATTAGCAACATAATAAGCCATGTCTTGTTCTTGCTAGTCATGTTACAATGGGAGTTCATCCCATTAGTACAAAATAGAAGCTTAAGGTTTCTCGAATCATGACTAAACATAGGGAATAATATATCAACACAATCTCAGGTATATCCTTTAGCGTATATACTAAACTAAACTAACAATTTAAAATTTAAAAGAAAGTAATGGTAAAAAATAGATGCAGTATAATCTAGCCACATAGAATGAAAAACATAGCTCTTACCTTTATGGTGTAGAAGTTTATAGAAAAACCTTAAGGATTTCCTAGTATTTCAGGGCTACCAAGTTCATAGATAACAATTAAAAACACATTATAATAGGAGTTTGAACTCAAAACTTTTCAGGAAATCAACATATGTCAAGTAAGAAATGTTATGAGTAATTTATAATCATGTTTAATTTAGTAGGAAGAAAGCAGACTATTTCAAAGATTAAGTGGTGTTTAAGAAAAGTTTTAATAACTTTGATAAAATCATGTAGCCTATTCAAAAGAAACAATCAAAGAAGAAAGCCTAGGACATGTAAATTCTTAGAATTAGAGCTAGGGTAAAGGATATTTGTATTAAAGTATAAGGTTTTAGAATGAAAATCAAATTGAAAATTTATGATTAAAGTTAAACCAAAGCAACTCAAATTAGAATTAACTAAAACCTTAAATTGTAAACTTTATAGATTTGTAAAATCTAACAAAAAATTAAATAACAAATAACTAAAACTCAAAAACAAGAAGAGGAATAGAATGGAGTTCACCTATAAAATAGTATCAAAAGCAATGGAGATACACCATCATTGATAATGGGACATTAATGATAATATAAATGCAATTAGGGCTTCAAATAAGGAGGTGTTTTCCAATCATAGGAAATTGGTAGTTGTGATAGGTTCTAAAAGAGCAAAAATAGGTTTTAGCAAAATGATTTATAGCTTTAGCTGAAAAGGGGTCTAAGAGCTATTTTTTAACCTATGGTATTTCATATGATAACTCTTATTTTTTTAATAAGTATCACCTACTTAATGATAGTTATAGACAAAGCTACCACTGAATTGTCACAAAATTATAGTGCATGTTATAAGTATTGAGAAACAAAGTTATTCAAGACAATTTATACAACTATCATGAATTAACCCCTACAAGTTAACTAGCCTTTTTATAGTGATCAAAGACCAAGACACTTTCTTTCTACATTATCTTTAGGTTTTCAATAAGTGGTACTAAAAAGAAATTTATGTTATTTATCGGCTATTTAAGGCCTAAAATTAAAAGATAACTTGATGTACTTATGCTTCATGAGTAAAAGAAGTAGATTTAGATCATTAATATAATAGATCATGTTTGTTTGCTACTTATATCATGATGGGGTTTCATTCCCTTAATGGAAAATGCAAATTTAAGGTTTCTTAGCTCATGACTAAATGCAAGGAGCAATGTATCAATTGTCTACTATTAAGTAGAATTAGCTAGATGTCAAAGCTTACCATTAGGTGGTGTCTAGTCCATATGCCATCTTAAGTTTTTTAGCATATTTTGTATTGCTAAATATTCATTTAAACCTTGATATTGCTAGAAAATACCACAACATCTTAAACAAAGCTCCTTTATTATTGATGCCATTATTCTTCCTTAGTTTTTAATGTAATGCCTCATATTTTAGACACTCCTCTAAAGTTATATGTTCCTTTCATTGCAATGTACAATTATTAGAATAAGCATGTATCTTCTTATACTTCACACCCATTAGGCATATAACTTTCTTGGCTTGATAAGTACAATATGATAGTTCATTACCTTTGGAAGGCATTTCTTTTAATAGTTGCAGTAATGTCATAAAACTTTTGTCACTCAACTATTTCTTACTTTCAAGTTGAACAATCTCAACATAATAAATAATTGTATAAGTTTGGTGCAACTCTAATACAAAAGTTTCTCCACATCACTTAATAGGTTATAAAGGACATGTAGGTTCTTAGTAAAATCATCTTTAGCATCATTCAGGAAGTCCTCTAACCAATTATTTGTTCCCACATCTATGCTATCATCTTTCATGGAATCTCTTACCTTTATAAGTGCAAGATAAACTAGAAAAATTACCTTTCCCATGCCATATCCATCGCATATACCCATGGTTAATGCTGTTGAAAAATTGATTCTCTTTTATCCCTATTAGATTGAACATCTCAACATAAACATAGTTCCTACAAAGACTCTTAATAAACTCATTACCAATTTCCCTTTTTTATTTGTACCAAATTTAATAAACTCATCAATACCTATGGCATATTTAGGGCTTGTATGAAAAGTAGATATCCACCCATAGTCCATGATTACTTAATATAAAATGCAACAAATACATAAGGAATATTTGCACATAAAAAAATATGCCAATGTATGAATAATATAAGGGTTTAAATGAAGGTACTAATTAAATGTATATCAGTACTTACTCCACCCAAAACCCTAGAAAAAGACATTAGAAATATAAAATCTAAAAAAGATAAATAAGGGCACAAAATCACAGCATCAAAATTGCCTTTTAGGTTTAAAAGAAAGATAAGGTATTTGAATGCACCTTAACATAGAAAGGAAGACTTCAGCAAGTTGAAGGATGAACAAAAGGTTGAATGCAAGCTTTGCTAAATTTTGATTAGAATATCTCCTTAAAGTATAATGAATTTAGTGAGGATGATCAAAGAACTTTGTACTCTACTTTTTGGTGCTAAATCAAAAATTACCATCTATTTCTACTCCTACCTTTATTTTTGTAAATTATTTAAAAAGAAAACTAGCATTGTTAGATATTCCATGTTGATTTTATACTAAAACAAATGTAGTATATCTAACATATTATGTTCAAAATGTTAACAATCAAATCTAACAAGTTACTTACCTAACAACTACTGTTTTAGCTATTTTTTTGGTCAATTGTAAGAACAACCAACATCTTACATTAGAAAAAAAATACAATTTCAAAGTTGGTTTACTAAAATAACATGACATTCTATAATACAGTCACGTCTCAATACAAGAAATCTAGTTTAATATATTAATTATTATAATAAACAAATATTATAACATGAAGACATCAAAGTTAAGAAAGAAATTGACATGATTTCTTTGAAATTTCAAATAAAAGATGATAATTAAAAAAAGTTATGTTTAAATGTTTTAAATAGATAGAATTATTTTTATCTCATTTGGCAAATGATGTATATGTTTTGTTCCTAACAAAACAAAGTTATTGATACACAAAAATTGAACATAAATTTTAGAAAAAGAAAATTAAAAAATATGAAAAAAGAGATAATAAATTATTATTAAAAAATTCTATTTTATTTATTACACACACACACACACACACACACACACACATATATATATATATATATATATTGTTACATGATTATATTAGCAAATAGAATGAATAATAGGATTTTCATTAGTCAAAGATATTACAATGTTCCATTCTCACTACCAATTCATCAAATACATATACATCATTACATAATTCCTATATTTCTCATATTACCACATATTGTTTCTGAGTTGGAAGGTGTCAATGACTCCTTACCTAATGCTTGAAGAGAAAGTTAACATACATAATGCAAGCAAGCACAATAGATCCCAATTCTTTAATTTCTCTACCCAATGTAACAATAAGAATAAAAAATGAAGAATTAGCTTATATTTCATGTACTTAATTACACCATGTGGGTTAACTCTGTGCTTAATGATTGAAGTGAGGGTGAGTGAAGGGTTTAAGTAATAAATTTGCCTCCATGACCAATTTGAATATGTGAATAAAATGTAAGGATAACTCCTTTTCCATCTCAGGAAGCATATTTAAAGATGTTCCAATTTGTGTCAAAGACTTTGCCTCCCTTGATATCTCAAGCTTCTTAACATGACTATTATACTTTGCCCTCTTGAGAAGCTTGTGATATTAGAAAAGGTAAGACCTTTAATAGGATATGAAACCATCTCCAAATATGCTTCTTGAGATAGAAGGAGAACTGTCTCTAAATTAAAGCCAAACTGTATGATTAATTTATGGAGGCAAAGATATCACTAAAACTATTTGAAATAGAGATTATGAGCTTAATTCACAAGCAAGTTTGCAATACATTAGACATTGGTTATTAAATCACGAT